>OY754308.1:55445907-56645907 GCA_963573325.1 Astragalus glycyphyllos | reverse complement strand
ATCCAAACAGAATATTTCAGACTGGAAGAATAGTGAATAAGTGATCATAAGTGATCATAGTTAAAATAAACAAAAAAGATGGAAACAAAAGTAGAAAAAGTGATCATACTTACACACCAAGAAAAAATGAATTCAAAGGCCAGGTTAAAGCAAATACAGGAAAAAGAAAATCTAGAAAACAAAATCTATATATGAAGAGACATTTGAAGAGGTTTGATTAAATTAATGTTTGTGGGTGACTTTGGAATACTTGGTTTTGATCCAGTGGATACCAACAGAGGTACCATCCTTTAATTTCTTCATACCAGTAGAGGCCACTACTTTTGTCTTCCCTAAACCATCACCCAACTTTTGCTTCGTGGTGGTGCTCCCCTTCTTGTTGGAACCAACCATAACAGGGTCAGGACCATCGTCCCATTGGTCTGCCCAAGAAGTTCCATATGAGTTGAACGGGCCATCCATAGCTTCTCAACTTCTGCTGTGCTGTGTGCTTATGAGTTCCACTAAAAGAATTTGTTTGTAATAGAGAATTGAATTGAAATGAGGGACTATTGATTCAATGCTTTTATAGTGTTTTAGGCATTAATTTTTATATTTATACTAGTAGTAGTTGATCTAGAAGTCAATTATATCCAAATGCATGGGTTGATGTCTGCCAATTTTGGCACGTGAAATCTCCTTATATTATTTTGACAGAATATTATTATTATTATTATTATTATTATTATTATTATTATTGTTTTTAAAACCGATGTATCCTCTGTGCGCACAACTACAAAGAGTAATCCCCTCCGAGGTATTGAAATCTATTTAAGAGGTTGACGTTTTCCACCAGATATTTTTCCATACGCAACTGCCAGGGATCGAACTCTCGACCAAAACGTTAATCTCTATTTTTTTTATTGTTGTTGTTATTATTATTATTATTATTATTATTGTTACTAATTACATAAATAAGATTGTTTTTTTATTTAACTTATGGTGTCTAAAACTACTAATTAACGTATTGAAGATTGTGCTTTAAATAAAAAAATTCTAATCTTGAGACCTTAATTAATTTTTCTAATTATTGTTAATAAAGACCCTAATTATTATTATTTGAATAAAAATATAGCACGGACAGCAGGATAATTATAAAATTGAAGCCACCATGTTCAAGAAAGACGTCTAGCTAGCTAGCAACATGGAATCTTCTGATGATCTAGAGAAGTTTAGTTGACCAGATTTATTAAAAATTATGTGGATGTTTTGGACCATCATCGTCAACCAAATTATCCACCGTGCTTGCTTACGTTTCAAATTCTGCTTTTTTTTAATCCAAGGCCTCTCTCAGAAGCTTCGAAGTATCTGGATGATTTAATTTTTACAGTCAAAAATTCAAAATAAGAAAGCAAAGAACACCACACAACTGACCCAAATTAGAGAAAATTCTTGCCAAAATGGACTGGCTATTATTAAAGGCAACCCTTCATCTTTGAAGAACACGCCTTCAAATATGAATTTCTCATTGACCAAAAATAAATAAATATGAAATTCTCAAAATTTCTTTTATTTAAACCTTTCAGTTTTACGGTAATAAAAAATTTCTTCTACTACAATATAAATATGCTATATAATGTATACTTTTTTTAAACTCCATATTGTAAATATGGTATTCCCAATATAGAGTTTATAAAATAAATTAACGTAAATTATTTACAGTATGATATTTTATAAACATGTCGTAAGATGCTGTTTAGTTTATTTGTTTTAGAAAGACAATTTTTTTTTAAAACACAAACACCATACATGATGCGGTGTTGAATGTCGATGGTAGCAGTATTAATTGGTAATCTTGGGCCTTCTGGTTTCAGTGGAATCCTTCGCAGCAATAACAGCGATAAAATTGGCTTCATGGCTTCGCTGGGAACTTGGGTTGCACTAAGAGTCTACATGCTGAACTTTGCGCACTTCTACATGGCCTCAACCTCGCTTGGAGCAAAGGTTACCGTGTTGTCACCTGTTATTGGGACTCAAAGACTTCCTTGCATCTTATCAGGGGCACGTCATCAAAGTGGCAGCAGATATATGCGTCCATTATTCAGAGTATCAAGGACTTACTTCGTCATGATTGGGTTGTGAATATCGAGCACACTTTACGTGAGGGAAATGTTTGCTCGGATTATCTTGCAATGCTGGGAGCAACGAACACCACTCCTTGGGTTTATTTTTCGGTTCCTCCTACTGACTTAGTACCACTACTCCTAGCTGATGCTAGTGGTGCCAGTTTTGTAAGGCTTTAGTGCCTCTTTTTCTTTTTTTGTTCCTTTTCAACTCTTAGCAAAAATACATAAAGCATAAACAAGACTCAATGAGCAACCAACATAGTATAGCACATGTGGTAGATACCAGTCTCGTTCTTGACATTTTATAGGCCCTAGGCATATTGTGAGAAAATGGCCCCCTATACCAAAATCATGATTTTCTTGTTCACTAGAAACATCATTAGGTGCACTTGTTATAACACTAGTATAATTTAGGCTTAACATAAATTTTTTTTGGGCCCCCTACAAACGTGGGCCCTAGGCGGCCGCACCCCTGGCCTAGGCCCAGAGCCGGCCCTGGTAGATACTTGAGCTTCTTAACCATCTGGTCACAGGTTCGACCCTTAGAGACTGTGGTAGATATTTCAGCCATTTAGAGATTGTGAAACAAATATGCATAATTCATTACATCCAAAAAAGAGTTTCAAATTTACAATCTTTAACCCTTAAGACAAGAGTGAATATAAGCAATCTAAAGTTAGCAAGGTTTAGGCGCCAAACTTAATCAAGTTGTTAATTAATAATTTTAAAAAAAATAAAAGCATAAAAATACAAGTATATGTGCACGCATGGCCAATGGAAGGTACTCCCATCCTAATTCTGGCCACGTGGATGAGTATGTGAGGTCTTTGTTTTATTTGCCATTTTAAATTTATTTGTGAGAATGAAATCTTATGTAATTATTGTGGCATGCAAGATAACTTGTGAAAGATTCTAAAAAAAAACAATTCACAATTGCATGCTATGCATGTATCAAAGTAATTACAATAAACAAAAGTCAAGGACAATCATTGCGTAACGTGGGAGTCTATCTTCCGATCTTTCAAGTTCTGTTTTTTCCATGGTCAATTATATGTCGTTTTTTCTAGAGTTACTTCTTGGCACGAGTTAAAAGTCTTAATCATCGACGTTGAATGAAATTATTCTGACAAAACTTCAAATGTCTTCTACCACAAGGTTATCAAGAATATACTATAAGTATGACAAGTTCTTTTTAATTAACTATATTATGTAATTTAGTAAATTATGTATTTAGTTTTTATAAAAAAGGAAAATAACTTTTGTAATTTTGTATGCCAAACACCGAACTGATTATCGAATTTAGTAGGTCGAATTCAACATAAGACAATAGTATATATTTTTCATAACAATATCTCGTGCAACGCATGAGGGTAAGTTCTACTACTTCATAATGTGTGTACACTATGAAACTTATAAAACTGATAATAATAAAAAAAAATTCTTTACAATTGATCTACAATTCATTACGTATATTATGTCATAAAATGACTTTACAGTTAAACCCTAAACACATTGAAGCTTCACTTTCTTCAATCACCTTGAGTGACTTAATAAAACTCTGTGACTGTGACACTTATTGTCGGATTGGTTATCCATCCTACAGATATTGATAATAAGTTTCTCTAATGTTTACAGTATATACACATGATAAATAGCCGACAATTTATTTAATGATACTGCTATATGTTCCTTTCATCCGTGTGATTGATTATATGATTGCTCACCAGCACACCAATAACTACTCTAGATAAAGGTGATAGCTACACTAACTAGCTAGTCTGTGTTTCCACTGCACAGATTGTTTCCTTAAGGTTTGCTGCTAGCTACTACTCCGGTCTCATTTATAAGCGAAAAAACACTCTTTATGTTCATCTATAAGCGAAAAAACGGAGGGAGTAATATAGACCAGATATATGAGCTATTTAATGTATTTGAAAAGTGTTTTTTTCTTATATTACAGGTGGGTAACCATGGCTTTAATCCCAACCAGTCTTCCTTACCCATCAATTCATGGTCCCAACTCTTACAGCAATCTCACTCCAGAATGCACACTGCTATATAGATTATTTATGTGTAACTTAACTTTCATCTATATATACAACTATTAGTATACCATTTAGTGTGCAGCGTGTGCTTACCATGTGAAGTGAATCATGGAACAATTAAACGACTCTGATTATAAGCTCGAAAAGAGGTTAACTTCTTGTCTATCTTCACAACGCAGCCTAGCATCAATTCCTTCCCTCAATTCACGTTCACAATCCCTTCTCTCCACCTCTCACAACTGTCTCATAACTCTCAAAGGCCACACTTCCTACACTTCCTCTCTAACACTGACACCCAAATTCCTCTTCACCGGTTCATCTCACAGAGAAATCAAATACTGGAACCGTACCCATTTCCAATCCCACCCTCATCAACAACCAACCACTGTTAACATTGTTGCTGGAAAAGGTTCTGTCAAGTCCATAGTAGTTCATTCCAACAAGCTTTTCACTGCTCACCAAGACCACAAAATCCGTGTATGGAAAATAAACGTTAATAATAATAGTAATACTGGTGATGATCACGACCTGATGTGCACCCATTTAGCCACGCTCCCTACTTTTAGTAACCGCCTATCGAAAATCTTGATGCCCAAAAACCATGTTCAAATACGAAGACACAAAAAGTGCACATGGGTTCACCACGTTGATGCGGTTTCTTCACTGGCTTTGTCCAAAGATGGGACCTTGCTATATTCAGTTTCATGGGACAGAACAATAAAGATTTGGCGAACCAATGACTTCAAATGTCTGGAATCAGTACGTGACGCACACGATGATGCGGTGAATGCAATTGTGGTTTCTGAGGATGGTTATGTTTATACCGGATCAGCGGATAAGAGAATTAAGATTTGGAAGAAGAAAGAAAAAGGAGAAAAGAAACATAACTCGTTATTTTTGGTGGATACGATGGAGAAACATATGTCTGGGATCAATGCATTGGCTCTTAGTAGTGATGAGTGTTTGCTGTATTCAGGTGCATGTGATAGATCCATATTGGTGTGGGAGAAGGATGTTGAAAATGGTAAGTTGGTGGTGATGGGTGCACTTCGTGGTCACACAAAGTCTATATTGTGTTTGGCTGTGGTTTGGGATTTGGTGTGCAGTGGTTCTGAGGATAAGACGATTCGTATTTGGAGAGGTACTGCTCTAAGAGAGTTTTCTTGTTTGGCTGTTTTGGAAGGGCATAGGGGCCCAATTAAGGCACTAACTGCAACGCCTGAAGAATGTGAAGATGAACCATCGGACACATCGTTTCTTATCTATAGTGGTAGTTTGGACTGTGACATTAAGGTTTGGCAGATTTTTGTTCCTCTTCTATAAAGTGTAAATCTGAAATTCGGTGAACACTATGATACCAAGAGTTTTGTTGAGTATCACTCAACATCCAATCACATAATGACATAATTTTTTTATCTTTAATTATTTTAAAAAAACCTAAATTGTGAATTATTTTTGCTTACAGAGTATCGATAACAAACCTCGAAGGTATCATATAATTCGCTTTTTTGTATTCTTGGATCTACTAGAACTGAAAAAATCCGTATCAGCAATCTTCAATCTTGGGACAAGACTCTTCACTCTGAATATACATATTTTATTAAATGATCCATTATGCTTATCAAAAGAGAGAAATTTTCCATCATTACAATGATAACAGATTTTGTGTCCATTGGGGATAATAAATATTTCCCAAACACTTCTCATAAATTTTAAAAAATACATAAAAGCAGACTCGGCCTATCCCGCCAAGCCAATCGAGCCGAGCAAAAATGACCTTGTTTTATTTTGAGCCTATAATTAATGAGCCCAACCCAAACTAAAATAGTGGACATCCATCGAACTGTGCCATAGTTGATTCGCTCTAAAGGCGACCTTCATCAAGAATCTTATTTAATTAGTTGTTTGAGATTTCGGAAAATTTCCCCAATTTCACTATGCACAAGATAGATGATTAGGTATTGGGCAGAACAGGTGCGGATATAAGTTATAACCAAGCCACTCCTGTTTATGTAACACAGATGAGACAGACTTGAGCCCAGAATCCATTAGTTTCGATTTTACATGTGCCCCTTAAATAAAACACATCAGTGAGCTTGTGATGTATGAGCTGAGCTGAAACTCGAGCTTATGGTGCACATCATACGATTCCGTCTAGGACACTGGTTCAAGAAAAGGAAGGACTAGGTAGAAAGAATAACATAATACAGCCAACAAAATGTGCATCCACCTTACAATGGTTCTTTAGCCGGTGTACCGGGACCACGTGGATATTTCATTGGGGTGGGACGATCCTTCAAACATATGACAGCAGTACGCTGACCATAAGGGCTTTGCGATTCCACTGGACATAACAGTATCAACCCAAGTTACTTCAATAAGCTAACCCATCCAATGATAAAACAATAAATAGATTTGAAACAAAAGCTCTTCGAATACATAAAAAAATCAAGAACACAAGGATATGCCCAAATTAACTATTTCTATAAATGCCAGGAAAGACCATACCCATATGGCCTTTATTTCAAAGTATAAAATGTGCAGCATTTTAGGATCCAAAAGAAAAGAAGCAACGGGGAGGAAATCAGTTCCCAACCTTTAGGGCGGGAAGGGAACAAAGGTTGATTCTCTAGGAGAATCAATAGATTGTGGAATCCAGGGGAATAAGTAAGAAATGTGTATTAATGGTTTATGGTTGTACTTGTTAGGCTTTTCGTTAATTAGGAATTGATTGTAAGACATTTTTAAGACCTAGAATTAGCACAATCTGACAAGAAAGCTATAAATCTCCCCAACTAATTGCAAATATAGATGTTAAACTCCCATATACATACATGGAAACCCAAATGCAAGTTTCATATCAGAAAAAAATCTTCAGTGCAAAATTTTATTCTGCAAGAGTTAAGTCTAAAAACTGTGTACCCGAGCATACTTGCAATAATGATCCACCCATCTTCTTGAAGGCGCTTTCAGCTTTCTTAACTTCATCCTGTTCGAATTCATCACACAGGAAATTAATAGACGGTTCACAATTTCAAATCCGTGATAATTATAGAAAAGCCACACAATATTAATACAGTTCGAGATGTACTTATGATTTCATAAAATTTAAAATAATATAATTTAGTTTTGAACTTTAATCTACAATCGGAGTAAACTTCATAAATTATCATCTGATCATGCATTGACAAATCACTACAAGAGTTTAACTATCACAACCACCAAGTAGGAAGTCTAACTTAACAAGCAAATGCATAGATATAAACTTGACAAGCAATGCTGTTAGCCACCTGCTAACTTGATTCTTCAATACAGAACCTGTCAAGGCCTGGGACAGTGGCCAGGTGGTCTTGGCAGGGTTATTTTATTCAAATACAGAAGAAAAGAACTCATACACTGATGCACTAGCACCTCCACTGATATCTAATCAGTCATCTAACATGGTTATCAATTGAATCCTTCACCATTGTCTAATACCCCTTTATATAATAGGGGTACAGAGCACTGATTACTAACAGTCTCTTAACAACCTTCTAACTAACTAATAACTACTATAACTAACCTATAACCTCAATAACTAACACATAACAGATAATTAATCAATCAGGGTACATATTAGTTGCTAGGTCTTACTGACAATAACTTATTTCTTATTCTTTCTGGCATACACTTTGAGGGGTCTAACAATGCCTCCCTCTTTCGGAGCAACCTTGTCCTCAAGGTTGAATTGAGGGAATTGTCTCTTGAAGGTAGTCTCTTCCTCCCAGGTAGCATCCTCTGCAGGGAATCCCTTCCAGTGTACTAAAACTTGCTGTATGTCTTGCCCCTGTGGTTGCACAGTTCTTCTGTCAAGGATTTCCTTGGGCTCAAATACTTCATTTGTTCCTTGTAGCTCTGTAGGAAGCTTTTCTTCTATAGGATGATCCCCAATTGCTAGCTTAAGTTGAGAAACGTGGAACACTGGATGAATTCTAGCTGTTTCTGGCAGTTGTAATTGAAATGCTACTGTACCAATTTGTTTAGTCACCAAGAATGGCCCATAGTATCTGGCTGTTAGTTTCGGATGCAGTTTGGTGGGCATTGAAACTTGCCTATGAGGCCTAATTTTGAGGAACACCTTATCCCCTACCTTAATATTGGATTGCTTTCTGTGGGTATTAGCATGTCTACTCATCTGTTCTTGTGCCTTTTGTAGATGCAGTTTTAGTTGCTTCAGTGCCTCATCCCTAGATAACAGGTCTTGTGCTACAGCTTCTACTATAGTTTCTCCTGGGATGTACTTAGTGATTGTAGGGGGTGGCCTACCATACACTGTTTCAAATGGTGTAGTCCTTGTAGACCTCTGGAAGCTGGTGTTGTACCAGTACTCTGCCCATGGTAGGTATTCAAGCCATGCCTTTGGTTGTTCTGCACAGAAACATCTTAGGTATGTCTCTAATATTCTGTTGATAACCTCAGTCTGCCCATCACTCTGTGGATGGTAAGCTGTACTCATCTTCAGTTTGGTGCCCTGCTGCTTAAAAAACTCCTGCCAGAAATAACTTAGAAAAACTGGGTCTCTGTCACTTACAATTGAGCTGGGAATGCCATGAATTCTCACTATCTCTTTGATGAACTTTTCAGCTACTATCTTGGCTGTGAAAGGATGCTTTAGAGGAATAAAATGGCTGTATTTGCTTAGCCTATCCACCACCACTAGAATCACCTCATACCCTTTTATTTTAGGAAGTTTAACTATGAAGTCCATACTCAACTCTTCCCATATACCATTAGGTATAGGAAGTGGCTGTAAGAGGCCAGCAGGGGAGCATGCCAAGTATTTACTCTTTTGACAGACTTGGCAAGATGCTACATATTTAGTAATGCTCCCTTTCATTCCTATCCAATAAAGTGATTGAGCTATCCTCCTATAAGTCCTATATACGCCTGAGTGCCCTCCCATAGGGGTAGAGTGAAACTCTTCTAGGAGTGTGGGAATCCACTAAGATTGACTTGAAATAACTAACCTTTCTTTATAGTGTAGCCTACCTTGCTCAAGAGTGGAATGAGGGTGAGAGTCAAGGTCTGTTGCTAGTTCTTCTTTAATTTTTTTGAGTACAGAATCTTGCTCTATCTCTGTATTTATGCTGTCAATGTCTTGCCATGTGGCTTTGCTTAAAGTTTGTAGATCAGGTTCCTCATATTGTCTTGATAGGGCTCTATAGTCTACACAGAATCTCCAACTTCCATCTTTCTTTTTTACTAAGATTACAGGGCTGGAATATGGGCTGTTACTAGGCCTAATGATACCTGCTTTCAACATTTCATCTACTTGCTTTTCTATTTCATTTTTTTGTAGATGGGGGTATCTATAGGGTGTCACATTAATAGGACCTTCTCCACTCTTAATTGGGATCTTATGGTCCACTCCTCTCTTAGGGGGTAGCCCTACAGGTTCTTGGAACACCCTAGCATACCTTTCTAGCAGTTTCTGAATGTCTTTTGGTTGGTCAGAGTCTTCTAGGTTGCCTCAGGTGCAGGTCAGTTTCTCATATTGGTCCTTAGAGTTCCACACTACAGCTACAACACCTATTTCAATTAACTTCAAGAGCTGTTGAGGTGAAATTAGAGACTTACCAAGGCTAGGGTCCCTTTTTAGCTCTACAGGTCCTTGTTGAGTGTTGAATTTCATAGTTAAGTTCGGCCAATTTGTTTGAACATCAACGAGGTTGAGCTTCTCGTAGGAAGTGCTGCAGTGCGTGCGATAGGAATCGCTCAACGGAGGCAAAATTGCGAGCGAGTCCTCCACGTGTCGTTCCATAACTTCATTCACTTCTTTAACTGCGGTCAGATTCATTCGCTGCAATTGCAATTAAAACATGCAAGTGAGAAAGGAGATTGAGCGTTGTTGTTGTGTGTTAGCGAGAGAAAGTGAATACCTTGTTCCATTGAAGAAGAACGTCGACGTAGAGATGAATCTGGTCTCTCTGGCGGGAGGTTAGGGTTTCAAAGTGGGAGAAATTGGCCGTGGATTTGTACTGACAGAGTGTTGTGAATTTCCGCGTCGTAAGGTGTTTGAAGAAAGTCCACCCAGAAAACTGCAAGGTGAAAATCATTTCCCACCGCGCGCTTTCCCGTTATCTCACACTCAACTAACTAATCTTGTGTTGCTGCCTTGCTGGCTTGTTTGTAGGTTGCTCAAACTCAAACGAGTATCCCACACTGCCTACAACTATTTTTGCCAAATATGGGCTTTCTACCAAAAAGGTAACATTATTGTGGGTGATTACTATCTGCACCCCTTATTATCTGTTAATTAGGACCTTCTCCACTCTTAATTGGGATCTTATGGTCCACTCCTCTCTTAGGGAGTAGCCCTACAGGTTCTTGGAACACCCTAGCATACCTTTCTAGCAGCTTCTGAATGTCTTTTGGTTGGTCAGAGTCTTCTAGGTTGCCTAAGGTGCAGGTCAGTTTCTCATATTGGTCCTTAGAGTTCCACACTACAGCTACAACATCTATTTCAATTAACTTCAAGAGCTGTTGAGGTGAAATTAGAGACTTACCAAGGCTAGGGTCCCCTTTTAGCTCTACAGGTCCTTGTTGAGTGTTGAATTTCATAGTTAAGTCCTGCCAATTTGTTTGAACATCCCCCAATGTTGCCAGCCAAGAGATTCCCAATACCATGTCTACTCCCCCTAGTTCAAAAACCAGGGTGTCCACAGCAAAATGATAGTCTCCAATGGCCACTTGTACCCCTCTGCATTTTCCCAAGGTACTCTTTTTGTATCCATCACCCAAACGCACACTGTAGATTCCTTCCGCATCCATGTGTAGACCCAATTTATCAATCAGTGTCTTGGAGATGAAGTTGTGGGTAGCACCACTGTCAATGAGTATCACAATTACCACCCCATTGATGATGGCAATCACTTTCATAGTCTTGGGTTGAGTCAATCCCATAGAGGTAAACTAGGAGAGCTATATGACATTCAGTTCTTGTTCTGTCTTGGACTCTTCACTGTGATCAGAATCTTCTTCCAGCATCACTATCTCACCTGACTCATCAATGTCTTCATTGTCTCCCAAAATTATCACTCTCATGCTCCCTTCAGGATAATGATGTCCTGGGCTATAGGGTCCTCCGCACGAGAAACACAGGTTTTCCTTCCACCGCCTTGCGTGTTCTGCTTTGGGCAGGAAACGAGTTCCTACTCCTCTGTTTTGGTTCTTTCCTCCTGCAACCTTGCTGTTGTTCGCCTGGGGTGTAGGGTTGGATGCGCTCGCATTAGGTCTCGTATTACCCCCTGTATAGTTACTTGGTTGTCGCGACCCGTTTGGTTCATCGCGCGACCCATTTAGCGCCGTAACTCCATTTCCACGATAACGTGAATCTTTGAACCTTGGTGGCGTGTTCACTGGGCTTCTGGGGTCCCTCTGTGCTTCTTCGATTTGTCTTGCCAGAGACAAAGCCTTAACCAGTTTCTTGGGGTCTTGGATCCGAACTTGATCGCGAATGGATTTGCGCAACCCGGCTAGAAAATACCCCAGCATGATGTGTGCAGGCATTCCCTTTGCTTGGGCTAATAGCAATTCGAATTCACGAATGTAATCGTTCACGCTCCCTCGTTGCTTGATTGCTGATAGACGCTCGTGTATGGATCCCTACGCACAATCCCCAAATCGCTCCATTAGGGCTTCAGAGAGGGTTGTCCAAGATGGATCGTGGGTTTCATCCTTCCAATATTGAAACCAATGAATGGCTTCTCCCTCCATGCAAATTAAGGCAAGTCGCATCTTTTCGTCGTCTTCTTTGATCTTCTGTAATTCAAAGAATTTCTCTGCCTTCGTTAACCATCCCAGTGGGTCGTCACCTTCGAAGGTTGGTAATTCCACCTTCTTCGTCCACGCGCGAGTGATTTCGTGGCGACTGTCACCCTCTTCGTCCGCCACAGTCTTGTGCGGCGCCGGAGGCGGGTCGTTCTTGTTCACCGGTGCGTCATCCTTTGGCTTTTCTTGCATCTGCTGCAGTTGTTGAATAGCCTTCATCATCTCTGCGAGTTTTGTGTTGATATCTTCACTGAAGGCTTGAATCTTGTCATCAATCCTTTCATCAACCTTTTTCTCTAACGCTGTAGCTTCTGTATCTCCTCGCGTCTTCGTCATCTTCGAAATTCGGCAGGTCGGACCAAATGTTAGCCACCTGCTAACTTGATTCTTCAATACAGAACCTTTCAAGGCCTGGGACAGTGGCCAGGTGGTCTTGGCAGGGTTATTTTATTCAAATACAGAAGAAAAGAACTCATACACTGATGCACTAGCACCTCCACTGATATCTAATCAGTCATCTAACATGGTTATCAATTGAATCCTTCACCATTGTCTAATACCCCTTTATATAATAGGGGTACAGAGCACTGATTACTAACAGTCTCTTAACAACCTTCTAACTAACTAATAACTACTATAACTAACCTATAACCTCAATAACTAACACATAACAGATTATTAATCAATCAGGGTACATATTAGTTGCTAGGTCTTACTGACAATAACTTATTTCTTATTCTTTCTGGCATACACTTTGAGGGGTCTAACAAATGCTATCAACGAATTGTATCATTGGGCGATATCCAGGGGATTTCATTCCATATTTTGTGGGGCCTATTCCTATTGTGATTGACCCCCATGAATTTCGCCTTACTAGAGTGTTTTCACTAGTATTTTTACTTAACTTGAATACCCTCCAGGATGTATATTATGAAGTATGTCCAAAGCATATCACTATTAGTGGAAAAAGGGTAAAAAAAAAAAAAGATAGTTCAAATGTCTCCATTCTTTGTTGAGAATCAAATCATCTGTCCCCTTTTCCATCTTCTTCCATATCCTCTTAATTGAAAAATAACACCTTAGAAGAAGAAACTAACAACTAAGAGAGAAAATGTCGCAACTTAAAAAAGGAATGCTGCAACTAGCAATTTTCTCAGTATATGGACACAATCAACACGAAAGAAATATAAATCAGATGGAAGAATTGGTAAGACAAATACAATTTACCCACAACTTTGGTGGTGCAAAAAACTGTTTTCAGATATTTGTCGCCTGAGAGCAACCACCAAAGCATCATTAAGTAGTACTAATATATGAATCAGATTAAGCGCTCGTTTGTTTCCACATTCGAAACCACAGTGAAAATGTTTTGACGTGGAAGCTCCAATATGGAGCGTAAGTGTCACTACGTGTTTACGTTGGTTGGTACACGTTGGTTGGACGTGAATCCAAACGAGCTATAAGGAGAGGATCATGATTTGAAAAAATATATATAAATATCTGTTACATACCTCAGGATCATGACCCTTTGCTGCAATAAACAATCCACCAACACGAACAAAGGGAAGACAATACTCAGCTGGAAAAGAAGTAACAAGAAGCAAACACGGAATCAGCTACAAATCATTGATCAGTGTCATGACAACATAGTATAATATTATCAGAAAGCCCTAAATAGTACCTAATACTCTCATCTCTGCAACTGCTCTGGCCACTGCTATGTCAAATTGCTCTCTGAAGCAAGGATTCTGCCCTAAACTCTGTCCTATGCACAGAACATGAGTACAATTCATATTTTTCAATTTCCTTTTTAACAACGTTAAATAAGAAAAGAATTGCCTTGCAATTAGGAAAACAACCAAAATAGCATACACTTAAAAAAGGATCATGCCTTTCTAATATCCGAGTATATAAGAAAATGCATTTAGATTTTTACAAACACAACGAATATTCAGCTGAAATTTCTTATTAAAAGAAATAGAGTGGGTGTACTGTACGGTGTACCTCTGCTCTTCCTCTCACAATTTGAATGTTGGAGGAACCGATAACACTAACAACGTGCTCCAAAAAGACGCATCGCTTGTTCATAGACTCTAGCAGCGTTACATCCCATTCTATTGCATTCAATTCACAGGTTACAAACTCCTTCGAGCAATAACACATTTTTGGTTGCGAAATGCGAATACATTAGAGATGGAATTTACCTGGGCGAGCTATAGCCAAAACTACCCCCGGAAGACCCGCGCCAGTTCCAACATCAACGAGGTTGAGCTTCTCGTAGGAAGTGCTGCAGTGCGTGCGATAGGAATCGCTCAACGGAGGCAAAATTGCGAGCGAGTCCTCCACGTGTCGTTCCATAACTTCATTCACTTCTTTAACTGCGGTCAGATTCATTCGCTGCAATTGCAATTAAAACATGCAAGTGAGAAAGGAGATTGAGCGTTGTTGTTGTGTGTTAGCGAGAGAAAGTGAATACCTTGTTCCATTGAAGAAGAACGTCGACGTAGAGATGAATCTGGTCTCTCTGGCGGGAGGTTAGGGTTTCAAAGTGGGAGAAATTGGCCGTGGATTTGTACTGACAGAGTGTTGTGAATTTCCGCGTCGTAAGGTGTTTGAAGAAAGTCCACCCAGAAAACTGCAAGGTGAAAACCATTTCCCACCGCGCGCTTTCCCGTTATCTCACACTCAACGAACTAATCTTGTGTTGCTGCCTTGCTGGCTTGTTTGTAGGTTGCTCAAACTCAAACGAGTATCCCACACTGCCTACAACTATTTTTGCCAAATATGGGCTTTCTACCAAAAATGTAACATTATTGTGGGTGATTACTATCTGCACCCCTTATTTTTCTCTTTGCACTCCCAAATACCAAAACTACCTCTACCTACTCTTTTTTAGTGTTATTAAACCGGATCGACACGACCAATTTGATCTGAAATTGGAGGTATGACCATTCAGAACAAGTAGTTGGACCAAATATATCACACATTTACCATTGTGTATGTTATCAACTTTTTATAAGATAAACAATAATTTAATGATTTAGGTTAAATTACGACAACTAATATCACATAAGCTTTGTGCCGAAAGAATTTTTTGCCCACCCCAAACCCTAAGGGCTGGCTCCGCCATTGCTTCCCCCTCTCACATACCCCATGTCCCCTCTAAATCGGTTCACTCCCACCATGATGCTCCCCCTTATGGCATAATAATCCACCCATTGCTTCCCCGTCTCACATACCCCATGTCCCCTCTAAATTGGTTCTCTCCCACCATGATGCTCCCCCTTATGGCATAATCCACCCATAGCCTCCACTACACCCACCCCACAATTAGTTAATCTTTTAGTTTTTTTATATCCTTTAACAATTTATATTTGGAATGCAACGTTTTTGCTTTCAAGAACTAGTCTTCATAAACTAAAATCATTTTTCCCCTTTTAAAATTTATCCGTAGTAACAAAAAAGTTAGCTTAAAATCTAGATAAAATTTAAAGTGGGCGACACCAGAAGAGTAGAGTTGGCCATGGGAGTACGACACTATGGAAGGGGTTGGGGGATGGGAAATGGAAATGGGGTTAAGAAGTGGGATGGGGGACAGGGCTAAACGTAATGGGGAAGGATAACAAGTAGTTTAATTCAATAGTATGCTTGGATTTGTGGCGGAAACTTTTGGGAATCACAGTATAGGCAAAGGTACATCTTGTAGCTTTATGTTTAGTGCACGTCCACTTAATTTCAACGCGCGCGAAACAACTACTCACTATGTATTTTAAGGCACTAAGTGCAAAAAATGGTTCTTAATGACAATTTACTTATCGTGGCTCGTCCAAGAGCCCGTAGAATACATATAGTAATTGGTTTGGTAGTTTTTTCACACGATAAGTTGATTTATATTAATAGGTCTAGATTCAACATTATGAGAAAACTCAATCCACCTTCTAAGAAGGATTGCAAAGCTACCACAATATCATTTGCTAGAAAACTAGACTAAATCAAAATACATCATCCAACCTAATGAACCTTCCGAAAGCGGAAATAAAAATAAACCACTTTACCAGGCACAATACAACACCTAAGAATAAGAACAATCAAAGAAATATACAAAATAAAGAGCAAACTAGGAAGAGACAAGCTTTTGGTCCATTGACCAAAAAATAAACTTTAATTTTGTTCAAACCATTTGTCCATGGCTAATTTTAAGAAAAACAATTATATATATTAAGTACTGCCTTCTTTAATGGAGGTTGTTTTCTTAAAAACTATTTACTTGTCATTCATTTTAAAAATTAAGATAATATTAATAATTTTTAATCAATTATATCTTTATGTTGAATCAATCATATCTTTTTTTTACTCAAAAACATGAGAGAACGTGAAAAGGTCACCAATAAAAGTTGATCCAGTTGGTAAGAGGACATAGGTTCAAATCTCGCCTTCAATGTGAGGACATTTTTTTTTTGGGTCGAGACCAGGGTATCCACTGCCGAACGCAGTGACTAATCCCCTCGCTGGATTGGAGGTACCTCGAAGGGTGGGACAGCTGGCCCAGAGATTTAAAATTGCTCTATACCCTTCAATGTGAGGACCTTGTTGGTGAGTAATATGTAAGTACCTCTGTAAGCTCTCTAAAATTTAAAATAAAAGTTTTTTTTGACACACAAAATTTAAAATAAAAGTTACTCAAAATACAAACTTACTCTAAAGTAAAAATCTTACTTATTTCCTACCAAACCTTATAGCCCTAGGTTATGTTAGTAATTTGACCAAGTAATGGCTATATCTATAAACCTATAAGTTTGGGAACTTTAAAAACCAAATAGTTTATTTTCGTACGTAATACCCTAATTTTAGGAAAATTATACTTTCTCAGTGTAAATATATTGTGAGGTTGCGGTCTCTTTAGTTAATTAACCTATCTATAAACAAAACTGCATAATTAAACTGATCTAGAAGAAGTTGACAAGGGGAACATAACATACTGTGCCCTTTATATATATGTTGGAATTACACTATGCTTTGTGCGAAAAAGATTTGAATCCCTGAAAGAGATTTTAACTTTTAATCTATAGAGTGTCACTTTTCCCTCAAACTCGTTTGGTTTGCCACATTTTCCTCCATTCATTAGAGGAGAAAGTGGAAGAAAAGGCTGGCTTATGTTATGCGTTATTTACTGACTTTATCGGGGGTCAAACACTCAAACGTAAAGTCATAACCTAGGGTTTGATGGGTTGCTTTCCAATATACCACTTTTGTTCTCTATATATTCTCAAAACAGTAACCAAACACATAAGATTTCTTAGATCCCTGATAGTGTCTTGGATAGCCAAGGCAATCAAAATTAACACAAAATGGAGATAAATTAAATTATTTTCTTATTGGCCAATATTATGAATATTAAGGGATCCAAAAATGGAAGATATATAGGATACATTTTGAGGCAATACATAGGAGGAATTTCTGAGATATCTTATCTATAAATCTTAGGGAGTGGTCTCCCGCCAAAACTTCATCCCCCTCCCCCTTTTTTTATTTTTTTATTTTGAGATAATTTGTAGTGTGGTTTAAAGTACTTTTTTTATAGACAATTTTAGTGGGGTGGAGGAAATGTTAGTTTTCCGGGTTTGAACTTTAGACCTCCTTCTTGCACTCATTTGGTGCACTCCTTCGGTATCCTTTAGCTCGCCAACTGAGCTACCTTCTTGGGATGTGTTTTAAGGTACTTGATCGTTTAAAATAAAATATTAACAGTTCAAATACTCAATGTTTCTTAATAGTCAACTTGGTGAAAAGGAAAATCAGTTTCGTAGAAAAATATGTAAAGTGTGATGCTAAACAGTGTGTTTTGGGATAGTTTAGCGTTCAAATTTTTTTTAACTATTCAAATACGCAAAAGTTTGTTCCTTAATAACCAGTTTGTTGAAAGAAAATAATAATTTTGTAATAAAATACGCAAAGTGCGATGTTAAGCCGTGTGTTTTGGGGGTACTTTAGCGTTTGGAAAAACTTTAACTATTCAAATACGCAAAGTTTATTCCTGCATAACCGATTTGGTAAAAAAAGAACTTTGACAAAATAAGTAAAGTACGATGCTAAGCAATATGTTTTGGGAAACTTTAGTGTTCGCTATAAATTTCAACTATCCAAATACGAAGAATTTGTTCCTCAATAATCGGTTTAGTAAAAATAATATAATTTTGTGACAAAATACGCGAAGTGTGATTCTTAGCAGTGTGTTTTGGGCCACTTGTGTTTGAAAAAAAATTTAACTGTTAAAATACTCCAACTTCTTACCTAAATAACCGGTTTAGTTTAGAAATAAGTAAAGTACGATGCTAAGCAATATGTTTTGGGAAACTTTAGTGTTCGCTATAAATTTCAACTATCCAAATACGAAGAATTTGTTCCTCAATAATCGGTTTAGTAAAAATAATATAATTTTGTGACAAAATACGCGAAGTGTGATTCTTAGCAGTGTGTTTTGGGCCACTTTAGTGTTTGAAAAAAAATTTAACTGTTAAAATACTCCAACTTCTTACCTAAATAACCGGTTTAGTTTAGAAAATTCATGATAAAATACGTAAAGTGTGATGCTAACCAGTGTGTTTTGTGATATTTTAGCGTTCAGGAATTTTTTTAATTGTTCAGATACTCAATGTTTGTTCCTCAGTAACTGGTTGGTGAAAAAATAACAATTTCACGGCACTAACCGTCTAACTCACCCTTTTAGTGATTCCACCACTTTAAAAAATAAATTTATTTTTATCCTATATTCTATTTATATTTTTTTGAACCTTTTAAAAAATAATTTACTTTTTTCCCCATCGGTCCTTATATTTTGAATATTTATTGAATCTATCGGTCCCTCACTGTTTGGTTGCCCTTGCAATTTCAACGAAATGAGGACGTTGTCTCTTGAGTTCGAACCCAAGTGTGAGCAGTTCTATTGTGTGTGGTGTTTATTTTCCATTTCAAGTAGACAAAAAAAATCACAAATATATTTTTTAAATTTTTTAGAATTTATGTTTTATAGCTAGGAATAACTCATTTTTTCTTAATATCTATTAATAGTCATGTTAAATTTTAAAATATTCTTATTTAAATTTTCTTCACAGTTATTAAACTATATATTTATAAACCAACACCGTTACTATAGATTATGTGTATAGAACAATTTGTCTGGGTTATGTCTGTACACACTCTATTTTAATTCTTAAGTTTTCAATTGTCTTTTTTTTATTACACAATGTTTTAAATTCCTACCTACCTTCAATTTAAACAAGGCTTTTCAATTTGCAATTTAAAAAACAAATTTTACCCTAACAATAATTCTAATTAACTAGAGTTTTTACCCCGTGCAACGCACAGTTCAAAGTGCTAGTATATATAAAAAATAAAGTGTTCGAGAAAAGCAAGGATGTGAGGGGCGTGCGGGAAAAATGTTGAAAAGCAAGAAAGAAAAGGTAATATAAAAACAAAAAGAATTATGTGAAAGATGTTTTACACACATATACTATATCACAGACTCAGACTATTGAATAGTGCGAGAATCAAGAAGTATCATCAGACCAGGTATATATACAGTACTGGACAAAACATTCAAAATATGCTTATCATGGAATCTTTTTCTCTATCTCTGTAAACAATGAATTATTGCTTTCAAATGCTGGGAATATTGTTGTGTTATGTGAATAGTAACTAACATTTTTGTCCCCATATTTGTTGCTTTTGCAGTAGGACAGCCATTACATTCAGAAGACCACATTATATTTCTATCTTTAACATTTTTTTATTTAATTTGCATTCTATATTCCTTCAAACTCTGTCATCGTCAGTTCTTTTGATGACTTTGTCATTTTTTATTCCCATGGGTATATTTGTCTCTCTGTCCTGCCAAATTCTATCTTTAACTAAACCCTATAAAGCTTATAAGCATTTCACATATCCATTGCATATACAGTCACAAACAGCCTTTTACTGTTTCTCAATATTAAATTACTTATAATAATAATGATATAAAGTATTCTAAACCCTAATTAAAAATCAAATAAAATTCAGCTACAACTATATCCATAGGATTACAAACAACCCAATCATTCTGCACTTTTTCTGAACCCTCAATATTTTGTAATTAAACCACACAATACTTATAATTGTGTAACAAGTTGAACCCACATGCACTTAAATTTGAGTGGATGTGGACAGCTCCAACATTTAACAAAATGGACTGAAATTCTCTACGATCAGTGAAACTAAGATCCTTCAATCTTGGTTATTAGATGAAGATGAACAATTCATATTCTAATTTCATCAAAACAAATTTTAAATACAGTCTTTGATATTCATCGAACGGTCGAAAGTCGTGTTGTTGGAAGTTTGAAACTCGTGAATGCGGAGAATCCTTTTCCTAAGTGCAACTAGCGGGAATGAATCCGCTGCGGTGGATAATTCTCCAATTTTTAGTAGTGGGTAAATCTCCACCCTTAAATAGACTTCCTCTTTCCCTTTAATGTTAAACACTCCCTCTTATTTTTTCAATGGAAGACACTCATTTCATAGGACCATAATATCATTAGAGAGAATCTTTTCCCGCAATTAGCAAAACAAAATTGCTAGATGAAAATCAACAAGCTAAAATACCAAATGAATTCAATTTGCTTATAAAAAAAACCAAATGAATTCAATTTAGCAAGATCAAAATATAAAATTCGATTTTCATCTTACGGTTATGTTTCATTGACAGTAGTCGGAATGATTGTACCATATTTTATATAGAAAAATATAAGGCAATAAGTTAGTGTTTATGTTACTTTTCAAAATTCAAATTCTGAATTTCCAACTTAAAATTCTTTCGATGTCTCTTAGTTTTATTTTTGACACATTCGATATCTCTTATCTTACCGACTGGAGTATAATTGACGATAATGATTGTACTATATTTGTGAATCTGGCATATCAGAATGAGAGTGGTGGCAGGTGATAATTTCTCGATAGAAAATGAAATGGGGTCATGTTTCCTTTTTCCTTAGGAACAAGAGGTGGAGAGCATAAAAAAGTTGGCACCCCGTTTTTCGTGATAATTGTTCCCACAATAGAAAAGGAGAGAGAAAGAGAAAGAGAGCTATCATTCTCTTTCACAGAGGGATGGCACGAATTGCCTTGGATTTTTCTTCAACCTTTCAACGACCTAACCCAACAGCAATCATCATGCCAACATCCTCCTTCCTCTTCTCTCTCACCATCCCTAACCATCATCATTATTACTCTCTCAAGAACTCTTCCTTTATCAGAAACATCATCATCACCACCACCATCACGCATTACACTACTTTTGCTGATGATAATCACCACCTTCACTATCATAAGCATCATTCCAAACAAGCACGAGAAGAAGAAGAAGAAGAAGAAGACGACGAAGACAAAGAAGGAAAACCCTACTTTCATGTCTAGCTTTTGCTAGCTATAAAGATCCAAAAACTCAACGTAGTACTCTTGGGGAATCAAGCGTCTCGGTCCGATCCATTTCTGTTTTTGGTTATAAGTATATTATATTTCTTGTTATTATTAATTAAGTATCCTTTTGTTTTTTATTTTATTTTATACCAAATTTTGGTTTGATTTGCAGAAGGATTATGTTAACTACTTCGGTTTGCTTAAATTTATCAGTAGTTCAGTAGTACTATCTCTTTCTTCCTTTCTGGGTGTATAAGTGTTGGTACTTTTATTGATCAGAAAAAAAATATTATTGTGATTGATAAATCTTTCTCTAGATCGAAAGGCTTTGGGTAGTTTGTTCGATAAATATCTCAACCTAATTATTTCCTTGTTATTATTGCTGGTTTAGAAATTAATTAAGAGACCGGGATATATACACTGTTATTGTTTAATTAATATATTTAATGATTATGGCAAGTAAAAATGAAATGGTTTTCTTCATTGATAAGTAGATGATATCACAGTTCTCATGAGAAAGTCTTGTAACATGATGAAGCTATTTGTGTTTTTCTAGGTTTAGCTAGGGCATCCCTTATCATATAATTATTGTTAATCGATCTATATATATTGTTTCTTCACGTTGAATGATGAGTCTGGCTAAGAAACTTCAAACAAGTATATAGATAGATAGAGATGCAAGAGTATATATCTCAGAAATCATGATATATAAATGAGATCAACATGAGCGAGAGAGACGATGCACATCTCCATCTATCTATATTACATTGTTTATTTACACATCTCCATCTACTATGTCTCGCATCTAGCTAGTTCGAGCAATCACATGCTTTTCGCATCTAATATGTATGCGAAAACAACAACATCAACGGCGTTGGGCAAAGATAATCCGTATGGTTGTCGTGGAAGAAGACGACGCAGGGAGAGTGGTGTGTGGCATGCGATAATAGTCTTGGATGAATAGATAGCAGAGGAGAAGAGAAAGCATGCGATGTTTGAATGATTGGTTTGTGAGTTCATTGATGATAGCGTTTGGGAACGCCGGCAGGCCCATATCTCGCTTCTGGACAAGTGTGATCTGTCTGTATTACTTCTGGCGCATAGGACGTACATTGGGTAGGCGCCATTCATGTCCGATGGGTATTACTCCCATCCACACAGCATACTACGGGTAAAATCCAAGTCTCACATCGACTAAGGACAAAGTCTCAAAAGGTCCTATAATCTATATCTATAATAAAACTAACTGTATGTAATAATGTATATCTATAATCTATATCTATAATATAAATATTTGACAATGCATCTCCATTAATGCGTTGCCAAATGTCATCTTCTTATGAAAATGATATTAATTATCAACATAAGGTCCCACTTGTATCTATCTATAATCTATAATATTAACATTTTATAATAATCTCATTTATGATTTTAAGAAGTGTCATCGACACAAAGATTTAGCATTTATTCTCCTCTTTCTAAAAACTTTTTCTATACGTTTTTATCCTACCATAAAATCAACAATTCAAATTATCCTTGAACAATATACATTCTTCCTTGCTTCTGATTCCATCTCTTGGAATTTTTTGTTTTACATGTTGACTAGAATGGGTTTCCTCCAACGTTGGATTGCTTGGATTAAGTCTTGTGTGTGTACTAGCTCCATGTCGGTTCTAGTGAATGGTAGCCCAACTCAAGATTTCAAAGTTCAGCGTGGTCTGCGACAATGGGACCCTTTGTCGCCTTTCCTCTTTCTTATAGTGGCTGAGGCCTTGTCGGTGTTGATAATGAAGGCGGTGGATATTGGTGATTATCAAGGTTTTTCTATCAATCAGGATTTGAACTTTTCTATTCTTCAATTTGCGGATGACACAATGTTTGTGGGCAAAGCTTCTTGGGCAAATTTTTGAAGTATCAAGTCTATTTTGAGATCCTTTGAGCTTGTTTCCGGTTTGAAGGTAAATTTTCACAAGAGCAAGCTTATAGGTATCCACACTCCGGATGGGTTTTTGGAGAGAGCTAGCACTTTCCTATTTTGTAGAATGGAATCCATCCCCTTCAAGTTTCTGGGAATCCCAATTGGCGCTAATCCGAGGAGGGAAGCAACTTGGAGCTATGTTTTAGGAGCAGTTAGAAAGCGGTTGTCTTTGTGGAAGGGTCGTTTTCTATCCATTGGAGGCCGGGTAACTCTTATAAACTCCGTTCTTAATAGCATGCCACTATATATGTTTTCTTTCTATAAAGCTCCGAAGGTAGTAATCAAGAAGATGGTTAAAATCCAAAGGGATTTTCTTTGGGGTATCAAAGAGGGGGAGAGGGGAATGTGTTGGGTGGCTTGGGATAGTATTTGTAAACCAAAGGAAGAAGGAGGTCTCGGGATCAAAAACCTTGAATTATTTAATATAGCTTTGTTGTCTAAGTGGAAATGGAGAGCTTTATCGGATCCCTGTGTGAGTTGGAGTTGTTTGTTATCTTGTAGGTACGGAGATTTGGCTTCTTCATTAGTTCAGGATTTGGTGGAAGGTAATCGTCGTAGGGACACGGGATCCATTTGGTGGAGGGACTTGGTGAACTTGGATGTTAATGTAGAGGAACAAGGTTTGCTTGGTGTGTTAGAAGAGGTTTGGGTGATGGTGCTTCAATTAATTTCTGGAAAGACCAATGGCTAGGGATTGACCCTTTGTTTAAGGTCTTTCCTCTCCTGTATAATGGTGTTGGACAGCAGAATTTAACGATGGCTGAATCCGGTGTCTGGCATAATGATTCTTGGTGTTGGTTGGAACCTTGGCATCTCGGTAATGATGCTGTCCAAACAGTTGAGGCAGACATTCAGCGAGATATTCTCCAGCCTGTGGCTCCAACGAGAATGAAGATGGACTCTTGGATTTGGCCGCTCGATCAATCGAAGAATTATTCGGTTAAAACCTTTTATATTCAGCTGGTCCGTGGTGATTTATCCTCTAATGTCTCGGTGTAGCAGAATTTTTTTGCAGGTTTATGGAAATCAATAGTGCCTTCGAAAGTGTTGGTTTTTGGCTGGCGGTTGCTGTTGGATGTGTTGCCGGTGCGCGAGCAACTATTGCGCAGGAATGTTCTCCACTTGGAAGACGACGCTCGTTGCCCATTCTGTCACGTTCAGCGTGAGTCCGTGAATCATTTGTTTCTCCATTGCGGGTTCGCGAATTCGGTTTGGAAGTGTGTTACATCTTGGATTGGTGTTGCTCTTGATTTGTCTTTGGATGTTGTTGGTCTTGTTCACCATTGTTACTGCTTGTGTAAGGGGAAGAAAGCAAAACGCACGAAGCACGTGGTTTGGTTAACTACTTGTTGGAGCATATGGCTGGCCAGGAATGGAGCTATTTTCAATAATGAGGAGCCAAATATCGAGACGGTGGTGAATCGTATTAAAAGTCTATCTTGGTGTTGGTGTATTTATAGATTGAATTGTAATTCCTCCTTTTCCATTTCAATGGGTTTTGGCTTAGTGAGGTTTTGATGAGGCCCTCTCCCTTTTCTTTATCCCCATTGTAAGGGCTGGGCACCCATTGTGCTCCCTTCAATGAAAGTATTGTTTATCTAAAAAACAATTCAAATTATCACAATTAATGTAGACAAATTGATTGCAAAAATATTAGTATTCTCAAAATATTCAATGTTTTGAAAAACATTGATTCAGTAATCAAGTCACATAAGTTTCTGCACAACAATTTTTTAATTTGTAAATTCAAATAAAGGTATTGCTAATTTGCTATCACAGCTTCACAAAATAGTGAAAGGGAACTATCTTTTTTTATCAGCTTACATGCTCGCTCTCCATTTCCATGGAATCATTTTTTCCATTTCCTCACCCTCTTCCTCCCTTCATATCTCTAATCCATCTTCTCCCTCAATCAAATAACATTCTTCTCCATCACATCTCATTTTTTCTTTATTATAAGCAACCTTTTTATCGGTCTCCTTTTCTCCTCTCCTATCTTTCCAATTTGTTTCTTATTCTCACCACCCCAAAAACACCCTACTTCTCTCTGTGACGATTCACCAGACGGGCATCCTCCGATAGCTTCTTTAGCTTCGACACGGCAAGGCTCATAAAAGGTTTCAACTTTCTTCTCCATCCCTTATTTCTTGATTTGATTTCCTATTCTAGATTTTATGTTGAACCATTTATCATTATTTAGGTTCTCGAATTGGGGTTCATCCTCTTCTTTATCGCATCCTCCAACCCTTTTCAAGACCCACCCGCACTAGCACACGACACAACGGTTACGACGGAGCGACGTCATTCATTTGAAAAGGTTTCTTTGCCTTAATGAAGCCTTGCTTTCCCTATCCCGTAAAAAAAAGCTTTGCTTGCTCTATATTCAATGTGTGATTATTTGCATTGGTAGTTTTCCATTTGCTTAGATTCGTTATAAGAAAGTAAACAAGATAAAGATTGATATGCACTCTTCTCTGTTTTAATTTGTATTGTCCACATAGATTGAAAATATTTTTTCATTTTAATAGTGAAAAGTTATTACTGAAATATTATTTCTTGCCGTTTAGAAGAGTGCAAAGATAAAACTCTAATGATGTGGAGCACAGGAGTTGGAGAAGTTATTTCAGGAAGTGTATCAAGTTTTTACATCTACTTTAAAAATTAATGTAAATGTTCGTATAAAAGATAATAACAATTTATGTAAAGGAACATTAAAGTTAAGTCATTAAACTAATTCTAATAGAACATCTTTTTACAATTTTTTATATGAAATATGTTAATATACACCGTGCTTGAAACTAACTAAGAAAGGACGTTGCCATAAGTTGAATTGGGCACATTTGGAGGTACTGATTGGGTATGCAAAACTATTTGTTTAAATATGCAGCCATAGTTTATGGGAAAATTATATGTGGAACTTCTTTAACTTTCATATAATTAAAGCTAGAAGCGAACATGGCTAGGAAGAGGAACTTCTTTAACATTGTAGTGGTTTCCTACCTTTCACCTCATTGCCGAGAAGGTATGGATAAATTATAGTATCTTTTTCTATGCAAGGTGTAATTGTATTGCTGTTAAAAATGTGGTCAAAAAGAGGGAATTGATTTGTCAACAGATTTTAAGGACTTTGATCCACTTAAAAGGGATTCTCCTATACCAAGTGATTGAGGAAGGAAGCTCGAGAATGATCGTATTTTTTTTACTAAAGTTGGATTAAGTTGTTCAATTTCTTTTTCTACCACAATGTTTTAGTTTTTAGGTTCTTCAAAATTAGTTTATACGTTTTAATGTTTTATGGTTTTTTGACTACCAGTTTGTGTCTCTGTTGTGGTGTTGAGAAATACATTTATAGTGATTAATCTGTTTGAGAACCAATTGAACTTTCTAAACTATTTCTTGATAAATTTGCCTTATTTGTTGTTAATATGTCTTATTTTAACTATTCTATAAATGTCAGTTGATGATGAGTCTTTTTTGGTTAGAATTGATGATGAATTTGATCAAATATAATCAAACATAAAGTTTAAAAAATGATCAGGCTTAACAGGTTATGTTCTTCGCTTGAAGTATTATTGAAATGGATGAAATGTGACCATATCAAAAGGCATCTAAAAACAGTGGCCTATCTTTAAAGTTTAGACCTTAAATGGGTAAACCAATTTTAACAATGAAAATCTTTGATAATGACAAAATTTATTCAATAACTATGTTAGGTTTTTGGCAAATTAAATTATATCTGCTTTACATTGATGTTTTAATTTTTCTCATGACAACGTAAATTAATTTTTTGTCCCTCACAGTTGATTGCCTTAGCACTTTCAGCGACATAGGGATGTCGGCTCCCGGGTTCGAACCCGAGTGTGAGCATTGGTAGTGTGTGTGTGTGATGTTTATTAGTCATTTAATAAGTAGACCAAAAATATTTTATTTTCCAAACCAAATATAAATTCAGTTTTATTTATTTTGACCGTCTATCCATATATTAGACTCAAACTTATTTTTCAAATAGATAACTTAAGTTATTTTTTTACTCATACCTTAGATTATTAATATGCACTAATTGTACCCTATATTTATTCTTCATAACCATTAATTATACATATGCTAAATATAAATCAATAAAAATGACGGATTGTTATCAAACATCGCCAAATTAAATGCAATTTTCTTTACTTATTTTATTTATTAATTATATTATTTTCTCCACTAAATTATTTAAATTTATTATCTTTCAAGAAAATGGCTTCCCGTGAGAGAAATTAAAAGATTTTAAATTAAAAAAGTCAATTTAAAAGGAAGTGTTGGATTTTTAGCAATGTTTAGAAAATCGGACTGGCCATTGAACCAGAGAAGGTACTGCTTCAAGGTTCAAAGGTTTATCCTTGTTTGAACTAGACCGGTCATTGAACCGATGAACACAGTGATTAAATAATATATTAAGTGATAAAAAGCAAATAAGTGGTGAAGAATTGGAAGAAATGTTATAAAGAGCAACAACACTGAAAGAAAAGGGGTGAACGAGACGATGAAAATTGGAAGACATGACAACATCAAAGAGAGTGTATATGTGAGATGTTAGAGTGCTTGAGAAGCATTATTCCTCCTAAATTAGTCCTACATCTGATATGTATAGCTTTAGAAACGTGAGTGATTGTTATAAATAGAACATTAGGGGTTGTGCCTGAACTAAAATATCGGTGCATTGGCAAGTGGCCATGTTTTGTTAGGACACGTGGGGTCCATTGGCCAACCATTTTTTTTAAAAAGGTCGTTTAAATTTTTTCCGTGAACTGTTCTAAACTATTTGTTCTCCAGTTATAGCGGTTTTAATCTGGTTTAAATGTTCAACGGAAAAATTTTAAACCAGTTTAAAAACCAGATTAAAATTTTTTCCGTGAACTGTTCTAAACTATTTGGGCCTTCACCGAACCGCTTCCCTCTCCGGGTCACGGTTGAACCAGTTTTCTAATCCATGGTTTTTAGTCCAAATAGAAAGTGTATATGCACTCCTAACATACTACTACTAAAAAGCAAGTGTGAGTATGTTAGCATATGCCTACTAAAAAGCAAGCGTGAGTATGTTACCATATGTGTATACATGGCTAACATATTACTACTAAAAATCAAGTGTGAGTATGTTAGTGTATACCTTCTTTCATTATGCCTTCTTCACGTATAGGATCTCAGTGGCAATATTATATGATCAGTTTTTAAATTTCGTTGATGCAAAAATTAGCAAAATTATTTCTGATGAACAAGATAATTTTTCTCATGAGTGGTTACCGCTTATCAGCAAGATGATATTTACATATATATATTATTAAATTTTCTCATGAGGAAAATAACACCAATGAATATATTTGTGAAGTCAACGCTAATTAGGATGACGACATACACGCATCTCGAGATGTCCAAATAAAATATTTTATAATAATTTAGCTATCCTTATGTAATGCTATTCTTTTGATGTTTTATTGATGCAAATTTGTATTTTTCAATCATCACTATATGAAGTACCGATTTTCGGTTTGGAGTGTTATTTCAATTAGATCATTTTTGTATGGTTCAATCGAAGCTCATTGCATGTGTTCACATTTATTGAATTGCAGTTTGTTTGGTTCAAATTAAGAGGTTTATTATATTTTAAATTCAATTTACTTTTACGTGTACCTTATTAAGCATAAGTTACAAAATAAACGTACTTGGTGATTTACCTTCTAATATGCTAATTTAGTTGTAATTAAGCATAAGTTACAAAATATATATACTTGGTGATTTACCCTCTAATACCATAATTTCTATAATTCTAGTTATGTTGTTATTATAACATTTACACCACAAGTTTGAATCATAGAAACCTAATTGAAATTAAAAAAAATTGGATGACAGTTATGATACAATTATGCTAAAATTAGATATCAAAAATATCAGATATTACAAGATGAAACACACAAAACTCTATACTCCCTTACGAAACAACTTAATTAATACTTATCTCTCATTACTATATCAATATTCTTTTACCTTCAAGGGCCAAGGTTATCAATATAGTCAATAAGTTGAAAAACGAACTTATTTTCAGATATGAAGTTAAAAGAACATACTTAAGTGAGTGAGAAAGAAATAATCATACAAGTTAAATATAATAATCTTTCAATTTTTGGATAAAATTCTAGGAGTAATAAGACACCACACGGGGAATGAACATTTTTTGTTACCATGTTGTTGGTGCGCATACGTCGAGAAATCTAATTGGCCACATGTTTCCGGCTTTGCCGACGGGGAATGAACATTTTGTATAAACATACTTGTAAGAAAGTCTATTAAAATCTAAATTATTAGGTAAGGTAAAAGTATATTATAACAAGACTAAACATTTGGCATAAAGAAACATCTGTGTCTAAATTACTATTACTATGCGCGGATATCATTTTGAAATAAATAGTGTCACATTATTGATAGTTCAATATTTATATAGCTTAATATTATTTTTAAACAGAATAGTTTAACATTATTGAGTGTCGTGAATTTTAATATTTAATTGACATTTAATTACCTTTTTATATCTATGGGAATGTCAACTAAGTTAATATTAAAATTCTTACGACTTTTAGACAAATCATTTATTTTCCTATAGTTTAATATATTCTCACCTAAGTAATTTATTAAACAACTATTTATTAATATTTCAGTGGCATTCAATATATTAATGTCTACATGTAGCTTGAGTAATATTAGAAAAAAGAATTTTCATAACCCTTTGTAAAAAAAATTATATTATTTCTTTCTTAAATATATATGTTATTCACGAGTTGCATCAACAAAGGATAGAACACATGAAAAATTACCACAAATTAATCATAATTTTGTATGAACACATATTTTTTTCACAGGTTGCATGAAAGTGTATTATATCTAAATAAAAACCTATTTGTATTAAATTTTGAGTAAAAATATGTTATAAGGAGAATGACTTTTTTACAAAAAAACACAAATAAATAAATTTCTATAAATGCGTATTTTAATTAATAACATAATATTTTAACATAAAATATAAATCTTTAAACACACATTGTCCCATTTCTAGATCAAATATATAACTTCTATATGACATGAAACAATTGTGGTATACTCATTATGTCGTCACCGTTCAGTATAAAAATTTCAGTGGAAAATCTTAACCACCAGAAGATGATGTAGTTTATGCATAAAGAAGCTTAAAATTTAATATTCAAATTATACAAATTACTTATCATTAGTTACTTATTTAAATTATACAAATTTAATATTCAAATTTGATTGGTGGAAACAACGCACCAATGACATGGTAACAAAAAAAAGTTACTTGGGCAATCAAAAAAAAGTTACTTATTATTCAATATAATATTAACTCGCAAAATGTAAATTACTATAATGATTTTTCAACCGCATAACTATACCCGTGCATGGCTCGGGTCAACTATTCTAGTTGTATTAGGCCTAAAAAGACCTTTAGTTTTTGTTGTTAGCTTTAAGGGGCCTCGCAATAAATTTTGCTTAGGCAATATATATATATGTATATGTGGGGTAAGCCCTTAGTTAATCTGATGAAAGTTACCCCCATTAATTATTGGGAGTTCTATATTTTTCTTTTTAGGGATTAATTTGTCCCAAATTTGAAAATGTCGGGGACTAATTTGTCCTGTCAAAAAATTTACAGGGACTAAAATTAGCAGTTACTCTTAAAAATTATTTTGTTCTCTAGAATCTTATGTCATCAATAAGAAGTAGAAAAGTCGTGCGCCATCTAAGCTCGTGGTTTTTGGAAGACGAGTTCTCGTCAATAGACTCCTAACACAGTTTAATCTATTGTAGAGGCAGGCCATTTTTGACATAGCCGCTATCGAATGTGTTTTCCGTGATGAGCTTCAAGAGTCAGGGAGACATTCTTTTTCTTAAGTGTGATTAATTTCTCACTTTGACGATGGTACCTAGTTTTAGATGGTTACGGTTGGTAATTGTGTTCCCGTTTGATCTTCCAACTCTATTTTCTATCATGTCTTCATGTCTTTTGATGTAGCAATTACTTCCATATGCTTCCTTTCCATCCTTGATATGCAAAAGTATTTGTCAGAATGGAGAGTGTTTTCAAAGGTAAACTTATAGCAGCCAGAAATCCATTTATTGCAGATAAGTTTGAGAGAGTTTACCCATCTCTCATAAATATTAATTGCGTATATTTTATTTTTTTGGTATGTAGGCAGAGTGGAACTCGAGTGATGATATCCCATTTAACAACGTTAGCTTTTGCCGGTATGGATAATATTCATCATATATTTACGTAGCTTAAGTTTTTTTCTCACACTTGCAAAGTTCACTTGTGAACAGTTATTCAAATAAAAAACCTATTTACGAAGATTTACATAAAGAATTTCAATTACACATGTTTATAACTGAATCCAATACTAAACTATCAAATTAAATAAACACCTGCATACATGAACAAACAAAATCAATAGTTAAGGCCACATATCACACAGTTTATTAGGGTTATTAAAGATGATAGGAATTTCATCACCGACAAATCCTTCTTGACCTCGTCAAAAAAAAAAATCCATCTTGACAAACACATCTCACATTATTTAATTGAGGTAGAATTTTCCATATGAGAATTTTCCATCTTGACAAACACATCTCACATTATTTAACCAGGAATTGAACCGGATAACCGGCTAAAAACCGGGAATCGGGCAAGAAACCGGCCAAAAATCGGGGAACCGTGCAGAAAATCGGATTTGGTTTATTTTCATTAAAAAATGGTATACCATGTTGATTTTTGGAAAAAAAATGATAAATGATGTTGATTTTTGGTATATGAGATATTTTTTATCATTTTTTATAATTAAATTGATGAAATAAATAAACAAATAATTTTAAAAAAATGTGTACACTAATATTACTATGAGAGTACTTACATTATAGTATCTAACTATCTATGATTGTTGAATATTATAATTTTATTATGTCATACTATGATTTTTTTTGTTTTTTATCCTTTATATATTTTAAAAATATATATTAAATAATCTATTTAATTAATTGCGGTTCAACCCCCGATTCAACCGGTTGAACCCAATAACCCCTGAACCGCTAGCATTTTCGGTTCAATGTCTGATCCGGTTTTGATTAGTTTGCTGAAAAGCCTTCACCAATTTGCCATATACTATGATCAGAAAGAGTACAACAACATCCAAGTGAGCCTCAATTACTTCCATCACAACCCAAGAAAATTAATTGTTTTCACATTCTGCTTTACAAGGTGAAGAATCTTCACAATCGTAAAGACCAACAACATTTTCAGAAACAAACATCAAAGCAAACTAAACGAACAAATAAATATATATTTCGAAATAGAACTCAGAATAGTTATCATACTTGAATGAATTGCACATCGGATATGAACGTGTCGCAAGAGGAGAAGGGAAGAAGGCATATATGCGCTGTACAAGGAGAGGCGAAGGGAACGCTCCACCACTGCACTATTGCGCCGGTCTCTCTCTCTCTCTCTCTCTCTCTCTCTGTCTCTCTCTCTCACGTTTTTACTCGATTTCAAGTTTCTTAAACCCTAAGCAATGGCGGAGCCACATAGTGGTGAGGGGGTTCAATTGAACCCCCAATTTTTTTTTGACTTACCACTGTTTACCGTGGTTTTTGGTAAACACCGCTAGTTTGAAATTTCTTCTGCTTGCAGGATCAACTAGTAAATCCTAAGACCATTTGTGTTAAAGTTTTTCCAGAAATTATGAATGTTTTTACGGTTTTAAAGAAAAGAAGGAAGATAACTGGCAGTTTCGCGCGAAACCGTTGAAGTTACTTCAGACAGAGATGAAGAGAACAAATAAAAATGCAGGAAATTACTTAAAGAAAAAAAGTAAAATGCATCAATTGAAAAGAAAGTTGGTACACATGATCATACATTATTCTCTGACTCGTTTTCTCTGTGATGTTGGAAGTTAGAGCGTGAGAATCTGTGTATGAGTTTGTGACCCGTTTTTCCTATGAAAAACTACTATTTCACTACAAGAAAAACTGGATTTTTCGGCGACCAAAATCTGCCGGAAATGACCAAAATCCGCCGAAAATGTGGACTTTCCGGCGCCGGAAAAACCCTCGTCGCAAACAGTTTCCGGCGGATTTTCCGTCGGTAATTTCCGGCGGATTTTAGTCAATTTCTTCTTTTTTTTTGGAAAATCCGCTCGAAATTACCAAAAATCCGCCGGATTTTTTTTTTAAAAAATTTCGGCGGATTTATGGTAATTTCTGGCGGATTTTCCAAAAAAAAAAAAAAAAAGACAAAAAATAAACATTTAAAAATCCGAAATTTTTTAAAAAAATTCTGAATTTTATAGCTTAATATGTGTTTTAAATAAAAGTCAAAAAACAAAAGTAAAATCAAATGTTGAATGGTATTGTTGAAATAGGAAAGAATAAAAGAGAATATGAGAAGAAATAATATATGGGAGAATAAGAATGAGGAATTATGAAGAAATAAGAATAAAATAGTGAGATGAAGAAGGAATAAGAATAAAGAAGTGAGAATGAAGAAGAAAGGAGAATTATAGAAGAGAGATATGTAGAGAAATTTTTGAAGATTAGAGAGTATGAGAAAGAAGAAGAAAGATAAGATAGAGAAAATGTAGAAGAGAATGAGATGAGTGTAGGAGAAAGTTGTATTTATAGACGAATTTTTTTCCCTCTAAATTTTTCCGGCGGATTTTTTTCCCTCCAAAATTTTCCGGCGGATTTTTTCAAATTTCCGGCGGATTTTTGCAAAAAAAAAAAATTTAAAATTCCGCCAGAAAGTCCAAAAAATCCGCCGGAAACTACCGTGGGATCAAATCCGCCGGAAATCCCTCAATTCCGCCGGAAAGTTTCCGACGGATTTATATCCGCCGGAAAGTTTTGGACAGTAAATCAACTATTTCTTGTAGTGTTTATACAAATAGAAAATAACTATACAAAGTTTAAACAATGTAACTGCTACGTGCTTTCGACAACGGCTACTTGATTCTACTTCGTTCTCAGCCTTCAACTTCTTCTTGTCGAAATCTCTGCCTTCAGCCTCCTCGACTTTGCCAAATCTAAGGTCGAAATCTGCTTGATACAACCTCGTTGACTGCATTTAATTGAGCCTGTCGAAAATGCAGGCTAACAAATTGCCCCCCAAAAATGTCTTTTTCGACTAAAATTTAAATGAAGGAAGAAAATGACGTTTTTGAGAATTCACTCAACAGCTTATAATGTCAAGTCTGCTAACGTCACCACCATCAGCTCTCAGAATTGAAAAGACACTTTTTGAAATGAACAGTTTTTTGCGCCAACTATTCAGAGATAGCGGGCCGCGTTTGCTTTGGAACTCCCCACAATATCCACTTCTCCATAACTGTCAGGCCATGATTGCTAGTGGGCCACTCTCTAAGTTGCCAAAAACCCAAACGTTTATAGCCTTTTTTTTTTTACTTTAGCAACTATAAAGGGCATTGCTTCTCCTTCATTCTACTCTTTTAGTCTTTTCATCTTCTGATATTGCAAACAAAACTCTCTGCAAACTGAACTTTACAAATCTTTTTCATCTTCGTCGCTAAGATAAAACCCAAAAACACCATAGAAACTCTGTCAAACTCCATTAAAGCTCCAAACCTCTTCTCTGGTTTTTTACGAGAACCTCAAAAACTGTTCAAACTCCATTTCAATCGCCGAAAATGGCTTCTGCTTCAAGTTCTCGTGTTTTTGGAAAACAACAATTCGTTGCTGAACTTGATCTTGAGGATATGCGCGCTCAGATTTGGAAATCTCAGGTACTCATTCCTTCTTCTGAACCTCATAGGTATGCTTTCCTGGGGCCTCTTCCTGAATCTCTTGAAGACACACCAAAAATCCAGGAAATTTTCCCTAGCCATCACCGCTATAGCTCTAGGATTTTCCAGCAAGGGCCTTATGAAATGGGGTTTATGAGTGCCCCTGCCAGGGTTTTCAGGTCTGCGCCTCATGTAGGAAATAATATTTATGTCGGATAGCTCAACAAAGTTGAGTCGAAAAAAGTCGAATTTTGGAAAACCCAAGGGATCTTCGACCTAATCCAATTGTCGAGGTATGGCAACAAATACCAAAGTCCTATGCTCATTTCAGCACTCCATTTTTGGGAACTCACCACTAGCCTTCACCTGAAGTGTGGCATGCTCACTCCTACCTTGCTGGATGTGGCTGCCATCACTGGGCTTAGGCCCAAGGGAGAAACCTTCAACCCTAACAACACCACCAACACTTATGACTTCAACTTCAAACGTGCCACATTTTCTGGGTACATCGAAGACCAACACATCACTGATACTGAAGAGGTCTCCGACACAGAACACATAGCTTTCCTCACTTTGTGGCTGTCTCACTATATTTTTTGCTCTTCGTCACTTCAGGTGGCCAAAATGTATGTGAATTTGGCCATTCAAATTCACGAAGGTCGAAACCTCTGTCTCAGCAAACTCATTCTAGCCTCTCTCTATGAGGCCTTAGGGAATGGAGCCCTCGACTTGAAACAACTTGAACCTCAAGGTAAACTTTTGATTTCAGGCCCTATTTGGCTATTTCAATTGTGGCTCCTTGCCACTTTCGAGTCAAGATTACAACTGTTCTGCCCAAATGACCATGTTGAGATGGTCGAACAAAGGAGTATCGAAGGTTTAAGACTTGTCGTTTTAAAACCCAGGGAACTAGGTCAGTCTATAGAAGATCTATTTTCTGATGCTTTATGCTCCAAAACTGTGATACCTTCACGCCTTCGATGGCACCATTTATTACAAGAACTCGTGGACCAAGTTGGTTCACCAAAGAATTTCCTGCAACATCTGTCGAACATGAAGAAGAGGTCAACGAAATCTGGCAAGCTTATTTGACCCCAAACCTCCTATCAATCAGAATTTCACCTAGCAAGGGAAAAGCTCAATTTGGCATGGCTGGATACCAACCAAATTTGGTGGCCAGGCAATTCGGACTGTGCCAACTTCGACCTGCTCCCTTTTTCAAATCAAAAAAGGCTTTGAAATTTCCAGACAATGAAAAAGAGTTCTGGCAACGTCTCGACACTGCTGCCCAAAACACTCCCACTTTTAATCCCTTAAAATATGAGCCATCATTTGCTTGTACCAAGGAATTTCTTAAGTGGTGGACCAATTATTACACAACTAGGCTTGCTGTTGTCAAAGAGTCCACCTTGTTATCCAACCTAATCTCTGCTTTTCCTCCTTTGCAGAACAAGAAGGATAAAAGTCAAGGTACGCATATTCGAGAAATTCAGACTTTTCAAAATTACTTCGAAACTGTATATGATCCAAAATGTCTTAGTCGAACAGTTTCTGGGGCTGCTGATGTTTTAAAACAAAAAATCCTCCAAAAGATTTCGACAATGCATATTCCACCTTATATAACAAACAAATATGATTATGCTTTAAAATATAAAATTAAGTTTCCAACTTTGCCAACCAGTAAAATGGCTTTGGCATTTCGACCACCAATTCCTGAATGGTTTGTGTGTGGTTCGACTATGGCGTTACAAAATTATTTTATAACTAAAACAACCCAGAAAGTGATTCCGACTAAGCATGACATACACACGTTTTGAGGTGATCTCCATTTGGACATTCAAGATGTTCGAATCACATCTCCCATCGCAACAGGTGATGCATAGGACTCTTAGAAAAATTTCCATTTTTCTTTCATGTGCAAATATACTTACATAATTTGTCGAATGTTTGTAGCTGTTCCCATTCCAACAACCTGGTTCAACCAAGTCTCCAAAGAAAGGGACAAAGAAAGAAATTAGCACTGCTTCGAAGCAAAGCAAGTCTCAACAAACCAAGAAACAAGAAGTGTCTTTGTGAAATCTCTGCAACATTATGTTCAAACTTTAAATTTGACACCTGACTAAACTTTGTTTTGCAGAGTCGAAAGAGAGCAAGCAGTTCTACTACTGATGTTCCCTCTAAGAAAATGAAGAAAAATGACACGCAAATTGTGAACGATAATTCAGAGGTCGAATCTCTTACCTCTTTACTTTTTCAATCATTTACTTGCGCTTTTTTTATACTAACATAAGTGTCGCATTTTCAGTCTGACAGCCCAATGAACAGCCCCAAACAAACTGAGGTTCCCACAACTCAAGTTGAGAAAGAGAAGAAAATAAAACATTCTCAAGAAGCTCTCAAAACTCCAATTCAAATAGCTCCTGTCGAACAACAAGGAGGAGACAAGGAAACACCCAAAGAAAAAACTCAAGTGGATCTAGAAAAACCTGCTAAGAAGAAAGCAAAAGCTCCTAAGACACCTGAAAGTGCAGGTTCTTGTGTTGGAGAGACAGCTTCGAAGGTAATCAATAAACTCTTTATTTTTTCCTTCATCGTTTTGATTCAACATGATAATAAATTCATCAATCTGTTAAAATAGGGAAAGGAAGCTAGCAACATTGAGCTTCAGCAAAAACAACCAACACCAACTTCGACTCTTTCCCCTTCTGTCGAACCAATAGCTGAAAACGTGGTCGAGGAGCAACCAAATCAGACCAATCCCATTAACATCATAGAAGAGGCTCTTCACCAACAAATGAATGATCTGACAACTAATAAGCCTTCATTAGACAAGAATGCACTTGAAAAAGAAGTTCCTGACCAGGATCAAGAGCAGAAAGATGATGAGATGAATGAAGCTGATCACACTGCTGGTGTCGAGTTTGAGAAGGATATTCTGGTTCCAACTCCTAATCTTAGTGACAAAGAAGAAAATCAAGACGAAGGCAACGAAGAAGACCAAAATTGATGATGATGTTGTCGACTCTGAAGAAGAAGAATCTGAAGATAACTCAGAGCACGTCGACGAATCACCAAAGGAGCAAAACAACTCTAAAGCAGCACCTTCATCAAGCAACACTCTGAGCCAAGAGGCTTTGACAGAACTGAAAAGTAAGAATCCTCTTGAGGCTTTGAAATTCATGTTAAGTAGTAGGGCATCTTCGATTAAGCAAAGCTCTTTAACCACTTCCGTTGGCGAAATGTCTGATAGTTCGAAGGAAGACCTCCTTAAGGAATTTCGAGCTAGAGTTCTTGAAGCTGAATTATTTCAGGCCATCGAGCAAAATCATATAACAGCTTTTGAGATCAAAGCGCTGCTGCATAAACTCAATAATTCGACATCAAGCAAATCCCTCATCGGCTTCATTGTCGAATTCGAGCCTCTCTTAGAACAAATCACTAGAGTCCTTCAAAAGAAAAAGGATAACGCTGCAAACAAAGAGCGTGAAGCTAAACTGCAACAAGAAGAGTGGGCTGCTGTCGAAGCTTCTCAAACCAAAATTTCTTCTTTGGAGACCCAAGCAGCAAATAATGCTCAAGAGATGGCTGATTGTGACAGAGTTATTTCTAGATATCAATAACAGATCAAGAACTTGCAATTGAAGCTCAAAGCAGAAGAAAAGAAGAAAGCTTCACTTCGTAAGACAACTCTTGAATCTTTGGAACCGGTGATTAATGCAGAGGCAGCTTTGGCAATCGAGCACTTGGAAAGACACAGCCAACATGAAGCAAAGGTTCAAAGTTTGGTCGAAGATGAAGCCTTTACTGCTACAAGACTAGAGCATTCAAAATCTGCTTTAGAAAGGCTCAAAGCCAACCTTCAACTTTGAATTGTAATTTTCTTTTATTTCCAATTTTGTAACTTCGACAATGTTCTGGCAATTACCAACTTCTAAATGCCATGTTTAAATTATTCTTCATAATTTTAGTCCTGCGTTATTTTGACTTCTTGCAGTATTGGCCTATACTTTTTTAAATACTTGCCATTTATTTGCAAAATTCGACCATCAGCGCCTAATTCTTCGACTTCATAGGCACCGTTAGTATATACTTGCAAAACTCGAAATGGTCCTTCCCAATTCGGTGACCATTTGCCTAAGACTCTATCTTTTTTGTCCATAGGCAGTATAACTTTCCAAACTAAGTCTCCTAAGGCAAAAGTTTTCGACTTAACTTTTTTATTATAGGCTTTAGCTACCCTTTCTTTTTGCCTTATCAGGACATTTAACGCATTTAGTCTTTCTTCGTCTAAATCAACCAACTCATCCAACATCGTATTCCAATAATAATCTGATGGAATTTCGAATTGCCTTTGAATTCTGGCTGACTGTAAACAAATTTCGACTGGTAAGACTGCATCATGTCCAAACGTTAGTCTAAAAGGAGTAGTATTAATTGACTCCCTAGGAGAATTTCGACAAGCCCACAAAACTTGGTCAAGAGTTTTATGCCAACTTCTAGGCTTTTGCCCAATATGCTTTTTAATCAAATTAATAATGATTTTATTAGCTGCTTCTACTTGACCGTTGGCTTGAGCATAATATGGTGTCGAAGTCAGTAATTTAAAACCAGTTTCAGAGGCAAAATCCACCATTTTTCGACCAATAAAAACTGTACATTGGACTGTAGTAATGGTTTCTGGAATTCCAAAACTATACAAAATATAGTTTTGAATAAAATTGATTACTGCCTCTTGATTAACATTAATTAAAGGAATAGCTTCTACCCACTTAGTAAAATAATCTATCCCAACTAATATGTAACGATGGCCTTTCGACGAAGTTGGTTTAATCTCACCAATTAAATCTAAAGCTCAACCTCTAAATGGCCAAGGTTTCACTATTGAATGAAGTTCACTTGCAGGCACGTGTTGAACTTCTGCATGCCTTTGACACTCTTGGCAGCCTTTAGCGAACTCTATGCAATCTTTTAACATAGTTGGCCAGTACACTCCTTGTCGAAACAAAAGCCATTTTATTTTGTGGCCTGCTTGATGAGACCCACAAGTTCCACTATAAGTATTGGAAATTGCTAAATATGCCTCACTCTCACTAAGGCATTTAAGTAACACTCCTTCAGGAGTCTTTTTGAACAACTCATTTAAAGGATAATCTGTCGAAATTAGTTTATTTTTTATTTCTATTAATTCTTCTAGTTTTTCTTTAGAAACTCTGTATCCTGAAGCAATTTGTGCCAAATCATTTGCCTCTTGATTGTCAAGTCGAGGCACATGCTTAATTTGAACACTATCGAAACGTTTTAACAATGTATTGGCAGTAACAAAATACATTATTAGGTTTTCTTTAATGCACTTATACTCTTTTGTTAATTGCTTCACAACTAGTTCTGAATCACCTTTAATTTTGACATGTTTTGCCCCCAAGTCTAACAAGATCTCAAGTCCTGCTATTAAGGCTTCATATTCAGCCTCATTATTGGAGCAAGATCCGTCTATTTTAAACTTATACTTTGTTGGAATTTTTGTTGGTGAGATAATTAAAATTCCAATTCCAACACCGTTTTTGTGGCTTGAACCGTCGAAATATAACTTCCAAGGTTGAGTATCCACTAAGTTTACTGTGGTTTCGACTAATGAATGGTCGACAATAAAATCAGCCACTATTTGGCCTTTAATAGCATTTAAAGGCTGATAAGTTAAGGAGTACTCAGAAAGAGCTAAAACCCATTTACCTATTCTACTATGTAAAATTGATTTTGACAGCATATGTTTAATAATATCATAATGCGAATAAACATGGACATCAACAGGCTATATATATTGCTTCAGTTTTGTACAAGAGAAATACAAGCATAAACACAATTTTTCTATAGGATGATACCTAGTTTCTGCATCGTTTAAAACCCTACTGAGGTAATATATGGCTCTTTCGATCACATTTTCATCCTCTTGTGCTAACATGCTACCTATAGATAATTCCGATGCCGCTACATACAATTTCATTACTTTATTCCTAATGGGAGGTAACAAAATAGGAGGCTTCATCAGGTATGGTTTAATCTCGTCGAAAGCTTTCTGGTGTTCTGCATCCCATCTGAACACATCTTCCTTCTTCAGTCGAAGCAACGGCCAAAAAACTTGAGTTTTGCCGCTTAGATTTGAAATAAATCTTCTAAGGAAATTGATCTTTCCTAATAATGACTGTAACTCTTTCTTTGTCGAAGGAGCTTTCGTTTCCAAGATTGCTTTCGTCTTGTTTTGATTGATTTCAATGCCTTTTTTGTGTACAACGAAACCCAAAAAATCACCTACACGCACACAAAAGGCACATTTGACAGGGTTCATTTTCAATCCATATTTTCTCATTCTTTCGAATGATTGTCGAAGATGGTCTAAATGACCATTTTCTGACGAAGACTTAATAACAATATCATCTATGTACACTTGCATAAATTTTTCAATAAAATCATGAAACATAGAATTCATTGCTCTTTGGTATGTAGCTCCAGCATTTTTTAAGCCAAATGGCATTACTACCCATTCATAAACGCCTAAAGCCCCAAGGCAACGAAATGCTGTTTTTGATGTATCTTCTTCAACAATATATATTTGGTTATAACCAGAATAACCATCAAGCATGCTTAAATATTCATAACCTGCTGCTGAATCAACTAGCATTTCTACCAATGGCATGGCATATTCATCCTTAGGTGTAGCATTATTCAAATCTCTAAAATCTATGCAAACTCTAAGTGTACCATTTTTCTTAATTACAGGAACTATATTAGCAAGCCATTCGACATACATGGCAGTTCTGATGAACTTGCTCTTTAGTAATCTTTCTATTTCTGCTTTGATCTTCAACAGGACCTCTGGTGCAAATCTTCTTGGAGTCTGTTTTACTGGCTTCTTTCTTGGTCGAATTGGTAATTTTATCTCAACCACTTCTCGACTCAATCCTGGCATTTCACTGTAGTCCCAAGCAAAGCAATCCTTGTACTCCTTCAGCAATTCAACAATCTGCACCTTCAATGCTTGATCAATCTTTGCACTAATATATGTTGGCCTTTTTATGGAGCCATCTCCCAAATCAATCTCTTCTAAGGGATCTTGTGCCTGAATCCTTTTGGTCGAACCCAATGGATCCTTTTCAAAACCTAGAGGCTCATCATCGTAGACGCAATCAAGCCTCTGGTTTTCGACAAAGTTGTCTTTATTTTCATTTTCAATAGCTTCAGCAACCATTTGTTGTTGTAACTCGGCTTCTAAAGCCACTTTTTGTTTGTTTTCGGCCACATAGGTCGTAATTCTATCCCATGCACTGGGCTTATTGTCATACCCTAATTTTGTCCGCCTAGTTTCAAAACCCTAATTTTCAGCAAAAATAAATAATTTTGTGAGTGATGCATTATTTGAGAAAGGGTTTAGGGTATTTACCCAAGCATTCTAAGGTTTTCAAAATCATTTTTGAGAAATTAAGGAATTTTGGGGCATTTAAAAGGGGCGTTGTTTGGTCAATTTCAATTTAATAAATTTTTGCTAGCTGAAAATCCAATTAATTAATTTTTGGGAATTTATTTAATGAAATTGTATTATTTTGAACAAAAAAATAAATAAAGAAAATCATTTTTCAAATTATGCGCATATTTTATATGTGTAGTAAAAAAATCAAGTTCAAATTAATTCAAGAAAGCATTTCAAAAAATAGTACAAGGAATATTCCCAAAAATTATATAATAAGATTTTTGTTGGCAATTTTGGTCATCTCTCATTTTCAAAAATGGCATATTCTTCAAGATACCTTGTATATGGCTCAAAATGGTTAGATTTATGTACAATTATCTTGAAAAGAATAATCAAAATTGAGAGGATAATAGAATGGTCATATGATAGTACAATAGTACAAGATGACAACTTGCAAAGCTTGGGCACCACTCCTCTCCCTTATGGCCGAATTCTCTCCCCTTCATTTCCCTCTCATTTTGCATTTTTTTGACCTCAATCCATGTGTGGTTCAATCCTCACCCTTGATTCAAAATTAAAATGCAATCCTAGAATGAGATGAGGTACTCAATGACCTAAATGCCCCTAAACCTAATTGCACATTATATATACCCTCATATCCTCACCTCTCATAAGGTTTTGGCTCACAATTCACACTCAAAACCCTAGCACACAAACCTCTCCTCTCCTCTCCTCCTTTGGCCGAAATCACCCCCTCATTCCCTTACCTCATTTCTTCACTTTTTCACTTCAAATCAACATTCTAGTCCTAAATCCTTCATCATCCTTGCATTCTCTTCAAAGATCCATCTTCAAATCTCAAGAATAAAGCTCAAGATTGAAGATTAGAGGGTTGATTCAAGTGGTTTAGTGTTCATTCACCTTATTTCTTTTTCTATTCTAGCTTGGAGTTGAGGTATACTCTCAATCTTAACATCATCAAAATTTTAGCATAAAAAATGTAGGTCATCAATCTATTTTTGCATATCAAGCATTTCTTTGCATTTTAATACTCTATTTTTTGTTGAAATGTTGACATAATTGTTGTTGTTGAATGAGAGATGTGTTTCAAGCATTTTGACAAACACTTTGGGAGGTTTGGATGCTTGAAATGCATCTCTCTCTTGGAATAAATTGTGTGTTTGTGCTATTTTCATTTTGTGCTTGCATTTTCATGAATAAAATTGTGATTTGGGATTATGTTTCATTTCGCATATTGTAGAAAAATTAGGGTTTGTGTGATTTTAGTGCATTCCTTTGCTTAATCATGTGAATCCTTGCCAAAAAGATTGATCTATGTCATTTGCTTGCATGATTTTGTTGCTTTCAAAGAATAAAATGAGGTTTTAGCTCTATGTTGGTGTCGCAAATCATGATTAGAATTAGGGTTTGTTAATTTTCTTGTGAAATGGGTTTGCAATTGTGATCAAAAACGTTTTCTCAAGTTATTTTGATGTTAATTGATTGTATCTTGCTTGCAAATTGTTATATGTTGATGATTGGCAAGAGGACTCACACTTGTGTCTTTGTGCACTTCACTTTAAGTGTTGAGGATTGCCTAAGATGATTCAACACAACCTTGTGCTTTGATTGTAAACTTTGGTTTGCTTGTTAGTAACTTGTTTGCAAAATTACTCTATGTTGATGATTGGCAAGAGGACTCACACTTGTGTCTTTGTGCACTTCACTTTAAGTGTTGAGGATTGCCTAAGATGATTCAACACAACCTTGTGCTTTGATTGTAAACTTTGGTTTGCTTGTTAGTAACTTGTTTGCAAAATTACTCTATGTTGATGATTGGCAAGAGGACCACACTTGTGCCTTAGGCACTTCACTTTAAGTGATGAGGATTGCCTAAGATGATTCAATTTTCTTTGTGCAATTCTTGCTTGAAAATGCAAATGCTAGTTTTCTAACTTGATTAATCAATTTTGGTTACAAAAATGACTTGTTAATGCCCTCTTTTGGTCACTTTTGGTCTTGCAAATGTGATGTTCTTTCTAGGTCAATGTTATGCTTTAATGTTGATGATTTGGTAAAAGGACTAGACACTTATGCCTTTGTGCATTGTCTCAAATGTCAAGGATTACCAAAAGGGATTCAACCTTGTGTTTTTATCTTGTGTTGATGCCTACTTGAATTAAACTTTTGCATTATCTATTTGTGTGCCTATTCTTGCAATCTATTTGGTTAATGTTGATCTTGCATGTTCATGGCCATTAAATGTTAGATGACTAAGTGTCATTCTTGTGCTCAAATGTTGTAATTGGTAATGTTTATGCTTATGCTTACATTGTTGATTGCTTTGCTTGCAATTTGTTAAATGTTGCCCTTTGGTTCTTGACTTGGAAATTGATTGAATGTTCTACTTTCTTTTCCTTTTGGATGCCACGCCATCCCAACAAACCTTTTGTGACCAATGTCACCCTCAAACTCCCTTCTCCTTTCTTCAAATCAATCATTTTCTAAAGCTTTTTCCAAACTCAATCTTTTCTCAAATTGTTTTCATAAGACAATCAAATTCCTTCTAAGATCAACAATAAACCTCTTTGAAAACTCATAAGGAGGCAAGTCGGACGTACGGCCGGTGTTGTCTAGCGTCCTAAGATCGGAGCTGTACAGTTCAAACATCTTGGGATACTTATGAGAATCAAAACAAGTAATTAACAACTTGAACCCTATTTCAAAAAATGAGTAAGGAATCGAGTCGGATGTACATCCGGTATTGGTTAGCGTCTTAGGGTTAGCGAGCTGTACAGTTCGTGCGAGCCTAAGATACTTGCTCAAATAAAAGCAACCAACCTCACAACAAATCTTTTTCCTTCCTTAATAAAAAAAAACATTTTCAATAAGTAGGGGGCACGTCGTCTGTACAGGCGGGGTTGTCTTTGTTCTAGGTCTAGTGGACTATACAGTCTAGGACTGAAAACCCCTACAATAAAAAACACAAACACAAAGTTTCTCGACAGGAGAACTACGTAAGCTTTGAATTCTCCATCGCACCGGGAGATACGTAGGAGCGGGTCACATCCCGTCAAGCACACTTTTAAAAAATAATAAAAAGATTCTTCTTTTCCCCCGTTTTCAAAAACACTTTTCTCAAATAAAAAAAAGAAGTAGAACGAATTGTTTCAAATCAACTCTGTCAAAACCGCACATCAAGTTAAAGGTTCCCTTTCGGTAGAAAGGAGGTGTGGGATGCTAATACCTTCCCCACACCTAACCGACCCCCGAACCTACATCTCTAGTTCTCAAAGGACCACCCCGCCTTAAAAAGGACCCTTTTTCAATGTTTTGGTCCCTAAATAAAAAATGTTGATGGCGGCTTCACAAATTTTCACGTTGTACGATGAAAGGTCCAATCCGGATTTTTCGGGGTGCAACACTTATCCATAAATAATTATTTATGGTCCATCCCACCCTGTAGGCTTGACAAAGCCTTGTGGGTGGTTGTCTTCATCTATAACCTCTCTCTCCCAAATGAATCCATAATTGGGGTGGAGTGTAACAGAAGATCTAATATTGTCTTGATGTTCATATCCAATTTCAGAAAATGCACATGGCGCAATATTCGTCAGTTGTTTGTCGAAGGTTTTCTTGGTTATAGCATTTACCTCAGCTTTGAAATAACTCTGATCACCTTCAATATTTTCGACCAAACCATCTTCTCGCCAAATGATAAGCCTTTGGTGGACAGTCGAAGGTATTGCCCCCACACCATGTATCCATTCCCTTCCTAGCAACAAGTTGTAATTTGCCTTTGATGGAACTACCAGAAACAATGTTGGTCTCTTAATACTTCCTACAGTAAATTCGACTTCAATGGCACCAAGTGAATGGCCACTTTTGCCTTCATAGTTTGTAAGTATTACATTGTGTGTTTTCAAATCAGTTTCAAACTTTCCAATTTTCTTCAACATATGTTGTGGCATCAAGTTTACAGCGCACCACCATCGACCAGGATCTTGTTGACACCAATGTTATTCACTTTTGCTTGAATGTACAAGGGTTTGAGATGATTCATCACTCCACAATCTGATCTCTCAAACACAACATGTTGTTCCTCCACGCAACCATTCTTCAGCACATAGTAACAGATTGGCTTATAAGTAGTCTCTTCGTCGAAATCTTCTTCGACATCATTCACTTCAGAAACTACATCATACTCAATTGGTAGAATTGAGACCACGCCACATAAGACGTCGAATTCTGACTCAGAATCGGCAAAATCTGAGTCCATTTCTTCGTCTAAGTTAAGACCTTCTTTGATTACTGAGAGTGGAGGAACTATCCTTTCAGTAGCTGGCTTTCTAGCCATTTCAAGAGGCTTTAAAGGTACTTGCTTACCTTTATCTTTGCTAGAATTCTCTACTTTGCCTTCAGCAGCAGCAGCTTTCTTCTAGCGTTGATACTTGCGCCATTGTGTTCTTGTCATGGGATTTTTCCCTTTGTAGTTGTTATTATAGGCATATTTGTTAGATTCAAATGCCTTGTTCTGGTCAGTAGCACTAGTACTACCTTTGACCATTTTTGCTGATTTCTGCTGATTTCCAGCATTCTTTCCAGCATAATATACTGGGTAGTAACCAGTACTCTTTCCACCAGAATGTACCCATTTCTCGACAGGAGAATTTGCTGGAGGTACATAGGTTTTGATCTGTTCTTTTTGAGGATTCTTTGTCGAAGTGACCTTGTACTGAATACCTCTGTTGCTGTAGCTGAACTTTGGCCTCTTGTCGACCCACTTTCCTTTACGTTTCAGTTGAGGCTTAAAACCCTCAAGACTTTTTGCAGCCTCTTTGTCGAAGACAGAACTACATCTTGGATAAAGTATCACTTCAGTATTGTTAATTTTGCAGCAATTACGGAAATCAATCAATTCTTCCTCTGCCATTGGGTAAACTATCTTCATTTTTTCAGCATATTGGTCTTCAGTGACCATTTCGACATCCAATTTGTCAACAACTCTTTCCACTTTAGCATCTTCAGCAACCACTCCTTTGATTTCAACCACGTTGATGTCAACTTCGACAAGCAATGCATCAGTTGTTGGTAGAGGATCAGCATCAATTTTCATTGGTGGCTTCAATTTGTCACCAAATTTCAGTCTTTCCTCATTGAGGGCTTTTTGAACCAAATCCCTGAAAATAACACAACGAGAAGTGTTATGGCCTAAGAAATTGTGAAATTTACAAAAACATCTTTTCTGTCGTTGTTCCAATGGTGGTACTTTCAGGCCCTTAGGCACCAAAATTTGACCATCGGCAACTAACAGATCAAATATTTCATCACACTTAGAAACATCATAAGTATAAGTTTTTGCAACAAACTTATCATTTTTAGGCTCAACAGGGTTTTTTCCATTTGAAGGTTTTAACAATTTACAAGTATAAGGAGGTCCTGATTTTAATTCCACTATATTCACCTCCTCTTCAACATCTTCATAAGATATGTCGAATTCTTGGTCACTGTCATTAGTTTCGACATATGCAACCTTTTCTTTTTTATTTTGGAACCTGCCTGTTCTAGCTTTTTCAGTTTTAAGTCTTTCTATTTGTCGAACTCTATCAGCTAATTGTGCCATATCTCTTAAGTGCAATGTATCTAGCTTCTTTCTTATAGAATAATCTAGACCACTAGCAGCCATTTCGACTAACTCATGTTCAGGCACTTGAGTAAAACACCTTGCTTTGAGAAGTCTAAATCTATTGAGATAATCATCAATAGATTCTGCCCCTTTGCGTCGAACACTAGCTAGTTCCTTAAGACTAATCTTGCACTGGCCCATATAGAATTGTTCGTGGAAGGCCTTTTCTAACTGACTCCAACTAAAAATAGAATTTGGAGGCAAAGTGGTGAACCATGTAAACGCATTCTTAGTTAGAGAATTTGGAAAATACTTCATTCTTAAATTCTCATTATGCGCTATATCACCAGCCTCAGTAAGATAACGAGCCACGTGTTTGACAGTGGATTCGCTAGTCTCTCCAGCAAATTTTGTGAACTTAGGGGTTTTCCATCCCCTAGGTAGCTCTGTTTGCAAGGTGTATTCTGACAAAGGTGATACAAAATTAGGCCTGTGCAAGCCTAAGTTAAGGCCATTCTGGGCTAGAATGTTTTTGACCAGGTTAGCCAAATTATTTTGCGTCCCAAAATTGTTTTGTTGCACTTGTCTGACCACTTCGTCTGCATTTTGGTTTCTATTTACTAACACAACATCAGGGATTGCCTCTATCCTCAGGCTCTTCGACAACATGTTGTTGTCCCTGATTACCCTGATTTATGGGAATTGCATTGTTAGGCCTTTCTAAAGGGATTTCGACAGGCCTAACATTTTGAATTTGGGGAATTTGTTGGTTATGCACTGGTGGAGTGCCAAAGAAATCAGCAATTCTTCCCATTTGTGTCGCCAACATCTGGTAACTATTATTAGTGTTTTGTATTAAAGGATTAAACACAGTACCAATTTGTTGTGTTAACATATTAACCATATCATGTTACTATCATCCATTTGTTGCCTTAATGCCAACAAAGATGTTGTAGTCATTAGGTTGGGCATTTCGACTATGAATGCCCTCTGATGAACTATGAGTAGGAGAGTACCCTGTGATTGCATTATCTGCAAATGTAGACGAATTTGTCTGAAGGCCTGCCATCAATGCTGTTGGCATGCCATATGGGAAAGCCCTACCACTCATACTAAATGACACGTTTCCAGTCAATGGATTTGCCATTAAAGGACTTGTTGGTCCTAATATTGGTGGCATAGAAGCCATAGTATTAACATTTGTTAATGCTGCAGTAGTCATCATTGACACGGGAGTAATTATGGGAGAAGTTATGGCAGTTACTCCCATTGTTGTCGAAGAAGGCATAGCAACGGTTATGCCTGCAACATTTGCAGCGTTAGCGTTACTAACTGACGCTTGTTCTTGCGTACTTTGTGCATTTGATGCAGAAGCATTATTTGTACTAGAGCGCGCCATCTCTGAAAGATGTTTTCCACTCCTTAAACGCATACACAGATAAGCGCATTTTTTTTAAGATTTCAACGAAAAACTTTAAAAATTAGCACAAACGTCCCACTGGGCGTGCCAAGTTGTTTACCGTGGTTTTTGGTAAACACCGCTAGTTTGAAATTTCTTCTGCTTGCAGGATCAACTAGTAAATCCTAAGACCATTTGTGTTAAAGCTTTTTCAAAAATTATGAATGGTTTTACGGTTTTAAAGAAAAGAAGGAAGATAACTGGCAGTTTCGCGCGAAACCGTCGAAGTTACATCAGACAGAGATGAAGAGAACAAATAAAAATGCAGGAAATTGCTTAAAGAACCAAAGTAAAATGCATCAATTGAAAAGAAAGTTGGTACACATGATCATACATTCTTCTCTGACTCGTTTTCTCTGTGATGTTGGAAGTTAGAGCGTGAGAATCTGTATATGAGTTTGTGGCCCGTTTTTCCTATGAAAAACTACTATTTATACAAATAGAAAATAACTGTACAAAGTTTAAAAAATGTAACTGCTACGTGCTTTCGACAACGTGGTTACTTGATTCTATTTCGTTATCAGCCTTCAACTTCTTCTTGTCGAAATCTCTGCCTTCAGCCTCCTCGACATTGCCAAATCTAAGGTCGAAATCTGCTTGATACAACCTCGTTGACTGCATTTAATTGAGTCTGTCGAAAATGCAGGCTAACAACCACCCTATAGAAATATTTTTTTGACACACCTGAATATTTTAAATTGCACCAATAGCCTAAATTTTGCACTCATTTGCCCCAAAGACTCAAATTTAATTTGCCCAAAACACAACAGAGTCACTATTTCACGCACGCACAACTCTCTCTCAGACTCTCGCGTTCTCTACGAGCTCTCTCCCTCAACTCTCTTCTCACGGTGGACAGTGACTTCTCTGTTCTCTCTCTCACTCACGGACCTGACTTCTCTGTTCTCTCTCTCACTCAGTCTCACGGCTTCTCTGTTCTTCTCTCACAGCAGCAACTTTCTCTTTTCCATTGAACTCTCAAAAACACTAAAACAGGTTAGAATTCTTCTCTTTTCTAGTATAATCTACTAAAGTGATTGTTTGATTCTTTGATTGAAAACCCTAATTGTTTAATTTTTGATTTGGGGAAAATTGAAAACCCTAATTGTTTAATTGCTTAATTTCTTCCTTGTCACTTTTATTTTTAATTTTAAAATATGTTCTCTACCAATAGGATAGGATGAAGGATATACGAAGTTTCATGCCGTTGACAATAACCTTTTAAATACCAACATTCTGTTGAAAATATTAGTATATAATTTAAAGCTGAAATTTCATTAATATGATCAATGTTTAACCAACAAGCTGTTTTGCTCTTTGTTTAGTTTTTTAGCCTGTTTTAGAAAACTTTTCAAGAAAAAAATAGTTAAGTTAATAGTTTGTATTAGTCTCCAATTAGTATTAGCTTAATTCTAATTAGTATTAATAGTGTGTTTGAACAAGGTCATCAAATGGATAAATTTTTAGCAAATTGTATATTTAAAAAATTTGACACCCCGACCCCGGGGTCCTGGATCCGCCACTGACCCTAAGGGACTCAAGTGTGGAGAATTAAAAATATGGAGCGAGGCGCGTATACTCACTATTCCCATTCATGTTGCCTGGATCACAGATGGACTCAAAAATAAAGGTCTATTGATAAACTCTAATTTAGTGCATTTCTACAGATATTTTTGAGTCACTTTTAGAGCAATTATTACCACTTAAACAGATAAATCATTAACTTAAATTGCTCTTTATTTTGCAGAATGAATGAAAGATGAAGAAAAATGAAGGTTTAATTTAAAGCGACTAAAAAGCCAAAATTATTATATTATGAGCGTTTAAATTATCAAAGAGCAAGAAGTTTTATTTTGCTAAAGGCAACAACGACAATCCAAGGCCCACGATATTGAAAAAGAGAATCCAGCCCATAATTCAAGTTCAATTGATAGCAAGCATAAAACCTAAGATTGGTTTATAAAAAGCAGTCGTGCACAACAAGTTTTGATACGAAACCCTATGTGATGAGTATAAATAGGATTGCAGCAACTCAATTGGAGGGCGGCACCTGACACAAAAAAAAAAGACGGCAACAGTAACAACAACAACACGCACACGGACGCAGAGGAGAGGAAAAAGGAGATTGTGGTACCCGTTCTTGACACCGTGAGAGAGCTTCGGAGCAGAATACAGAGACTGGTTACAGGATCAGAATTTACTCAATCTCCGGGTTATTTTTATATTCTGTAATTCATGACTTTATATTTTAATCCAATGTTCTTGAACACTATGGATAGCTAAATTCCTTTTCTAGGGTCTTAGGTGGATCTTGCTTGATTAGAGACCTTTTAATGTCTTAATTTATATTTTGAATTCCCAATGTTTATTCAATTAATATTATCCTATTGCTTTATTACATAATTAGGATTGACAACCTTTGCATGTTTATAATCAATTAGTTGATTAGCGACCGTACTACAACTAATTGGTGGACCAATAGGATAATTGAGACTATAATTAGAGAATGACCAAACTTTAATTTAGTCTTCCAATCATTCAACCTTTTTGTACTTCATGCTTTTCTTAAATTTAAATTCTAGCATGACCAAACTAGGATTAATTTAGGGAAAAGAATATTAATCACGAATGACCAAACGGATTAATAGGTTTAGTAAAGGGATTGGTAATTGAATAAAATAAGGGAATTCAGGTAGAATTAGACATAGAGGAATCGAAGCTAGCAAGTGAAACCGAGACTCTAGGCTTCCCTCCGTTGATCGAACTTTTCAATTTTAATTCCTGTTATTTACTTCTTTTTATTTTAATTTCTAATACAACCAAGCACTCGTTCTTCTAAATAATAATTAATCTTAAATAGTTTGGTACTTATTAGTTAATCCCTGTGGAGACGATATTTTTTATACTACTTCTGCAAGAGAGTACACTTGCTCTCAAGTGTGTTTTTAACGCAACAAGTTTTTGGCGCTGTTGCCGAGGATTAATTTAATAATATTAAACGAAAAAGATTTTTTATTGCTTTAGACTTTTTATTTATTTATTTCTTGTTTTAAATTAATAAAAACAAAAAATTATTATTATTACATTTAGTTTAATTTTATTTGTTAGTTTTATTTTTATCATTATTACTCGTGCATGCTCACCCGCTCCCAAGAGCCTATTTTGATTTTTGATCCAGAAATTGAAAGAACTGCTCGAAGGATAAGAAAAGAGACGAGAGTGATGGCTGCCAATCCGAGAAGAACTCTTCGGGACTACTTTACTCCAACAGCAAATATCACTACGAGCATAGTCAATCCACCTATGCAAGCTACCAATTTTGAGCTCAAACCAAGCTTAATTCAAATGGTTCAGAATTCTACTATGTTCAGAGGTGCGCCAACTGTAACACCCCCCTTTTTACTATTACAACTAAATAGACAATTATCAGAGTCACCTCGAAGGGCGCTACATTTTTCACCATTTTAAAAAACACCATTTATTCCAAAAAAAAAAACTCCAAAATAATTTATATAAAAGAAATCACCAAGCAGCGGAAATATTAACCAGTTTAAACATCTCCAGAATTAACAATTAAAGACATCTCCAAAATTAATTAAAATAATTTCCAATAACTAAAATAATAGTTCAAAACGATAACTAACGACTCCCCAGTGCTACATATCAGAGCTGACACAGACCCAAACGAGAGAGGAAGCAAAACCTAGCAATTCCTCCACGAGCACTAGCGATCACCTGCAGCGTTGCCGCATGAGAGCAACATTCCAAGCAGAAGGGGTGAGTCTAACAGAGGTAATAAGCAGATGATAAAAATATGCTAGCATCAGGTAACTACAGCAACACAATACAATTACACCATATCACAGCACCAGATACCAAAGGAAAAGTCCATTTGACAGTGAACCACCAAAATTATAACATTCATAGACAATGGGATGATATGCAACCCCTCCAGTGGGCATATGCATGCGGTACCGATCACCAAAATGAGCCACGACGGGCATATCACCAATAAACACCAGAGGCAGAGCCTATATCACCAAAACATGCATATGACAATGCGACACCATGATTATGCACCAACTCACCATAACAAGTATTTAAAATAAATACTATATCACCAGAATCAAAACAAATGATTTCACCAAAAATAGCACCAAGTTGTAGCATCACAGCTACCACTAAACTCTCCTGAGCATACCAGCACCGCACCTGAAATATTAACACCAGACGGCTCCACAACGCGGACATAACGCACGCACACCACGCACAAGACTGGCGCACAGCGCTTAGGCACATCGCACCTACTTCAGCGAATTAATTAAAATAGCAAACGACATCGGATTTCAACAAATAAATACTTGTTGGAAAGCCCTATGGGTCTGGTTATCATCCCTAAGTTCAGTTTTTGAAGGAGAGTGTCCAATAGGTACAGTTTTCGAAAAGCACACAGGCTAGTTGCAAAAGAGGACAGTTACTGTCCTTCAAATTCAAGCAATTCCAAAGTGACCAAAACTCAATCAAATTGCATGAAACTTGTGCATAAACTGGGGCAAATTTTGTCTAGTTTTCAAAGAAATTGGATTCGTTCGAAAAGGAGTTCTTTTGAAAACGTGGTAACCAAAACACTGACCCTGTGTCCAGATTGTTTCCAGAATCTTACTCTAACTTGTGGAATTCATATCTCGAGCTACACAACTCTAAACGCAACCAAACCAGTGCCAAATTAACAAGCATTAAGTCTATTTTCCAGAAAAATAAACCACATAATTTTTCGGTCAATACAACGTTCCCAGTCACCGAAATACCGAATCTATACCCAATTCGTTTCCAGAATTTTAACCTAACTTGTATCGCCTATAACTCGAGCTATACAACTCCGAATTTGACGAAACCAGTGCCAAAACGACCGGCGTTAAGTCTATTTTCAAAAACAATCAACCTCATAATTTTTGGATCAACCAAACAGCGCCAGTTTTAGAAAAACCGAACCTGTGTCCAGAATCGCTAAATTGCCAAACACCAAACCCTAACGGCAACGACACCGCAACCACCACAACAAAAACGACAATTCGACAACGCGACAACAACAATCAACCACGCACAGCAACAACAAAAACACGAACAATAACAACACCATCATCGTGATACAACAATCACGCAACAACAAATAACGACACAAATCACAATAACGTGCAATAATCATCAAAGCACCAATCTCAACGAAAACACGATATGCAACAACACGAACAATTCAACAAAACCCTAGACTACCCACACATAATTATCATCAACCCATTATCAAGGTTAAGCCCACCCTTACCTCGAATAACGTAAGCTCCGGAACACGACGAACGAGACACGAACAAAACCACAGCAACACGAACGATCTCCTTTTGAAATTCTTCGCGAAACCCTCCTCTTCTCTCCCTCTTTGCGCCGCGTGCTCTCTCTCTCACTCTCACTTTCGTTTTTTTTTTTGCTTGCTGCGAATGAGGGTTTGGCTTAAACCCCCAGGGTTTAAGTTGAGGGCTCAGTAAACACTGGGCTCTCTACGTCACCACCTCTTTTACTCGTTTCACCTCCTACGCATATAAAATATTAACCTTTTAATTTATCTATATCCCGCCTCCAAATTATTTTAATAATTCAATCAACTATTTTAATTAAATTATTTCCGGGGTGTTACAACCCTCCCCCACTTAGAATCTTTCGTCCTCGAAAACATACCTGATTCAAACAGCTCCGGATAGGACTCTCGCATCTTGCTCTCCAACTCCCATGTCATGCTTTCACCAGCAGCTCCTAACCAGACCACTTTCACCAGGTTTATCTCTTTGCCACGTAAAGTCTTCACTTCACGATCTTCAATTCGCACAGGCATTGTCTCCACAGTGAGATTATCCCGCACATGCACATCATCCATCGGAATCACATGGGACGGATCCGAAATATACTTCCGAAGTTGCGACACATGAAATACATCGTGCAAATTCGAAAGATTAGGCGGCAAGGCCACCCTATAAGCAACATTATCAATTCTCTCAGTGATCTGATACGGTCCAATGAAACGAGGAGTCAACTTCTTTGTCTTCAATGCACGCCCAACACCAGCCATAGGCGTGACTCTCAAAAACACATGATCACCAGCTTGGAATTCTAAATCCTTCCTTCTCTTATCATGATAGCTCTTCTGTCTACTCTGCGACGCTTTCATTTTCTCACGGATCAATTTCACCTTTTCAGTAGTCTCTCGAACAACCTCGGGTCCAAGAACAATACTCTCCCCAGATTCATGCCAACACAACGGAGTCCTACATCTCCGACCATACAATGCCTCGAACGGTGCCATCCCGATGCTAGAATGGTAACTATTGTTGTAAGTAAACTCGATCAACGGAAGGTGAGTATCCCACGCACCTCCCTGCTCAAGAACACAAGATCTCAACAAGTCTTCCAACGACTGAATGGTCCTCTCTGTCTGTCCATCAGTTTGAGGATGATAAGCTGAACTCAACCTCAATTTAGAACCCAACGCTTCTTGCAAACTCTTCCAGAAATCAGAAGTGAACCTAGGATCTCTGTCAGACACAATGCACAAAGGAACACCATGCAACTTCACAATCACCTGAATATAAATCTCTGCCAATCTCGACACCGGATACGTGATATTGATAGGAATAAAATGAGCAGACTTCGTCAATCTATCCACAATCACCCAAATCGAATCGTGCCCCCTCACAGTATTAGGTAACCCTATCACGAAATCCATAGAAATACTATCCCACTTCCATTCCGGAATCTCCAACGGTTGCATCAACCCAGCAGGCTTCTGATGCTCAACCTTCGATTTCTGACAAGTCAAGCAGGAATACACAAACTGCGCCACATCACGCTTCATACCAGGCCACCAAAACATCTTCTTCAGATCCTGATACATCTTTGTAGCTCCCGGATGGATACTCAACTTACTCCTATGACCTTCTTCTAAAATTGCTCTTTTCATCTCCTCATCATCAGGAATGCAGATTCTTCCACGGTACTTCAATACATTCTGCGCATCCAACTCAAAGTTTTTATTCTCGGATTGATCAATCCCAACCATTAGGTCAACTAATTTAACATCTAACTTCTGAGCTTCTCGAATGCTAGCCATGAATTCATTATCAATCTTCAACATCCCCAATCTGACACTCTGAGGCGTCACTTCACAAACCAAACTCATATCCCTGAACTGCTCAATTAATTCGAGTTCTCTAACCATCATTGCTGACATATGCAACGTCTTTCGACTTAAAGCGTCAGCTACCACATTAGCCTTTCCCGGATGATAGTTCAAGCTAAAGTCATAGTCTTTCAGCAACTCCAACCATCTGTGCTGTCTCATATTCAACTCTTTCTGATCAAACAGATACTGCAAACCCTTATGATCACTGAACACCTCAAACCTCGAACCATACAGATAATGTCTCCAAATTTTCAACGCGAACACAATTGCAGCAAGTTCTAAATCATGGGTAGGGTAGTTCTTCTCATGAGTCCTCAACTGTCTCGACGCATAGGCAACTACCTTACCATTCTGCATAAGCACACCTCCCAACCCCATCTTGGAAGCATCACAATACACCACAAACGACTCTTCCGGATTAGGCAACGTCAGAACAGGAGACGTCGTCAACCTCTTCTTCAATTCTTTGAAGCTCTCTTCACAACAGTCATCCCAGATGAAAGCTTTACCCTTGCAAGTCAACTGAGTCAACGGAAGTGCCAACTTCGAAAATCCTTCTATAAACCTCCTATAGTAACCTGCCAGACCCAGAAAACTTCTAATCTCAGTAACTGACTTCGGAGACTCCCATTGTAACACGGCATCAACCTTAGACGGATCCACGGCAATTCCATTCCCCGAAATAACATGACCCAGAAAGCTAACCTCTTTCAACCAAAACTCACACTTAGACAGCTTCGCATATAATTTCCTGTCCCTCAGAATTTCCAATACCAATCTCAGATGTTCTGCATGCTCCTCTTCTGACTTAGAATAAATTAGGATGTCGTCAATGAATACCACCACAAACCGATCCAGATACTCACGAAAGATACGATTCATGTACTCCATGAACACTCCCGGCGCATTAGTCACACCGAAAGGCATCACGGAATACTCATAATGCCCATAACGGGTTCTGAAAGCTGTCTTCTGAATGTCTTCGTCTTTCACCTTGATCTGATGATAACCCGACCTCAAATCTATTTTACTGAACACCTGAGCACCCACCAACTGATCCATTAAGTCATCAATCCTCGGAAGCGGATACTTGTTCTTAATAGTCACCTTATTCAGCTGCCGATAGTCTACGCACAACCTCATACTACCATCTTTCTTTTTCACCAACAACACTGGAGCTCCCCACGGCGACACACTTGGCCTCACAAATTTCTTTTCAAGCAGATCCTCGAGTTGCTTCTTCAGTTCTGACAATTCAGATGCAGACATTCTATACGGTGCCATAGACACAGGTTTAGTATCAGGTACCAGATCAATAGCAAACTCAACCTCTCTCTCTGGTGGTACATCCGGAATCTCGTCGGGAAAAACCTCAGAAAACTCTCGCACCACCTGCAACTCATCAACCTTCGCTTGGCTCTCAGCAGACAATGACGCCATTAATGAAAACAACTGGACGTCTTCCCTCATTACCCTATGCAACTGACCAGCAGACAACAAACCAGACTCTTCCTCTTCAGGAGAAAAGAAACTCACAGACCTTTCATGACAGTTAATATGAACATGGTTATCAACTAACCAGTCCATACCTAGAATAACATCCATTCCGCTCAGCGGCAAACAAATCAAGTCAACGAGAAAATCATTACCGAATATCGATAAAGGGCATTTAGCACAAACAACCGAGGTAGTCACCGAACCCTTAGCCGGAGTATCGATAACCATCTCCCTCAACATAGGAGATAAAACAAGATCTAATTTCTCAACACATGCAGTAGCGATAAAACAATGGGTAGCACCAGTATCAATAATAGCAATAAGAGGAGAATTATTAATATAGCATGTACCTCTGATCTCATTCACTGCATCTGACCCCGCCAGAGCGAACACCTTCCCAACGGACCTTTCTTTCTTCGGTTTAGGACACTGAGTGCTGATATGACCACCCTCACCACAGTTGTAGCATAACACATCCTTTCGATCACAGCTAGACGCCATATGACCCTCTTTACCACACTTGTAGCACTTCTTCACATCACCTGGACAGTCAGGACGCTTATGACCGGGTTTACCACACTTGTAACATACCACACTAGCAGCAGCATCTCCCCCACTAGGTCTCTTACCCACAGCAGTTCTCTGATTGCCCTTACCAGCTGGAACCTCATACGGCTTCCCACGACTCGAGAAATTCTTCTGCCTATCCCTCATGACTCTAGAATGAGCATTACTGTCTTCCTCGAAGATTCTGCAGCTGTCAATCAACTCCGAGAACACCCGAATTTTCTGATACCCTATCGCCTTCTTGATATCAGCCCGCAACCCATTTTCAAACTTGATGCATTTGGAGAATTCAGCACCAGCCTCACCATAATGTGGATAGAACTTCGCCAATTCAATGAACTTGGCAGCATACTCAGTCACCGACATATTACCCTGCTTCAGCTCCAGAAACTCAATCTCTTTCTTCCCACGGACATCTTCAGGATAATACTTTCTCAGAAATTCTCTACTGAACACAGCCCAAGTGACCTCTTCATTCACAGTCGCCAACCTCTGCCTCACCTCCAACCACCAGTCATCAGCCTCCTCTGCCAGCATATGAGTACCATACCTGACTTTCTGCGCCTCAGAGCAATCCATAACACGAAAGATTCTCTCCATCTCTTTCAGCCACGCCAAAGCACCATCAGGGTTATACTTGCCCTTAAAGGTAGGAGGATTCTCCCTCTGAAACGTAGCCAAACTGCGCGACCCAGCATCACCAGCAGCACCAGGGTTATTCTCCACAGCTTGAGCCACAGCCTGCAAAGCAGCAGCGAGTGCAGCATCGTTCCGTCCTGCCATCTCAACCTAACACTGCAACAGAAACTATAATCAGGAACGAGTAACAATTACTCAAGTGTTACTCGACTCGACGACTCGACAACTTGGCCGGACAGACCGAACTGCTCTGATACCACTAATGTAACACCCCCCTTTTACTATTACAACTAAATAGACAATTATCAGAGTCACCTCGAAGGGCGCTACATTTTTCACCATTTTAAAAAACACCATTTATTCCAAAAAAAAAAAAATCTCCAAAATAATTTATATAAAAGAAATCACCAAGCAGCGGAAATATTAACCAGTTTAAACATCTCCAGAATTAACAATTAAAGACATCTCCAAAATTAATTAAAACAATTTCCAATAACTAAAATAATAGTTCAAAACGATAACTAACGACTCCCCGGTGCTACATATCAGAGCTGACACAGACCCAAACGAGAGAGGAAGCAAAACCTAGCAATTCCTCCACGAGCACTAGCGATCACCTGCAGCGTTGCCGCATGAGAGCAACATTCCAAGCAGAAGGGGTGAGTCTAACAGAGGTAATAAGCAGATGATAAAAATATGCTAGCATCAGGTAACTACAGCAACACAATACAATTACACCATATCACAGCACCAGATACCAAAGGAAAAGTCCATTTGACAGTGAACCACCAAAATTATAACATTCATAGACAATGGGATGATATGCAACCCCTCCAGTGGGCATATGCATGCGGTACCGATCACCAAAATGAGCCACGACGGGCATATCACCAATAAACACCAGAGGCAGAGCCTATATCACCAAAACATGCATATGACAATGCGACACCATGATTATGCACCAACTCACCATAACAAGTATTTAAAATAAATACTATATCACCAGAATCAAAACAAATGATTTCACCAAAAATAGCACCAAGTTGTAGCATCACAGCTACCACTAAACTCTCCTGAGCATACCAGCACCGCACCTGAAATATTAACACCAGACGGCTCCACAACGCGGACATAACGCACGCACACCACGCACAAGACTGGCGCACAGCGCCTAGGCACATCGCACCTACTTCAGCGAATTAATTAAAATAGCAAACGACATCGGATTTCAACAAATAAATACTTGTTGGAAAGCCCTATGGGTCTGGTTATCATCCCTAAGTTCAGTTTTTGAAGGAGAGTGTCCAATAGGTACAGTTTTCGAAAAGCACACAGGCTAGTTGCAAAAGAGGACAGTTTCTGTCCTTCAAATTCAAGCAATTCCAAAGTGACCAAAACTCAATCAAATTGCATGAAACTTGTGCATAAACTGGGGCAAATTTTGTCTAGTTTTCAAAGAAATTGGATTCGTTCGAAAAGGAGTTCTTTTGAAAACGTGGTAACCAAAACACTGACCCTGTGTCCAGATTGTTTCCAGAATCTTACTCTAACTTGTGGAATTCATATCTCGAGCTACACAACTCTAAACGCAACCAAACCAGTGCCAAATTAACAAGCATTAAGTCTATTTTCCAGAAAAATAAACCACATAATTTTTCGGTCAATACAACGTTCCCAGTCACCGAAATACCGAATCTATACCCAATTCGTTTCCAGAATTTTAACCTAACTTGTATCGCCTATAACTCGAGCTATACAACTCCGAATTTGACGAAACCAGTGCCAAAACGACCGGCGTTAAGTCTATTTTCAAAAACAATCAACCTCATAATTTTTGGATCAACCAAACAGCGCCAGTTTTAGAAAAACCGAACCTGTGTCCAGAATCGCTAAATTGCCAAACACCAAACCCTAACGGCAACGACACCGCAACCACCACAACAAAAACGACAATTCGACAACGCGACAACAACAATCAACCACGCACAGCAACAACAAAAACACGAACAATAACAACACCATCATCGTGATACAACAATCACGCAACAACAAATAACGACACAAATCACAATAACGTGCAATAATCATCAAAGCACCAATCTCAACGAAAACACGATATGCAACAACACGAACAATTCAACAAAACCCTAGACTACCCACACATAATTATCATCAACCCATTATCAAGGTTAAGCCCACCCTTACCTCGAATAACGTAAGCTCCGGAACACGACGAACGAGACACGAACAAAACCACAGCAACACGAACGATCTCCTTTTGAAATTCTTCGCGAAACCCTCCTCTTCTCTCCCTCTTTGCACCGCGTGCTCTCTCTCTCACTCTCACTTTCGTTTTTTTTTTGCTTGCTGCGAATGAGGGTTTGGCTTAAACCCCCAGGGTTTAAGTTGAGGGCTCAGTAAACACTGGGCTCTCTACGTCACCACCTCCTTTACTCGTTTCACCTCCTACGCATATAAAATATTAACCTTTTAATTTATCTATATCCCGCCTCCAAATTATTTTAATAATTCAATCAACTATTTTAATTAAATTATTTCCGGGGTGTTACACCAACAGAAGACCCTCACACCCATCTTAGAAACTTCTTGAGGGTGGCAGACTCGGTAATTTGTAATGGTGTCCCTCCTGATGCAATTAGAGTGAGATTGTTTCCATGGTCATTGGCCGACAAGGCATCTGCTTGGCTAGACTCTCAACCTGCTGAGTCCATTACTACATGGGACCAACTGAAGCAGAAATTATTGACCAAATACTTTCCTCCAGGTAAGACTACTAAGATTCGAGGTGCAATAATCAGCTTTGCTCAACTTGAGTAAGAATCTTTACATGAAGCTTGGGAAAGATTTCAAGACTTACTCCGAAGTTGTCCGCATCATGGATTTGAGAAGTGGCAATTGCTTGAATATTTTTGTAACGGATTATCTTCTCAAAATAGGGGAATTATTAATATGGCTTGCGGGGGCTCTCTGATGAATGGAGAACCTGCGACAGTGTATGATTTAATTGCAGAGATAGCAGCCGATAATGCCCAATGGGAAACTAGTGACAGACACATTAAGAAATCAGCTGGGATGTACAAGGTTGACGATGACACTAGTGTTAATTAAAGCTAGAAGCTCTCTCTAAACAGGTTCAATCTTTGATGAAGGTACAAGCTCAATCTACTCCCATAGTTACCTCCACTAGTGACATCACAAATAATATCTGGGGAGGCCTAGCTGAAGAAGTCAACTATCTTGGTCAGAAGAAAAGTGAGTCAAGGCCTGGTATGCAAGATTCTTTAGTTAGATACATGGAAAAAGTTGGACATCCGTGCATGGGTGTTTTAGCCAATTACATGGACAGGACTGATGACAGGTTACAATCTGTTAAAGATCTGATAAAAGCACAGGGCCGGCCCGCAACTTCAACTGAAGAGGCCAATTATGTTCAGAATTCCAACCGGAGCCAGAATGACCCTTATTCAAACACTTACAATTCGGGTTGGAGAAATCACCCAAATCTCTCTTGGGGAGGACAACAAAAAGAGCAAAACTCAAGCTCCTATAAGCCTCCACATGTGCAAAGGCAAGAGGAGAAGAAGTTGGATACCAATGATGTGTTGGCAAGGTTTATGGAGCAGACAAATGGAAAATTTGAAACATTTGAGAAGAAATTTGGAAGCTTGGAGGGAGCCATAGGTAGCCAACTTTCAAACATCGTTGCTATGTTATCTCAAAGGCCTCAAGGCTCACTGCCTACCCAAACTGAGCCTAATCCAAGAAATGAGCATTGCAAGGCTGTCACTCTTAGAAGTGGCAAGGAGCTGGTTCGAGAAAACAATCAAGATGGGTGGGCACCCGAGAAAGAAATACAAGCTTCGACTAAGAGGAGCACTTCTGAGGAAAGCAACAAGGAAAGGGAAAAATATGAGCAAGCAAAGGTAAAAGTTCCTTATCCTCAAAGACTTAAAAGTGAGCAGCATGATAAGCAATTTGTTAAATTTCTTGAAATATTTAGAAAATTGCATATCAACATTCCTTTTGCTGAAGCTATTGCTCAAATGCCTAAATATGCCAAATTTTTAAAAGAAATTATTTCTAACAAAAGGAAGTTAGAAGGCTTTGAGACAGTTAGGCTTAATGAAGAATGTTCTGCTATAGTTCTAAAAAAGCTACCACCTAAGCTTAAAGATCCAGGTAGTTTTACTATCCCTTGTACAATTGGTAACTCTCATTTTGAAAAGGCTCTATGTGATTTAGGAGCAAGTATAAATTTGATTCCTTTTTCTGTTTTTAGAAAACTTGGTTTGCAGGAACCCCATCCTACTAATATCACTTTGCACCTAGCTGATAGATCCATTGCCCATCCCCCGTGGAGTAGTGGAAGATGTTTTAGTTAAGGTTGATAAGTTTATTTTTCCCGCTGATTTTGTTGTTTTGGATATGGAAGAAGATGAGGAAGTCCCAATTATTTTGGGGCGTCCTTTCTTAGCTACAGGTAAAAGTTTAATTGATGTACAACAGGGAAAATTGACTTTGAGACTTGGAGATGAGGAAGTTGTATTTCAAGTTTTGAACTCATTAAAAAATCCCTCATCATTTGCTTCTTGTAATTTTATTCAAGCTAAGGATATTAATGATGTGGTTACCTCTGAAAGTTTTGATGACTTTAGAATTCAAGACCCTCTAGAAAAAGTACTTACTGTGCAGGGACTTGGCATATTGCAGGGTGGTGAGGAAGAAGAGTTCTTAATGTTTTTGCAGGCTCACCACCCTCAGAAAAATTGGAGTAATCATAGATTTGAGGAATTGGAATGGGGTGATACTCCAAATCCGAAACCTTCAATTGAAGAGGCTCCTGAGCTTGAATTAAAGCCTCTTCCTTCAAATGTAAAATATGCTTTCTTGCAACCCCCTTCCTCTTTGCCTGTGATTATTTCTGCAGATTTGACAGACACCATGGAGGATAAGCTTTTGAGGGTACTAAGAGCCAACAAAGAGGCCTTTGGATGGTCGATTCATGATATAAAAGGCATTAACCCCTCAATTTGCACTCACAAGATTTATATGAAGGATGATTATCAACCTCGGGCACTACCTCAACGCCGCCTCAATCCTAACATGAAAGAGGTAGTTAAAAAGGAAGTGATTAAGCTTCTTGATGCAGGTATCATCTATCCTTTCTCTGATAGTAAGTGGGTAAGTCCTGTTCAATGTGTTCCTAAAAGGGAGGTACTACTGTAATGGAAAATGATAAAAATGAATTAATTGCAGTTAGTAAAACTACCGGATGGCGTATGTGCATTGATTATAGAAAATTAAATGATGCCACCCGAAAGGATCACTTCCCCCTTCCCTTTATTGATCAAATGCTTGAGAGAGTGGCAGGTCATGATTATTATTGTTGTTTGAATGGATATTCCGGCTATTTGCAAATACCAGTGGCTTCTGAAGATCAAGAAAAAACTACTTTTACTTGCCCATATGGAACATTTGCATATAAAAGGATGCCATTCGGTTTATGCAATGCCCCTGCCACTTTCCAAAGATGCATGATGGCTATTTTCTCCGATTTGGTTGAAAAAATGCATTGAAATATTCATGGGTGATTTTACTGTTTTTGGATCCTCTTATGAGGATTGTTTACATAACTTGAATTCGGTGTTGCAAAGATGCAGGGATACTAATTTAGTGCTCAATTGGAAGAAATGTCAGTTTATGGTGCAAGATTGCATTATTTTGGGACACAAGGTGTCTACTAAAGGCATTGAAGTTGATCCCGCAAAGGTTGAGGTAATTGCAAAGTTGCCCCCACCCAATTCTATTAAGGGGGTTCGTAGTTTTCTAGGTCATGCTGGCTTCTATAGGCGGTTTATTAAAGACTTCTCAAAAATTGCAAAGCCTATGACTGACCTCTTGGTTAAGGAGGCCACTTTTGATTTTTCTGATGCTTGTTTGAATGCTTTTAATTGTTTAAAGGAAAAATTAATTAGTGCCCCTGTTGTTGTTTCCCCCGATTGGTCGCTTCCCTTTGAAATTATGTGTGATGCTAGTGATACTGCTGTGGGGGCTGTTTTGGGGCAAAGAAAGAATAAGGTATTCTATACCATTTACTATGCTAGTCGCACTCTTGATGATGCTCAAAGAAATTATACTACCACAGAGAAAGAGTTGCTAGCTGTAGTATTTGCATTTGATAAGTTCCGTCATTACCTTGTTCTTTCTAAAGTTATTGTTTATACTGATCATGCTGCTATTAGATATTTGCTTGGAAAACAGGATGCAAAACCCAGGTTAATCAGGTGGATTTTGTTGCTACAAGAGTTTGACTTGGAAATTAGAGACAAGAAAGGCTCAGAGAACTTTGTAGCTGACCACCTCTCAAGGCTCGACCATAGTGTGATGCAGGCCTCAAATGATGGGGAGATCAAGGAGGTTTTCCCTGATGAGAGACTTTTAGCTATTTCTACTATTCCCTGGTTTGCAGACATTGTCAACTACTTGGTGGGTAAGGTTGTTCCCCCTGATTTTTCCTTTCAGCAAAAGAATAAATTAATTTCTGATGCTAGACACTACTTGTGGGATGACCCTTACCTATTTAAAGTTTGTGGTGATAAGGTAATTAGGCGTTGTGTGCCTATGGATGAGGTAACTTCTATCATTGAGCATTGTCACTCTAAAGAGGTAGGTGGCCACTTTGGGCCAAATAGAACTGCATATAAAGTTTTGCAATGTGGTTTTTATTGGCCTACTATATTTAAAGATGCTCACGATTTTGTAAAAGCTTGTGATAGTTGTCAAAGGAGTGGCAATATTTCTAGGCGTCAAGAAATGCCTCTAAACAATATTTTGGTTTGTGAGATATTTGATGTATGGGGTATTGACTTTATGGGGCCCTTCCCTAAATCTTTTTCAAATCAATATATTCTTGTTGCGGTAGATTATGTGTCTAAGTGGGTGGAAGCTGTAGCCTTACCCACTAATGATGCTCGGGTGGTGGTGAAATTTTTAAAGAAAAATATTTTTTCCAGATTTGGCACTCCTCGAGCCATTATTAGTGATGGTGGCACTCATTTTTGTAATAAACAATTTGAAAATCTTTTGAGCAAATATGGTGTCACTCATAAGGTAGCAACTCCTTACCACCCACAAACTAGTGGGCAAGTTGAAATTTCAAACAGAGAGCTGAAAAGGATTTTAGAGAAGACAGTTAGTGCGTCAAGAAAAGACTGGTCTTTGAAACTTGATGATGCACTATGGGCCTATAGAACTGCTTTTAAAACTCCCATTGGGATGTCTCCTTACCGTCTTGTTTTTGGAAAAGCATGTCATTTGCCTGTTGAATTAGAGCATAAAGCACTTTGGGCTTTAAAATTTCTAAACTTTGATGCTCAGCTTACAGGTGAAAATAGGTTGCTGCAGCTAGATGAATTGGATGAGCTCCGTCTAGGAGCCTATGAGAATGCCAAGTTATATAAGGAGCGGACTAAAAAGTGGCATGATAAGCGCATCTAGCAGCGTGAATTCCATGTTGGTGAGAAAGTTTTAATTTATAACTCACGTTTGCGTCTTTTCCCAGGAAAGTTGCGCTCAAAGTGGTATGGACCCTACACTATTACTCAGGTTTTTCCGTATGGAGTTCTTGAGGTATCTCATGAAGATGGTACCACTTTTAAAGTCAATGGTCACCGTGTGAAGCATTTTGAGGAAGGGTTACTCCAAGTGAGCTATGTCACTGCCCTCAAGGATTGACCCTATTACCGTCAGGCTCGGGACGTTAAACAAGCGCTTCGCAGGAGGCAACCTATGTTTTATTTCCTCTTATTTTTATTTTGTTTTGTCTTTTTTAGGAATTAGTTCATTTTGCAAGCTCTTTCAGGGAAGTCACTCTTACTCTCTCTCTCACATTTATTTTCTTTTGTTTCTATTTGATCATTTTGCATTGAGGACCATGCTTCATGCTAGTGTGGGGGAGGATAGTTTATTTTGTCACTTAATCTCTATTAATGCACATACCCACCATATATGTTGATAGCATTTTTTCTGGCCTGTTTTAAATGACTTATGCTTCAAATTGAAAAAAATAGAGATTTTGCCTTTAGGGGATCCCATAATTAATTTACTTGACAGACTTGTGCTTAATTGTAACTGTGAGGATGTCCTTAGGAAGCTGATAATTAGCATTTGTCCCTCTTGAGTACTTTTTGTGAACTAGCTTCTAAATGTGAGATCTGAGCCTTCATAAGGGGATTGATACTAAATCATAAATTTTTACCCCTTTTCTTTCTAAGAGTGTGTTTCCTAATTTGCTACATTCTAGAATTTGTCTTTTGACCGTTTCAAGGCGAAAATTGATTTGCATCATGTAAAAAGATTTGGGGATTTAGGTATTTTTCTGGCCTCTGTTATTTGTTGAAATTATCCATTACTTGCCCCCTTTGAGCCTATTTGTTATATTTTTTCTTTGGTACTCAGATATAATTTTTTCTTTTTTGTTTGTGGTAACCATTTGAAATTGAATGTGGAGCAACTATTGAAAATTACAATTTCGTCCTATATTTTACTTGTCTATATTATCAGGACTGAAATTTCGTCCTATACTTTAGTTATCTATCTTGTCAGGATGGAGAGAAAAAAAATGGAGTGAATCATGTGCTTACAAAAATATTTTCACACAAAGGAAACAAAATAGGAGTTTTCATGTACTTACCTTTTCCTCCTACAAAAAAAAATGCAAGAAGGAGGAAAAGGCACATCAAAATAATGAAAGAGCCAAAGGGCAAATCCAAAAAAAAAAAAAGAGTCTACTTAAGAAAAAAAAAGCAAATCAAAAAGAGTTGACTCAATAGAAAAAGAAGAATGAAGAATGAAAGTGAAATTAATTTGGAGTTTGAACAAAAATTGTAAAATAGATAGGAGCTCCATATTTGGTTTCAAAGGTTACTATTTGCTTCTTGTTTTTAGCCCTTTGATTATCCCTTTCTTCTTGTTTCCTACCTTGCATGATCACCGTTGGCCCCATTACAACCCATGAAACCCCATATTTTGCATGCATGTGAACTATTTAGTGGAGATTTGGTCAAATTACAAGCTTATGGTAATGTGTATTTTGTGGAAACTTGAGTGTATATCTCCCTAGTCCCTAAACACTTAGAGAGATTGTGAGCGAGTGCCATTGTTCACAGAAACGTATTCTTCATGGACATGAGCCTCTAATTGGGCAACCTCTTGACACCTCATAAGTGTTATATTGTCTCATGTCTGTCATTGTGCTTCTGATTTTGGGTCTCTTATTTGACTATCTCTATTATTTATTTGAAAACTTTATTGAGCCAGGAAATTTGCTTGAGGACAAGCAAAAGTTAAGTGTGGGGGAGTTGATAAACTCTAATTTAGTGCATTTCTACATATATTTTTGAGTCACTTTTAGAGCAATTATTACCACTTAAACAGATAAATCATTAACTTAAATTGCTCTTTATTTTGCAGAATGAATGAAAGATGAAGAAAAATGAAGGTTTAATTTAAAGCGACTAAAAAGTCAAATTTATTATATTATGAGCGTTTAAATTATCAAAGAGCAAGAAGTTTTATTTTGCTAAAGGCAAAAACGACAATCCAAGGCCCACGATATTGAAAAAGAGAATCCAGCCCATAATTCAAGTTCAATTGATAGCAAGCATAAAACCTAAGATTGGTTTATAAAAAGCAGCCGTGCACAACAAGTTTTGATACGGAACCCTATGTGATGAGTATAAATAGGATTGCAGCAACTCAATTGGAGGGCGGCACCTGACACAAAAAAAAAAGACGGCAACAGTAACAACAACAACACGCACACAGACGCAGAGGAGAGGAAAAAGGAGATTGTGGTATCCGTTCTTGACACCGTGAGAGAGCTTCGGAGCAGAATACAGAGACTGGTTACAGGATCAGAATTTACTCAATCTCCGGGTTATTTTTATATTCTGTAATTCATGACTTTATATTTTAATCCAATGTTCTTGAACACTATGGATAGCTAAATTCATTTTCTAGGGTCTTAGGTGGATCTTGCTTGATTAGAGACCTTTTAATGTCTTAATTTATATTTTGAATTCCCAATGTTTATTCAATTAATATTATCCTATTGCTTTATTACATAATTAGGATTGACAACCTTTGCATGTTTATAATCAATTAGTTGATTAGCGACCATACTACAACTAATTGGTGGACCAATAGGATAATTGAGACTATAATTAGAGAATGACCAAACTTTAATTTAGTCTTCCAATCATTCAACCTTTTTGTACTTCATGCTTTTCTTAAATTTAAATTCTAGCATGACCAAACTAGGATTAATTTAGGGAAAAGAATATTAATCACGAATGACCAAACGGATTAATAGGTTTAGTAAAGGGATTGGTAATTGAATAAAATAAGGGAATTCAGGTAGAATTAGACATAGAGGAATCGAAGCTAGCAAGTGAAACCGAGACCCTAGGCTTCCCTCCGTTGATCGAACTTTTCAATTTTAATTCCTGTTATTTACTTCTTTTTATTTTAATTTCTAATACAACCAAACACTCGTTCGTCTAAATAATAATTAATCTTAAATAGTTTGGTACTTATTAGTTAATCCCTGTGGAGACGATATTTTTTATACTACTTCTGCAAGAGAGTACACTTGCTCTCAAGTGTGTTTTTAACGCAACATCTATATTAAGGGGACCCTATGTTTTTGTTTCTTTTATCATACTTAAATGTTACTTATGGATATTTCATCAAAAAAAATACTTCGAAATGTTTATGTATTTTTATTTTATAAAGGATTTAATTTATATATACAATGTTAGTGTATAAATTTTTTACACTATCAATCAATTACAAGTTGGCATGCCATTAAAAAGAAGTGTGTGGACTTATAATTACTTTATATGTTACTCGTACTATGAATTGTTAATTTTTTTATTATAAAGGGGGCAAAGGCCCAAGGAGAAGATTACAATGAAATGAGTCTAGGAGTAGTGACTCCAATGGTGTCAAAAGCAACTAGGTGCTTGATACAATCAGGGGTGTGTGAAATAAAACAACAGGGGTGTCATCAGTAAGAGAGCAGTCCAAATTTGCCATCCCATTAGCGACCTTATTGGATTCACGGAAGATGTGGTTGATTTTATGCTCCAGCTCAATTCCAAAAGACGAAGGATACGCCTGATAGGAGTTCTCCCGTGAAAATTTCCACCTGACTTGTTGATGCAATTCACCACAGATTGAGAGTCAATGTTCATTTCAACGTGAGAGTACCCTTGCTCAGCAGCAATTAATTGTGGGTATAAATTTTTTTACACAAGCAAGCAGTGCGTAACAATTAAATTCTTTAATAAATGCCTTTCTCCAATAATCAATGTATTGAAGACTGAACTGGACATTGAACCAATTAGCCATCTGGGTCATGATTCAACCGTTTTAAACCACTCAAATTCGGATAAAACTACTTTGAACCGTTGAAATAATAGAACCGTATAAGATGTCAGATCATAGTTTAACCGGATCAACCGCTTTGGTTGATTCAGTTTTTAAAACACTGCGAATAAATCAATAATACGAAACCACTAATTAAATATCTAATTTTCTACTCTATTATTTTCTTTCACCTTGTTTTCTTTTTCCCTCAATCTTTCTTTCCTGTTTCCTTCAACCAAACAGACTACAACGGACAAAAAGTGAAAAAACAAAGAGATGAAGCCATGAAGGCATTGATCAGAGGAAGAGGCGAGACGAAAATGGAAAAGAAGCGAAAAAGGAAGCAGAAAGCGGTGCGCGACGAAAAGCCAAAGTCAAAATCAGTTCACGAGAACCTCAAGGATCCATTCCCATCACACAATCGACCAACCCCACATGAATGCCTCGACATACGAGACACTCTCTTAACCCTACACGGTTTACCTCCAGAACTCGCCAAATACCGCAAACTGCCACCAACCGATAACACCGTCCAATCGGAGGAGCCACCGGAAACCGTTCTCGACGGTTTGGTCCGCACCGTACTCTCCCAAAACACAACGGAAACAAATTCCCAAAGAGCTTTCGATTCCCTCAAATCTTCCTTTCCCACATGGGAACATGTAGGTAACTAACAAGTAACAATTTCTTTGGCTTTGTATTGTTGTGTGATGTTAGGTTTGAAATTGAAACGGTGTCGTTTTGAAGGTGCTTGATGCTGAGCAAAAGGATGTGGAGAATGCTATTCGATGCGGAGGTCTAGCTCCGACTAAAGCTTCATGTATTAAGAATGTGTTGCGTTGTTTGGTAGAGAGAAGAGGGAAAATGTGCTTGGAGTATTTGCGAGACTTGTCTGTTGATGAAATTAAAGCTGAGCTTTTTCTTTTCAAAGGAATTGGTCCTAAAACAGTAATCTTCTTTTCCTTAGCTTATTGGTTAATGAAAATCAAAACAACTTGTTCGGTTCTTTGTGGCATTGTTCTGGTTTTCGGTTTTTTAATTGCAATGCAGCGTTGGGTAGCTAGTTGCTAAAAACAACTGTATTACTGTGTTTTATGACATAGTTGCTAGTTGCTACTGCATTGTCCTGTGTTGGTTACTTCATTTCTCATTTACTTGTACTTATTTGGTTTGCATTCTTGTACTTTCCAATTAAGAAGTTTCCATTATCGTACTTTGATAATGTTTTTCCAGGTGTTGGTTACATTACATGTATCTGAGGACTAGTTTTAGGTCTTTGCTTTCCCTGCTTATGCGATGTATACCATGATCAGTTTTAGTTGCTTAAATTCACTTGGCAATAGCATTTAGACATAAAAAATTTCAGCTTCACCCACCCTTATTACAACTCAGCTTTGACCTTGACTTTGTAATTTAAGTCTAGTTAATGGTTAGGTTAGCTGTAAGCCTAGTTAGTAGTTAGCTTAGTTTAGTTAGCTCAATTCAGTTAGATTAACTGAATCAGTTTCAATTCTGTCTGTATAATACTCTTGTAAGATTCTATTCCATTCAATCTCAATAGATCATTTTTCATCATTCTGATCTTCTTCCACCTTGCTCTCTCATGAAGCTCAAGGTCTAATAACCCTCGATGCAGCTTTGTGAATAGTCAGATAGATATGTCATATATGGTAACAGATGAATAATGTCATGCATTGGGTTCTTTTTCTTTTTTCCTTTTCATCCAGGATTTGGTCTCATGGTCTGTAAGACTTAACCATTTTAGTTACCCATACCTAATGCCATAATTGCCATTCTTATTTATTAGGAATTAGAATTTCTTCTGAAGCATCACTGGAAATTGGATTAAGCAATAGATGTAACCTTATTTCTTTTTAGATTGAATCACATGTTGTAGTGTATGGTATTTTCTACCTGGTTATATCTAAAATGTTTGTTAATACTTATTGAGTTGCAGTGTTATGATTACAATATACAACAGACTATGGAAGTTATTTATCTTGAGTGTATAAATGCTTTTCTTACCTTATTCTAAACACCAATTCTTGCATCATGCATGTGGCGGCAACACCATTTTTTTGTGAAAAATGAGATACATCTGTTAAAATTTGACAAAAATGTGAACTCTAGCACACAATGTTGTTTCATCCAATTTTCTGTACCCGATCTCCTTCCAATCTTAATATCTAGTTCAGTACTTTGTTTGTTACTTTCTCATTTGTTGGCAACTATCCCCCAAGATTTTAAATTGATCTTCACATCATTGATGTTTTATCGCAAAAGCATTTATATTTTAAAATTTCATTTGCAATGGTTTACTATTATCAATGATGTTGATTTTTTACTTTATTTTCTTATTGTTCTTTAAAACTTGGTTAAAAGGCTCAACCTAGCTAAGCTGAAGTACATTACACTGATGTCACTGTGATCTAACAAAAAGTAGTATATGATATCAGTGGTGAAGAAATTGAGATGTGGACAATATATTAGTACAAAGCTGTTTGATGTAGAGAAGTCAATATGACTCATGAATTCAAGTGCTTTGTGTGCCTCTGGTGGTGTATAGGTTATTTGAGACAGGGACTTAATTTAGATGTTGTGTGATTTCTATTAATGGCCAGGGACCCAGAATACATGCTTACAAGGTTTTGACTCTTGTAAAGCTAGTGAATTCCCATTTCCAGAAATTAGAACCTAGCTTTGCCAAGGGAGTAAAACAATAAGATATCTGTCACCACATTGCTTATGTTATTGAAATATCAATTTCCCCCGGTATTAGACCATTGTTTTCTTTTAGTCGTTTTTGATGATTAGGAGGAGGATAATCTGAATATCAGATGGAGTGACTTTTCTTTTTCTTTTGGGACTGTCAGGGTACACGTAGACCTTCACTTTTAAGTGAGTAATCTCCTTTTTCCATACAACAAACAGATTATGTATAGCAAATGTTTTTTGTGGAAAATTTGTTGTATTGATGATATATGGGCATTGATTTTATTTTATTCCATCCTTTCTAGCGTGATGTCAAAAAGAATAATAAGAAAAGACCATCTATGGACCTCTTTGGACTCTCCTCATCGGGCTTGCTAATTCCCTCCTGGCTGATGCTTCTGGAGTTTATTTCCAGCGTTTCTAGTTTCTTTTTGTCCTTTTTAGCTCAATTTATGTACAAAAACAATTTGCAATGCTCAAATTAATATTCAAATCAACATAAATGCATGTCTATTCCTACTTTTGTATTGGTTTGTCTAAATTACGTGATTGATAATAGGTGGCTTGTGTGTTGATGTTCAATCTTCAGCAAGATGACTTTCCTGTGGACACCCACGTAAGTATTGATTCCTTGTTTCTTTTACAACATTTGACTCCATTGAGTCATTTCTAACACTGAACATTTATTATGCAGATATTTGAGATTGCAAAAACCATTGGTTGGGTACCAGCTGTTGCAGACAGAAATAAGACGTATCTTCATCTAAACCAAAGGATCCCAAAAGAACTCATGTTTGACCTGAATTGCCTTCTGTATACGCACGGGAAGCTCTGCCATAAATGCTCCAGAAAGGGGGGTAACAGGCAACAAAAGAAAATGAGTGAAAACTCCTGTCCTTTATTAGAATATTATAAAGAGTCAGATTGAACTTTGACTTCTGCAAAGGGCAAACACCATATTTTGATTATTTTCAGTAATCGGCGGCACTCTGTTCTTCTAACTGTATAGAATACTAGTAGCATAAGACTATAGACTTAGGCAGGTAAACATTTTTGAAATTAGTTGAAAGAAACGCTCACAATTATGTGCTAGTGTATCCAACACTTGTATGGTTTGATTGGTCTGAGAGAAATAGATAGAGAGATAAAGAAGAGAAGAGAAGCAATTACAAATTAATAAGTCTAAGCCAATGGAGAACTATAGTAAAGATTTATGGTTTCTTTGTTTATGATTTTAAAAAGTTAATTTTCATATAAAATAATCTAGAGAATTTTTTTAGAGATTTCTAAGTAAAATATAAACTGGTTTGTGTTTTGTTTTTTTTACCAAAAGCAAATTAATTCATTTCTTTCAAAAAAAGTTGTCATAGTACAACTTGGAACATAATTAAAAATCATGGAGCTGACATAAGATCTAGCAATCCTCGCTAGTGAATGGGCAACTTGATTGACTTGTTTGCAGATAAAGTTTATCCTAAAGTTTGTTGTAGTGTTTGAAACTTCCTTGCATCCTTCTATTACCCCCGAAATATTGAGAATGCCGTCTACAACCATTGTTTATAATCACAAAAATCACATTGTTTAAATTTCTTTATCATTTTTAAACTTCACTTAAATCAGATTAGTTTTTTTTGAAAGCAAAAGTAGTTTTTTTTTATAAAAATACTAAATCAAATAGATAAAAAAATCCTTTTTATAAAAACTCTAAATCTACTTTTAAATTTTTTGATTTTGATTATTTTCAAAACTGTAAATAAAACAGATAAAAAATCCTTTTTTTTAGGAAAATTCTAACAAGTAACTATCTTTTACAATTTTTTGTAACACTCGGCATTGCAATCACCAACATAGGTTACACAAATGTATAATTTTGTAATTTTAATGTTGTTCATTATCGTGATACATATGAAAGTAATGAAACTGAAATCATACTTGCGTAAAAAAATAAAAATTGAAGCATATAGTTCCATATAAATTACTTGTACACGGGTGTTTTTTTTACCCATGTTCCTGGTTCACCGCTACAGCACAATCTCTAGCCTCTGTTGTCTTTCCCCTTTCAACAAGAGTTTCAAACTTAGTCCGCAAAACGTCTTTGCACATCGAAAAACTCCATGTTTCCTCTTCGCTATTATTCGGTATGCCTCCTTCTCTTCCTCCTCCTACTTTCAGCCTTCTCCGTCTCTCATTCACAATCTCATTGCTCTGCAAAGAAAAAACGCATGAGAGAGAAAGTTCGCAATATGTAAGTACCTATCACCATATTTCATATTCGATTTTCAATTTATTGATCTTACTTGCATCAATTCTTAGCTCCTTCAAATGTATCTAAATCTTGGATTTGGTTAGGTAAGAATACGTTATGAATTATGATCAAACGAGGCTCAAAGTGTGTAAAGTCAAACATTAAATATTTGTTATTCCTGCAACCTCAATTTTCTATGCTTTGTGAATCCCCCTATTTGATTTACTTTTAAATTAAATAAATAATTTTGTTGTTGAAGGTGCAATCAAGGGTGTAAGAGTTGTCTTAAGTAATATTTTGTTTCCATGGTATTTGGCAGCAGATATTTATTGGCCTTGTTGTTTTCTTGGTACTTTTGTTTGTAGGTTTTACCATGCTTATGACAACTATATGACTCACGCATTTCCGGTCAGTTAATGCTACTCATTATTTGTTGTTTATTAACATACACACACCCTGCAATGCCAAGATTGTCATATTCTTGCAGCATGATGAGCTGAAACCTCTCACTAAAACTTTCACCGACTCCCTAAGTGAGCTGGGAAATCTAAAGGTAAATGACCTATTTAAAAGCAGCAGGGAAAAATTAGTCAGAGAACTGCAGAAATAACCATTTACTATTGCAGCTTGAACACCTACCTCAAGACTACAATGGCTCCGCGCTTTCGCTTATTGAATCACTGTCTAGGTATTTGAGACAAATCCTACATGAAATAGTAGTTTGTCTAATTCTGTTTTTATTTGATTTGGTGCTTTTTCTGACTAGCACACACCCTGTATTAAACTGGAAACTGATACAAATTGTTCTTGCTTCTCTAGCCTTGTTATCATGGGAAACAATACTGAATTCGAGAGAGCGGTGCTCTGGCTTTCAGAAAATCTAACTTTTGATGTTGATGCTCGCATAAATCTTTTTGAGGTAAATATTGGATACCGTTGAAATTATTGATTCTAGATTTGTGTAGCACAGCATTGTGTTTTCCTCCTCACTTTATTGGAATCATTCAGTGCAACATAAGAGTTCTTGGAGGACTTGTCTCTGCTCATTTACTTGCATCCGATTCTTCAAAGAAATTGTTTCAAGGAACTTACAAGAATCAGTTGCTAGTTCTGGCAAAGGATTTAGGGAAACGCTTTCTACCAGCATTCAATACTCCCACTGGATTACCATATGCATGGATTAACTTAAAGGTATTGAATAGGACACTCAGTGTCTGAAATTCTGTAAAGTTTTTATTTAGATGTGGAAAATGACACGTACAAACTATTTTCATTTAATTGCTTTTGAATCTTTAACAATAGGTAATAGTAATCTTCTCTACCCCCAACAGTCAGAAGTTTTGACGGCACTATTTACATTCAAGTAAAATAGTTAAGTAAAGGAAAAAGTCTTTCTTCATACCATTTGAGTTGAAGCTGAGGTGGGAAAGGAGAGAGGAGTGATCACCACTTTTTGTTGTCAAGTTTCTGTTATAATATTAAGATTTTTATTGGTTTGGATTCTTATAATGCTGAGTGTTGCTAGACTAGGTTTGTACTGGTTGTTCTACAGTAATAGTTGACCTAGAATATATTAGTGTAAATTGGAGTATTCCCACTTTCATCCTTTCTGCACTTTCCCAATAATGCTGTCCTCCATGACATCCTGTCAATATTTGCTTTCTGTCATTGGATTCAAAATTGTCTGGTTTAGGGAACCATGACTTTTTAGGTTCGTCAGCCCATCCATGTTTGCTACCCCTTGTTGTCCTCGACCATGTGCTTACACGAGACCGTGCATCCGCCCGCCTTCTACAGAAAATTCCTCTGCAGTCAGCATGTCTTCTGTATTTTGGATTTCCAGTCGACCACAACCCTTTGAGCTCCAGTTCCACCACTTCAACTAGTTGTTTTGCCTTGTCTCCGCTGTGTGGCCCTATTTGGCCTTGTTTCTGTTGATTTGCTTCTGGACCTGTTCCTGCATGGGTTAGTCTGCTCTCATCCCTGTTTGCCTATATGCTGCTTGGTTTGGCTCTGGATGGTCGTTTTGTTAATGTTCTTGATTGGATTGTTGTATTCTGGCTGTTGATTGTGCCTGTTCTTGCATTGGCTGTTTAACTTCATTTTTCTCAGCTTGGTCTGTTGATTGAGCAGTATTGAGCCGTTTTTAAGCCAATTTAAGACGAAGGATCACCTGCAGTTATAAATTAACTGCTCCCATGTAGTTCAACAAGCCAACCGTTATCTTTTTTTTTCAAGAAAAAGATTGTATTTGTATTTTCTACATGGTTGGAATGTTGTGCAAATAATCCAAATCCATGGTTGTACCGATAATCTAAATCCATTCAAGAAAGATCAAGCTTTTCACATTCATACATGTCATTATGAATGTTTCAAATTTTGTTCAATGGCCGTGCATCATTTTAGGGGTGTCTCTTTTCCTTGGTCATGCAACATTCAACCAAATCTTCTGATTGTGCATCATTCCACCCATTGTTATGTTATGTTATGTTTCTCATTGGAGGAGCTAATCCTAATCATACGTGGGATAGTTAGGATGAGCTAGTGGTATTGACTTAAGTGCTAGTCTTTAGTTTTTGATCCATATTGCTTCAATTTTTAAGGATGAGATAATAAATTTCCTATCTATTGCTTTTTCTTTCTTTCTTTTGTATTTCATCCTTTTAGAAGGTTATATAACTCTGCACCAATGCAAAATATTCTGTGCACAGCATGGAGTAATGGAGAATGAGACTACAGAAACAAGCACTTCAGGGTGTGGTGAGAGGTTTAGCTCATTGTTTTAAGAATAGGGTATAGTAAAACGATATGTCTGGTTGTTTCTAATTTTGCAACTTTGTGCAGGTTCTCTGATTCTTGAAATGGGTGCTTTATCAAAATTGACTGGTGACCCCATATATGAATCAGTAGCTTTACGAGCTCTTCGTAAGCTATGGAGTATGCAGAGCTCATTAAAATTATTTGGAACCACACTGGATGTGGTAACTGGGCAATGGATTGAATATTCTTCAGGAATTGGAGCTGGTAGTTAGCTCTGAACTGGGATACTCTATTATTTCCTTCGTGTGATTAACTAGCATATCAAATGCATACTTATTGTCCATTGATTTTATAAAAAACTGCCTTTTGTCGATAACAAAAATGCTATTTGATACTTGGAGTTACATCTAAACTTATAATATGTTGGATTTATTTTCCTGGATTACTCTAGGGGTTGATTCCTTCTATGAATATCTACTTAAAGCTCATATCCTTTTTGGCAAGGAGGACTTTTGGAGAATGTTTCACTCTTCTTATGTTGCCGTGCAGAAATATTTCAGACATGGTCCTTGGTATCCCAGTTTGCTCGTTACAATTTGAATAGTATGCTTATTCAGTACTTTAAAATTAAAAGGTATTGATGAGAATATGATCAACGGTTATGACCAGGCTAGTTGTTGTAACACAGGTACCATGAAGCTGATATGAGGACAGGAAGAGCAACTTATTGGCAGCTTACTAGTCTTCAAGCATTTTGGCCTGGCTTACAGGCTAGTATCTGGACATCCATTTCATATATTAAAAATTTTGTTTGATAACTTTCTGAGTTTGTCTACGACTTACGAAAAACAGGTTCTTGTTGGGGACATATTTGCTGCTAATTCATCTCACCGTGAGTTCTTTGAAGTGTGGAAGAAATTTGGAGTGCTACCGGAGAGGTATTTTCTCATTTTGCTAGTTTCATAATAACATAGGTCTCATTATACATCGTCATCATTCTATCTGTGTTTTTTTATTACAGTTCTATATAATGTATCAAATTGAATCATAAATCCATGTTAAGGTATTTGCTGGACCATCAGATGCTTCATCCTACTGAAAAGTATTATCCATTACGCCCTGAGTTTGCCGAGTCAACATTCTACTTATATCAAGCTACTAAAGGTCTGATAGTTCTTCCACCTTTGTATTTCAGTTTATTGATATTATGGCATAGTATGGTATTTGTCTTCTTCTAAAATAACACACTCTTAAGATTGTTGTACCTGTAAATACTTCTTAAGATGATATAAAGAATCTCATGTCTCTAAATTTAAGAGGATATTGATGACCAAATAACAATATTTAGGTCGAATAAGCTCCCCAGCCCGGCCTGTTCAATTTGAATTAGATTAGCAATTGGCCTAGAATAATAACATAAAAATATGAGCTTTAGCTTAGTCTTTTCTATCAACATGACATCGTAACAATATCATATTTATTCAGAATGGTATTGAATGATGACATACTTTGTATTTGGCTCTTCTTAAGTGAGGATGTGCACTTCAGAGGTTAAATGCAAGGATAACCATTGATTCAAAAATCAATGATTGAGATTATGATAGAATATATGCACATATATAATAAACTATGAAGTTGAATTTTCAACCATTGATTTTCCGATCAATATTTATAATTCTGCGTCTTATCGGCTAAAATGCACCCTTCACTTTAGGGAATCCAAATCCATTCTCTTTTCAATTTGACTGGATAAAGTAAATACAAAAATTGTATCTGATCAATAGCTAATACATATCACTTCTTCCCATCAACCTTTCTTAATTTCAGATCCATGGTATATTGAAGTCGGAGAATCAATAGTCAATTCCCTTAATTTATACACCAGAGTAGAAGGTGGGTTTGCAAGCATCAAGGATGTGACAACTATGCAGTTGGAAGATCATCAACATAGTTTTTTTCTTGCTGAAACGTGAGACCTTCTTGACTTTCCTCTTCAATTTAAAAAATTAAAAACAAGAAACCAGAAATGGAACTTCTCATTCAGATAATTGCTGGACTCAGATTTTCTTTGAGTAGTGATCCTGTGCTGGCTGCAGGTGCAAATATTTATATCTTCTATTCGATGATACATTCGTGCTCGAGAGTAATTACATATTTACCACCGAAGGTCACCCCCTTCCAGTACTAAGCACTTGGCATGAAGAGCTTCCACAAACTTATATTCCAACTAATTGGACTATCGTGAAGGTATTTTAAAAATTTTCTGTGTTGATATTGTGGATTTTATTTATACAGATTATAGGAAATACGACAACCACATCAATAAACCCTTCCATCCACTTGCTGTCAAGTCTCTCATAGATGAGTGATTCCGCAATATCCTTGCCCTCCATAATTTTCAACCCCGACTGTTTATGATTTATCCTTCAAAATATTCTTTTATCTACTTTTTAAACCTTCCTATTTTTTTGAAAAAAGGAAAAAGAATTATAAGCATACCGGAACGTCTTTCTGCATTTGATGTTTCTTTTGTTACCGTGTAATATGGTGCGAAGTATCTACCGGCTTTGTTGTAATCTCTGCCAGAGAACCTACCTAGCTGCCAAGTTTAGTGGGATTTTTTCTCTCAAACACATTTTTTCAATCTACAAGGTTTAAATCCAATACCTTACTTAAGGGATCTGAGCCTAGTTCTACTTGGATCAACATAATGTTGGTTTTCGATGCAGCCTCTTAGCATTCCTACTTTCTACACCTATCCCAGTCACCTAATACACACTAGATGAGTTGATACTTAAAATTTATCTTGTAATTCATTTGTTATTGATAGTAATATAGTATACCTCTTCGAGACTTCAGGGTAGTTAGAAAAACTGTTGTTATGTTGCAATGTCCCATATCAGCCAGAGATATGACCTAAATAATCATCAGAAGGTTGAGCAGTCATCATCTTCCAAGCCGGTTTTGTGAGGATGAGTTAGGCACTGAGCCCAAATTTAAGATGTTTATTATTTTTATAAGAATTAGAGGGAGATGTAAACCATCAGTGTGGTTGATATGGAGGAGAGCCTCGAGTGTTTATGTGATAAAAAGGTACCGCTCAAGCTAAAGGGAAAATTTCACCGTACAATTGTAAGACTCACATTGTTGTATGGGTATTAATGTTGGGAAATAAAAAGCCAGCACAAGAGGCTCAATGTAGCCGAGATGAGAATGCTACGGTGGATGTGGCAAGACTAGATGAGACAACATTAGGAATGATAGTATTAGATAGAGTTAAGGTGGCACATGTTGTGAGAAAGATGGTTGAATCTAGGCTTAGGTGGTTTGGGCTTGAATGGAGGAGACTTGTTGATTCTGTAGGAAGGAGAGTAAAACAGATGAAGAGCATCCCAAATCCCAATAGCTAGAGGCGGAAAGAAAGACTTAGAGGTTAATGATTTCACTGTAGACACGATTCGTGACAGACCACTATGGCATCGAGTGATCCATGTAGCCGCCTGCCCTAGTGGGATAAGACTTTGTTATTGTTGTACAAGACTCTTAATCCTAGTTAAATAGGAAATGGAGGAAATAAATCACAACAATAATTAAGCAATATAGACACTAATCCTGGAAGTCTAAGATAACTCATCTTAACGATATAAATTACATAATTAAAAGATATTTTAAGATCCTTTCTTATATTCCAACGAGAGTTTTAAAAATGGGATAAAAATATATTTTGAAGGATATATTAATGAACGATTAGCCAGCATTTGACACGCAGACAGAATGAAATGAGACCACCTATTCTGGTCTGTTCTGTTCTCTTGGGTTCCACTTCCACCTTTGCACTAGAATTGAAATATAGCACTTTTTTACCTTTTGTTCTGTAGTGTTCTGCATATAATTTGCATAAAAAATAAAACAGAGCTCATGCTCTATGCTGTCCCGTTCTGAAATGGGGGGGCCACATTTTGTTACCCCACTCATTCCTTAGTAACTTAAGTGGCAAGTTGATGAAAGGATATATTAGTGTAATTGTTATAGGTTAGGGACTAATTTGGATAATTTTGAAGTCTTTTCGTGGTATTTTGTAAATGGGCAAATTTTAGGTGGACTTTCTCTAATCAATACATTTTGATTTACTAATTCGTACTAAATAGCACAACTCCTAAAAAAAACACTAGTATATCTTAGGTGCATGAACTTGAAAAATGCATATATTCATTTTTTTTTGTGCAGAGACAACCGGCAGCAAATCGAGTCAGTGCAATGTCTTTGCAAGTATGTCCTGCAATGACTTTAGCTTCAGGTCAACATATAGAGAGTGCTTGCCACCTCGGCGATGTTCGTAGTGATCACAGGTGTTTGACTGATGAAGATTGTGGAGTTGATGCCACTAATTGCAGAAGAAGATCGTGTAGCATGGCTGGTTATTGTGGGCTATGGCTCCTCATATGAATATGATACCATGTTTAGAGGTTATTTTTTTAGTAAGGAAAAATGTGAGTGAGAATTGTGCTATACAGAAATACGAAATGCAATTGCTGCTTTGCCAACAGGTTGATTGGCACCCATCTAATGTTACAGGATTAGTTTAAATTGTTAGGCATACAGTTTAACAGTTTTGTTGAAAAGGCAATAGCTTGTGTTTCGAGGAATACTTTGATAGAACTGCTGGGAGAAACTGAAGTTCATTGTATTTTGCCTTGACATACATTGAAAAATTGTATTTATTTCATCATTGGGCAATTACCCTTCTCAGTTATCTCTCCCATTTTAGACATTTTGAGCATATATGATGAAAGAAACAAAGAATAAAGACCTGTTTGGATTGGTTTATGAACAGTTTTTATGGGCTTATCTACTTGTAAGGGTGTTTGATAAAGCTTATAGAAGTATACTAACAACATTTTAATCACAATTGTGGGGTTTTGGTCTCTCCATCCAATTATTGTTCAATTTGTTAATAAAATTGCTGATGGGTCGCGTGTGGGAATGAAATTTAGTTTGAGTAGCATGTTATGTTACCTAATTGTCATGTGAATTGACTTAAAATAAAAACCAATTAGATGGTGGGAACCAAATTGCACATTTACAGTACATAAAGGACCGACAGGCCGATTAATTAAACCTTGAAAAACAAAAGTACCTCCCAAAAAAAACCTTAAAAAGGAAAAACAATACTCGCATAGCTGACGTAAGAGCCAGCTCGAACACTAAGAATGTCAAAAGCTGTTGTAACCAAGCTGGGTCACACACTCACACCAACCACGTAAGGAGAATAAAAACTTGGCCACCCCACGGTAAAAAAAGTTAAGATCCAAATCGGTAGTTGACAACTTACACTTATTTGGCCATCACAAGTGAAAAATATATCAATTTGATGCTTTAACATCTGTTAAATTAGTTCTTTTTAAATAATTTTTGGGCATAATAGTCTCCTGAAAATTTAGTTTGAATAAAATGAGTTATTAATTGCAAAGTTAGTAACCTTCATTTGTTGGGGAGCAAATAGGGTCTCTTTTTATGTAAGATCCTTTTTAGGTCGCTACTCTTATAAAACTCAACATACTTAAGATTTTAGTCGTGTGCATTTAATGTTAGAAGAGACTGAAACAATAAAAATTAGAAGAATAAAATAATAAAATTAATATCAGTTATTTTCTCTCATATCTCTTAGTATAATTTTGTACAATCTTTTAAACAACAATTGATTTATGGGAGCAGAATAATGTTTTAAAAATAAACTTAGTCAAATATTTTTATTTTTATTTTTATTTTTAAATTAGGGAAGGGAGAGGTTTTATTAATAAAGTGGCACTAATGGCCATTTTACGACTGTCCTCGAGGAGATTTGAACTCAACACATTAAAGATACAAGACTAAACTCTTTCCAATGAGCTAGCAAGTGGATATGTCATTTGTCTTTATTACGACCTTGATCCTTTTTTACTTTTCTTTTAAAGTTGTTTTACACAAGAAAAAAATCCAATAAATTACTTTTGATCAAATTATTAATATTTTTCCTATGATACTTCTGAATGTTTATTACTTATCACTAGTGGCAGATTTACTTGTATTGGCATGGGAATAATTGCCCCCACAAGCTAAACATATTTTGGTTATGCATGCTTAGTAAAAATTCTGTTCGCCTCCATTATAAAAAAGAGAGGTTGCCTCATAAGCCAATTATTTTTGAAATTAATGTGCATAATTATAAGAGATACGAGAGGGAATGCTAACTTTTTTCTTTTATTCTTCTAATTATTATTGTTCCAACATCTTCTAAACACTAAATGGAGGCATGAAAAGCGTATTTTGAATTATTTAGGAGTAAAGGTATAAAGAAATCTTTTTAGATAAAATATGGAGACTTATTTGATCTCTAAGAAATAAAAAGTACTAATTTGACTATGACAAAATTCAACGTTTAGATATTTTATTAATCCTACAAAATACAGAGTTTTCGTTTTTAGTCCCCAATAAATTTTTCTTTACCTCTTGGTTCTACTTATATATTTGTTTCCACTTTTGGTATTCCGACATTAAGTTGATGTTCACCCCATTGGACATTTTGGTTTGAGCAAAAATGTTCATAATTACTCCCTTCACTAGTGCAAAATTAGGAAAAGAATTAGACATTTAAAGTCAGGCGCTCAAACGCCCGACTTTATAAGTAGACGCGGTGGCAAACTTGTAATTAAGATGAAAACTTTTATCTGACACGCGTGTTTTTAAGTCAAGCGTAAACACGTCTGACTTCAAAAGTGAAAACTTATAACATTTTAAGACAGACAGGTATTTAGCCTGACTTCAAAAGTACTTTCACAATAAAAATAGAAACTGCGTTCTAAATTCATCCTCTCGCGCTCCCCACTTCAGTTTTCACGCTCTCCACTTCTGAGTTTCAGCCAAACTCCTCTTCCATTTTCCAGGCAAGTTCTCTCTCTCTCTCTCCCTCCCTCTCTCTCTGTGTCTCTCTCTCTCTCTCTATCGCTCTCTCTCTGTCTCTCTGTAGCTCTCTCTATTTCTTGCTCTCTCGGCCGCTCTCATCTCTCTAAGGTTTTCTTTATTGTGTTTACTTTTTATTGATTGCATAAGTTTTAGTTGGAGGATTTAGGGTTTATGAGGTTTTAAAACTTAATTTGAGAATGATTTAGTAGATTCTCAATATTAGGGTTTTTGTTTTGGAAGGGTATTGATGTTTGGTTGCAGATTCATTGTTGAAGAATGAAGATAAAGTGTGTTTTCTAATGCCGTATATGATGCTGAAGTTCTCTCCTGGTCAAAAAGTGATTTTAGCTTTTCATATGCAGTAAGACTAGTGATTATTTTATTCCATGATTTCCTTATCGACATCCGTTGAAGCATGCAGGGAAAGCTAATTGAGGACACAAAGAATGCACTATTGTCTGCCCTCTCAAAGCTTAATCCTGATGATTCATTTACTATTATAGCCTTCAATGGAGAGAGTTATTTGTTTTCCAAATCTATGGAATTGGCTTCCGAGGACGCTGTTGAAAGAGCCACTGAATGGATCAACATGAACTGTGTTGCTCAGGGTGGTACAAATATTTCACGCCCATTAAATATGGTACACTAATATATGCAGTTTTCATACACATAAAGATGATTGAGCTGTGGTTAATATTGAACCAAAATGTTATGTACTGAACATACTGATTAATTCATGCTCAACTTTCTGCATAAGGAACCCATTCCTCAAATTCTGCTTCTTTTTTTGTGTTTTGAGACTAGCTTTTGATCTATGGATGATTATCAAAGTAATTGTTTTACGTCCTTTGCTATTGGATAGAAGGTACTTATACATATTTGTTGCCTTTTCTGTTCAGGCAATAGAAATGCTATTCAGTGCTCAGAGTTCGGTTCCAATAATTTTCCTAGTTACAGATGGAACTGTTGAAGATGAGAGACAAATTTGTGCCATGGTAAAGAATCATATGATTAATGGAGAGTGAATATGCCCCCGAATATATACTTTTGGTATAGGTATGGCTTCTAGTAATTCAAGCCTTGATCAGAACTTTCCACTTAGTACAAATTATATTACATTCTTTACCTCATAAATCATGTTTAAGATCAAGTAATTCCTTTTTTATATGACCTTCCGAATTGTATCAGGTAATTGTAAAAAAATCTTCATATTATCACTTGCTTATGTAAATATTCTTATTCAACCTCAGGGTGATTCTGCAATCATTATTTCTTGCGGATATATGCTTGCTATGGTTGGTAGAGGTCAATATGATGCTGCACTGAATGTCAGTAAGTTTTGAAGTTAATTTTTAAAAAAGTAAATAGCATTGCACTTGCACATCTTTATTTTTTGTTGATCTTTATTAAAATCTATCTCTGTCTACTTCACACGATATCAGTCCATAGTTGAATTTGAACTTTTGAAGTACCTGGTTATTGACTCTACCATGAACTTGAGTTTTCTTCAAGGATCAGAGGTAGTATACATATTGGTTTTAAAGGACATTTGGTCGTCAACCATATTGGTCCAATTGCTGTCCATCTTCATCTCCTTAAAGAGGCTTGAGGCTCATTTCTATTTGGTTCTCTAACTAATGTCTCTCCAAGTTGCAAGAAGAGCATTCGAAACTGCTTCCAACCTTCTGATTCAGAAGGACCTATGGAAAGAAAGGCCTAAATGGAGAGGGGAGTCTTGGGCTGGAAATTAGTTAGTGAGAAGGAGAGAAAATGCATGTGAGAGGGATGGGTCATGCGTGTGACAATTTGTTATATTGAGACATGAGGGAAAGTGTGGGATATCCTGGAATATCATTTTACGCTAGATGTGGGTAAAGAACACAGTTCTCTTTAGGAACTTAGCTCTAGGTTCCTATCAGCTATCATTTTGGCACTTTATGTAGACCCTATCTAAATTTTGTATTCTTTCTACTTATACTAGTAGTTTAATAGCTGTCTCTCTTTTTTGAATTGGCAGATTTGATTGAGTCTCGAATGTTGACGTTGTTTGACAAAGCTTCATCTCGTAGTTAAATAGCTGCCTCTCTTTCTACTTAGACATGTTGGATGAAATTGATCAACTTGAGATAAAAAATGACTCTTCTAGTATTCTGGCTTCCTCCTTTTCATTACCAAAACCTCAATGTGTGACACTTAAAGTAAGTATTTAATAAATTAATTTTTATTTTCATTTTATACTGGTTATTGTAAATTATATTCAATTTTGATATTTGATATTCATTTATAGGGACCGAAACAAAATGATAGTTGTTCTTGTGGCCACTATGTGATGATAAATATGATGATCATTATCTCCGCAACTATCACTAATAATTGGAAGAAGGTAATAGAAATCTTCAACTTTTATAGGATGATTATTAGGTAATTATTATGTTGTAGGTACAACGTTAACCATGTGATTCGTATTCAACTTTTGTTTTTGTAGATGTTTGTTTAATTCGAGTTGTCCGTTCACACGTGAAGAGTTGACGCACGTTAGACAAGGAGGAACGAAGAAAACAACTTAAGTGATGTTCATTTGCCTTTAATGTTACATGTTTGTGTATTTGGTGTAAATTCAGCTGGTTGGTTTTCTAATTGTATTTTGCTGCTATACTAAATGCTTTATTGTTGCTCTACTTTACATTTTGACAAGATATTAGTCAAATGAATGTTGAATTGCTAATGATACTTTTGGTGCAAAATTGAATAATTTTGTACTTTTAATGTGTGTTGTTGGTTTAATGAATTTAATGCCTAGTGGAGCCAAATTTATATATGCAGGGGAGTAGGCCAAAATTCAAAAAAAAAATATGAGCACATTTAAAGTCAAGCGACAGAAAGTCTGACTTAAATATAGCTTTAAAGTCAGACCCTGGCTCGACTTTAAAAGCCATTCCCAGAGGTGGAACGTCAATAATTAAAGTCAGGCAATAAATGCGCGACTTAAAAAACAAACATACGAAGTCGAGCTGTCGCCTGATTGTAACATCCCTAGTTTTGTTAATTTCGGTTTACGAAATTAACTAGTGATTTATAACTCTAGTAAGTAATATGTCAAGTCTCGGAGATGAGGTTGTCGCGAAAGCAATCTATATGATTGCTAAATATTATTATTAGAATGCATAATTGTCTGAATTATCATGTGAATAGTTGATTGGTCGTTGATGAAATTGTGTTTTAAGTGGATAATTAAGGATAGGGGCAAAACAGTCATTGCACACCCATTTAAATTTTTCCCCAGCTGAAGATACATTTATTCTCATCACTAAAACACACACAACACTCACACACTCTCATGATTCAGAATTTTAGAAAAGAAGAAAGAAAAGAGAAGAGAGGGTTTGAGAGAGAGAGAGAAACTCGTGAGAGAGATGGAGAGAAGAAGAGGGAACAAATCATGATGCATGTTACATTTTCTTGCACCATTAGACTCAGTTTTTCCCCTCTATCTATTGATTCAAAGATCAGAAGCTATTCCCTTCACTACCTCATTTCACCATCTTCAAATTTCAAGCTCAAAGTTGATCAAAAATGAAGTTTCTTGCATTGTGTGTGGTAGTTGAAGTTTGGGATTGAGTTGCATGTCAAATTGGAAGCTTACTTAGAACCAAACAGTAGTTACATTGGAATTTAGAGTCATTAAAACAGAGAATTGGAGCTGAGGTCGATTTTGGATGGAGTTTAAGGCCATGGAAATAGGTTTCTCTAAGTACCCAGAATTTCTGCACAAAAGCAGCTTTCAGTACCTTTGGTATTTCTCTTATAACTATCTCTATAAAACTCATATGAAGTCCATTTTTATTTCTTTAGAAACTACACTCAAAACCCTTCGATTTTGGCACAAGAACCACTTGATTTGACTGAGTATTGAGGGAGAAAAATTAGTTACAAGTTTCACTTTTATAACAGTAACGATTTTGAATCAGCCACATTGTTTTAGCCATAACTCCCTGAATACTCATCATATCGGTGTGGGACTTGAACCATTTGAAAATAGACAAAATTATCTACACATTAGGCACTGGTTTGGATAGTTTTGGTTAATAATTGAATCAGTTATACCTATTGCAAAACAGTCTACAGATGTTGCCCAAACCGAATTTGGAGTTAGTGCCGTGTTCTAGGTGTTGGGAATGACTTTGAGCAAATTTCTGCAGCTACATTGTGAATTGAGGCTCGTTAGGAGTAATTTCAGTAGCTAAGGGATATTGAATTCGAATTTGAAGTGGGTTCGAGTTAGAAGAGTTCGGAAGTGTCGGAGTCGCGTTCGTTGAGTTCGTGAGGTTCGGTTCGAGTCGGTTTCGAGACGTCAAAGTTTTCGAGGGACGTCACTATCGGTGAGTGTTCTCACCACATCGTGTATTTAGTTGTTTGCATGTGAATATTTACTGTGGTAGATGGTTTGGGTGGAATGAAACAGTGAATTTTACGAAACTAATGATTTTACGGTTTTTGAAAATGTCTCGGTTTGAATTTTAATTACTCGAATGTGCTTTGGTGAAATTGGCAAAAATTATGCCTTGATTGTATGTAAAATATGTGTTAGAATATCTGTTTGAATGATTTGGATTGCTGGAAGTGGGTTTAGTTTCGGTTTGGACGCGACACGAGTGAACGGGAAGCGAGAAACTCTTTTTGGGACTGTTTGGTATAGCTTCGGTGTTTATGTGATTGCAAACTTTCTGTGTGTCCAAAAATTGTATGGTTTGTCTTTCTGGAAACTAGACACAATTTTCCACAAATTAGGCACTGAGTTTAATCAATTTGGGTAATTATGATGGGAGAATTTCTGGTTGCAATTTGACTCAAAAATCTGAGACAGTTTTGGGTATAGGTTCGGTGCTTAGCTTGTAGTGACTTAGGTAGGACACCGTTTGAAATGATTTCTGTTTCATTGGAAACTTTACTCGTTTTTCTTCAATTTGGGAACTTGGTTTGCTTAATTTGTTTGAAAATTTAATAAGAAAACAGAGTTACAAGTTGGGCAACAGTTGCTGTCCTGTTTCTTGATCCCTATGCTTTGTTTTGAAAAACTGTACTTTTTGACTACCTAAACAAATAAATAAAAATTATATCCTGAAACTAGACACTCTAAGGTTTCCAATGAATATTTGTTTGTCTAATTCCGATATCATTTGCTATGTTAAAGAAATTGTCGAAGTTCACGTACCACTGCTGGAAATCTACTACACCTAGATTGTCTATTGAATTATCATGAATTTGAATTATGTTTAAGTATGGTGGATGATAACTTGTCACTTGAATTCGTTAATTGAATTATATGTTGATCGAAACGTCGTATAAACGAGTGGGAACCCATAAATGGTTTAAAAGTGTTGTCCGGAATATGTGTAATATTGTTCCGTGGTCTTAAATAGTTTTAATTTGATTTCCTGAACATGTGTAATATTGTTCAGTGATTAATAATGTATTAACGGGGTGACGACTCCGAGTTATTTAGCATACTTGGTGGAGGGAAGTCATGAGCCTGGAAGCCAAGGCCCCCGCATTATCCCTCATTGGTATGTTGGATTGGGGTTTCCGTGATCTCGTGAGATTTCGTTTCACGGATTGTGCTAAGCCAAAGAAAATGATAAAATGATTTAATGATATAACCGAATTGGAGTTTCGCAGATTAATGGGAGCTCCCGCATTATTCGGAATGGAAAGATAATGAATCTTAAAAGGAACGAATGAGAGGAACCGTAAGGGGTCTCGGAGTCACTCATTGAGATTTGTAATCTCACTGTTTATTATTGATTGTTTTTCAGATCCACAGGTAAAGTCTAAGGATTGTTCAGGAAGTCAGGACCCTAGCTGCTTGGGGCTATTATGTTAAGGAAGTTCACGGGTCATGATGGGTACTCGTTATTACATATCGGGTTATGGCCGAGTTTAAGTTTAGGATTAATGCACTTGGATTAGTGAGTTTTAGTAATGACTGGAATTATATGAATCTTTGTGGATTTGTTTATGTATCAAAGTATAAAGTTTTAACAAAAATTGATAATTCCAGTTGTTCATAATTGATTCATCAGTTATGTAATTTTTGAATCCATAGAAGTGCATCTCTGAATGGCTAAAGGTAATATCTCGAATTTGTTTTAGTCGACTACAAATTTTGGATGTTACATTTTGGTATCAGAGCGGTTCGACCTTGTCGGACTTAGAGACCTTTGGGTCAATAGGTTAGATCGAGTCAGCTAGGGACTTAGACAATTAAAGTGTCAGAACCTTTCAGTATATTATGTGACGTATTGAGTCAGGATCCACTCAATGTTTCATGTAAATTACTGATAATGATGACGATTAGTTGCCTCAGCCCCGAAAATGTCCAAAACCTAAACCTTAGAATCCTAGCCTTCTCGTTTCATCAGAGCACGCAGCATAAGCGAAGTGCTACAGTTGGGCATCTGGATTTGTTCGAGGAAAACTGTGGACGACTGCTCAGTTCCTGAACCCAAGGTAACTGTTGCGTTGCAGCTAAGTCATTGATCTAAGATCAGTTAAGATTAGCTGACACCTCAGAGCTATGACCTTTGAAACCAATCTACTCGGGACAGATGTACGGTTTAGCAACTAATCCTTGTTAGTGACTCAAACTAGAACCTTGACTTATGTCACGATTAGAGAATCCTTTTGGATAATTTTCAAATCTAGATTAAGATTATGTTCTTTCTGAATCACATCTCGAATTGTTATAAAGCTACTCTAACAAGCAATAGAGCAATCTCTGTATCGGTAAACAAAGTTACCAAATGTTGATCGGATTAGTTCCAGACTCGAACCCTTGAACCAAATCCCTTTCAAAATGGAACTAGAAAAGGGAGCCAATAGAATGACTTTATGGCAACCCTCTCGTTAAGTGCACGCCACTCTCAACCTGTGAGAAATTTTCGTCAGTCTTCCGACTCATTTTATTCATAACTTCTACTCTGGAACTCCGATTTCTATGTTCTGAGAGGCGTTGGAAAGCTAACCAAAATTTCTATACATCTGAGTTGGTCGTAAACTAGGTTTCCAATTTTATTCTGAAGTGTACCTCTGTCTTACCCTACACAGTTATACCCCAACATATTTGAAGACTTTAAATTCTGCATTTGCACGGGAAATTGGAAAAGGATTTCCAATCATTCTGTTTAGACTCCTAGACACCGATTCATGATAACCTTCATTGTAAGTTTTTTTTTTCCAAGAAACCTATTTTTCGGAAATTGTCATTAATAGTCTAGTTTTTCAACAATGGGAAGCTTTTGCCGAAGTCTTAGATTTTAAACCCCATCTAGGCTGTCAGAAGAGCGGGAAGCTCAAAGTCACCTAAGTGTTGAGCGGGATGTTGTTCTGGAAGTAGAACTCGTCTGAAGCTTGATTAATTAACGTGATCATAATGACTATGCTTGGACAATTACGGAAATTCGAAGAGAAGTTGGGCCAAGGAAATGTTTAATGATATTATACTAAAATTTTATGAATCAATACGGAGACACTTATGGTGTGTTCGTTTGATTCCCTAAACTTTTCATTTTCAAAATCTCCTTGGTGCCACCACTGTTTCAATTTCATAATTAGTCCGAGAATAATCGCTACGCAAAGGTTAATCAATAAAGCGAGAATTTCATAGAATGGTAATAAAGCCTACCCTCTAAGGAAACCTTATGTCGTCCTAGTAAGATTCCTAATACCGAAACTCTTATTTCCTTAGCATATGTATGGAAAAGACCTAAAAAGACATAGGTATCAAAGTCTCAGCCTGATTGATCCAGAAGGATAGTGATCTTGGATAAGTCTTTGACTTAGAGAATTCTGAAAAGCCGTATCCTGTGAAAGGGTATCAAGTTTTAGGGTTGACTTATGTGAACCGAGTTATGAGGTTTGAAAGACGCACTCTTATAGTATTTTGGAGTAGTTAAGGAAACCGACTCCTTTGGGTATGTGATAAAATTGTTTAAATATCCAAACGTTTTCACGAAAATTTTTCTGCAAACCTTACCCATTCGTGAGTCAGTCAAAAGCATCGATTATACCAGTGACTAACCAAAATGCTAGAGGTGTTTCTAAGAGAACTATTGACTTAAGTTCCTCAATTATCTACCCGAAAGGAGTAGAAGTTTTGGCAAACTCGTGATTTTACTTACAAGTAAGAGAAGTATCAAGCTATGTTAGGGAAACTATCTTTTAGCAGATATAGTATTCGAGCTTTCGCTACTGGGATAAGATTCCAATCATTAACCTTGATTTCGTTAGGGTTAACAGTAAGTTGTCATGACTTTAATCCACAGGATGAGTCAAGACTAGTTTCTCGATCCTGATATTCTATGGGTTAAATGTCAATAGAGCAAGTATGTGCTAAACTTAGAGTTGTTCTGATTATAGCACAACGTTCGAGACTGTTTCTGCGAGAAACCCGATGGGCTGGATATCTGTAGTAAAAACTTTTTACTCACTACACTGTTTTGATGGAGGAATGTCTATGGAAGAACCACATGTCGGGCTAAGACTAAATGATGGGACAGTGAGTGTATAACACATGAGTCCTTGATAGCGAATTCTATAACCAACTTTGTGTCGTTTTTGAGGTGATAGGTCCATGCCTGTTTTTATTATGAAATATATAAATTTTTGGGTCAACCTTGAAGTTTTGTTACTAGGCTAATTTGAGAAAAGAACTGTAAGAGAACGAATTGGATCGAATGGAATAGCGGTTCAAGAAAAACAAAATTTTCAACAAAGGTACAGATAAAGGAGCTCGGACCGTGTGCCAAAGGCCCGACCTGAGCGCCTGACTCTGTCCGTACTTTAAAAATCAAATATCCGCTTTCCTTTCGGCACAATCTCCTTCCAAATTCTTTCCTCAAACTGACCTAAGTATTTTAACCCTAAAGGGGCCAAATTAAAGCCTGACGAGGGAAATTTGTAAGATTCTGATCACCCAAATGGTTGATTTCAACAAAGTAATACTTTTATTCTCACTTTCGACATTGTAAAACTTTTAAAATCTGAGAATGAGAGAAATCTTTTGTTGAAACGTCGTGCATTGAGTAAGGTCATTTTTAAGTTGGGGTGAATTATCGTTTTTGGATGATAGTATATTTTTCAAAGTATCATTTTTTTTAGAAAACCCCATTGAAAATAATTTTTACCCAAATAAAACGAATTTCCTTCCAAATTCTGGAGTTACTTTGATAAAAAGAGTATTTCACTACAATTTTAAAAGTTTTCTTGGGTCGAGTTGCAAGAAAAATCGTTTTCCCATATTTACTTGGTTAAAAGTCAATTTATTTTGTAAAACAATTTCATTTCTTCCGGGGAAATTTTGAGTAAAACGAGTTAAGTGCTTATGTAAGCGTAACTCGGGAAGAGAAGAAAACTTTTCTTCCGGATATTGTGTGGTTTGAGTTCAAAGCAATCCTCTTATAGATATCTGTTCCTACAAATCCAAGCTACGGCTAAGCAGGAACAAATCGAACTCCTCCTGTTTTGAAAGTTAGATACGTGTTTCCACTCTAAGTTATGAAACTGTTTTCTAAAGTAACTGTGGGTACACCCGTGAGTAAATGACAGCTAGTGTCTGTATAGAATGTCAGATACAGTTTATTCATCGATAAGTGATGGTCTCGCATCAACTATGTATATAGGACTTGAACGATTTTGAGGACAAAATCTTTCAAGTTGGGGTGATTGTAACATCCCTAGTTTTGTTAATTTCGGTTTACGAAATTAACTAGTGATTTATAACTCTAGTAAGTAATATGTCAAGTCTCGGAGATGAGGTTGTCGCGAAAGCAATCTATATGATTGCTAAATATTATTATTAGAATGCATAATTGTCTGAATTATCATGTGAATAGTTGATTGGTCGTTGATGAAATTGTGTTTTAAGTGGATAATTAAGGATAGGGGCAAAACAGTCATTGCACACCCATTTAAATTTTTCCCCAGCTGAAGATACATTTATTCTCATCACTAAAACACACACAACACTCACACACTCTCATGATTCAGAATTTTAGAAAAGAAGAAAGAAAAGAGAAGAGAGGGTTTGAGAGAGAGAGAGAAACTCGTGAGAGAGATGGAGAGAAGAAGAGGGAACAAATCATGATGCATGTTACATTTTCTTGCACCATTAGACTCAGTTTTTCCCCTCTATCTATTGATTCAAAGATCAGAAGCTATTCCCTTCACTACCTCATTTCACCATCTTCAAATTTCAAGCTCAAAGTTGATCAAAAATGAAGTTTCTTGCATTGTGTGTGGTAGTTGAAGTTTGGGATTGAGTTGCATGTCAAATTGGAAGCTTACTTAGAACCAAACAGTAGTTACATTGGAATTTAGAGTCATTAAAACAGAGAATTGGAGCTGAGGTCGATTTTGGATGGAGTTTAAGGCCATGGAAATAGGTTTCTCTAAGTACCCAGAATTTCTGCACAAAAGCAGCTTTCAGTACCTTTGGTATTTCTCTTATAACTATCTCTATAAAACTCATATGAAGTCCATTTTTATTTCTTTAGAAACTACACTCAAAACCCTTCGATTTTGGCACAAGAACCACTTGATTTGACTGAGTATTGAGGGAGAAAAATTAGTTACAAGTTTCACTTTTATAACAGTAACGATTTTGAATCAGCCACATTGTTTTAGCCATAACTCCCTGAATACTCATCATATCGGTGTGGGACTTGAACCATTTGAAAATAGACAAAATTATCTACACATTAGGCACTGGTTTGGATAGTTTTGGTTAATAATTGAATCAGTTATACCTATTGCAAAACAGTCTACAGATGTTGCCCAAACCGAATTTGGAGTTAGTGCCGTGTTCTAGGTGTTGGGAATGACTTTGAGCAAATTTCTGCAGCTACATTGTGAATTGAGGCTCGTTAGGAGTAATTTCAGTAGCTAAGGGATATTGAATTCGAATTTGAAGTGGGTTCGAGTTAGAAGAGTTCGGAAGTGTCGGAGTCGCGTTCGTTGAGTTCGTGAGGTTCGGTTCGAGTCGGTTTCGAGACGTCAAAGTTTTCGAGGGACGTCACTATCGGTGAGTGTTCTCACCACATCGTGTATTTAGTTGTTTGCATGTGAATATTTACTGTGGTAGATGGTTTGGGTGGAATGAAACAGTGAATTTTACGAAACTAATGATTTTACGGTTTTTGAAAATGTCTCGGTTTGAATTTTAATTACTCGAATGTGCTTTGGTGAAATTGGCAAAAATTATGCCTTGATTGTATGTAAAATATGTGTTAGAATATCTGTTTGAATGATTTGGATTGCTGGAAGTGGGTTTAGTTTCGGTTTGGACGCGACACGAGTGAACGGGAAGCGAGAAACTCTTTTTGGGACTGTTTGGTATAGCTTCGGTGTTTATGTGATTGCAAACTTTCTGTGTGTCCAAAAATTGTATGGTTTGTCTTTCTGGAAACTAGACACAATTTTCCACAAATTAGGCACTGAGTTTAATCAATTTGGGTAATTATGATGGGAGAATTTCTGGTTGCAATTTGACTCAAAAATCTGAGACAGTTTTGGGTATAGGTTCGGTGCTTAGCTTGTAGTGACTTAGGTAGGACACCGTTTGAAATGATTTCTGTTTCATTGGAAACTTTACTCGTTTTTCTTCAATTTGGGAACTTGGTTTGCTTAATTTGTTTGAAAATTTAATAAGAAAACAGAGTTACAAGTTGGGCAACAGTTGCTGTCCTGTTTCTTGATCCCTATGCTTTGTTTTGAAAAACTGTACTTTTTGACTACCTAAACAAATAAATAAAAATTATATCCTGAAACTAGACACTCTAAGGTTTCCAATGAATATTTGTTTGTCTAATTCCGATATCATTTGCTATGTTAAAGAAATTGTCGAAGTTCACGTACCACTGCTGGAAATCTACTACACCTAGATTGTCTATTGAATTATCATGAATTTGAATTATGTTTAAGTATGGTGGATGATAACTTGTCACTTGAATTCGTTAATTGAATTATATGTTGATCGAAACGTCGTATAAACGAGTGGGAACCCATAAATGGTTTAAAAGTGTTGTCCGGAATATGTGTAATATTGTTCCGTGGTCTTAAATAGTTTTAATTTGATTTCCTGAACATGTGTAATATTGTTCAGTGATTAATAATGTATTAACGGGGTGACGACTCCGAGTTATTTAGCATACTTGGTGGAGGGAAGTCATGAGCCTGGAAGCCAAGGCCCCCGCATTATCCCTCATTGGTATGTTGGATTGGGGTTTCCGTGATCTCGTGAGATTTCGTTTCACGGATTGTGCTAAGCCAAAGAAAATGATAAAATGATTTAATGATATAACCGAATTGGAGTTTCGCAGATTAATGGGAGCTCCCGCATTATTCGGAATGGAAAGATAATGAATCTTAAAAGGAACGAATGAGAGGAACCGTAAGGGGTCTCGGAGTCACTCATTGAGATTTGTAATCTCACTGTTTATTATTGATTGTTTTTCAGATCCACAGGTAAAGTCTAAGGATTGTTCAGGAAGTCAGGACCCTAGCTGCTTGGGGCTATTATGTTAAGGAAGTTCACGGGTCATGATGGGTACTCGTTATTACATATCGGGTTATGGCCGAGTTTAAGTTTAGGATTAATGCACTTGGATTAGTGAGTTTTAGTAATGACTGGAATTATATGAATCTTTGTGGATTTGTTTATGTATCAAAGTATAAAGTTTTAACAAAAATTGATAATTCCAGTTGTTCATAATTGATTCATCAGTTATGTAATTTTTGAATCCATAGAAGTGCATCTCTGAATGGCTAAAGGTAATATCTCGAATTTGTTTTAGTCGACTACAAATTTTGGATGTTACATTTTGGTATCAGAGCGGTTCGACCTTGTCGGACTTAGAGACCTTTGGGTCAATAGGTTAGATCGAGTCAGCTAGGGACTTAGACAATTAAAGTGTCAGAACCTTTCAGTATATTATGTGACGTATTGAGTCAGGATCCACTCAATGTTTCATGTAAATTACTGATAATGATGACGATTAGTTGCCTCAGCCCCGAAAATGTCCAAAACCTAAACCTTAGAATCCTAGCCTTCTCGTTTCATCAGAGCACGCAGCATAAGCGAAGTGCTACAGTTGGGCATCTGGATTTGTTCGAGGAAAACTGTGGACGACTGCTCAGTTCCTGAACCCAAGGTAACTGTTGCGTTGCAGCTAAGTCATTGATCTAAGATCAGTTAAGATTAGCTGACACCTCAGAGCTATGACCTTTGAAACCAATCTACTCGGGACAGATGTACGGTTTAGCAACTAATCCTTGTTAGTGACTCAAACTAGAACCTTGACTTATGTCACGATTAGAGAATCCTTTTGGATAATTTTCAAATCTAGATTAAGATTATGTTCTTTCTGAATCACATCTCGAATTGTTATAAAGCTACTCTAACAAGCAATAGAGCAATCTCTGTATCGGTAAACAAAGTTACCAAATGTTGATCGGATTAGTTCCAGACTCGAACCCTTGAACCAAATCCCTTTCAAAATGGAACTAGAAAAGGGAGCCAATAGAATGACTTTATGGCAACCCTCTCGTTAAGTGCACGCCACTCTCAACCTGTGAGAAATTTTCGTCAGTCTTCCGACTCATTTTATTCATAACTTCTACTCTGGAACTCCGATTTCTATGTTCTGAGAGGCGTTGGAAAGCTAACCAAAATTTCTATACATCTGAGTTGGTCGTAAACTAGGTTTCCAATTTTATTCTGAAGTGTACCTCTGTCTTACCCTACACAGTTATACCCCAACATATTTGAAGACTTTAAATTCTGCATTTGCACGGGAAATTGGAAAAGGATTTCCAATCATTCTGTTTAGACTCCTAGACACCGATTCATGATAACCTTCATTGTAAGTTTTTTTTTTCCAAGAAACCTATTTTTCGGAAATTGTCATTAATAGTCTAGTTTTTCAACAATGGGAAGCTTTTGCCGAAGTCTTAGATTTTAAACCCCATCTAGGCTGTCAGAAGAGCGGGAAGCTCAAAGTCACCTAAGTGTTGAGCGGGATGTTGTTCTGGAAGTAGAACTCGTCTGAAGCTTGATTAATTAATGTGATCATAATGACTATGCTTGGACAATTACGGAAATTCGAAGAGAAGTTGGGCCAAGGAAATGTTTAATGATATTATACTAAAATTTTATGAATCAATACGGAGACACTTATGGTGTGTTCGTTTGATTCCCTAAACTTTTCATTTTCAAAATCTCCTTGGTGCCACCACTGTTTCAATTTCATAATTAGTCCGAGAATAATCGCTACGCAAAGGTTAATCAATAAAGCGAGAATTTCATAGAATGGTAATAAAGCCTACCCTCTAAGGAAACCTTATGTCGTCCTAGTAAGATTCCTAATACCGAAACTCTTATTTCCTTAGCATATGTATGGAAAAGACCTAAAAAGACATAGGTATCAAAGTCTCAGCCTGATTGATCCAGAAGGATAGTGATCTTGGATAAGTCTTTGACTTAGAGAATTCTGAAAAGCCGTATCCTGTGAAAGGGTATCAAGTTTTAGGGTTGACTTATGTGAACCGAGTTATGAGGTTTGAAAGACGCACTCTTATAGTATTTTGGAGTAGTTAAGGAAACCGACTCCTTTGGGTATGTGATAAAATTGTTTAAATATCCAAACGTTTTCACGAAAATTTTTCTGCAAACCTTACCCATTCGTGAGTCAGTCAAAAGCATCGATTATACCAGTGACTAACCAAAATGCTAGAGGTGTTTCTAAGAGAACTATTGACTTAAGTTCCTCAATTATCTACCCGAAAGGAGTAGAAGTTTTGGCAAACTCGTGATTTTACTTACAAGTAAGAGAAGTATCAAGCTATGTTAGGGAAACTATCTTTTAGCAGATATAGTATTCGAGCTTTCGCTACTGGGATAAGATTCCAATCATTAACCTTGATTTCGTTAGGGTTAACAGTAAGTTGTCATGACTTTAATCCACAGGATGAGTCAAGACTAGTTTCTCGATCCTGATATTCTATGGGTTAAATGTCAATAGAGCAAGTATGTGCTAAACTTAGAGTTGTTCTGATTATAGCACAACGTTCGAGACTGTTTCTGCGAGAAACCCGATGGGCTGGATATCTGTAGTAAAAACTTTTTACTCACTACACTGTTTTGATGGAGGAATGTCTATGGAAGAACCACATGTCGGGCTAAGACTAAATGATGGGACAGTGAGTGTATAACACATGAGTCCTTGATAGCGAATTCTATAACCAACTTTGTGTCGTTTTTGAGGTGATAGGTCCATGCCTGTTTTTGATAGCGAATATGAGCACATTTAAAGTCAAGCGACAGAAAGTCTGACTTAAATATAGCTTTAAAGTCAGACCCTGGCTCGACTTTAAAAGCCATTCCCAGAGGTGGAACGTCAATAATTAAAGTCAGGCAATAAATGCGCGACTTAAAAAACAAACATACGAAGTCGAGCTGTCGCCTGACTTTAAAGCTTGTGACATACAAAGTCGCCTTAATAGAAGTCAAGCTGGTGCTTGACTTTAAAAGGCCAATTTGCCTGACTTTAAATTCCTTTTCTGCACTAGTGCTTTGTTGCAATTTTTAAAGTGTTTATTGTTTTGATTACTTTTTTTAAAAGAATGTATGTCTTTTCAATATTAGTGTTTATTGTGTTACAATTTTCTATGAGTGTTTATATGGAAAAATATTTAAATACTCTATGCGTTTCGTTTTAAGGTTATTTATATATATTAAGAAAGCCAATAAATTTGTTTTTCATAAAAGCATTTTTTTATAATATCATTAACTATTTATTACTTTCATTCTACATTTTCTTATCTCTAGTAAATAATTAATAGTGTTATTGTCAAAACAATAGTTAATATTTTATTGAATTTTTGACAACGGTAAGTAAAATAAAATAAAATTATTTTAAGAAAAAGATATGTATTATGAAATGGATGTAATAGTTAAAATAATAAATAAGTTTAATGGATTTGATGATTGTTTTGGTCTTATAGGACATGCCGACATGGGGTACATTTTTTTGACAAAAACAAAATTCAATTATTAACAGCATGCAAGTTCAGAAAACAATAGTAGTACTATATTGGATGAAATATGTGTGGGAAAAAATAGGCAAGAAATATGGGGATATTTTGAATGAAATTATGGTTGAGAAGCACGTTTTAGTGCAGAGGTGAGTACGGAAGGTACTTTTTACCCTATGAAATCACTATGATTCTCTTGGGTCGCTCGCTGCAGAGTGGTGACAGAGTTGAGCTTGTCTTTATTTGCTGTACCGCGTAATGGGATAAGTATTGAGGGAGCAGTGTACAGCTTTTACAACCTTTATCCAGCTGTCTATAATCACTTCTCTCATCTCAACAACTCCTTTTGGTTGGATTGGATCCATCATTTTGATGCATTTTGCAGCCAACTTGGACTCTAATTTGACCCCATCAATTAAATAAAGAAGCCAAACAGAAAACAAAGTAATCGGACATTGGACCACGGTCTTGTCCTCTTCCACACAACTTGTAATGTAAAGGGTGCTTCGTTGGTAGTAAGTATCCCAGTCAGCCCCTCCCAGATAATTCATGAGTTTCCATGTTTGATAATATAGTTTTTCTTTCATATAATTCCATCATCCTATATATATATATATATATATATATATATATATATAGACAAATGACAACTCAATTTACATTGATATTAATATTTTCATATGCAATTGTTTGAGTTTCTGAAAATAAGACAAATAGACTGCTTTAGTGAGTTACTCTGATTACATAAATAGATTATGCAGAACATTTTTTAGTAGATGATACTACCTACCTCCCATTTTATATGTATTTAAGTTTTTTCACACTTATTAAGAAAAATAATTGGTAATCTATATTTTATAAAAAATGTTGTTTAAATTACCACTTAACCATTTACTCCCTACATTGATAAATGTGAAACATTTATTAAATGTAAAAAGTGGCATTTTTTCTTTTTTGATACACAAAGTGGTTAGAAATTAGTGTGTTAGAAGTTAGAGGGGAGGGGTAGCGGGGTTCGAATCCCGTATGCATACATTTTTCACCAACGATGTCTCTTTTACTCAACCACGTGAGCCTTTTCTTGTAAATGCTCCTAGAAATTAGTGTTTTAGTAATTAATGGTAACTTTTTATTGTAAATGCTACTAAAAACTTCTCCAACTATATGTAACTTTTTAGTAGCATTTACAATAAAAATTTACCACTAATTTAGACTAATTTGGAGCAGTTAACTAACCTAAAATTACCACTAGTTGTGTGTTTTCCCTCATAAATTAACTATTATTTAAATTACTTTTTTATCTTTATTTAAAATGTTTGTCCGTTCAAGTGTTTACTGTATCACAATTTCCCATGTCGGGAAAAATATTTAAAAATTTATGCATTATTAAAAGTTATAAAAAATTAAAACATTGACAGAATAGGGATTAAAAGTGAGTGAATTTTTTATAGCAACTAAAATAAAATTCTCAAACTTTATAGGTACCAAAAAATACTTAACCCTAATTTTTCTTTTACAGAATGAACTTATTAGGTTTTGATGATATTTTACTCTTTTCTCTTTTACTCTTTTCCCAACCTTGTTTCTCATGGAGGATAGGGGATAGAATTTACCTATGAGGTACTGTCTCCCAAATTTTCACCAAGAAAAAGCGAATAATAATTTTTTGTCAGCTTAGATGAAACGACGAATAAACTACACACATTATCTAATGATCACATATGGATTTGAATTGGAGAGTCGGGATGGGTAAAATTATCACATGATCACTTACTTAATAGGGTTAATATTAGTACATAATTTGTTGAACCGACCCCACGTGAGTGGTATTGTCCCGAAATAGAAAGAAGTGTTCTGGAATTCGGTAAGTTCCAAAATGACTAGAAGATACACTCACAATAATAAAATGCCAAATACCACTGGGTTATGTCGGTAATTTTACATTGCAAGATGAGGCCCTTTTCGCCTATATAAATGCTCCTATCCTATGTACCTTAGAGTAGTAGTTCAAGTCACAAACTTAACGTTTGAACTTTGAAGTTTCATTTTAGAATTCTATCTACCTTCTCTCGGCAATGGCATTACGCAACTTTTTAGTGTTTGGCTTGTTGCTTCTTGTCTGCCTTTCTAAGGTACTTTCTATTTTCACCTTGTTATACTGAACAAATAAATCAAAGGCTCTGTTCCAAGTCCTTTTCTTATTGTTCAGGATGCTTTGAGTTAGAAAAAAAATAATAGTTGTTTAAAATTGTTGTTGCAATTTCTTGAGAGTGGTTTTGATTTTGTGTTTTTTTTTGTCAAGCAGGTTTCATCTGATATTGAGATAGAAAAGGAAGAAGATGAAGGACTCAGCTTATCTGATGAGCAGGTATGCTTTTTGCATCTTTTTTACTCAAATGATTTATTGAAGTGATTTTTATAATTCTGAAATATTTGTTGGAATTATTTTCAGCTAACTGTGCGAGACGGGAACAGAAGGCTAATGCAAGACATAGGTAAGAAGAAAAAAACATTTTTAAACCTTCAATTTCCAGTTATAAAAAATGAAATAAAAACTAAAAAATAAAATTTTAAATTTTGATAATTGCAGATTGTGGGGGATTGTGCAAGTCGAGGTGCAGTGCACATTCTAGGCCAAACTTGTGCAATAGAGCATGTGGAACATGCTGTGTGAGATGCAAGTGTGTTCCACCTGGTACTGCTGGTAATAGGGAGTTTTGTGGGGCTTGTTACACTGATATGACCACCCATGGCAACAAGACTAAGTGCCCTTAAGCAACTATCCCTTCACTTTCCACTCTTTGTACCAACTAGTCTAGTTCAATGTCTTTTATGTTTGGACAAAAGAAGGGTATTTGTGACTGTTGTTACTTATTCCTTCTTAGTTAACGTTGTAAGCTTTCCACATAGGGTGTGTGTATTTTCGTTTTTTAGTCTATGTTGTTACTACTATGTATAAACTTCGTCTCATGAAGAAAAAAAATGTATGAACTTTGTGTTTTTTTGTCAAAGAAACTTTGTATGGACTTTGTGTTTAAATTGCTTAATGGCCATTATTATTACACTCTCCCTTTTATTCACAAACACCCTTAATTTTTAGAGAATTCTCTAATTACACCTACCCCATCACTCCCATACTCTCCCTCCCTCTCACTGCCACCACGCCTCCGAGCGAATTCCTGGAAAAATAATATTAGCACCGATAGATACTTTAAGAAAAAATATTTTGCATCCTCTAAAAAATATCTTTTGCATTTAAGTTATTGATTTTGCACTAAAGTTTTTAGTTTTGTACCACTCTAGTACACCACTCGCACATTTTATTTTAAAATAAGCTTTTCTCTCTCCTTAAATTGGTTTTTGTTCTTATTATCGTAATTTTGACTCTGTTAATGATATTTAATTGGTAATTTGTTTTGGTACTATTTAGTTAATTTGTATTTTGTGCTAGTGATATTTAATTTATTTTGATTATGTTAGTCTATTTAGTTTTAATCGATTTGTTCTTTATTTTACGAATATGTTGATTATTTTAGTGGTATTCAATTTGTTTTTATGAATTGTTAGTGCTATTTAATTTGTGTTGGTCTAGTGCAACACAAGTTGTGAATCTGTTGAAGTGTTATTTATATTATATTTTTATTGATGTGTGTTTGAAAAAATTTACACCCCAAAGTCCTGGATCCGCCACTGACCGCCTCCATTCCTTCCTCCCTCACCACCACCACATTCTTCATCTCACTACCACCACCACCTTATCTCTTTTCTGCAAAAAAATACTGAATTAGTACTGAACCTTAGTACTATAATACCCCAACTAATAACTTTTAATGTTACCTTGGTTTGTTTTGATAATTTCTTGACTATGTTTTGATAATTTCTTGACTATATTATTGTTTTTATGAAATTGTATATTTTAATACTTAATTGATCCAATTGTTATTTAATTAGATGTATAATTGTGAGTGTTAGTGTAATATAGTAATTTTATAGGCTCATGTTTTTCCCAATCCCCTACTCAGCACACGCTCTTAAACATAGCGAAGTATCAGAATGCCCTTTATGAATCCAAATGTCTCAAGCGTGTTCATATTTTTTTTCAAAATTTTAATGAATTCGGCTAGATGCAATCGAACCTGATCGGTGGTCCACTGCTGAGGTTGAATTATTTTGACACACCCTTTTTTTGACATTTACTTGGTGCGGCTTGCCACAACTAAACTGGTTCGACTGCCCTCAACTGTACCTTATGTGCATTTTTTTGAAAATTTAACTGAACCGGTTAAATAGTCTTCATCTCCAAATTAGTTCGAGTTGCCTACAATTGAACTGTGCGAAAAACAAAAAAACACAAGTTTGCAGCAGATAAAACAGTATGCATGAAAGAATAGGAGAGTGAGATGCGTGAGAGTGAGAGAAGGTCAGAGATTGAGAGGGAGAGTGAGAGTGAGGGGGTGTGAATGGGGTAGTGGGAGATGGAGTGTTTTTAAGTTATGAGTATTTTTTGGGATTTAGGGGTTTAGGAGGTGTGTGTTGAGTAGGGGGTGAGAAAAGTCAAGGCCTTTTCATAAACACCATTTTAGTCAAAATGAATTAAGCCCAAGTATACATACCATCAGCCCAAGCATTTTGAAATTTTCAGCTGAAACATTAAAAGAGGAAACAAGCACTTACTCTCCTTTTTTTTAGATGTGAGCTAAAATATAGAGAAAGGGAAGTGAGAGGGTGTGAAGAAGAGAAGAAGAAAGAGAGGAGAGAGTTGCTGAAAAATGGAGATACATCACTTCATTGCTCCTACAAATTGAACTTCTCAACTCTATTTCATCATCATTTCACCCACAAATCTAACCCATTTCACATATAGTGCCTAAAATCAGAACTAAATACAAAGATGTCTCCTCCCAACTCTCAAGAAATCGAGTTGCATGTGTGAGTAGAGCTGTCAATTTGACCCACGTGGGCCAGCCCAACCTAGGCCCTAGGGCCAAAAGGCCCCATGGGCCCAAATTCCACTATCTCAAGGCCTACATGATCCCCAAAGCCCACAAAGCCCAAGAGGGCTCAGCCCAGCCCATAGCCCCTGAATTTCTATTTTTTGCATCCAAAATGGAAAATGGCCCACCCAACTTTGTGGGCCTAGTCCAGCCCACAAAGAGACTAATAAAAGTGATTTAAGTGAAATAAAATAAATCAGTTTTAGAATATAAGAATTTCTTTGAATTATCGCATATGATCAGGCCGCTAAACATAATTAGTTTCTTCATTCAATTATAGTTAGAAGTCATGTATCTTCTATCCCTATAAACAGACATTGGTGGTAAATAAAGTTTACATCGAGTTATCATCAACCATAATCATATTCTACAACTGGGATGAGGTACAAACCTTTGTAAGTTTACGAAGATTCAAATTTTATAATAATAATAAGGTTTAAATATTTGATTCCCTGCAAATATCCTAATTTTTCATTTACCCCCTTGTAAAAAAAAGTTTTAAAATCAACCTTGCAAATAATAAGTGTTTCTAGTTACCCCTGCAGAGGGTAACCGTAAACTTTTTATATTTTGCAGGGGGTAACCGTATATGGTTTATACCCATTATATACACTACATAATCTAACAGATGGGGGTGACCGAAAACTGTTTATATTTGCAGGGGGTAACCGTAAACTTTTTTTACAGGAGGTAAATGGAAAATGGGTATATTTGCAGGGGTCAAATATTTAAACCTAATCTATAATCTATAATCTATAATAATAATACAAAGTAAAAAGTTTCTCAAGGCCAATTATCCTAGGTGTCATTCATACATCAATTTGAGAAACAAATAATAAATGCTAATCCTATTAGGTACACCTATAATAAATAAAACAAGTTAATATATATTAGAAAATTAAAAAATAAATAAAATTCAAAAACTCTTTATGACATTAAATTTGTAACCGACAATATTGGAAGGTTATAGTATAATTTATTATTTCGTTTAGCTTAAATAATAGAGTCAATATATGCTATTCAATTGTATCAAGAATATGAACAACAAAATTATCCGTATTTGTCCAAATCTAAACAATAAGAATGAAATAAAAAATAAAAACTAATAGTAGAAATTCTCCTTTGTTGACCACAAATAATCATCTTTCATTTTGCACAGAGTTATTTTGAAGACGCGAGAAAAAATAGGACAAGAGCGAAACCTATATTTGCTATTTGATGATAAAAATATTATGTTACTTGTCCAAAGAAAAATTCATAATCGGGCATCGTAGTCAAATTGGTTAGATATTATATTAATATTTAAAACTAATAAAAAGGAACTACACGTATTATGTTTCACATAATGGTATAATAAGTATAATTAATAATTAATATAAACTAATTCGAAATTTAAAATAATTGCTAAGGCAAATTCTTAATTAACAAATATGCATTGACTGCCAAAACTCAAATTTGTTAATCAATGATATTAAGATTTGTTAATCAACCTGATTTTGATACCATTATTAGGAAAAATCAAACATCTTGAATCTCATTTACCAACATAAAAAACATATTGAATCTCATTTACTTTAATGATGATTTGGGTGATAAAGTATGTAGTTTGCCCTTTTCACTTGAAAAAAATATCAGCCCAATATGACCTCATTTAGGTTAAGGAGTACGGGTGAAATTTCAATTTCAAAGAGAAATCCTTTTGGAAAAGATAGATAATGTGGTTTTAATTTTGATATATTCTTAGTTTTTTAGATGTATTCATGATTCTAACACACTATGTGCATCACATGGTCAACCGACTTAGAGAAGTATATAAGATCAGATTGAATTCTTTCGTGCAGATTTGATGCAGATTAAAACCAAATCTAAATAATTAAGAGCAACAACGAGGACAAAGAGTGTTCTTAGCGTTGGGGTTGGAAGTGTGATGAAATACCTAAATTCAATTTATTAGAGTGTGTTTCGTGAACCCTAAAACACAATCACTCTGGCAATCGAGAATGAGGATTGAACATATGAAGGCTTCATTTAAAGTTAGTAAATCAATAAATATAAAAAGTAAAGACTTTGGTGCAGAGACTAATCCCTCGAGCCGTGTAGGACCACAATAGACGGTAGATCTCTCCCTCAATAGATTTAACTGCATGCCCAAGGCTGGATTCGAACTCAAGAAGTTGGTTAAGCTGGAAGAGACCCTCCATATCATCCAAGTGCTCTTGGATAAAAAAAAGAAAAAACTGAGGTGTGGTTAGTGTTGTTTTCTGATCACGACATTACACGTGGATTTGTTATTATCTTTTATTATTTTTTAAAACTAATCCATGTGTGGTGATGCGATTGAAAAACAACACAAACCACACTTATGTTCATTCCTAAAATGTATTAAAAATTAAATAATAGGAAATATATTAGAAGATATTATGATCTATTCATAAATGTAAATGTGCTTCTAGGATCTAAATTTTTCACACCTACACTCAACTTAGACATATGTACAAAACAAACATTTGATATATTATTTTATCTAGCTTTTGAAGCAAATGATAACATGTTATGTGCAACCATAGAAGATGGATAGAGTGATTTCATGGTGACACTCAAGCAAGATTATGTTAATGAAATTAATATTATAAAAACTCATTTATGTACAAAATCTTTTTTGCCATAAAAAGAAGATCTACTTATTTTATTTGTCTTGATATATATATATATATATATATATATATATATATTCTTTTAAGATTATATAGTAACCAAATATGAGAAACTTTCTGATTTCTTAGAATGATTTACTTTCATAATATTTTTTTCATTGTGACAATCATAGTTTATTGACAATTGAAGTTTGTACCTCCATTTCCAATATAAATATATATTTTATTTTATTTATATTGATTGTCTAATTATCAGATTGAAATTATTTTTTTCGGTACACAACTTAAGTTATTAATCTTTCCTTGTTAGACCATCTTTTTACTTTTTATTAGATACATAGTTAGTTAGATATTCTTTAATTCCTTTATATATTTTTATGTTATATTTTTTCACAAAATTATTTAAATTCAATATTATGCATGAAATTGTTTCCCGTGCATCGCACGGGTTACGTACTAGTAATAATAATAATTACAATTGTTTCAGATAAACTACAAAAATGTGTGGTATACTTGTTTTTCATGGTAGAAAACCACGGCAAAGCAAAAGCCATGCCTTGTAACTTTGAACCCACCACCGTCAAACCAATCATTATCAGAGACAGTTTGCACAACTATGATAACACTATTCCAATGCAAGTCTCATTGAGGTTAGCAGCTCTCATCATCACTATCATGGAAACTTGAGAATTGAGAGCTTATATACATAATTTTCGTGTACGTGTTCAGTTACAATTGAATGAAGAAACTAATTAAGTTAACGGGAGATGAAAGAATGAAAATGGTGGTGGTGAGAGGGAGGTGGTGGTGGTGGTGAGAGTGAGGGAGAAGAGGAAGGGGGTGAAAGAATGAAAGTGGGGGTGCAAGTTGTGGGAAAAGAATGAGTAAAATAAATTGGGGGCCAGCAGCCCTCAAAACCCTGGCCTCAACCCACTAAAAAATTTAAAATGTGGGCTGGGGCTAAGAAAAGCTCCATCAACGGGGGGCTGAAATTTTATGGGGCTAAATAGGAGTTTATGGGGTTGGCTTGAGGCCAAATTGACACCTCTCTCTATATGTGAGTTAAGATGGGGATTTAAGAGATTAGGATTGCTAGTGAACGAGAAAACTTCCTGGCTCAGGGACAAGGGAATGATAGAGAAAGAGATAAACTCTCTAATTTCTAGAGAGAACTTGTTATTGCTTGAATTGCTTGGATATTGCTTCAATGACAATTGCATGGTGATGAGCCCTATTTATACTACTCTGGTAGGGCTTCACATTACAAACTAGAAGGATCTAGAACATTTATTACAAAAGAAAACTCTAGAGAAATGGATACTCTAGTTCATATGAGTAAAAAGGGTCTAGAAAAATTAATATTTCATAGTGCATAATTTCATCTTATTTAGTAGAGTGTATAGAAGCTTCCTTAATATTCTCTAGTATTCTCTATATCTAGAGATTTCCATGTAATTCTTCATCATTCTCCTCGGGTTGGAGAAGACTCGTCCTCGAGTCGCAGTCTTCTTCATTATCAAAGTACGGTGAAATATCAGCAACATTGAGGGTTGTAGAGACTCCATAGTTACCTGGTAGCTCTATTTTGTAGACATTATCATTGATTTTCAAGTCTCCTTCCTTGAGTGTGTGCAACCTGTGATGTTTGTCTCCCCGAGTCTTATACCTTGAAATTTTCTTCTCAATTGTCTCACGAACTTGCTCATGCAGCTTCTTCATTTCATTTTCTCCCTGTTCTGCATTTGCACTGTATTTCCGGGTGCTAGATAGAGGAGTGAAGTCAATCACATGTTGAATGTCTCCTATTGGAGGCAATTCTGATGGAATTTCATATGGTACATCATTTGAGAATTCACCACACAGTTGCTCCATTTTATTTGGGATGATGGATTCTTCATTTGATTCTAGCAATTTAACCAAGCTCATGGCATGTGCTTCTTCTGTTGTCACCATGAATGGTTCCTTTGTGACTAAAGATACTAGTGGTTTGGATTACTCTTTTCCTTTATCGAATTCATTGGATAGTAAGGGTACCAACTCGATTTTAACTCCATCATTCACAAATGTGTAAGTGTTGGCATGACCGTCATATAAGGCATGGCGGTCGTACTACCAAGGTATCCCAAGTAGAAGGTGGCAAGCATCCATAGGAATAACATCACACCATACATTGTCCTTGTACTTTTGACCAATGGAGAAACATACAAGACAACGCTTAGATACTCTTACCTCATTACCCTTGTTGAGCCATTGTAGCTTGTACAGATATGGATGCCCCATGGTCGGCAACTTCAATTTTCCCACCATATAGTTTGACACAACATTCTCACAGTTTCCACTATCAATGATGACATCACAAACCTTGTCTTGTGAGGTGTAACGAATGTGGAAAATATTGTGTTGTAGCCATGGTTCTTCTTTGGCGGGTTGTGTGTAAGCTTCTTCTAACTACCAGTGATTCACCATAATCGGTAGGAACAAGCTCTTCGTCATATATTGGCTCGCCCATATCCTCTTCTTCCAACGCTTCACGAATATCTTCTTCTTCAGAAGCTTCGTTTATCTCCCCCCTAATGATGGTGATGGTTTTACGACTTGGACAATCAGAAGCAATATGTCCAAACCCTTGGCATTTGATGCAATTGGGTGTCTTGGAATAGTTCTCTTTGGTTGTCTTTTTTAGGGTTTTGTTTAAGGAACTAGGTTCTACAGTTGGTGGTTTGTTATGGTGGACATAATTTCTGGTGGAGGAAAGAGGTTGGTATGAAGATTTTTTAGGTAATTGTTTCTCAACCCAAATGGCTAGACATATAACCTCATCCAAGCACCAATATTGTTGGAGTTGGCTACAAACCGTTGAACGCGTATTTGAGTATAAGGAGGTTCCCGAGGAGCAAAAGGTAAAGATCATTGCTGTCAAGCTGAAGAAACACGCTTCAATCATGGTGGGAAAATCTTAAAAGGAAATGAGAGCGTGAAGGGAAAAGAAAGATCAAGACATGGGAGAAGATTCGCCGTGAACTTACCCATAAGTTTTTACCTTCTCATTATTATCAAGACAATTAATTCTATCCAATTACAAAATCTTCGTCAAAAATATTTGTCGGTAGAAGAATACTCTAGAGAATTTGAGAAGTTGATGATGAAATATGACATCCAAGAAAAAGAAGAGCAAACGATTGCTCGATACCTTGGGGGAATGAACACTGGTGACATTTCATCAAGAGATTATATAGAAAGTTGATTTGTTTTTTGTATAAATCGAGTGATAGAGAGAACAGTTAGTAGTACTAACTGTTAGGAATATTCTGTTAGTTTTATATTAACACTGTTAGCTTTACATTCATACTGTTAGTAACTGTACCAGTAACTGAATCACTCATAGACCAGTTCATATAAATACTCACTTGTAACTGAATCAAAATATATATACAATTTACACAGTTCTGAACTCTCTCTCTCTCTCTGTTTCAATATCCATTATGGTATCATAAGCATTTTTTTTCCACCACCGTGGAGTTTGATCCCTCGCTTCCTCAATGACGACGCCGCCGCCGCAGACTACACCGTCTCAAACGACGCAGGCCTCTCCGTCGCTATCAATGCCAGCACTTCCGATTGCGGCGAATCTACCTCTGTCAACGTTCTCGTACAAGATTACGGAGAAGTTGGATGACAAAAATTATCTCGTCTGGCTCCAACAGATAGAGCCAGTCCTCCGTGCGCACAACCTTTATCGTTACTGTGTCGCGCCGGCGATTCCACCGGTATATCTCTCTGAAGACGATCGTGTTACCGGAACAGTGAATCCTGCGCATCAAGCGTGGGAGATTCAAGATCAATTGCTCCTCGCCTGGTTGCAGGCGTCTCTCTCACCGTCGTTTCTCCCTCGTGTCATTGGTTGCCGTCACACGTGGCAACTGTGGGAGAAGATTCATCAAGACTTCCACTCGAAGATCAAAGCCAAGGCGCGCCAGTTACGCACAGAATTGCGCAACTCTAAGAAAGGATCTAGGTCAATTTGAGTTTCTTCAAGAAATTAAGTCTGTTTCTGATTCATTGATTTCGATTGGGGAATCCGTTACAACACAGGAACAATTGGACGTGATTCTTGAAGGTTTGCCTCCTGCGTTTGAGTCAATCGTCGCGCTCATCAATAGTAAATCTGAATGGTTCGAATTTGATGAAATTCAAGCTCTTCTCCTTGCTCATGAACATCGAGTGGATAAGCAGAAGATTGTTGAGGAAACAGTTAGCCTCAATCTTACTCAAGCAACGCCTCCTCAGGTATCTGCTCCACAGGCGCAACACACTGCTGATTCCTCGAGTTCACAGAATGAATCTGTTCAACAGTTCTCTACTGAAGGTCAACGTGGAGGCTATGGAGGCTATCGTGGCGGTCGTGGTGGTCGTGGAGGTCGTCGTGGTGGTCGCAATGGTGGCAGAAGCAACGTACAATGCCAAGTATGTCACAAAACTGGACATGATGCTTCCATCTGCTATCACAGGTATAATTCTGCCTTTATTCCTCAGTTGCCTATGCCTGCTGCTAATTTTGGACAAGCTTATCCCTACACCAGACCTGTAACCACCCCTGCTCCATATACTTGGCCTGCATCTACACCACAACAACCACAACCTCAAGCCTATTACACCTTTGCTCCACCTTTTCCACAACCTCAAGCCTTCATGCCACCACAGCCTCAAGCCTACCTCACCAGTGCCTTCCCTGTCCCTCAACCACAACTGTATCTCACCAACACAACACCTGCACCACAACTTAACTGGTGTGGAGACATTGCAGCTTCACTCCATGCTGGACCTAATCCTCCACCTGCACCTACAGCACCCTCTGCCACTGGTTTAGAGCAAGTCTTCCTCGGCAATGGCCAAGGTTTGCCAATAAAATCTGTTTACTCTATTTCATTTCCTTCTCCATTACAACCTAATGTTATTTTGCATCTTAAAAATATCTTGTATGTTCCCTCACTCACTAAACAACTTCTAAGTGTTGGTCAGTTCTCTGCTGATAACAATGTTTATTTTCAGTTCTTCCCAACTTATTGTGTTGCAAAATCTCAGGTCAATCATAAAGCTCTTCTTGAGGGTTTTCGTGGTCGTGATGGTCTCTATACATTCACCAATTTGCTGTCTAGTTCCCAGCCCAAAGATAAGTCCTCTGCACCTGCTGTATTCTCTGTTTCCTGTATTCCCCCTCCCTCTACAACAGACACTGTAAATCCACACACTTCCACAAATTTTATTCTTTGGCATAATAGACTAGGGCATCCTAGCTATGCCACTTTGCAAAATGTACTCAAGCTTTGTAATCTCTCTGTTCCTACAAGAAATAAAACTGATTTTTGTGTAGCATGTTGTCTTGGCAAGTCTCACAGGTTACCATCTCACCTCTCTGAAACTGAGTATACTGCTCCTCTTGAGTTAGTTTTCTGTGACTTGTGGGGTCCTGCTCCCATGGAATCTTCTATGGGCTACAAATACTACCTTTCATTTATTGATGCTCACAGTAGATATACATGGATATACTTCCTTAAGACCAAATCTGAAACCCTTCCCATGTTTAAACAGTTTAAAGCACTAGCGGAGCTACAACTAAACAGACCAATTAAAGCCATTCAATCTGACTGGGGTGGTGAATTTAGACCCTTTAAACAATATCTCACTGACCTTGGCATCATCCATCGTATTATTTGTCCTCACACACACCACCAAAATGGGGTAGTGGAGAGAAAACATAGGCATATCGTTGACATAGGCCTCTCTCTATTATCTCAAGCCTATTTACCCCTTTCCTATTGGGATCATGCCTTTCACACGGCTGTTTACCTTATAAACAGATTGCCTGCCTCTCACAGTTCTGCTATTCCTCTACAAACTCTGTTTCAAAAACAACCAGACCTTGCCTTCCTAAAAACTTTTGGCTGTGCATGTTATCCCCTGCTTAGACCTTACAACAATCACAAATTACAATTCAGATCCTCAGAATGTCTATTCCTTGGTTATTCCTCCTCTCACAAGGGATATAAGTGTCTTCATGTTCCATCTAATCGTCTCTTTATCTCCAAAGATGTTCTCTTTGATGAACACAAGTTTCCCTTCCAATATGTTAACACCAAAATGCCTCCTTCAAGTCCTGTCTCCAAGTCAGCCACTGCATCTCTTGGAGTGCTCCCTTCTAGTCCTATCCAAACCACTACTCCAAACTCACCAGTTCCTAATTCTTCTAATCACTTATCACCAAGTCCTCCTCTCCATATCTCACCAGTTCCTAATTCTCCTAATCACTCGTATCCTTCTCACCATCAGCAGAGTCACTCTCCTATCTCTGCACATCCCTTATTCAGTGGCTCTTTACCATCCACTGCCTCTAGTACTATTAATCCTGACTCACCCCTCTCCTCACCCTCCCCCTCCACTCCTCGCAATACTCATCCTATGCTCACAAGATCCAAAACTGGACATGCTAGACCTAAACCTTTCCCTACCCTTTTCCTCACCACTATAGAGCCAACCACCACTCACCAAGCCCTAGCTAGTCCACCTTGGCATCAGGCAATGCAATCTGAGATACAGGCATTACAAAAGAATGAAACCTGGTCTCTTGTTCCTCTGCCAAAAGGCAAGACTGCAGTGGGTTGTAAGTGGGTATTTAGACTCAAAGAAAATCCTGATGGTAGCATTAATAAATATAAGGCCAGGTTAGTGGCAAAGGGGTACTTACAGAGGTTTGGAACTAATTATACAGAGACATTTTCACCTGTAGTCAAGCCTGTTACTGTTCGGACAGTTCTTACTTTAGCTCTCTCTCATCAGTGGCCGTTGAAGCAAGTTGATGTAAATAATGCCTTTCTAAATGGCATATTACATGAAGCTGTGTATATGGCTCAACCTCCAGGGTTTGAGAGCTCAGACAAGTCCCTGGTCTGTAAATTGAATAAAGCTATATATGGGTTGAAGCAGGCTCCCAGGGCCTGGTATGAACAACTTACTAAGACTCTGCTCAGCTTTGGCTTCAAACAAAGCAAATGTGATCCTTCATTGCTTGTGCTCACTAGTTCTGGTCACTGTGTGTATGTCCTAGTTTATGTGGATGATATTATCCTGACTGGTTCCTCCTTATCTCTGATTCAATCTATTATCAACAGGCTGAATACTGCTTTTCCTCTCAAGCAACTAGGTGACTTAGAATATTTTCTGGGTATTGACGTTAAAAGATCCTCTTCAGGCACAATTCAACTCTCTCAGAGGAAGTACATTCGTGAGCTTCTTGAGAAGGCTGATATGAGTAATGCAAAAGGAATATCCACTCCTCTGCCTGCTAATACAAAGCTATCAAAACATGGTTCTGATTACTTTGATAATCCTGCTTTGTATAGGAGCATTGTAGGTGCTCTGCAGTACGTTACTATTACTCACCCTGAACTAGGATATGCAGTGAACAAGGTATGTAAATTCATGGCTCAGTCTCTCATATCTCACTGGACTGCTGTAAAAAGGGTCCTAAGGTATCTCAAAGGCTCACTTGACTTAAGTCTCACCTTTAGAGGAGCTTCTGCCAGTTCCCCTCTTGCTATTAAAGCCTTCTGTGATGCTGATTGGGCGTCTGATATTGACGACAGAAGATCCACCTCTGGAGCATGCATTTATTTAGGGCCTAATCTCATCTCTTGGTGGTCCAAAAAGCAAACTCTTGTAGCCAAATCCTCTGCTGAAGCAGAGTACAGAAGTTTAGCTCTGGCTGCTGCTGAAGTATTGTGGATCCAGTCTCTTCTTCAAGAGCTGCAAGTGCCCATTCCACCTCCAGTCATCTACTGTGATAACCAAAGCACAGTAGCTTTGAGTCACAACCCTGTTTTGCACTCAAGAACAAAGCATATGGAGTTAGACATATTCTTTGTTAGAGAGAAGGTGCTCAACAAGTCACTCTTTGTGGAATATGTTCCTTCTCAAGCTCAGGTTGCTGATATCCTAACAAAACCCCTGGCCAAGATGCAGTTCTGTTCTTTGCGTGACAAGCTCATGGTGTTACCCACCAATGAGCTTGTGGGGGGAATGATAGAGAGAACAGTTAGTAGTACTAACTGTTAGGAATATTCTGTTAGTTTTATATTAACACTGTTAGCTTTACATTCACACTGTTAGTAACTGTACCAGTAACTGAATCACTCATAGACCAGTTCATATAAATACTCACTTGTAACTGAATCAAAATATATATACAATTTACACAGTTCTGAACTCTCTCTCTCTCTCTCTCTGTTTCAATATCCATTATCGAGCATTCTCTGCGCGCAACTGTAAGGCAAGCTGAGTAGGACTACAATGAAGGATAAAACTCTTTCTCAAAAGACCTAAAGCTGAATTTGAACTCAAAACTTTGATTAAACCGGAAAATACACCTACCATCTTATCGTGTTATTGGGTATGTAGAAAAGAAAGGAAATCTATTTTACACGTGAACAGCAGCACGCTTTCGTTTGTCATTTGGAAGGCACACTTAAAATAAGTGCGTTGAGTTGAAGGTGGGGGGAGTGTGTGGGGTACAGTTTTACCAAGTCATCTAAACGCGCTTTGCATGGACCCCACTGGTCCCACTCTCACTCTCTCCTGAGGCTGAGGTGTTCCGTACTCGCTTTCACTCTACTCTAAGTCTCTAACCACGCACGGCCATGGTGTTACGCCAGCAACCAAACGGAGACAAAAGAGAGTTAGAGAGAGGCGAGAAACATCCCACACACACCCAAGTTAGTTAGTTAGAAAGGAGATTAGGAGAAGACCGCTTCACTTCCTTTTATTAAATTCATTTTTGGAGTTTACGGTGGTTTTCTTGTCGTTTATCCGTTACTTTGCTTTTTTTTTAGACAGCGCACACTGTTGTAGTATATATTGCTTTGTTTCGCATGTTTTGTTCTTCGATTTGATTACATAAACACTACACCGTGATGTCGCTCAAGAGGCGTCCCGATGATGGAAAGTCTCCCGACGATAAGCGTCGGAAACCTCCTCCTTTCGCCAGGTACCTTCATCTGTTTTTTTATTTTTAATTTTTAATTATTGGTTATCTTTTTTTTGGGGACTGAAATGGGGTTTCTTGCATGAACGGAATTGGGTTTACAATGTCACTCGCTCGTGTTAAATTGGAATGTGTGTGAGTATTGTTCCGGTTTCGAAATGCACGATTGATTGCTTGTGAATTTGCCTGGGGCATGTGGATTGCATTTTTATTTTATTTAATTTAAATGGGGTTTGCTACTGGTGATTGGTGAAGGAGAATTTATGTCTGGCATGTCTATTGTATTGTGTACAATTATATGTTGTATGCATAGTTTATGTGGTTGACAGAACTCACATTTTGTTTTGCTTGTAATAATGTTTAGTGTGGTGCGTGAGGTGATGAAGTTACAATCAGTCAGGCATGTGCTAGAGCCAATTCTGGAGCCCTTGGTTCGTCGAGTGGTATGAACTTCTTTATTCTGCTTTTATTACATTTATCTTTCTTCATGTGTTTATGACTTCATTCTGTTTCATAGAGATATGATCATGTTTACTTTTAGGTATTTTTTAAATGGTTTATGGACCTGATTAGTACATAGAATAAGGGAATTCTTTATAGGGAAAATGCTTAATGGCGCAAAGAAGTGTAGGACAGAAAAATACAAGTCCACGTCATTGGCGCTTCCTTGTTCTTCCTGCATGATTTTCACCAAATACCAAGTTATCAGTTTCCGCTTTCTTTAGAAAAAAGGCGCGTGTCATTCGTGCGCAATTTCCTTCGGGCCATATAACATTGCTGTTTTTTTTATTTAGAGTAGTCAAGTGTTGTTCGTGAGTTACCATTTATGCCTCATGGGCTGCAGATAACTTGTGTTGTATCCGCTTTATCGTGGCTATTATTTTGGCAGGATACCGGATATCCTTCCACCTTGTCGACAAGTGCAAATGGATTTCTAACTAATCCCTTATCCATATAAAACATCCATGCGTTTGTCGCTTGTCTATAAATAAAATGAAAACAAGTAAAAATGAAGAGAAAGTTACACTTGAAGAACTTTCTTGGTTGTATCTGAGCTCCCTCATTAACCTTGGTGTACAAATGTATTCAATTTGTATCCTGTATGCTTAGTTGCATGAATAAAGTACTAGAGGTTTTAGGTTATGCATTTCATAATGTAATCTTTTTTAAATGGAAAATTTTATTAATTATGAGAAACAAAATTCACAATCTGATCTTATGATTTTTGTGATATTGTGAGATGAACAATCCAAGTGACAAAGTTATTTCATTCTGTGCTCCGGGACTTTGGTCTTTTAAATGTTAGTTCCACTGTTACTGATAATTAATATGATATATGATCGTACATGTGACACGTTTGCAGGTTAGAGAGGAAGTTGAGATGGCCTTAAAGAAGCATTTAACCAGCATGAAACAGTAAGAATTAATCTTATGATAATTTAAACTCCATTTCCTTAAATGTGGGGTTTCTTATGAAACAAAGGGAATGGATTAGGTAAAAAAAGCTTTAGCTTGACTCCAACTTTCTCATGCATCTTTTTGATTTGGTTTCAGGACATGTGGAAAGGACTTTAATACTACAGAATCAAGAACTTTGCAGCTGCAGTTTGAAAACAGAATATCTCTCCCTGTCTTTACCGGATCCCGAATTGAAGGAGATGATGGAAGCAACTTAAGAATAAGTTTAGTTGATTCCCTAACAGGCAAGGTTGTTAGTACAGGACCTGAATCTTTAGCCAAGGTGGAAATTGTAGTCCTTGAGGGAGATTTTGAAGAAGAGAGTGACATTTGGATGCCTGAAGAGTTCAAGAACAATATTGTCAAAGAGAGGGAGGGAAAAAAGCCGCTTCTCAATGGAGATGTAATTTTACATCTTAAAGAGGGGGTTGGTATGGTGGGTGAAATTTCATATACTGATAATTCAAGCTGGACAAGGAGCCGTAGGTTCAGGCTTGGGGCAAGAGTTGTGGACAACTCTGATTGTATTAGAATAAGAGAAGCAAAGACAGATTCATTTATTGTCAGGGATCACAGAGGAGAATGTAAGTATTTGTACATAAAAACCAGTTTAAGAGTATAGTATATTGCTATCAATCAAAAAAGTTTAAAGAAATAGCAACTAAAAACCAGTATATGTGTATATTATATTGCTACCTATCAAAAAACTGTAGTGTATTGCTGTCTACAGGTCCTGAACTCTTTAGATCCCATATCCATATGATTGTCTTGGTCTAGAAGCCTGAAAAATTGAGTTCCTTAATTACAGTAAATATCTTACAAGAGAACATATTTGAGCTTTTCAAGTCACTTGTCGAAACAATAAAGAGAAACTCAGTTTAACATCTGAATTTTTTTTGTTGCAGTGTACAAGAAACATCACCCTCCTTGTCTTTCTGATGAAGTTTGGAGACTGGAAAAGATAGGCAAAGATGGAGCTTTCCACAAGCGTTTGAGCCGTGAAAAGATCTATACCGTTAAAGATTTTCTCACACTACTCAATCTCGATCCAGCAAAGCTGCGAAGTGTAAGGATCAATTTATTAGTATTTAATATGTGTGTTACTGTGTGTGTGTGTGTGTGTGTATCTTTTTGACCATTGGTCAATAGACCTGTCATTTTATTTTGATGTGTTTAACTTCCGTTTTTTTATATATAGATTTTGTCTTTTAAAGGATTTTTGCAATCACTTTCATGGGGAAGTTTAGTTGATCATTAGTTGTATCAAAATATTAAGATTAGCTTTTGTATTGTCATGTAAGACACCTCCTAGGTGTTTTTTGTAATATAAGATATTTGGGGACGTCTCATATATAATATATTCTTATCGATTATATGATTGGGCTTCACGGCTTTATGTGAATGATAAGAATTCTCGTCATTTCTGGAAATAGATAAGTACTACTTGGTTTCTCTAGGGCAAATGAACAAATTCTTTGCTTGGGAATGTGCAGATACTGGGCACTGGGATGTCTGCAAAGATGTGGGAAGTAACAGTAGAGCATTCTCGAACTTGCATACTTGATACAACGAGGAATGTATCCTTCCCCGCTCATTCTCAACAACCTCGTGTTGTTTTCAATGCCGTGGGACAAGTAACAGGACTACTCTCAGAATGCGAATATGTCTCGGTAGATAAGCTGTCTGAAACAGAAAAGGCATTTATCTCTGATCACCTATTACTGTCTTTACTTCCTCCTTTCTTATTTCTCCTTAATACTTACCAATTTGATTTTCCACCATCAGGCTGATGCTCAAAACTCAGTTATTTTCGCACTTAACCGAGGCAATTTTGCCTGTTTTGAAGATGAAACCTCCCTCATGGATGGGTCTTCACACTTAACTAATGTACTTTACTCCCCAAGCGTGCCGAGGACCGAAGAATCAAATGCCAACAAGCTTCTAGCTCCTCAAAAGATTAATGAATTCAATCATACACCAGAAAGTGCCTCTTCTACAGATATTATGTCATCGATTTATTCTGTTGCTGGAACTAGTAACTTGGATGAATATGGCTTGCAAAGTTATGACAGTATGGGCCTCAGATATGATCAGAATCTCGGTTTCTCAGACCAAGTCTCCAACTCTTTGATGTTTGACCCAGATTCATTAGTCCATGCTTTTGGTGATGAAGATCATCTGCAATATTTTGATGCTGATCTTCAATCTCAGTGTCATATTCAAGCTGATTTACAAAGGGCCGTTGATAACTGCATGCTGGAACGTTCTACACCCATGGCGAATGGGAAAGCTCAGAAGAGATGGAGAAAGCTATTCAACGTTCTAAAATGGTTCATGGTGAGGAAACGAGGAAAAGATGCAGGTAAGGGAAGTTTGTGAAGAATGTGAAGGTTCAGTTAAAACTGTACATTGGTGTTTGTGAATGCAACCTACAAAATTATTTTGTTGTGTTGATAGAGAAAAGTTATGGTTTCTCTTTGTATATGTAAATACATCTTCTGTGCGTTGGCTCTTGTAGCTTGCCAGAGATTAAAAGAGTTGCTCTGCTCTTCCCTTTTGTTGTCTAAAATTATGATGTAAATTGCTTGTATATTTTACAATCGGAGAGGATTTTTGATTGTTGGGAGATGATTAGTCAGGTAGTTAATAGTAATAAGTTACAAGATCCAGAGACCTTTATTCTGGATCATATTTTTGTAAGCATGCTTTGTTCAATAAAATCGGCTTTTCTACCGGTGAATGCGAAGTGATAGTATAGGGACTAAATTGAGGGTTTACTGCACCTTTAATTTTGTTTTAACTCAATTGTTTATAATGAACTTGTTTAGTGACGAAAGCGAAGTTTGATATACTACAGCTTGGTGGTCAAATAAGTAGTTAAGGATTTGTCTCCTTACAAAATGATTTGACTTCTATCTCATCTTGGAAAAAAAACATTGGTCATGTTTTTAATCTGCACAATTGAAACTCTTTATCCTTCTTTCTAAACACTATATCTCTTTCATAACAACCTTCAAATAAGATTAAGCTTACGTTTTGACATCTTGGAAACTTCAAACCAACCTAGGTTTGATGAACTAAATATGCTTTGCTGTTAAGAGAAACACTTGATTTTGATCACCAACAGAAATTTAAAAAAATTGAACTAGATATGGGTGGGGGCCACGCAAACGCAGGCCCCCATTGCAATAAATTATGATGTAGGCTCTCCTTCATTGATAGTCCATTGACCCCATCCGGGTAAGTATGTTACAAAGTTGCGATTACCTCTTTATTTAAAGAGGCCAAAACTCTTCCGCATGTGAATTTAACCGATGTGGGATTGATAAATAACGATGTAGAGTATTGTATCTGAGTATATTGCGGAAACTAGGCACACATCATACCCCTCTTCAACCATTTAATTGTTTAGAGCTACAATTTCTCTGTGAGATGAGATCAAGGTATCTGTTAATGTCGAAAGATTTATTTATTTTAATTTTCCCAACCGTCGATTGATAGGTGCCTTTATTATGGATAGTAAGATGCTGCCATGTGCATACTGTTATTGTGATCCAGCATGCCACGTTTCGAAGATATGGTATTATTTGGTGCATGCTATGATGTTGCGGAATTGAAATAGTGCATGAATTATTTGCAAAAACAGTTTTCATGGCACAGTACACATAATTCCTTAACTAAGTTCAACCGATGTGGCTATGTAGTTTGTACTTTGTACTTTGTACAGGTCACATGAATAGTCAATATCATGCAGATCGATGGTTTGGTTACAAAAATTTCAATAATTCATTCCCTCCATTAACAAAGAGAATATTCTTAAACTCTGCTTTGTAGTTGATTATGTTGTTATAACATACTATATCCTTAGACTTTTTACCTTAATAACTTATGATTAAGTAGTAAAATTTTAATACTATCGATGAAAGATTATTAATGAGTATGAGTTTGATTTGGTGTAACTTTTAATTTCTAGAATTTTTTTTACTATCTAAAAGTGTTGGAATATTGAAAAAAATATATAGTTTTTTATACTTTAGAAAATTAACATTACGGTGTATGACCCTTGAGCCAAATTCAAACCAAATTGTTCAATATCAGATTGATTAGGTTCAGATTTTAGAGAAAAAAATCATAAAATCCGAACCAACCCAAATCAAATAGATTCGAGTAATAAATTTGAGTCAATCAGATCCAAACCAACCCGTGAACCACCCCAACACACCATATTGTCATCCAATCTTATTTGGTTTCTCCTTAGGAGGATCCATGGTTCTTGATTAGAAACTCGTTGTGCTAGATATAAGATCCTTGACTTTGAATTAGTAGATTGTGCATGCACCACCCAGTTTTTTGACTATTTTTTTCTTCAAATCACATAACTTTCGGCTAAGCTTTTTTTTATTATTAAAAAAAGTCATTAGTCCATAAGGATCTTAATGAAGGTGTTTTTTATAAGGAGAGCATTTTAAAGACACTAGTTGATGGTATCATGGTACTAAGGTCATTTCAGCAAAGGCTCTACCACATGTGTGATGTGAGTGGCAAGGGTGGCCCAAAGCCGTCATAAGTTAGCTCCAATTTTTCAAATCATCAAACTTGCCATTATGATTTATGAATACAGCTAACAGATTATAATTATTATTGTCCTTCTTTGTCTTTAGTTTTTTATTTAAGTCTTAAATCTAGACAAATGAACATGATAAGTTGATCTCCATTTTGTGACATTTGAGCTGTAAGTGTCCCCAACACACAAACTAGCAAGTGAGAATTTGACCTCTTCATTGTAGAAGGCAATGGCATCATTTTCAGGCACTACACAGAAGTGCAAAGTATGTGAAAAGAAAGTGTATTGGGTAGAACAACTAACTGCTGACAACAAAGTGTACCACAAGTCTTGTTTTAGGTGTCACCACTGCAAGGGAACCCTCAAGGTAACACCATGTTATTAAGGTTAGTTTTCTCTGTTTTGATGAATGCATGTATCCTTAATCTGCATTTTCTTGTGCTACATACATGCAGCTGAGTAATTATTGTTCATATGAGGGTGTTCTATATTGTAAGCCTCATTTTAATCAACTCTTTAAGATGACTGGCAGTTTGGACAAAAGTTTTGAAGGTGATTAATTTAGCTGCTAATTTATTCAGTTGTTTCTTAAACATATATAAGCACTTTTCAAGTTCTAATACATATATCTGCTGCTTATAGGCATTCCAAGAATTGCTAGAATAGAAAGATCTGCTGATCAGGTATTTACACATTCTTAATACACATAATATTCCTTTTCATCCTTAGAATTCTTTTTTAGTTCTTGGAAGTAAAGGTTTTTGCTACTTCCCTTGCATGTAGTAATGTCTTTTGGAATTTAACAGGTCCAAGCCAACAACAAGGTTTCAAGATTGTTTGCTGGAACTCAGGAAAAGTGTGTTGGCTGCAAGAAAACAGTGTACCCAATTGAAAAGGTATATAACCATTTTAGCAAACATATATTTTGATGGGGAAAAGTCCCTTTAAAAGTAAGGTTGAGTACGCCTCTTAGTTAAGATCATGGTACACTTAAGATGAAACTAATGGAGAACATATTCTTATTGCTTACTTTAAACAACCTTATTTATTTGCTCACTTTAAAGAACCTTATCCTTCTTATCTTTATTGTTAAAGCCATCTTTTTCTTAATAATCCTCTTTTGATTAAACTAAGACTGAGAATCTCTTGGGTCTAGTATTCTTTCACCAAATTTAGATCTTTACACATGTGAACATACAATATTAGCTTAATATTATTAAACATAGAAGTTGACCAAGAAATGGAAATATATATCCATGATACAGGGAGCCTATCTAGTAAACAATATATTAGAGCCAAATGAAATGAGCTGGCAGTCAACAGTGATTCACATTTGCCATTAGCCACCTGATACTTTCTGAATTGAATACTGAATTAATTAAGGTGGGTAAATAAAAGTAACTAAGAGAGTCAAAATACAAAATATAAAGCACAAATTCTCCAATGTGTCTTACCATATTTTGTATTCTAGTAATTGGGATTCAATTGCTTCTATTTGAGTGATTTCTTTCAGGTGGGTGTTGATGGGAAATGTTACCATAAGTGTTGCTTCAGGTGCAGTCATGGAGGTTGTGTAATAAGCCCATCAAATTATGTGGCCCATGAACATCGTCTTTATTGTAGACACCACCATACTCAGCTCTTCAAGCAGAAGGGTAATTTCAGCCAATTTGACAAACATGAACAAGTCCAAGTGATCTCTGAGAATAATATATCCGAGTAACTTTCACTTTCAAATGCCACTGTTACAATACCCAATTTTATATGTTTTATTATAATATTTGTGAGGCAAGTTTGTAATTAAAGACAACTTTTATTTTGTGGTAATTTTTTTATCACTGAGAATCGAGAAGTAATTATTATGTGGTTTGAATTTTGATCTATTATTTCATTTCATTTTATGTTGGAATTCAAGCGCAAGTTATTAGTCACACTTTTGATGTTGCAACTTTTCACAAACAAAACTCTTGTGGTGTTCATGTGTGTTTAAGAGATAATTTGGTTTATTACACATATTAAAGTGTCATTTATCTACTTTTATAATCTAATATAAGTCATGAGATATCTCATAGAATAAACACTTAGTTCTCATATATATAAATAGAAAAACAATATTTAAAAGTTAATTGTGTGCAAAATTATATTTATTTTACAGAAAATCATTTTTAATCAATTTAATAAATATTCATAGGTATCCGCACAAATGGATGTTAGCCGCAAAAACCGGCACAAGTATGAGGCGGGTAGGGAAGAAATGTTTGCCCAGTGGGGCAGGGACTACTACATATGTCCGCTCTATGATGTGAATGTACCAAACAAAAATCATGTTCCATCAAATTATTTTTTTTAGCTAAAATCAATTCTACAAAATTAACTCTGTCAAAATAAATTTTCGCCACTCAGAACCAAAGAGACATGAACTGAGAGGATATTAAGGATAATAAATCATTTGCACAAGCCCTAAGAGGATTCGATTTGGGATCAACTACCTCACTCTCGCATTAAAGGAGAGAAATCGGCAATATCCATTATGTAGGAAGAATATATAGCAAGTTTGGAGGGATGCAAGACTTGCGTTCGCAGATTAGAAGTCAAATTCTTTGTGGGTATTGAATATGAACATTTTTTTCTTATTTTTGTGCGTCCATGACAACCTCTACTTTAACGGGGCTATAGGAGATGAACATGCTCTCTTCAATCATTATAGAGCAGTACTATATGTTACAAAAGAGAGTGTCAGAAAATATCACGAAGGTATCGACAACTCTTCTTTTGCAATAAAGAAGGCTGTGATCATTCGAAAAAATTCGAGATTTGGGACAATTAGCATTTTCCATCGGTGTGTTTTTTTTGGACACATTCCATCGGTGTGTTGATGACATTAGAAACACGCATTTTTAATTCCATAAGATTGGGCCAGCCCTACGTAGTCTTAAGCTTACGTGAAACTTTTTTGGATAGCGATTTTTATACCCCCACCATTAGCTGTTATACCCCCCCCCCCCACCCCTAGTGAAATACCTATTTTACCCTTTAAACTAACAAAAACCCTCAAACCCAAACACTTCCTCACACATACATCTGTGAAATCAAAGAGTAAATCTGAAAATTCCCCACAACTGATTTACCTAATTTTGCCCAAACGAATTTATGTAAATTTGATTCCCACAAATTTTAAACACCGGATTTATGTTTCTTGTTTATAAATCTGTTTGATTTCTAAAACTGCACGATAGATTTATCTTTCTTTTTGATAAATATGTTTAGCTTCAACAATGGATTTATCTTTAAGTGATAAATCAATTTCCTTCAAAAGTGGATTTATGTAATACTTAATAAGGAGAGAGGCCTAGAGAGGTGCCTCTCTCTTGTGACCTGTGACTCCACATTAAGAATTTGGTTTCAAAAACCTAATAAAGTATGCACTCATCTCCACAATAAGCTAGCGGATTGGCATTGCCAAACAAAGCCTTAAGATAATTTTTTGGGTGCTAAGTTAGAGAGCTCAAGTATGTTTTTTTTAGATAAGCAAAAAATTCTTAAAGAAGTACAAGGGGTACTCCAACCTAATTAGTACAACCAACAGGTTAGGAGGCCTCATTAAAACCTCCCGAGGATAAAACCCGAGGGAAAAAAGACTCGAGGAGGAAAGAAAAGCATCCTTGAACCGTTCGTTCCATCAATTACAAATGAATACACCTCTTTAAAATCCTACTCATACAATATGTTCCTTTTATAAGAACAGAGAGATGATACATGACTCTGACAACTTCAAATCAACCATAGACGACAATATTCTGAATATTCAGGATGATTCCAGACAGCGCAGGGACAGGGACAGATCCACATTGCTCTAATTTGGGGCATTTTCTGCCACTTGAAAAATTATTTTGCTTTCAAATATATATAACAATTTTTTTGCCCCTATAATTAAATAAAGATTGCCCCCATACGATAAATTTAAAAGTTAAATATAGAAATCCACAAGAGCAAAATAAAAAAGAGAATAAATTGATACTAATTTTACCTTTTCATCTATCAAAACTTTAGAAATTTAGTTATTTTAACATTTTCCTGTAGTGAAATTGTATATTTTTGTAAAAATTTGCAATATTATTCAAAAAAGTATTAGTCTATTTTTTGCCTCACTAGTAAAAATTTCTCGATATGTCACTTCCCAGGGGGAAGTTTAACCAATCATTGTAGTTATGTGAAGACTCCATGCCTCTCCTAGATATTAACCACCTCCAAGATAGGTACTTGATGTGGTTTACTGTCTCAATTAAGTTTGCTACAACCCCTTCAAACATTATCTGGTTCCTTCTGCGCCACACTGCTTTGCCAACCATATGAGGTGTTTTGTTGCTTTCAGCTTCCTCCCTTTCAGACTTAGCCTGAACTGTAAAAAGTAGGGAGTAGGCTCATCATAGTGTAGAGATGGAATCCCTAGCCAAGAAAATATTTTGTCCCACACTCCCTTCGTGAATGTGCAGCTGAAAAATAGATGGTTCACCGATTCGTTTTCTCTAAAAAAACCAACACGCAGCTCAAGTTATGCTTTGGCAGTATTAATTCGCTATGTTCCAACGCTTCTCGAGTAGGCAACCAATTAACAAATAGCCTCCAGGACCTGAGTTGACAGACGGCAGCATTTTGGTCGACAAATAGTGAGTACAGTTCTGGGAATAGCACGCAGAAGGGAGTTTGACCAAACCAAGAGTCAAACTAGAACGAGTCATTTGTGAAATCTTTACCGAGAGTGACAAGGTCGAGTATTTAATATGTACTTATATTAAAAATTATAAATACTAAATGAGAATTGCTATATTGTGGATGCTCTAACAACTGCGTGGCAATTTCAATGACATGATGACGATAACTCCATGTATAGTTTGAACACACGTGTATGGTCGTATGATAGTGTGTAGTGTTTATTTGTCATTTCATAACTGACAAAAAAAGCACATACATTATTATAGTTCTCTAGGCCAGACCAACAAGGGTTGGTCTGGGTTTGAATCTCACCTCAAAGTCTTGAGTTCGAATCTCCAGTGAGCCAGAAACTCGATTATACTCTGCATCAACGACATGGTAACTGAAAAATAGTTCCCTAGGCTAGGAGCCTTTTTACTCTGTTCGGGTTTTAAACCTTCCCGCCGCCGCCTAGAGCTCTCCTCTCCCCTCCCCTCCCCTGTGAAGGTTTTCTTCCACCATTAAAAATAATACAATTCTGCAAGTTTATATATTACCTCCGTCCCATTTTATATGCAGTTTAAAGTTGTTGCACACATATTACAAAAAATGATTAGTATTCTAGATTTTATAAAAAGTATTGTCTAAATTATCATTTAACCCTTTATCTCTCTATATAGATAAACATGAATCATTTATAGTTGTAATAATTAATAAAGGCAATAGTGGAAAAACATGTTAGATGCTTTCTTGAAAATGTAAAACAACAAATAATTTGTGATAAATTCATTTTGCTAAAACAACTTATAAAATGGGACAGAGGTAGTATACAACACTTGTATCAGAAATATCAGTCAACTTTGAAGGCGGTTTCTTTGTTTTCTAGCTATTGGTTTCTTTCCAACAATGATTGTTCTCTGTATACACTTTCATCCTAAGCAACTCTAATTGGCTGAATTTGCTTACAAAAAAATATTATCATCTCTTATATATAATTAATAAAAAGAAAGACAAAAGAGACATCCACATCCTCTTAATTTTTTTCATCTATTTTAATATATTACACATACGTGCATCTCTAGTATTCTTGTGAAACTGTGCTGTGAAAGAGATAATATAAAGCTATAAACTCATGACCAACAACAGAACTCCAATCTGGAAAAGAAAAAGGCATGTTTAGCTCAAATAACTAAGCATATCCTCCATGATTGTTCATCATATACAGAAGAAAATAATATTAAAGGCAAACATAAAAAAAACATAAAAGAAAGAAAAGAAAGAGTGCAGTGACTAATGTTATGGATTTTTTAAACAGAGAGGAAAAAAAGTTAAAGAAGCCAAAGATTGGTGGGCCTTGAAGGAAAGGAAGGAATTCTATGAAGGGGAATCTGAAGACCCCTCGTGCAGTGCAAATATATAACTTTCATGCGTAGGAAGTGCACGAGTGGTGAGCTGGTTGCAATTGTTTTTATTCTATAGTTTTTATTCATATGACTTGATGCAATATCTTTATACATTAACTGGGCCAGCAAAAGAAAAAAACAATTCCAAAAGACAAATGAAAATAATAAAAGGATCTTTTGCTTTACTACCTATAGACAGAAAGAAAGTTTAGGTAGCTACGAATAATGCAATGGGCCATATATATGAGAAAAGAAAAATTCTTCTTCTTCTAATGCAGCAAAAAATACCCCTTGGGTGTCATGCATAGGTTTAAGGTGATCTAAAACCGCACAAGCACATTGATTGCAAGTGTGTGTTAAAGTAAACCTTAATTGTGTTGTGTCCCATCTTCATTCATCCTTTCTTCTTTTAATTTTAACAACTCCTAATTAGTTATTATCTTGTAAAGGCTATGTTTGGATATAAGTACAATTTAATTAAACGCTTGCAACAAGTGTTTAATTAAATTGTATATCCAAACATATGTTGCATATAGGAAAAAACTCAAATAGTGTCATAAGTATTTATACTATAGATAAACTCAAATAAGTCAATCCAAACAGACAATAAATATAGGCAAGGCGACGAAACTCAAACCCACAAGGTGCCCACTCGACCCCGATCCGAGTTTGACGGGAAAAAACCGCTTTGACCGGGGATGGGAATGGGTTTGGGTATTTCGATATCTGCCCTGAACCCGCTCGACATAACATTAATTGTTTATTAATTTTATTTTATGCATACATACTCATTCATTTTGTTTCATAATTTTTTTAATTTTTAATTTTGATCTATTTTCAATAGAAAAGACTATTTTAATACCTTTAGCTTTATTTTTTTATTGTACAATAATCATATTCTATTAATTATCATAAATATAATTTTTTATTTTTTCATAACTTAGTGTCATGAACAGCTACCCATGGGAACCCCCCCGTTGGGACGGGTGACGGGGATGCAAAACCCACCCCATTCCTCATGTTGCCATGCCTAAACAATACTTGCTTTTTTCAAACTGATTAAGGGTTATTCTTTTAATTTTAAATATACAATCTTATAGCTGATGACAACCAAGCCCCTACCCAAATTTTTTAATTAATTGCTGTTTACATTAATACTGTTCAAATAATGCATTTTTCTTTCTAACACCCCTTGTAGTGTACTTCTTCTATACTTTATTAATACGAGAGACTTTTGTTACAACAGATAGATTTAACAGGTAGATCTGGAGAGAAAAAAATGGAACTAAATTTTTAATATTTAAACATTACCCCCTACTTGTATCCTTAAATTTGATACCAAAATGAATAGAAGTTATTTTTATAAGCAAAAATTGGCTTAAACTGGAGCACTAGATACTCCAACCCTACTTTGTAAAATTGATGGAGTATTTTTTCAGTTTGATGAATTAATGGACAATTGGACATATGTTCTGATCTGTGGTAATAATCTATCTGATGTTGACATATTATTCGTTCTCAGCCATATAAGATACTACCAAAGAGAAAAAAATCACATAAAAATAAATGTGAAGTAGACTAGTAGTGAAGTGATGATGAAGCCAGATTTACTGGAATCTGAATAACATTAATTGATGTCCAGTCCAATCCAATCCAATCCAATCTAATGTCAACTTTTACTATACACAATTATTACTAGTATTACTAGTATTATTATGCATGAAGCCAGCCAGTTGCTCAACTAAAGAGAATTTTAATTTATCATCTCTCTCACTTGTCTCTGGCTCCCCTGAATCATCTCATCTATATATTTAATTTCCACAGATCTAAGCAATCATAGATATAGAGGGTCTTCTTGATTTTGTTGGTTTGAGTGCTCCTCTGTCTCTCATGGGACTAAGATTTGAAATACAGATCAGCTAACAGCCTCTGAGATACTTTGTAATGAAGGTTGCCATGTTCTTGACTTTGGATTCACATTACTTGTTGCTGCTATTATTGTCCTTGACCCTTGTCTTTCATGATTTATTTCCTAAAAAATCATATATACAAAATAAAAACCACATCAGTGAAGAAAATAAATAAAAAAATAAGCCACTAGAAAATATAGATCATGAAAATTAAAATTATGAAAAGTCTCTAATCTGAACCAATTTGTAAAATCAATACTTTTGAAAAATAATATAATTAAATTAAAAATATAAATTTGTTTCTGTTATTGAAGATTGAACAATATGATAAACAACTTGGAAGAGGAAAGAGTAAAAAAAATCAAATTTTGGATTGAGATTTACCTTATTGTTCTCCGGTTCAGACCTTGCAGCTGCTTTGTCCTTGATCTGGTTTGACATTTGAGCTGATTCAGACAAGTTTCTCTTCATCTTTGCTTGTTTCTTTGCCCACAAACCCTTCATAACCTCTGAAATAAGAATAACACAAATACTCAAATTTAGAGGAAAAGGATAAAACTTTTTAAGGGGAAAGAACAATATAAAGAGAATAGAGAAAAGGGTCAAGCTCAAATTCAAAGTTGAAACTGACCTTGGTCTGAGATGAGTCTATAAACTTGGCCAAGCAAAAGGGTATCTGTTGGTTTGAGAAGTTTGATGCGGGTAATGCGAACTGGGTTGTTGTTGTTGTTGTTGTTGTGAGTCTTATTTGGACAATTTTCTGTATTCTTTGATGTGCATAATGTGGTTGAGGAGATAAGAAGAGCAACATAGTGACCTGGATTTGTCTTCATCACTTCACTTGCACTCACAGGGAAATACAACCTTTCTACTTTCCCATTTGGTTGCTCTATCACTAGAGTTGCTGTGTCAATTGCTTGGCAATTTCCCATGGTCTTCTTCTTTTCTCTCTCTCACTATAGATGCAAAGGAATGTTTATGTACTTCACTACAATATTTATAGGAGCCACTCACTCACACCACAAAGTTTTCAAGGGGAAAACAAAGTTAAATGTGTCCGTATACAAATAAAAATATAAATATTAATATATGCTACTTGCATGGTGGATATACTATTGGGTTTGGATGGCAAAACGGGTTAGCTCGTCGTGCTCCGTTGGGAGCCTGCTAAAAAATGGTCGGAGTGGGTCAGTCGCCAAAAGATAGAAAGTTGAGAATTTGAGCCAGTCACGTCTCTTGGTGGTTGGCGGACCGACGATTAAAAATTTAAAATACAAGAATAGAAAATGTATTTAAAACATATTTTTGAGCTTAAAATAGGTGGGTTGGCGGACTTCTTCGCCCCCGGCCCATATGTGACCCACTGAATTGGTGGGGCGGGCTACAATAGGTTGGAGTGGTGAAATCACCAACCTAACCCGCCATTTTTGGGTATGGAGGGCAAAACAGGTCATCCCGCCCCGACCCGCTGTGAGCACGCCAAAAAAATAGTTGGGGCGGGTGACTCACCAAAGGATAGTGAGTTGAGAAATTGAGTTTGCCCTGCCTATCGGTGGGTTGGCGGGTCGGTAGGCTAACTCTCCATTAAAATAAATAAATAAATAAATAAATAAATAAATAAAAATATATTTAAAGCATACTTTTTGGACTTAAAATAGGCGGGTTGACGGGTTGATTTGCCCAAGTCCGTTAAAAACAAGGTAAAAATGACTGATTGGTGGGTTGGTCCACTATAACTCGCCAAAAAAACATTAATAAATATTTAGAAATAGTTAAAAACAAAGAGAAACATAATAAAATAAATAAACTTGGGGGCTAGCCCGCCTTGACCCTTTTGTGGCCCGCTGAATTGGCGGGCTAAGCAAGGCAGCTACAATGGGTCGGAAGGGTGAAATCACCAACCTAACGCCCATTTTTTGGCAGGCTAGCGAACCGATCCCGTTTTGTCATCCCTACTTTTGGGTCCCTATTTGTATTTACGATTAGAAGATAAATAAAAAATAAAAACAGTAATTTCTTTTTGTGTAGAAGTGTAAGGTTTGATTCCTTTAATAAGCTACGGTTTGTCTAGTGAAGGAGTGAAGTCATTTCCTCGGTGGGAGGAATTTCCCTTTAAGTAGAATTCTCTAGTACATGGGTCAAAACTCAAAAATGACAAATGGGCCGATCTAGGTTACTAAAAACCCATTACAGAGAATATAATTTTTCCACTAATAAAATAAAATTAGTATTAATTTATTCTCTCGTTTAACTCTCATAACTTTCTACATTTGTTAAAATAGTTGATTTATGAGAACAACTATTTTTCTATGGAAGCAAAAACACTTTTATTAAATATATTTAAAAGAAAAATGTGGGGGCAATTGTCCCTATAGCTATACACATGTATGTGTATCCGCCAATACATAGAGTATTAAAAAAACTGCAAATGAGTTTTTATTCCCAAAACATTGTATGTAGGATAAAAATCACTCATAAGTTGTCTTTTTTCTCAAATTGTGTGATTTTAGAATTTGAGTTGGAACTATCTTATACTTACAAAATCAAATTGTAGAGTGAGAGATGTCTTTAATTTTGAGTTTTTCTAACACACCTCCTTAATATCGGTATTATTGGACATGGTGCATGAATAATAATGATGAGTGGCTTATTAAGGAGTTACCATCTTAAATTTGGATTGACCTTACTCTACTACTTTACAAAATAGGTTTTTATATAATGATTATAAATTTTTTTCACGTCATATTACATTATATTCGAAGTGGGATTTCAGTTTTTCCCTAGTCTACCATAATCTAATACGAAAATCACTCGAATTCCTATCGACATCCAATGATAACTATGTAGACCACAATCACTTTTTTCAATTTAAAAGAAAAAAAATAAGAATGTAGTACTAGAAAGAAACGTTTTGGGAAAAAAGATTACATGGAACCAAAAATGGGGTACACCAATTTTAATTTAGACCAAGACAGGAGGGAAAAAAAGTTATCCAACAAGGATGGACGTGGGAAGAAGTAGTTGGAGGGTGAAGACACAGACTAATACAAACAAAGAGGGGACCTTGGCAGCTGAGGTGATGTGATATGCAGCTCTAAGGCGTTACATTCTATGGTGGAATAGTCTTTTGGTTAAATTAATTTAATTGAATTGCTCTGTTCATAAGGTAAGGTAATTAATTCTATAACATGTCTTCGGTTTTTACACCTTTTTAATATTAAAAAATTTAGAATATTTTAGAACCCCGACATTGATGTACAAGAGCCGCCACTATCTTTGTTGGACGATAAGCATAGGTGGAAAATAAAAATGTTGCATATAAAACCGCATATATCTTAATTGTGTGGCTACAAACCATTACTTTTAGTCGTGCGTATGAATGTTCAATCACATGTACAAGGGTTTCTCCAAAAGAAAATCACATGTACAAGGGTTTACTCGTGTTGAAGGGTTTGTGCATTAAATTGTCATCATGTTACAGTCAAAATTTGAATTCAAAATTGACTACATGGACACGTCAGTAAAGAAATGAAAAGTTCGAGGCACAATCAAGTTTCGAGGCAGCTTCAAAGTAGTATCAAAGCGGTTTCGAAGTAGGGCTCTAAAACGCGTAGAAGTTACAAACAGTTTTTGGTTGACTCCTAAAGATCTTTTGAGGTGTGCGAGCACATGGACCACATCTGTGACGCCAGGGATTATATGGCAGCATACGATTACTAATCATTAGGTAGTTATTAGTCTAGTTAGTTTCGAATTGGACATGTGTCCATCATGCAAATAGGAAGCTATTACTTGTAAATTATGGTGAAAATGTATGTGTTAGCCACTTTCTTTGTATTTTGAATGCTATGTTCAATAAATATTTTCTTTTGACAATTGAGTGTCTCACTCATGTCTTTATTTTTCTTTTTTTCGTATTCCATTCTACTTTGATACTTAAATGATTTATGATATTCACCCATTCTTAGGTCTGATTTCCATATTTTGTTTAAGTCGCCTTTGCTAAATCTAAACTTCTAATCTCATTTACATTGTTAATCTTGAGTTCAAATCCTGAGTTGATTAATAGTGTATTTGAATCCCTTTTACAAAATCACATTTTACTCTTTGAAAATAGTCTTATCAAGCTTGCCCTTAAACCTGTCATTTGGTGAAGCAATGATTTAATTTGAGTCCTCTTTATTCAATCTTTTTCGAATTCATTGGTCTAACAGCAAAATTTGTTGGTAAACACATTCTAATGATCTTCAATACTCACACCTTTTTAGAAATTTTATAGGCACTATTTAATTTAATACACATCTTTTTCGACAAAAAATTAACTACGTCTATGAGATTTTGTTATGAAATACTACGGGGCAACCAAATTTCATCTCACATCCAAGAACAAATAAAAACATATTTGAGAAGAAAAATGCCATGCATGCTCATCATGAATGTGCTTATACCAATAAGATTAATGGTATGTTTGATATAAGTGAAAGAGGTTGGTGAGAGAGAAGAAGTTGAAGAAAAGTATCTAACTTCTCTTATTTGGTTTGAAAAGAAATTAGAGGGAGAGAAAGAGAGAAGAAGTGAGACAATATACAAGTCGATGAATGTCATCTTCACTGTGATTCTCTTCCCCTTTATGAATGTCTTTTGAACAATAATTTATTATTTTTAAATTTAACGACGCCCCTTCAATATCCCTTGTGGAAGAGACGTCCACTAATTAAACTGAGTTTCCCATGAATGCCACATTAACTTTCTCCAACAATGCAAAATTTAAGAGACAACAACTAAAATTTAATAAAATTCTATGTGAGGGACGTCGAATTTAACAAAATTTAATAAAATTCTATGTGAGGACAACAACTAAAATTTAATAAAATTCTATGTATGCTCTTAGATCTAATAAAATTCTATGTATTTTTGTCAAAAAAAAATTCAAAGTATAGCATACATATTGTATTTAACGATATCATACCTATTTTTATACAATAGTTATAGTAAATAATAAATATGGTTATATAATAATAAAATAAAAGGGACTAAAGTAAGCTTATAACTTATAAGACGTCATAGAAGCAGCACCATAGGTTTAAATTCATTCCTTTTTTTAAAGAAATGTAACAATATATAGTCACACGGCGAGATATATAGTTACATGGCAAGATAGATAATTGTATTTGCTTCTTGGTACCATTACATGGCAAGATACATGCAAATTTAATTAATTTTAGTTTTAAAAGGTTGGAATTATTTTTTGAAAATTTTCAAATTTTTATTCATAAAAAATTTGTTAAAACAATATATTTTTGGTTGAATACATTCCAAAGCAATATAATATACTCCATCCGTTCCTGAACTTCGATTCTTTTGGCCTCTTTTTTTTGTTTCAAAACAATGGTACTTTTAACATACCAATGTACAATTTACCAAAGTTTTCCAAATTTACCCTTTATCTTTATTTAATCTCCAAGTTAAAATAAATTGTCTCAATATTCTTTATTTGGAGTCCCAAGATAATAGACCTTCCTTTTTACATTTTCAACACATTTTTTTCTCTTTCCAACTCACACGGTCCATCATAGTAATTGAAACCTTTCCTATCCTTTTACATTTTTTTGTTCTCTTTCTAACTCCTCAACCATCATATTTTTGCATTTGACTAAAAAATATTTAACGTTCATACAATTTTGGATTTCACTCTTGATAAATAAAAGAATTCTTTACTTCACTAAATAAATAAATATAGTTCTGCTCAATTCAAAAAACAAGTGCCGTTCAATTCAAATAATATAGTTTTGCACTTCACTACGTAACAATGGCTCTATTTCTAAAAATAAGTGTTGTACAATTCAATTAAAAGAAAACAAGTGCAGCTTTTATTCTTCTCTTTCTAAGTTAACTTAATACTATCAGCCGCTTCTCTTTTTTAACAATAATAACAATTTTAAAAATATACAAATTAGAAGTTAATGCTACAAAGGGGCACTTTAGTATTTAGGTTACACAAATTAATGATTTCTTAATCTGTGTGAAATATACCAAAAGAACCAAAGTTCAGGAACGGAGGGAGTAATACATTTAATCATAGTGTATTAGAAATATTATAGTTAGTTGGTTAAGTAGTTAAGAAAAGTTGTTAGCCGTTATAATTCGGTTAGAGTTAGTTTTTTTAGTTACTAGTTTGTTATAGAGTAGTTAGGTGAGATTTGATCTATATATAAGGTCAAACTCATTGTAATCAATAAACTTTCTTCTCCAATAATGAAATTGTTTTCTCTCAAATGTTAATATGGTATCAGAGCGATTATGTAGCTTTCGCATTCCTTGCTCCTCAATGATTTTACCATTGCCTTCTCGTGAATCCATTCTTCTATTTTGTGATTCATGAACAATGAGACTCATTGGATATCACAAGAAATTCCTTAATCTTATCTTCATTTTCTCGTTTATCGTCTATTCGATTTCCTCTTTGGATCATTTGTTTTTCTGGTTCTTGACTTCGATTTCATCTCAGTTTTGTTCTTCAATTCTTGTTCGAAACTCCTCCTATTTCTGTTGCGGTCTTTGGTTTTGCTCTTCAATTCATGTTCAAAATCTCTTTATTTTCGCAAATTCGTCTCTGTTAGGGTTTCGGTTAATCTTCCCTTGACCATTCTCTCCTTCCTCTCGCTTCTTTGAGAGTGCCTCTATTTCTGCAATTTGCTTTCTCCAATTCGATTCTTGAAGTCTCTAAATTTCTTTCAACTCGATTTGCGATTCTTGCAGTTCAATTTTGTGATTTTGCTTCACTGTCCTCCTTTCATCTTGGTTTCCGATGATTGTGATCTGAAGCGGAGTTCAAATTCCTTTTTAATCTTGTTTTGAAGATTTGTGATTCTGCTACAATCTTGCGACCTTTCATTTTGGTTAGCGTTGCTTCTATCATTGTCACCGATTCAATTTTGTGATTCAGCTTCATATTGTTGTGATGTGTTCATAAAGTTGTTTGCTGAATTGTCTCGCTTGGAAATCTTGCTACATTCAGATTCAGAATGTGATATCACCTCCTACAACTCCTTTCAAGTGTTTCATCTACGGGGTGCATTTCTTTTCCAGGGCCTTTGTTGTTGACAATTTCATCCATATACATTGCCAACATGATAATTGTCTTGTTTTGTGCACTTTGTCATCATAACAAGTTATTGTCACTTCTTGTGAGCGCTTAGTTTGATTTTGGGCATCGTTTGTTATACCCTCAACAACGGAATTTTTCATCTCTTTCTCAATGTTACATAGGTCTTCCAACACAACAATTAAGATTTTGTTCTTGGATCCGGTTTCATTTTGTTCTTGTAGCTTTGATTTCTATCGATGTATTTCCAACATCTCTCAATGTAATTTTCTTTTGATTTGATGTAACTTTGGATTGTATATTCCAAGCTAGAAGTATGGTGAATAACTTCTAGCTTGCGGGGGGACTATTAGAAATATTATAGTTAGTTGGTTGAGTAGTTAAGAAAAGTTGTTAGTAGTTATAATTCGGTTAGGGTTAGTTTTTTTAGTTACTAGTTTGTTATAGATTAGTTAGGTGAGATTGGATATATATATAAGGTCAAACTCATTGTAATCAATAAACTTTCCTCTTCAATAATGAAATTGTTTTCATTCTTTTTCCTTGAAGTCTCTCAAATGTTAATATATTAATGTTAATATATTATCTACTTGGTGGCTAGTTGAGGAGAAATTCCTTGGGGCCGAAGTATTTGCGGGCTAGGTGAAGTCCCTCAGAGTCGGATTGGGTTAAGCTCAATTGTGACGGGGCGATGTCGCATCTCGGTGGGAATGTAGCTGTGGGGGATGTGTTCGAGGTGATTGTGGCAATTTCATACTTGGCTTCTCCTCTAACATTGGCCCTTTTGATGCTGCTGAATTACAAGCCATTTTGATGGGTCTCTGGCAGGTAGTGATCAAAGGTCTCACCAATATTGCTATTGGATCTGATTCACTAGCAGCATTTAATCTTATCTGGTCTGGATGCTCTTCGCAAGATCCTCTTTACCATAAGACTTCTTTCATACAGACCCTTCTCTTGCAGGTCACAGGGTACCGAATAACTAATGTTCACAGGAAGGCCAACCAAGTTGCTGATAGTTCACCAAGTTTGGTCTCATTTTTCTCTTTGCAGTTAGTTTTCCTTCCATAGCAATATATAAAAACATTATGCTAGATCATGTGAGCTAAACAAACTTATTATCATAAGAAGAATTTGATTAACAATATTAAGTAAAAAAATGAAGTCTTTTTTTTTACTTACAAATTAGAAGGCTAAAAATCCGTGGCGACCCAAGTCTTTCTCTATATAGTATATACAAAAGCTCTATCAATTTAGTGCAGCAATGGTTTGCATCTTTATTACTTATGTAATGTAATGTAACATTATATTGCTATCAAATTCTAAAGAAAAACTGAATAGATGATAGCCTGGCGGCACAGTAACGGACACCGGCCATGTGTTCTGTCACGATTATGCCATTGAGATCCAATCTTCGACACTTATCTTATCTCATTGATTAGTACTACTTTTTTGCTATTCTTAATTAACAGTTTAATATATAATAGTATTAGAGTAATATTATTGCGAACAGCAGCCATACATATGATCATGAAATGATGACTGTTTTTTTTGTATGATCAGTCTTGCTGACAACTACTAACAAAGATGGACTTATACTGAGAAGTGGGGAAAGAGACACAATAGTCCGCAACATGCATCCCATGTTTGACAACAACCACTAGTTCACTTCCACTGCCAATGATTATGTTGAATTGCATCAGAATTTCAAATTTCAATCACTTGTTTTGAGACTATTACCATCACCATGTCGCGTGTTCTATCATAATCATCCTAGAGAGAAAATGTGCATAGTCACTATACTAGAGCAGATAGTGGATTTCATTTTCAACATGTGGATGAAAGGACCAATACGGCATCACATTATTTTTCTGATTTAGATTGCCTGCTAGGAACAATGTATATTTGTCATATTTAAACAATTCAGACCGTCAGATCAAATTCATATCATACGGTTCACATTCAACTGTGTCTTTTAATTAGACTTATTTACCAGATAGAGACCGTTTTGATCATGATCCATTATTTTCATAGTCTATGAAAACATGCAAGTTTTTTTTCTAGTTTTCTGGTATGCACTATAGAGTGTTTATATGTATGGTGCTACCTATTGTAATTAAGCATTGAGAAGTTCATTTCCCAAATCAATAGAATTGAGCACAGCGTCTCTTTCAACCATATTTCTCTCCGAGTTCTATATCAAATTGAATGAAGGTGTTGAGGGACAGCCCATTGACTTTCAAAAGGCGTGTAGCAGATTGTGGAGGTGTGATGTGCCATCGAAAGCGCCAGTTTTGGCACGGAGGGTCTCTATCAAAGGATCGCGACTAGAGATGCGTTGAAAAGGAGAGGCAAAATTAATTCCCCATGAAAGAGGCTATGTATTTTGCTTTCAGGAGGAAACAGCTAGTCACATTTTTTTGCCGTGCCCTTTTGCATACTCGGTGTAGAGTGATGTTAGCAGTTGGTTGGGCTTCGAAAGTGTTCATAACAATGATTTAATCAGTCATTTCTTACACCACGGATCATTATTTAGAAGAAAAAGAAAAGAATCGGTATCTAATATGGGTGCAGTGATTTGGTGTATTTGGGGAGCTCGAAATGGAATTATGTTCTCAGGAAAATGTGTGTTCCCCAATGAAGCGGTCAAGCACGTTAAGGCAGTGTCGTGGTATCGGTTCATTGCAAGGCAAGGTCAATATTCAGCGCATTCTTTTTCGGATTGGTGTAGTCGCCCTGAAGGATGCCTGGACTTGGTATGATAGCAGTAGATGGTGTTGGAATTGCTTTTTCTTTTATTGCATACCAAAGGTGCATTGACTTTAAGCTTCTTATTGTAATGCGTCTGCCACATTCTATTTGTGCTGGTCTGTTGCTGTTAAAATAGATCTGATATGCTTCTGTATTGTTGCTGGGGTTGAGGCACTATTGCCTTAAGGTTGTTGCTGTTTGCAGATATTTAATCAGTGGTGGTATTATGCCTTTAAACACTGTCAGTGAGCGATGATATTGTGATTATAGGTAGGAATTGTTAGTTGGGCAGGGTATAAGATTACAAGTGTGGTGGTGTTGAAAATAATGTAATTGTGGATTGCTCTCTATTCAGTTTGTGGTCAGAAGAGTGGGGTACTCTTTTTCCATTGGATTTTGACTCAAAAAGGTTTTAATAAGGGGCTCGTTTGGATGAACTTATTTTTGAGTTTATGGAAAATAACTTATGGAGATAAATAAGTTTTCATGTTAACCCATAAGTTCTCACTAACAATAGTTATATCTCCATAAGTTGTTTTTCCATAAACTACATTGACAAGCTTATGAATAATACAAAAAAACTTATTTATTTGCATAAACTGCTTTTCATAAGCTCAAAATAAGCTCTATCCAAACGGGCCCAAGGTCCTTTGTAATCAATTGTAATTGTTCAGGTTGGAGTACCCCTTGAACTACATCAACTAATAAATATCTTTGCTCATCAAAAAATAAATATCAAATTGAATGAAAAACTAAGTTACAAAGCTTATATTAAAACCGTGAATAATACACTTCCCAAGTCAGCATTTACAGAATGAAAAACAATAAAACAAATGTTTTAGAATATTCTATAGCAAGTGAGGACTTCAAAGTTCATATAACCAACATCGATCCAACATCATATTAGAATTAGAACAAGGTAAAATCACAATCTCTTGGAGACTCTTGTGCAGTAATATTTGATGAAATCACTTAAATTACACAGATGGGAAGTATTTGTTTAGATTGAAAGGCAGTGAATAGAACTCCTCACTTCTTGTGTCAGTCTTAAAAGACCTGTATTTGTCCCACCAATGTTTTCCTCTATCTTTCCGAATAGCAGATTCCTTCTTATGTAGTGTGTTGTCCAGAAAGTATGCCACAACGCCAGCCACAAATGCTTTAGATTGGAATGGGACATTGACTATATCATTGAACTGTCATGCATATAAAAATGTCAGGTTTAAGTGAACACATTAGACAAGCTATAGTACAAATCCAAGGTTTTATATAACATAATCATAGTGTCATACCCATCTTGCTCCAGTGTGAACTGGACCAAAAGCATTAATCGCGGTGTACTCGTTGAAGTATTGTGGTATAGACAAGCCCAGGAAGATAGAGAAGCCTAATACGAACTTTGTCCGAAAACTATTTAGATTGCAGAATTGAAGAAAACTTAGACCTCCCGCACCTATAAATAATGATTGAAAGTGGAACATTACATGTTTACTATTGAGTATCAAAATAAATTGAAAGGCCAAAAATATCTTGTGATTATATTTTAAATCAGACATACCAACATAAGCAAAGAACAAGCAATATAGTGCAGCAACAATGGAAGGGGGAATAGAAGCGAATACTGCTCCGAATTTCCCTACACAACAAAGAAAAATTAGCAAGTGTTGAAGGAAAGAAATGCATTGGGTTAAGGAAAACCAGATATTCAAGTAACAAACATTGCACTTAGACTTCAACTTACCTAGTATTGAAAAGAAAATCATAAACCCAGCAGATATTTGCACAACTCTTCGACTACCAACACGTGTTAGTGCCAAAAGACCAGCATTTTCTCTATAGGGAAACCGAACAAACACATTTCAAGTTTCATCAACAAGGATCTTATATCCTTTCAACTAGAGTGTAGTATCCAAACAGTGATTATAGTCTTACACAGATACAGAGGATCCAGTGCCAGTTCCAAACAATCCTGATAACAAAATGCCAACACCCTGAAGAGAAGAGATAAAATGTAGAATTATCAGTATTATCAATGTCGACTCTTAACTAATACTATTATTTATAATTGAAATGATTTATTGATATTTAAATGCAAAGCACCGGCTATTTTTGTACCTGCCAACCAATACCCCGACTAAGAATAGATGGTGGTAATGGTGTTGCACTTGCAAACCGATAAACAGCAATAAAACCTCCGCTGGCCTGCATGTAACAAGTAAAACATGATATAAAATTTATCTCTAGTGAGGAAGTACTATTCAACAGTATTGTGCGGACCGAATTGACCGGATCAAGAGAGAGAGGAGAAGAATTTCTAAGAGACAGTTAAAAACCTGACTTCAGCCCTAGATGATGTTCTTAAGTAATTAATAAATCAAACATAATGCTAAGCTACTAGATTTGTAAAAATTATTTTGGGAAGTAAGATCATTTTACTAAAGGTCAATTGTCTGCAAAAAAATGATAGATGTCTAGCTGCAATGCGATCCCATTAGAGCAAATAAAATTATTAATATAGAAGCAAATAGAATAATTATTGCATATGAAGATAAATGCCATTATTATTAAATAAAAATAGAAACTCTTATTCAAACTTAAAAAGAAATGGAAAATATCTTAACAGAGGAGTGTTACCTCTACTAGAGCAACAAAGGATGCCATCATCATGGCAAAGATTTCACCTGCATCAAATGAAGGTGCTCCCCATTGAAATGGATACGGAACTCGTATCCTGCAAACCGAAAATTCCAGGGAATAAGAAACTATCATCTCAAGGATGCAACTAAATCTTCCTTGGAAATCATCAATTATGTGACGTCCAAGCTCTATGAATCAAAATAATGATAAGCAAATGGAAAAGAAAAAATGTTCAAGAATAATAACGTAACACTATGGATGCTAACAACACAGTCTTTTAAATACACTCTTGATGATTGGTTGTCTTCTTTTTTTTTGAAAGAGTTGACTTTTTAAAGTGGACTAGTAGTTATAGAGTGTGTTAGAATGTTTTAAAAGATTGTATTACTAACATTTCTCATGTGACACTCATTCAACATCTCGTAATTCCTAATTCACGACAAAAGGCATAAAAGTAACATTGTTGATTTTCAGAAGATAGATATAAAATGTTTAAAAATTCAATTCATAAAATGTTATAGTGAGGACAACACAACTCACAGACAATGGGCTAACTGATTGCCATAGAACAAAACCATATAGAATAAAAAATACTCAATGAAATTCCAGAACTGACCATGGTGCAGCATCTATTAGGCCAGAACGATCTGTGCGGCAGGTTGTCTGTGTTTTAGGTGCAGCATGGTTATAGGCCCCACCAACAGTGAGAATGTAAGCATATAACCACACAATTGCTACTGTAAATAAAACAGCAAACCGGTCGAAGATATGTTTTCCTGCATGGAGCACATGGGGTACAAACTGCATGACAACCATGAACAGTTACTAGTGAACTCAGTTCCATAGAAACCATCATGCTAAAAGTTAAAGAAATCAAGAGAACAAAGATCACGATGCTGATTTTGAAAAATAGATACTAGGTTCCTGACACTTTAAATAACTGTACCTGTGAAACAAATACTAGCAATATAAGCTCTGGCAAGCCAATCTCCACACATTTAGCAACCTATACCCAAGCCATCCATCAATATTGAATTGTTTTTATCAATTAACAATGAACGTGATCAATTTAAATATGTAAAATAAGGCTTACCCCAGGAAAGCCCAACTCATACAGCCCAAAACCAACAAGAGATACCAAAGGAACTGCTGAAAGTGGACTTAAGAACCTGCAGAAAATAGTTGAATTTACATCACTTGGGAATATTATGGTCAATTACACGTTAATGTTCTCAGTTTCTGCAGAATGCATAATAAAAATTTCAGTATCAAAATCACTGAAGCATAGCAGGAAGATATGTACTTCAATCATCAGGTCAGTTAAGAATAACAACGAACAATGAGCATATGTGGCAACATCCATAAATCTAGCTTACATTTCAGTTTAGACATTTTCAAGAGGTATATGAAGACCAAGAAAGAATAATGCAGCCACTTATTAAGAGCTTGAGACTAACCTTGCAACATTACGCCAAAGACCGCTAAACCCTAGTACTATTTGAAGGGTAGAAGCAACAATAAGAGCACCTTGTATTGCCCGCATTATCTTCTTGAATTTCTAGATGTAAGAAAGAATAAAGCCAAAAAGCAAGGGAGGAAAATGATCAAACAGTCCATGTGCCCAAAAAATAAAAATAGTGATCAAACATTTCCATCGGCACCAAAATTTAATGTCATATTCGGCATGTTGAACTAAATTTATGGTCTTTTTCTTCAATAGAATAGTAATCAAACAGTCCTTTGAGTTTATACAGTTCTATCTTACTGATTAACCCAACTCTCATCGACAAACCTATGCTCTTATTATTTCCAATAGAATACAGCACTACATTGTTGTTAGTTTTCAGATGACACTCATAACATGAAATTGTCAAAAATCACGGCAGTCTTTGTTCAGATTACATCCGATTTCATTATAATGTAAAATATTATAGCAAGCATATCAACTGTACAATATTTTTAAAAAGAGTTCTTCTGATATAGAAAACCTCTATAGGATCTGGCTCATCACTGAATCGACCAGCAAGAATAATTGAGATTGTTGTTGGAACATAGGTGTAAGACCCTCCAATAACTGCAGGCAACCGGGTTCCAAACAGAGTTTGCAATAATGTGTTAATTCCAGCTACAAAGAGTAGTGTTTGGATAACTTGTGCCTTCTCCTCCTGCAAAAAATGGCCTTTTAATTTTTCTTCTCTTTCTTTGTAAATTGATTATTGGCTGGAAGAAAGGTGCAACATCAATCAAAGGGCCAGATAACCCTCTCAAAATTACTAAAAAAGACGTGTGTGTGTGTGTGTATTAATTTGATAATGCTTACATGGCCACCTCCCATCTGGGGAACAAGTGCGGTGGGAATTAGCACAGTTGTGCCTAGCATCACAAGATAATGCTGAAAACCAAGAAGTATGGCCTCCGCTGCATTAGAATGCGACAAAATATCTCATCAAATTATGGAAGAAAATGTATCAGTCATATTTTCAACAACCTAAAGCCCAGCGAAGAAGGGAATTCTTAGCCATAAAAGCAACATTATCTAATCAGTAGTCATCGACTGCATGGCTTCAGTGGCGGTGTTATACAATGTTCCAAATTCAATAAGGATTTAATTTATATACACTGTCAGTGTATAAAAATTTTGCACCATCGACCAACTACAAATTGACACGTCATTGAAAAGAAGTGAGACAACTTATAAAAAATTCGTTGTGAGTGTAAAAAAAATTACACCAACAGTGTGTAACAATTAAACTCATTAGTACAGTATTTTAAAATGTTAACATCAGGGAACAACAGAATTAAAAGTAGCACCAAAATAATTTTGTGTAGCAACCAATACTTAATCTGGAAATAACTTGGAAGAGCCAAGTATAATTACAACAAAATTACATAAGAAAAGCCAAGAAATTGACTCAATTGGAAATAGGACTTCAAATTGGTTCCAACTTCCACTCATATGAAAAGTAAAACTACTGTAATTTCCACTAGCATAAACCAGAAACTGAGTCCTTCAGACAAACAAAACGACAGTACTGATTTTAAAATAGAAAATTATGAAGCAATTCTCATTAATTAAATTCTCCAGGAATCTTTTTTCTCTTCTTTTTTCCTCCACATGTGTGACCAAACATACAATTATAAACCGCTAAAAAAGGATAGAATTTATAAAAAGACACTTTTGATAATTGGATAAAAAAAAGCAAGTAGCAGCTCAAGCAAATAAAGTAAAGTTCCTACCACCACAGAACATGCTTTTCAAGATGCCATAAGAATCAGATTCAAAGTTAAAAAGAAAAGAAATGGAATGAAACTCACGCCACGGAGGAGGACTTGTCATGCAGTAAGAAACATTAGGTAGTTGATCCTTCGGTGGATGTGGTTGTGGCTCATCTGCTTTAGGTGCCGGAGCTCCTCCACCACCACCTCCTGCCATAACTCTTTCCTCTTCACTTCCTAACTTTCACACACACTCTTAATAATAATCTGCAAAGATCAATTAATCAAAAACCCTAAGCACACTCAAGAACAGAAAGAAGACCTTTAACTATCTAAAATGACTAGTTAGTTACTCAACAGAGAAGGAAATAAAGGGAAATGAATGAAGTTTTGTTAATGGTGTGAGTCTGAGTGTGAGTGTGTGACTACTACAGAGTTCCCTTTTGATTTAAGAAAGTGTTTGTCAAAATAATTGCGCGGCGCTGTTTGACAAAGAGAGGGGAAAAAAGGTACCTTTTTAATGATGTTTCAGCTAGCAAAATGAAGGGACTGGAAAGTCAGAAACTGAGGTTACCTATGAAAATGAAAATATATTATATAATAAAAAAAGAAAGAAGGTTTTGAGTGAAAGAAAACTCAGAATCAGACGGTGATGTTTTGTTATGGGGTGTAGAGTGAGACAGAGAGTGAAGAGTGTGAAGTAAAGCAGACTCCAAAGGCTTACTATGTATGAAGATTCAGAAACGATAAAGAAGAATGCAATGAATTCAACACACTTTCTCTCTCTCTCTTTCTTCTCCTACTTCATTTTCTCTCTCCTAGTTGCTTTCTCTCTGTGGGTGAATACGGGTCCACAGTTATTATATTAGGAAATCTATCATTCTCTCTCTCTCCTAGTTGCTTTGAATGAATGGATGAATTAGTCAATTAATTAATCTTTACTTAAATTCGTGTACAGCTGTTAAAAATACAAGAAAACTAATGTTATAATATTTTCATAACATGGAGAACAATTCTAAGTCTAATTTACTTTCTGACAACAATATCGTATAGATGTTTTCTTATACTGTAATAATTTATTTATGTTTTTGTTGTTGTTCGGTTTCGGTAGTGGGTAGAGTGGATAGTGGGAGTAAGCAAAGGAGGAGAAAAAACAAGGCTCGTGGGATGACGGTGATGTATGTTTGTTGGTTACAAATGCCAGTGCCGACAATTATTCATTAAGGTTATTAGTAGTAATTAGTAAATACTGTACACAAATATACAGTCAAACGTATGAGGGAGCTTGGGGCGGGTGAAAAACAGCTTCACAATAGCTAGCACCCAAGTTTTGATTGAAATCAACTAAACCTAATATTGAACTTCTAAATAAATAAGATTCTTATAATTAAGAGCCTATTTGTAATAGATTTTCAGTCACAAAAAATGATTCTGTCCGAAGGGAGTATGGGGATTTCCAAAATATTGGAAAGTGATAGTTTAACACTAATTGGAATCGCTGCGGTGGATTTTTAACTGTAGTTATAGAAACATTGAAATTTACTACTCCATTTCTAAACTTTGATCCTTTTAACTTCTCTTTTTTTCTTCAAAATTTTGGTACTTTTGATATACTAATGTACAATTTACTTAATTTTTCTAAGTTTACCCTTTATCTTTAATTAATTATCACTATTCACAATATTAACTCATTTGGATTTCCAAGTTAATGAACTTCTTGAAGCCAATTAGAGTGTGGCTTTATTGATTTATTGTTTTCTTTTCTCTTTCCAATAATTCCAAAAAAATAAAATACAAATTGGGTATTAATGCTACAAATGGGTACTTTAGTAATTAGATATTGCAAATTTATAATTTCTTAATTTGTGTGAAACACTCCAAAAGGACCAAAATTTAGGAACGGAGGGAGTAATAATAGTTGGTCTGAGCGGTAATTAGACTCAGATTTTAAATCTCGAGTTTGAATTTTAGGTGTGGCGAAAACTCTGTCGGGAGGTCAAGAATTTTAAATTTAGAAAAAATTAATAGAAGTATGTTTTATATGAAAAGAAATCAAGAAATTAATATTTTAAAACTTTTTTTTTTGAAAAAATATCTCATACTAAAACCCAAAATAAGGAGGAAAGTCAAACACAACAAAATCCTGTGAGCATTCGAGCCACACACTTCATCAAGATTATTTAAGGCCAATTTAGCTAAGTCATGGGTGGCTTGATTGCAAATTGGGTTTTTTTTTACCCCCACTCTTTCAACTTATACCCCACAATAATTTTTAAGACGAAAATACCCCTGGTAACTTTTGCGTAAAACGGACCTACATATAAATTAGGTAAATCCGCTTCCCATAATTACAAAACGGATCTACGTAGATCTGATTAGAATAAAAAATGTCAATCGGATTTACGTATTTGCTAGGTAGATCCGATTCCTTAATAATTAAAGGCGGATGTATCTATATGCGAGATACATCCGATTCGTAAAAATGTGAAAGTGGATTTACCTATTGGGGGGTAAATCTGCTTTGGTAGAATTAAAAGCGGATTTACCTATCAGGGGGTAAAACCGCTTTGTTAAATGTAAAAGCGGATTTACCCCCTGATAGGTAAATCCGCTTTGTGCTAAAATCGACGGGTAGGATTTCGCTGCCAATGTTGATCAACCGTGTAGATTGAACCGACAATATCAACGGTGGATAATCATTGATTAATTCTACAAATACCCACTCCCACCCTCATTCTTTTCACACAAAAATTTCACTCTCACTTACTTATTTCACATATCCTTACCCATCCAGAATGCAGATCTGCCTCACTCAACGCTCAAACGACAATAGGCTCTGCGGTATACATCATCGGGGCAAAATCACCGTGAGAGAATATGGTGTCCACTTCTGAAGTCTGAAACCGGTGTTATGCAGAATGCACCGCGCCATGGGATTTGAAGGATAAACTGTGGTCCAAAGTTCAAGTGACTGGTGACGACCGTGACGTCACTAGTATCGCTTATCGCAAACCAGATCTTGGAGTCGATGGCCACATCTTCTTCTCGTCCATGACAATCAAGACCGACGAAGACGTGGCAAACATGTTCAACATCCATGACACGCTTCAGGGGTATAAGCCGTTGGAGCTATACGTTGAAACACAACGGAGCGCGAATGAGGTTTTACGTCGTCTGCGAGGACCGAAATATTAGGAAAATGTATTTGTCTATTGTTCTTTGTAGTTGGTTATGTTTTACCTTTTATGTTACTTTGTTTTATCGCATCAATGAAATCAAAATTTTAATGAAACTAGTCAAATATAAAAACGCAAGAAATAATAATAATCAAGTGCTATAAAAATAGTTCAAACAGACATACATACAACAGTACAAACATACAATCCCACAAAAGCCCCTAGCGCTCACGCCTCTCTATCATATCCAGCAACTCCATGTAGTGAGCGTACGTCTGACAGCGTGGATGAATGTCTCCGCTCTCAAGCCCCAACCGCAATTGCTCCTCCACAATCTCCAATAACTCTGCATGTCCCCTCACAGGTGGTGGTGCAGCTGATGCTACTGGTAGTGGTGGTGCAACCGGTAACAGTCTAGGAATATATACTCTCACGTACCAGTGTAAGTACTTCGGAAGAACCTGACCCAACTCCTCAGCAGGATAAGTAGTAGCCAACAACTCCTGCACACTCGTCATATAATGGGCAATCCGAAACATGTAGTCTGTCGGGCTAGGACGACCAGTAAGAGGGTCATGTGGGATTACCTGAACGTACCCAAGCTGTCGGAGGCACCTATCTGGCATGTAGGGAACAGCGATGTCTCCCCAGCAGAGGAAACCCCTGTACAATGAAATCTGCTCAAAGGGTCTGTCCCCCCGGTGGTCCTCAAATGGTCGCCAACAGACATCATCCACCGTGAGCGCATAAATCCTCTGCCTGTATTCCCCGATTTTCGATGAATCTGTCTTCACCCTCTTCCAAATCCCACATTGTTGTCCGACTACATCTCCAGTGGGCTGCCGCCCAGCTAGCTGAGGAAAATAAAATAAAATCTAGCTCTGAAATGCAAAGATAAACAACGTGGTTAATTAAAAACTATTTAACAAAAATTTAAACAAACTCGGAAAAAGGGAAAAAATATTACCTGTAGTAGCGTCGCATACCCTCCTAATTGAGTCGCTGCGTCCAACGAGGAGTAGTTCATCTGGTCATACATGTGGACAAGTGCTCCTCCCCCCATGCCCATCCACCAGCACCAACTGCACTGATGTCCTCAAGTAAAAACAGCCACTTTGCCTCAGCCTTGTCTCCAGTCTTGATAGTGAAGATGCTCATCCCAAGAATCAGAAGGATCATCGCCCTGACAGCAGGATCCATGTTGTCCTCCATGGAGCTCGGTCTAACTCTCATGCAGCCAGCCAAAACGGTAATATGGCCCGGAAGAAGTTCGACACTCCGCAGCAGCCTCCTCATAAGTCACCCCGAGATACGCGACAACTAGCTGGACTGCCTGACCAGTGCTGACAGAAGTGGGTGGAGCTCTGTAGTATCTGCCATGAATGGGTAGCCACAGCAAACATGACACATCATCCAAAGTAATCGTCATTTCACCAAATGGTAAGTGAAATGACGATGTCTCTAGGTGCCATCTCTCAATAAAAGCGGACAGAAGCTCATGGTCCACTGTGGCATGTCCTGGCCGGACGAGGGGGGCTAAGCCGGAATCTGTGATATACTGCTAAAACCGGTGGTTTTGGGAAAACCCAAGTAGCCTCTTACCCATCTTATTACCATGGTTTGTAACCTTCAACCTACGCTCATATGTCTGAATTTTAAAAAAAATAATAAGGCTATGTAAAGCAATAAATTTAACAAACAAGACTCTGTAAATAAATTCAACTTACCGGCTGTCGCAGTATGCGATAAGCTACATGAGATGATAGGCCAGTGAATAGGGAACCCTGCTCCTGTTGGGGCTCCTCGTGCTGATGGGGCTCCTCGTCCTGATGGTGCTGCCCCTGATGATGATGATGCTCTGCATTAGACTGGTACTCCTGCTCATACATAGGCTAGTCCTGGTCCTCCACGTACGGGTGGTCCTGCTGGCCCTGCTCGTAGTGATAGTACTGCTCTTGGTCCTCCTCAATCGTCAGTTGTCGTCTTGAGGTGCGCCTACGCCGGTTGGACGCATGTCCCGCAATCCTGGTGCAGGTGCGTGTACTGAGAGCTGGAGCTGTATCTGCTGACGACAAAAAAGAGGCCTGCAAAGTCGGTCTAGACGATGACTCCCCTCGCCTAACCAACCCTGGTGAATCTCGGGGGATCCAGACACCGATCCTCTGAAAAGGCACTGAAAAAAAAACAAATAAATTAACAAAAAAAATACAAATCGGATCTATCTAGATCATATGCGAAACCGGATCTACGTATGTTCGACATACTGTTTTGAAGTTTCTGGAAAATCCTGGGAAAATCGGATGTACGTGGCTGGGAGGTAAATGTGATTGGCAAATTTTGGGGATTATCGGATGTAGCTAAATCCGATTTCCTCGAAAGTTTTTCACTCTCTCAAGGTAAAACGGATGTAAGTGACAAATGATAAATGTTTTGTAAATTTGTAAGGGTACTTTTATCCTTTCGTAGGGTCCGTGGCGGTATGGGTTGAAACTGCGGGGGGTACAAAAAAAAACCTTGCAAATTTCACCCTACATGATAAAACTGGGCCACACTAAAAAACAAAGCAATGCTTAAACACTCCTTGATGACCCAACCCAAGAAAGAAAAAATAGTGCTAGGGTTCTGAAGAGCGGTAAAGTTAGTGCCTCAAACCCTCCTTTCAATTCTTCAAAAAATCTCATCATCAGGATCCCAAAAATTAACATGTTTCGGTAAGTTTCAAGAAGTTTACAATATAATTTTAGGTCATTATCAGAGAATGATTTAAATGTATGTATATATATACTACTAAGTAAAAAAATGTTTGGTGCCCCTCAAAAAACCGGCCCTAAGCAGTCACCCCTCCCTCTCATTCTCAAGACCACCACTGGTTTATTGTAACAACCATCTATTTCCCCTTCACCGATGCTTAATTGTATATGTTTGATACGAGTGTGCTTTGGATTTTTGATCAATCAATCCTTGCAATTTGTTCTTCTGAAGGTGAGAGTTAAGAAGTGAAGGAAAGAGTGATGATAGGAGGCGGTGGAGGAGCCTCGACACCTAAAACATGAGTCGCAGCCACACCAACCAAAGGAATAAAAAATGCAGTTTATGAGTGAAATGCTCGCCTATATAGATTAACGTTTACCGTAACAAAGACATAATACGACCTATGAGTTAATGCTCATAGTCATGGAGGATTATTGTTTGCAACAACTAGTGATATACTCGTGCATATGCACAGGTACCATCGTGTTCTATATATGATTTGACTCATTTAGAGTTTAATTAGTCTGAATATAATATAAATATATATATAAATAAAAAATATAATTTTTCATAACAACAACATATAATATTTCTCGTTGGAACCCTAAAAACAATATATATATATATATATATATATATACATATATATACACACACACACATGTAAAAACAAATATAAGAGAAAATGTTTTCTTGTTACGACAGAAAAGTTGAATAATGATTTATAAAATTTGTCTGTAATGGTAAATAATCTTATTAAATTGTTAGTATTCAATTCGTCATGTATTTTTTTAATATTTATTAGTACTTTGAATAGCTATTAACTCTTATATATTTATTCTATGGGACTAAAAAGTTATTTTAGAATTTTTGCTAGTGGTTAAAAGATAGATAGTAGATTTACAGTAGTGTTTATATTTTCTTCAAACTTTTTTTTTCTTTTCTCTCTTCATCCTCTCTTTCATGCTTCCCCTCTTGGTATCCGTAAGACCTAGCTCAACAAGCAAATGCTAAAATTGTTGAGTTGGATATCATGTCCCGGGTTTTAATCTAGGACCTCACAGTTGTGTGTGTGAGTTTCTAGTGGCAATTACCACTTCTTCTACAAACTAAAATATATATATATAAATCAGATGTTTTATTTCCATTTCTCTCTCTTGTGACATTCACTCTCCCTTGTTTTTCAATTTCTCTCTTTTTAAAAAAATATGCTTGTTTTTTTCTAGATATTTACCTATTTACCCCCCAAAAAATGATTTCAACAATGGACATTTTAGTATTTTTGTAGGTGGATGCAATTATAGGGATAGAAATTTTTGTCCATAGGATTCTCTATCGTCAAATAGGAATGTTATGAAAATACATAGTTGCTTTCTGTCTTTCTCTTTTTGAGATTTAGTGGACATGTAATTAAGTGTTGAAGGCAATGGTTGCTAGATTTTGGATATCTGATGTATGATGACTAAAGTGATATTTTGCTTTATTAAATGTCATGAAAACAAAGGGACTATACTTAATTTTCTGTAGATATTTCTAGGTTAAATGTGAGCTAGGTTTGCAAGGCTTATGACAAGTTACTCTTAGGGTGTGTTTGTTTGAGATGAAAGAGGGAAAAGAGAGTGATGTTGGCATGTTTGGTTAAGGAGAGAAATAAGAAGGAGAGAGGAAGGAAAAATTAGTTTAGTGTTTTTTATAATCTCTCAACAAGTGGAGAGAAATGGGCTCTTAAGTTTAACTTTTACCATTTTGCCCTCAATTAAATGTAACAATTATTGTAATTTATAGGTTGAGACACTTTTATAAATTTATATTAATAAATCATAAGTAAATACAATCATAAGATTGTACAAACAAGCGTCCAAGTCAGACCAATAGGAAAAAGACACGCACATCTTTAAAAAAATAGGTGGCAGTCCACCTAGCCAACCAACATCAGCGCACATTCAAGACTAATGGCCCAGATTCTGTTAAAATAGCAGATTATGGAACGGATGGTGGTGATCTGATGCGCCAAAAATAAGGATCAGAATTATAATCAATTAATTCTGTTTCATCTTAATGCTCCAGGCTGGTATAGCATAAATCATCTTGGCTTGAAATCACCGAAAATAAAAAAACGGCTGGCCTAAAAATGTGGATCCTGATTTAATACAATGGTTTCCGTGACTCAGCCATGAGTAATGTAATTAATTAGGGGCAATGAATACCCCCAAAATCAATTCAATCTTTCTCTCTCACTTCAGCTCTCCCCCCTCTCAAATCTCGCATATATGATATATCTCTCTCTCTCCCTCCGATCTCTCTCCTCTCTCATTTCTCAAATCATCATCTTCTTCCTTCACAAATGGACCTCATACCATCAATCGCTAAAAAAAACAAACCAACTGAGAGAGAGGGATGATGATAATGCTGGGTACTGTTCCTCTTCGTTTTTCGTTTTTGCTGGGTAATGTTCCTCTTCTTTCCATTGCGATTTGGATGATTAGTTTTTTCGTTCATTGTCAAGGTCGATGTTCCTGCTCGCAAAGGTCGCTGCGTTGCGAGGTCGCTGTCGCTGCTCCATGAGGTCGCCGTCGCTACAATTTTGCTGTGTCGGCGTGATGTCTCTTCCTTGACGGCATCTTCACGGTTTCTATCTTCACCTTTAATTTGCACTAAAAATCAGGTATTATCAGTTTCTCCTCTCTCCAGGAATAGTTCTCTGTCTTAATGATATACATTAGGCAATTTAAATGCTTCCAAACAGCTGTTAATTTTTCGCTTTCTCATGTTTTTAAATCTTTTAAATGAAACTAAAAGACTAACGCAATTTAGTTAGGGATTTGTGTAGTTTAAGTTTGTGTTATCTAGGATCAAGTTTGAGTGGTAAAGGAAGCAATATTAAGTTAAGCAGAACTAATAGAATATTACAAATAATGTGATTTTGCATTTTGTAGAACTATAATGAAATATTTTAATCGAATCAAGTTACCTTATAGCACAAGTAACTGAGGGTCCTCTCACATTTATCCATTCTTTTGATTTTGTCTCTTCTTAAAAAACTCACCCTTTAAGTAGAACTATTATTATATTCCTTTTTTTGTACAAAGTAACTAAGGATCTTAACTCTTTCTTTTGTTATAATTTTACAAAGAAAGAATTTATGGAACTCATCATTAAAAGTTGTGTAGAAGAGGAATGATTTTATCAACAGGAGTGTACTTTTCTTTACCTGAGACTTTATAAACTAGCTAAATGAATTTCTTTCATATTTTGTTTTGTTGAGCTGGAATGATTTTCAATCTATCTCTTTTGATTATTTTATGTTGAGTGCTCTTTATTTGTTTTACTATTAGGTTTGTTATTGGGTGTTCTCTGTTGTGTGCGTTATACTGTTGATAAAACCATGTGAGTTAAATGGTTGTCAATCTCTCAAATGCTACTCAAGGGGGTCAAATTCTCTTTCCTGAATCAGTGGTGAGTAAGGCCAATGGAGTTTGTCTTCTTTGTATCATCTATTGATTATCATTGACAAGTGTTGCTGCATAAGCAACAAGTGTGTCGCTGGCACTTCTCCTGGAATTGAAGTGTTAGTGGAGTTTAAGCCAAATGAACATCCAGCTGAACCTCTTGACAATGATAGACCAGAACCATGTATTATTAATGTAAGATGTGTGTAGTGTTTTCTTATGCTAAATAGCAAAATTATTTGTGCTCTATTGTTTGTTTGCAGCTCTATCTATGCTATGCAGATATCCTTCATGATTTTCATGTTAATTTCGGTTGGGGTTTGTATTTGTCTTCCTTACTCAATTTTTGTCAGTTACCCTATTTGAATTGAGAGAATGCTACTCAATTGTGATGATCATAGAGGAGAGGGGTATATTGAATCCTATTATAGCGAAATGTGGTTTGGTTTCCAAACTTTCATCTACTGGATTGCTCTTTTCTCGCGGTCTCGCCTCAAAATCAAATGTACATGAATTGTCATTGCTTTTATATCAATATGTTCAGTTTGGTACTTTCATGATATGCTGTTGTATCTCTACTGCATTTTCAATTTTTCCCCAGTTTTTGCAGTTATTAAATCCCAACCCTTAAACAAGTTTCTCCAAATTTGTTTAAACCCTTACACTGTTTGATGTAGTGAAACCGCACAGATACTTCTTGCTCATGGTGCTATTGTTGAAGCCATAGCAAATAATGGAGGGAATTACTCCTTCAAATCATTTTTCCATCTGTGAAAGAGAACGAAATCGCTCTACGCACGAGATATTTCGCTTTGCCACTCTTCCTCTGAGAAGCTTCTTCAATAGTTTTGCATTAAAACTAATCTTCATTTGGTTTTGGTTTCGTTTTAGTGTTCATAGGTTTTGTTTTGAGTTGAAACACAACTGCTTGCAGAAATTGAACCAAACCCTAATCCCCTCATCTAGGTATGAAGTGTTTTTTTTGTTACTAGCTGTTTTTGTTCTTAGTTTTAGTTTATGTTTTGGTTTTGGTCTTGGTTTGGTGTTCATGGTGTTTTGGTTTCCCTATTAACCTTTTAATGCTTTCATTTATGACTTCACAGTCGGAATGCTGTAAGCCTAAATTTTGTACTTCTGATTTGCTGCATATTTGAAATCCTGGAACAACTTTCACACTCATGCCCTTCATATTTGCTGCAATAACAGAGACCCATAAACATTGCTTCTTTATTGATAATCTCAGAAGTGCAGTTTTGAACATCCAATGGAGGCCAAGCTTGAAAGTTAAGGTCATTTCGGCATTTCCTTTTACTACTCTTTCATCTCTATTCTTTCTTTTATTTTCATTTGAACTTATCTTTAACTAAAGAGTTTAGCAAGCCCCTGTTGTTACAACCCTTTTAATGCATTTCTCAAGTGTTTTTGAGTTTCACATATGATGTTCTGAATTGTTTTGTACACATTACACGCCTTCTCAGAATTTAGTTGAAATGCTTATCACTTGAGATTTTATCACTTCAGATGTTATCTTGAATGAATGTCTCAACACATTATTGGTTTGATTGTACTTAAGATCCTTTTTATAGTTAGATTTTGGATCCTTGATGTTTGAAGTTGGATTGTATTTTTTATTTGAATGAGACGCAATGGGTTGTATTAATTTGTAAACTGAGGTTATGTTTGCATCTTCTCCTTTGCAAGAAGTTTGCTTTTTTGAAGCATTTGATTTGCATTTATTTTACCCCACAAATTTTATATCAAGGGTTTTTACATTGATTCCACTCAATATCGGTATAAGCTAGGTAAAGTCACTACACCCACTTTGATGGCTGTGTCTTTAGTTTGTTATGAAAAATATCGTGGTGTTTATCACAGCTAGCATACTTTTCTTTAGCTGAGACTTTATAAACTAGCTAAATGAATTTCTTTCATATTTTGTTTTGTTGAGCTGGAATGATTTTCAATCTATCTCTTTTGATTATTTTATGTTGAGTGCTCTTTATTCGTTTTAATATTAGGTTTGTTATTGTGTGTTCTCTGTTGTGTGCGTTATACTGTTTATAAAACCATGTGAGTTAAATGGTTGAGAATTGGACACAGTGATATTATCATATAAATGTTTTGGGGAAAGACACCCGTTGAGCAATTGATATAGCACAACCCATGTTTACAATATATGTGTTGCCTTTTTTTTTTCACTCAACCATTTATCGAACTGTTTGATGAGAACTAGGACAATGTTGGATGAATGATTTTATATGAGACTATGTTTTTGTGGAAGTGAGGAAGTGTAATTGTGGAGTTAATACATAGAGCATGGGGAGTTAATTGTAGAGTTGTGCGTATTTTTTATTAAATTCGATGATATATGTCTGATTAATGGGCACTATTTTATCACTGATGAGCCTTTAATAAGAACTGAGGTGATCTTATAATATATTCATAATGTCTTCCACTTCTCTATAGTGATTCATGGGCTGCTGTGACTTTATAGTGTGGTATTTTAGATTATTTGAGAGGTGAGTAGGAAGCAATTGGAATCCATATGGTGGCACCCAGCCACCTACCATGGCCAGCTAACACTTTTTCCCTCCTCATCTATTTTTCTATATGTTTTCAAGTTTTTGTTAATATTTTATCTTTTCATTTTTGTAAAAATGATCAAACTTGCATTGCTATTTGTGTTTTGGTTTGATTTCTTACATTTACTTATTTTTTGTTTTATGCATGATTCATATTTGATGCAACATTTCTAATACTATATTTGGGTTTATCCTTTTCAGGGGTGTGCTGAAGCAAACCTTTAATCTAAAGTTAGGTAACTTACTAAAATGATCACTCATGTTAAAGAATTGAGTTTGTTTGTGTATATGTTATAAAATGTTTCGATGTTTTGTTTGGGTTCATTTTGCTTTACGTTTTATGTCTTATCAAGCTTATAATTTAAGGTTGTTATACTGAGTCTAATGTTTCTTTTTGATAATGTACATCCAAATTGAAATTCAAAGCCTACGTACAAGTGATGCATCACATCGAAGCTTGCATCCTACCCTTAAACTGAAATTACTTTTGAAATTACTATCGTTCGTGATTTATATTTGATGGCAACGCTTCTAATGTTATATTTTTGTTTATCATTTTCAGGGGTGTGCTTCAATTAAACCTTTAATTCATAGTTAGGTAACTACGATGTGATGATGACTCATGTTATAGGGTTGGGCTTGGTTTTTATATATTATTAGATGTTCAAACCTTTCGTCCTATCCTTAAACTGACTTTGCTTTTGAAATCACACAATATGTCAAAGTTTGATCAAGTTTTTTGTTTCATTTTTCTGTCTTAAAACTAATTTTCATTGAATTTTCCTACATGCATGGTTAAGCACAGATTATGATAAAAATGAGTAGCTTTTAATTTATATACAAAGGTATGTTTTAGCAATGGAAATTTTTATAAACTATTAGTAGCAATAGAATTTTCTATCAATATAGCTTACCGAATGGGCAGAAATAGCAGCTACAATTTTTAGACCAGTCATTGATGTTGTGTTAGTTTCAAAATAAGTATCTTGATCTCAAATTAGCAAAAAAAATTGAGCAGTTATAAATTGAGCAGTTAAAATGCCGAAGTCTAAAAACTATAATATTACATAGAAACTATTTGTGACACTAATGAGCAGATATATAGGGGCATAGGAGTGAAATTTGTATATTTCTATTGACCTGTTTTAAGAGAAGCTTCATTTGATGGTGCAGATATGTCAACCCTCTTATTTTGCCACAGATAATGAGATACTACCACATAGCCTGAGAACAATCTAATTGTACAATTTATGAAACACAATTCGTCAAACATATTATACACAATCAAGAGATTGTACCCAAAAATACATTGTAGGAAACATGGAGACAAAGATGCAGAAGAGAAAGCCAAGTACATGTTTACAGCATGAGAAGAATAATTGTAACTGAATGAACAATCACATGTTACAGAGCTCTCAAAGCCTTTAAAAATAATGTACTTCTTGAAGGAACAATTACTGGGAAATTTGTTTAATCTGGATTATATTAATGGTATTCAATAATGTGCTTAAATTTGATATGCAGTAAGTAGGGGATAAAAAAAGGACTATATAAAAAAAAGGATACTATAGATTATAGATGAGAACAACAATGCTTAATATGTACAATAATGATAGGACGCAAGTATTATTTCACTAACAATTCATAAATGCAGTTGGCTCTTCCTGTAGATCACAACAATACTTAAAACCATGGTGCCTGGTGCCTCTGGAATTCCTAATCAAACAAGATTTAATTATGAAAGGCATGGGTTGTTTCACAAAATTTTGTTTGCCACGTGTAGTGGCTATGGTGCTCAAGATGGGTTATAGACTACCAAATACGTAGAAGTTAGAACAAAGATTTGCAATTCTATTTGTAGAATTTTGGAGATGTGTTCAAATAAATGACTAAAAATTATTATACAATAGTAAAATAAAATTAAAAGCATTTAAATAGATTTAAGATTGAAAAGGGATCAATACAAATTAAAAAAATATGTATCAAAATGAAATATTAAATATGCATTGAATAAAATAAAACTAATAATTAATGTTTAGTTGAATGGATCCAAGGCGGAGACGGGGAGGGTATCACCATCCACAAATCCTCCCCAGACTAATACGAGTTTTCCCCATGTTACTCAAGTCGTGGTAAGAAATCATTTTAGGCTTTTAGATAGTCAAGAGACACCCCCTCCCCTTGGATAGTCAAGTACTATTTTAGGCTTTTAGATAATAACCAAATGTCCTCATTTTTAATAGTTGTTTTTCCTAAATCGTTACTTCGATTTCTCCCGTTTATAGAATTTATCGAAACTTACTAAATACCCACAAGGGTATTTTCGAGATTATGGAATATACATATTAAGTCCCAAACAACAAATTCAAATGTTATGTTAAAAGAAAATGTATACCCGTGCTGGCACGGGTGATACATACTAGTAACTAAAATAAGTATGTAACTAATTAACTAAATGATTAAAATATTATTTAGCTAATTAAAATAAATATTTAGTTAATTTAATTAAACAATTAAATAACTATTAAGTTAATTAAATTAAAAAATTAAATCAAACACATAGGGGTGTTTTTGTCCTTTCAAAACCAAGAGAACAACTCTCTCTTCCCTACTTCTCTTCTCTTTCCCTTAAACCAAACAAACCACCTAATCTACTCTATTTCTCCCCTCTTTCTCTCTTCCCTCACTCTCTCTTCCCTCTTTCTCTCTCCTAATCCAAACTTACCCTTAATGCCTGTATAAATCACGACAATCTCAATAGAACCTCACGGTTAGTTAGAAGCTATAACCAGTAGTTTTTGGTTCAACGCATGTCTACTTTCTGTTCGACGCGGGAACAAACACATGCTTACTTACTTAGCCCTTGGGCCGATCATGACCTAAGAAGATTGATTTGTGATGAAGGTTACTGAAGCTAATAAGTTAAAATTAGTTCAATTTTAGGTCGAATTTAGGCAAATCGTGATATTCATTATAAAAAGCTCTATAAATCCTAATACAATTTGTGCGACATATTAACAAAATTAAGAAAGTAAAAATATTGAAAATGTTGAAATATAAAGTTTCTTATCTAGTCAATATGATTAGCAGAATAAACTCTTTCACATCCATATAAATTAAACTCTTTCTTTTTTGGTACAATAAAATTTAGGTGAGTTGGATTCTAGGGGCTTTTTGAGCACTTACGAATCACCCACTAAGTCATTGCATCAGCCGCGGGAATTAAACTCACACCCTTATAGACAATGAACCAACTCCTTATCAACTGATTCAACCTTCATCGACTAAATTAAACTCATTCTTAAGATGTGTGTACAAAAAATGAGATTGTTTTATTGTGCTTCTTTTCTTTGCACATGTAAATAAAATTTCAAACTCCAGCCTTGTCTCCATCGTTCGAACTTGTCTGCTACACTTAACTTCAGTAGCCTTCTTTCGCCGATCCCTTCCTTCTTCCCCTTTTCCAATTTCCTCAAACAATGCCTCATAACTCGGGCGTAGAACTCCATTGCTAAAGAAAAGGGGTGCAAACGCAAAATCCATCTCAGGCACATTACAGTGGATCCGCAACATAATAATGTGACGAGCCGTTCAGTTATGGTTACGAGATTATCAACAAAATTCATGAACGTATGCATAGCCTCAATGTGCAAGGCAAAACAAGTTGTAAAAGCCGAAACCGTTTTAATTGACGGCATAAGGTTAGGGGTATTTCCTGACGTTGTCACCTACAACACTTTGATCGATGCGTATTGTCGTTTTGTCAGCCTTGATGCTGCTTATTCCGTTCTCAATAGAATGAAAGAAGCTGGAATAAACCCTGATGTTATTTCCTACAATTCTTTAATCGCTGGTGCTGTTAGAAAATGCCTCTTATCGAAGTCCCTCAACCTGTTCGATGAAATGCTTGAGTCAGGTATACACCCTGATGTGTGGAGTTACAATATATTAATGCATTGTTTGTTTAGGCTTGGAAGACCTGATGAGGCGAATAGTGTTTTTAAGGCTATAGTGGTTAGTGGTGAAATGTATCCTTGTCCTTCCACTTATAATGTTATGATTAATGGCTTGTGCAAAAACGGTTATGTCCACAATGCTCTTTCATTGTTTAGAAACTTGCAGCGCCATGGGTTTGTCCCTCAAATTGTGATGTATAATGCGATGATCAATGGTTTGTGCAAGGCGAGGAGATTGGCGGATGCTAGGAGGGTGCTTAAGGAGTTTTGTGAGTATGGTTATGAGCCGAATGCGATTACTTATACGACGGTTTTGAAGTGTTGCTTTCGGTGTGGGCGGTTAGAGCTAGGGCTGGAGATTTTGTCGGAGATGAGAAGCAAAGGTTACACTTTTGATGGATTTGCTTATTGCACTGTGATTGCTGCATTGGTAAAGACGGGGAGGATTGATGAGGCGCATGATATTGCCGAGAAGATGATGAGTAATGGTGTGGTGCCGGATCTTGCTTCTTATAATACAATGATACACCTTTTTTGTAGACAAGGGAGGTTTGAGGAGGCGTTGAGGTTGGTCGATGAGATTGAAAGACAAGGAGTGAAGTGTGATCAGTACACGCATACTATTATAATCGATGGATTGTGTAAGGTTGGCGATTTTGAGGGGGCGCAACAGCACTTGGATTACATGAATACATTAGGGTTTGGTTTTAATTTGGTGGCGCTTAACTGTATGCTTGATGGTTTGGGTAAAGCTGGTCATATTGATCATGCAGTGAAGTTGTTTGATAGCATGGAGGTTAAAGATTCTTTCACTTATACAATCTTGGTGCACAACCTTTGCAGGGCTAGGAGATTCCTTTTTGCATCCAAGGTTTTGGTTGCTTGTTTGAAATGTGGCTATCAGGTGTTAAGGGCCACTCAGAGAGCCGTTATTGATGGGCTTAAAAGTATTGGGTTTAATAATGAAGCAAGGAAAGTCAAGTTGAGAATTCGAGAGGCTCGATTGCTGCGTTGAAGGTTGAGTTTAAGTGTTGGGTCATGGCAGTTTTGGCTGAGTTGATTATTGGAGGAATGTTGAGCTAACACAAGAATGAAACTCTTATTCTGATCCATTTACTCGCGATTTGATCTCCATAACCATCATTCAAAGCGAGACTTCTGTAATTGTGCTATTTGGTAATTTACTGATTAAGTAGGCTAACTGCTATATCTTTTAGTGATTTTTGCCTGGTCTTGCTGGATAAATGCCTTTTTATGGTAGCTGTTTAGCGATGTTGACAAATAAAGTTCTCATGGCAGATGGAAACTAATACAGGAGTACACAAAAGTAATCAACTGAAAATGTCAATTTCATTTTTGGGGACATGCTGATGTGGTTATTCCGATAAATTGGAAGATTTTCTACTCCTATATGAAACGTGTTGCTTTTTTGAAAATTGGGAAGCATATTATATTCTCGGGTCTATCCACTACCCCCTTTAGTAGTTGATATTCAATGTTTGTATATATACAATTATGTTGTTAAGTGATCTTTTGAGTAGTGATCCTATAAATAGTTTTCTTCTACAGAAATTTTAGTCAAGGATTCTGTTTTACAATTTTTATATATTTTGGAATTTGCTTGTCTGCAGGGTAACAATTAACAAAGTTGACAATCATTCCATACATCATGAGGGATCACGTTCCTCTCCTATTTTTGAAGAATAGGATGTGGTCCTCTTCTGGAGATAAAGGCATAATTTCTGCTTCTCATTGTTAGTTATAGGTTCCACTAGCTATACTAAAAAAATTGTCTTCCTCTCTCTTTAATAAAATTACATCCCATTGTTCCAAAATAGGATGGGGGTCCAAATACCTGTCTCATATTCACCTTTATTGAACAAGCCCTTTTCCAAGTGAATATCTATACCATTTCTAATTCTATACCATTATACCATGGCAATTCCCTATTAAAACCGTTTTTTTTTCGTGTCCTATTTTTTTACCGCTTTTGCCCTTGCCTCCAAAGTCCTGAATCTATTTCCACTTCAGCAAGAAAAAGTACAGGGAGGGAGAGATTGTCCAAAACATGGTTAAATTCTTAAATTTTGAATTATTATTTGTCTCAATCAACCATTCTTTTTTCTTTCTTGATCTCTCCTCTCCGCTTCTTCCACTCTAAGTCCCAAACTTCTCTCTGGACACCAAGAGCAAGATAGTGATCAGTTAAAGGCAGAGAGATCTGAGATGGACAGGTAGAAATCTGACATGGTAAACAAGGGAGGCCGCCAGAGGACAAGGAGACATTTGAGAGGGAAAGAAAAACCACGGAGTTGGAACACGTTCGTGGCAGCAGACGAATGGAAGGTCGTGCGCACTCACTGTCCCAAATCAGGGTGGCCGAGGCAACTGTCGAGCTACAGAATAAAGGATGCAGAAACTGTGGAAGATGATGTTTCAACTTTCAAGGTTATTATTCCTCCTCCCATTTTGCAATCTCTTCATTTTTCCTCTATATTTCTCAGTAGAATTGTTCGATTTATTTCCTAAATTCAAAATGCTCTTGTTCTTACACCCTTTTCACAAGTAATTTCTTTTCTTTTGTTGGTTTTGACTTCAGTAAAAAGAATTTTAGTGCAATTGGATCTATCTTTTGATTTGTACGGTTGGACAGCTTCTCCCTTCCAACATGCATTTTAGAATCTGTTTTTGTTATTTGAGTCTGTATTCTTTGCTTTCATTTTGCAAAAAGGAAAGGTACCAACTTTCTTTTGGTTATTGAAGAAGACAAGTTAAATTTGGAAACTTTATAATTTGACACCAACAGTGGTAGTGGTAGTAAAATACTAATAATGTTCAAAAGCAAGCTTCATGTATATAAAAAATGTTAGTGAAAAGAGCATTGTAATTTGTATTTAAAGAATTTCAATTGAAGTTTTGTACCTGATATTTCTAGATATTATTGCTGGGGAGGCTACTGATGGGAACATTGCTGAACATTTTCAATGGTGAGTTTTTTATACCACAACTTTACACAACAGAACTTGAGCAATAAGATCCACACCCCTTCAACAAAAAGGGAGTTGATAAAATTTTATCATTAAGGATACAATCCTACCCACAAAAATTCTTTGGTTATCAATGAGTTAAATGCTTAACCATTTAATTTTTGGCTTGAAGGAATATATAAGTATTAGCTTCATTTTATTTTTGATCAAGTTTTCCATGCACTTTCCTAGACTATTATTTCTTTCCATGTGTAGCATACCCAACTATAGAAAAACATGAAGAGCAACACCTGGATAGTGAGTGTCGGAGTGTTGATTGAATATCTTGAAGACGTGACTGTACCCTTGCATCTATGTCAACACTAGGAGATCTCATGATTTAACTTTAGGAATTGGAATAGATGAAAGAAACTGCAAGCTTCTCATTGTTCCATTTACTAAATAATTTGATTGCATTAAGAAACAATCATGACTCATGAGTGGGTAGTGGAGCTTAGCTACCACCGGAAGATTTCCACTAAACACGGATTAGGCAGAACTCATTCAGCAAAAGATTAGATAACTATTCATGATTTTATTTTCTGTATAATGTACTTGTTATGTTAGAATCAGTAATCATTAGTCATAAAAAATAATCTATTAAACATGTTGGGCTTCTTTGCTCTTTGTTACCAATTCCTGGTTCTTTGCTTTGTTACCAAGTCCATGAAATGCAATATGTTTGGTGATTTTGGCCCGAGCATATATGTTATGTTTGGTGATTTTATTTATAGAGTTTGGCATTATTGCTGCCATATTTCACAATTAGGCAAAAATATATATGGTAAGAAATGATTATAATCTCTCATTCAATTGTTTTGGTGTTGTTGCAGGAAATCCCAACATGGTCGTTGCTCTAGCTGGTAATGAATCTGACTTGGAAGCTACGAGGAAAATGATAATAGAAGTAAGTATTATTATGTTTTCAATTTACCTATTCATGACATGTTAACTCTCAGAATTACAATTTTTTACCAATAGCAAATATTAGCTGCAACGTAGACGATGAAGCACTATTCTTTTATAAGAAATTTTCATATATGAATGATGGTTACATTTGATATTCTTTTATGTTGCATATTGTTTGATTGGTGACCTGAGGTCCCAAGGAAATGTCTAAACAAAACCTTTTTAAATCCAAAAGTAAAAAGGTTTAAATAAAGGACATCAACGAACATTTTAAAAGATAAAGGATGAAAATGAAAAAATAGAGAAAGATAATTAAGAGTGCACTTAATAGAAGGACCATTTTAATTAACTATGGAATGATAAAGGACGTAAACAAACATTTTAAAAGATATATAACGGCAAGAAGAAAACAATGAAAGATAAAGGACAAAAACTATATTTTAGCCATTTTTTAATAAACATATTTTTACAAGCGAAAATTTATAAGATAATAATACAAGGAATACTCTAACCTGTACAAAAGTACAACAGATGAAGCCACATGATACCAAACTTAAGAAAAACTACTTGGAATACCATATGCTCTCCTTCCAAACAAAATTACTTTTTCTCATGCTAAAGTAGCAGATAAGAAATGAGCAATGATAAATTTTGGTTTAAATATATGTTTCGTTCTTGCAAATATGATTTTTTTTCAGACTTAGTCCTGGTAAAATAAAGAAATTGTTTTCGTTCTTGCAAATATACCATATTTTGTTTTTAGTCCATGCGAAATTTGTTTATAAATAAATGGTCCCTGTAATATGTAAAATATTTGATTTTTGTACATAAAGGACCATTTCCAATATAAACAAATTTTACAGGGACTAAAACAAAAGAACATGGATTAAAAGCAAAATGTGGTATATTTACAATGATGAAAAATAAAATTTTAATTTTACGAGACTAAACCTAAAAAAGCTCATATTTGCAAGGACGAAACGTATATTTAAACCTTAAATTTTCAAAAGTTTTCTTTGTGAAAATCAAACTTAGTGTTGGTTCTCCTAGAAAAGTCTAGAGAAAGCCTTTGAAGTTCTCCGGCCAATTTACTTGTCCCACAATAAAATACACCTGAAAAACAGTACAATATATTGGAAATTAGCCAAGTGTAGCATTTTCAAGTCTAAATACCAACAACCAAGACAAAAGCAAAATAAGTACTTACCAACTCTTTTGTCTGGGTGTTTGACGGTAATGCGTTTAAATACATTATGCCAATTAGGTCTACTGGAATATGTCTTGATCCTAGTTCGTGAAACTATATCCACACCCTTTTTATCATAGTGAAGAGACTGAAGCCACGAGATGAATGCGGACTGAGCATCACCTTCTTCATACACGCTGCTGCAATAGTTATGAAGCTCAATTACTCCTTCCATATCATTATCTACTGCCTCATTCACGGCCTCTTTAAACCATTCCAAGGAACCTTGGTAACGAGTAAACCAATAGAAATAAGCTCTTTTTGTAGCAAAAGGTTTCCTTTTCTTATTCTTTACTCCGTTGTCGATTACTCCTTCTTCCAGATCTTTTTGTTGCTTAATGTTGTTTAGCTCGTCTTTGAGTATGCTAATCAAAGGGGTGACACCGATTCCTAGCCCAACAAGAAGGAGGAATTCATAGTTTTTGTATTCTTGCGCTGGAGCTCCATAAGGTCCATCAATCAAGATTCTCGGTATCCTGTAATTTATTTGAGATTCACTAAATGGACATTTTGCAAATTTAAAATCCTGGGCTACTGTTCATGGTTAACCATTTTACATTATGGACCCTTAAAAAGACATTAGTTGTAGGTATCGCTTAACATACCTTGATTTGTTGTCGGCCTGCAACTTCTTGATTTGTATAACATCACATTGGTCATCATTTGCTAGTTGGCATGCCTAGATCAATCATGTTGATGGAGTAATTAAGCCATTATGTTATGACAATATTTTAAAAAGTTGCAATGAATAACATCAATTAGAAATGACTATGAAGGGAGGCGGGTGCGGATATCACCTCACCCATCTCTCCCTGTGGGACCTAAAGAAAACTTGTTTTCTATGAAGTACAGACACTAGACACTACACAGACACCGAAAACTGCTAATATCCAAAATATAGGACACTGAGACACCGCATATATAGGAAATTTCAAAGATACCTAAATCAATAAACACATTTACGTATAAGATCAACATAATAAAAAATTTAAATTGAGAATTAGGATTTATATATTCACCTTTTAAAACAAAGTTGATAAGCTTTACAAGGCTTTTTGAAGATAGAACGTTTTATATCCTAAGAATAAGTATAATAATTTAAAAATTTCAAGAAATTGAATTTTCTTTTAAAAAAAAATTATAATAAGAGTGTCCAAGAGGTGTCTAAATGGTGTCTAGGAAGTGTCCAAGTCAAAAAAATATCTTATTAAGAATGACACCGTAAAGAGGTGTCTGACACGTATCGTGTCGATGTCCAATGAGTGTCGGTGTTCGACACGGAACGTGACACGACATTCATAAGAGGTGTATGTGCTTGTGAGCCCGCCTCAGCCCAATCACCTATGAGAATAGAAATTGAATACTCAATCGCACCCCGTTAAGAGTAGGTTTCCCCACCCCCACATTGTATATATAAAAAGAAAATTAAAAAAATCATATATTTGTACAATTAGTACAACAGTAAAATAAAAATCGTGTTATCGTATGAGTAGAGATTAAAACTAAATATAAACAAGAAGGTATGAAACAAATGAATGGATATATGTGCATGAATAAAATAAAGGGGAGGTGTTTGTGTTATTAAATAAAACTTAAGGGAGGTGAGTGAAACTTTTTAAACAAATAAAGAAGGTGCGTGTTCATTTAAAAAATAGAGGGAATGTTTATGTCATTTAATCATACCTCCGAGGAGGTGATTGCAATTTCCCCTAAAATAAATGAACTATTTATGTATACCGTATAGCTTGCGTGTTTGAGGGTGGAACTATTTATGTGTACTGTATACCGTCTCCATCTTTAAACATTGGGGAAAACCTGAATTGGCACCTCAATGGGTACTCATGAGTTTGGTTTTTTTTGGTAAGGCCTAACATTCACATACTTATAAAGTCTCCAAATAACAAATAAAAACTTGTGCAACATTTACCTCAGCAAAAATATCCTTCAATTGTGATGTCCAATCACCTAAAGTCTGAACATGGAAACTCAAATTGTCATCTCCTGGAGCCGATGTAATGGAAAAAGGATGCCTATAGTAAATACCAATATCACACATCCATGGCTACGCTCTTTGTATGAATATTATAGTAGTAATAATAACAAGGATTATAAATTGAACTTAGATAAGGAGATACATACCATTCGAATGTGGAGACATCTGGACAATTAACGTAAATATACTGCCCCCCAATATACTTAAATCCTTGTGGTTTCGGCACCTGCAATTCTAGTACATGATCGGGGTATATTACGACCTGGATTTTTTGAAGAATAATGTTATGAGTTGCTGTTCTGTAACACCATATATAGTAGTGATATACCCCGATCATTATGTTTATACACTTAATTTTTAAACCTTTATACACTTATGTTATACACTTAATTTTTAAACCTTTATAATTACACATCAAAGTATAATTTTTAAAGGAAAAGATACACTGATTTAGACTCGCCACATATAAAATTACATCTTTTATGAAAAAAATTGATTCAAATTATAAAATGTGTGAATAAACGTAACATGGAAATAAATACTATGCAAGAGAAGTTAAAAACCGAGACACAAGGAAGTTCTTGGAAATGTATACCTTTAAAATCCTTACTGATTTGAAACCAGACCTAAATAAACGAAGTAGCCTTTCGCATGCGTAAATTATCATGGGAATGACAAGATACATCCACGTCTATTCAACAACAAATCACGTGAAAGTTCTAGATTCAGTCATCCGGGAGATGTAGGAAAAACATAAGGAACACGTGTTTGAGTGAGATTGCATACCGTTTTCTCGTTCCACTTTTTGATTAGGAATAGGAAGTAGCCATGAATGATTAAGAGCACATACATGATGATGTAGAGGTGATGGGTGTACCAAAACGTGTTAAAACCAATGAACTTCTTGAGGGTTGTAGGGAGGTTTTTTAGCTTATTCCGACGAAACCAAGGATGAGCCAAAATGTAAGTTATAGCCATAAGCAACAGCATAACAATCCCGGTCCAACCTTCTATGCCATTCACGAGTACCCAATAATTGGGCTTTTTATCACCAAAATATGGTTTCAAAGGCTCATATTCTGCATTTGTTATTTGTAAAAACCTTGGGAATATACATATCAGATATGTAAGTGTATGTAAGGTAACCCCAGTCCCAATGATTAAAGCTATCACCTACAAGGATCAAAATGTATTATTATTAGTAATAAGATTCGAATTTGCTTCACATTTGCTTTGAAAAGGAATAGGAAGATAAACAAAATATTGCTAATCTGATTTTGTAACAGCGGGATGGAGAAGCTATGACGAGTCTTGCAGTGATGCTTAATGCTTTGTACAAGGCATACACATAATTGGTTTCTATGTACTCATATAATGGCGAGGAAAGGTGAGGAATGGATCGATAGCAGCAACTGAACAAAGTAAAAGCAACAGAAGGATGATAAAGATGACCTGAAATCTCTCATGTCCCAATAGCAAAACCCCTCTCCTGCTTACTGCTGCTACTGCAGCTGGGTCTGTCACGGGTGCCTATTTATGGGATAATATCTGGTGACATTCTCATGGGTATGCCTTAATCTTTGTCAATGATTCAGATGATAATGCTATATGCTACTGTCTAAATGACTATCATGAGGAATTTGTGGACTCAAAAATGAAAAGGCTGCTTCTGCTATATAATTCGGTCTCGTGACTAAAACTGATACAACCACAAACTGGTGTTTTATTTATGAATTTTGCTTCATTTTACTTCCACATAACATAGGCACATACCATTATGTGGAGTAATGTATAGAGTGTTTCCTTAAGCAAAAATGGACTGTTTCCCTGTAAGCATAGCCAGGTTGGGTGTATGGCCAATGTTATGGCTGCTAAAAAAAATGTAACTCAAGGAAATGTTGTAAGAGGTCGGGTACTATCCCGAATTGGGAGGTGTGTGTCAATTATAGATATTGTACTCTGTTTTTGTCTAGCATATGATTATGTTGCCCTCTACAACTTCACAACTTTTCATAGAGGTTGGGTTAGAGTCTGCACACCAAGATGCTAGAGCTAGAATATATCAATTAAATTTACTTATTTTTTGGGGGAACAACTCTTTGGGTTGGCTCAGCTTGTGCCAAGGCTGTCTGTCAACCAACGAAATGTATTGTTTGTCTTAAAACAAACTATATGGCTAACGAGATCTTATCATGTTATTGGAAAACATAGAGAGGACCTAACTCCACCTTGATATAATTAGTTGAAGTAAAGCAGTGAAACTATATATACATATTAGCATATTTTTTTAGGGTACTTACTTACCATATGAAAGTTGATGTTGTCATCAAAGGGAACCACCATTGCCAGCTTGGTTCTGCTCCTGAGCCAAGTGATTGTGTTTTTACAGACGAGTAACACGATTATGGCCATATTGAACTTAAGTGTCTCGGCAATGCCTTTAGCTAGTGGAACACAATAGCCCATGACATGGTACACTACGGTAAAATGTGTATACCGGATGAACTTCCAAGTAAAAAGTGCTGCACAAATGGAGAACCACAAGGCTATGACCCATAGACGTTTCCAATTGTCCTCCAAGAAGTGCACGAGCACTAGAAAACCTTGCTTGATAGGATTTGGGTTGTGGTCAGTGGTGAGAAATTGCTTTTGGTTCTCCACAATACTATCCAATGAAGCTTGCACAAGAAGCATTTTCAAGCTGGACAGCTACATGAGACCACATTTATATCAATGGTTATTCATAATTTATTATAGACTGTAAGCATTTATATATATATATATATATATATATATATATATATATATATATATATATATATATATATATATATATATAGATACCAAGTGTGTGAGGGAGTACATGAAGTGGGAGGGAGGTATGTGAAAATAAAAACCCTTTTATTATATTCCTGAGGGCCTGTTTTGGATTTTCTGCCTCACTTATATTGCTGAGCACTATATTTATCAGTTTACTTATTTCTTATTTGTATATAGAATTATATAAACCTCAATGTATCCAAGGTTGTCCGGATCCAATTCCTCCATGATGATGGATGCATAATCTTCTGCACGTTCTGGTATCTTTGACAGTTTATTAGCTGAAGCGCTCAAGTTGATAATCTGCAATAACAGATTTTGATGGAGATTATGTATTTTCTTGTTATCGAATCATCAAATTTAAAATCTTACCTCTTTTACTTCTTCTTCGGAAAATCGTTGTCCATTGGTACTCTTGTCCACCCTGACATGAGTTAAGTTTATTTCGTTAGGAAACAAGTAACTTAAGGGCATGATACATTTCACATTTGGCGCAAAAATCTTCTGCATGCTATGCCATCAAACAATAATTAACCTCCTATGAAATTAATAAAAACGAAGGAATACTTACATGTCCAAAAAGGTCTGAAGCCTTGAATCAAAACTCTGATCAGTGATCTCCTTCCAATATTCACGCCACCCATCCTTGTTTGTGCGAGTTAGTGCCATTCCTATGTCGTCGACGAGCTAATACATCAAACAACTCTTCATCTGAAACAATTTTAAGAGAATCTATTTTCTCAATCACTTGAACAAACTAGTTGCATATACGCTTATACTTGTAGGTAGACACAATATAATCAAAAACTGAATATACATTGAAATAGAAACACAAAAACATGCACTAGCTGATGTGATAATATTATTGTTATCATCCACTTCTAAACCTTCATTTCAACATTAATTTGTTGCCATAAAAAAACCTTCTAAGAATTACCTTTCGCTTACTGCATAATAAAGATCCAACATTCAAATTATAGTCGCCGGGATTTCATGCTAAGGGTGGACAGAAAGTTTGTATATATACTAAGATATTTAAATAAACAAATACTTTATTGTTAGGATGCCCTTTCAAGTACATATACAAACCTTGCTTATGCATGTAACCTTTATTTGACGTCATTTCATTCACAATTATCATGGGTCTTCCAAATGTTCACTTTTTATTCACTGACATGTATGTATATAAGGAAACATATGGGTGAGCTTTCTAATAAGTTAAATTATAGGTTATCGTTGGAAAAAATATAGATAATTTACCCAATGTGATGTAACACCAATAAAATCAGCCAGATTATAATAAAATATTTTATCATTCTAGTTTTTTAAAACACCAACGTAAGAAATATTTGCATGTATTTTGTCGGTTAAGATAATTGGTTTCATCGGTTATTAGTTTTAGTGGTTTGATGAGAATTTGCCAATGGTTTTGAAAACCATTGTAATAAACTAATAGTAATAGTAATGATAATAAAAATAAGATGTCGCGTTATGATGTTAATGCATCAAGCTATCAACGGACAAATTGCTTTTATAACACCAAAAATTTTAGAACAAGAATAGTTGTTACCATTCATAAAAATTGAATTTGCATTGAAAAAAATTGAAATCATGTTGATACTTTTAAATTATATATATATATATATATATATATATATATATACACACACACACAAAAGAAAAAGCTACGGGCGCAGTAGAACATGGGAAGATATATAAAATTTGGTTTTTCCGGTGTATTTTGCGCAAGTTAGAAGAAGAAAAAATAAAAGTAGGTTTTAGTAGGTGTTTTTCTCAGTGCACAAAAGGCCATACTCTGAAGAGGGTTGTTTTATTTTGGGGAGGACATTGTTGTATTTTGTTGCACAATCAAGACAGAGTCGTAAAACGTCTTAAAGAGAGCAACCTACTTTGTAACTCAGCCTAATTTCTATTTGTGTTTTTCACTACAACAACTATTTGAGACAACAAAATTGTATTGCTATGGATTTGTCAACAAATTAGTTAACTACTGCACTAATGAGTTTAAAGAAGCCAAATAAGCACAAAATCGTGGGGAGAGCCATAAATTTTTTTGCATTTCCTATAATGACTCATACCTAAAAGTTCACCAAAATATATGTATTTGTCATAAAAAAAAAGACGAGATTGTTGGAACAAGGTGGATCCAAAAGCAATATACCCACAATTAGTTTTGTAGAAAACAAATAATATAGAAGAATAATTGTACTCTAATATGGGCGATTAGCAAATAATATAGAAGAATAATTGTACTCCAAGACCACTATCAACATAAGACATGACTTTATCTATGATATGCTAAACCATCTATTGCATGAAGTCATGTTGAAGTTCACCATCTGATTTACTAAAGACAACAAACGACATAAAGTTATGACTATACCCAAGAATCCCCTAGCATCCGATCAAAAAAGCATAATTTGAGTTTGCATCTGATATACTTCACCTCTCTCTTAATTTAGTTTTTTTAACTTTTTCTCTTACTTCTATTATCTATACAGTAAAATTGTATTGAACTCAATATTATCCTAGACAATTTAATCAAAAATAAGTATAATACTGTATATATTTTCAAATTTCAATAATCTAGTCATAACTCGTGTATAAAAAGTCTAGTATATCAATTCGTAAGGCTTAACTCAATTGAGAAATGCTGAAATTTTTTTATATTATATCCCATGTATAAAAAGTCAAAAATATTTTATATCTTAGTTCTGGATTCGAAACTGGAAAAAAAAAAAGTCTAGTATACCAAAAAGTAAACTTGTAAAGGAAAAAAAATACCAAGGGTATGTGTAACTATTAAAAATCAGTGGTGTATTTACCATCAACATAAAAAAAAAAAAAATCAGCTTGTTTTGGTTTCCCACTTCCCTCCTCGTCTCGTTTCCCATTTTCTTCTGTGTGTGTTGGCCACTCCCTCTTCTCTTCTCTTCTCAGTCTATCTGCTGATGAATGATCGTTTGTTGTTGTACTAATTGACACCATTTTGACATAACCGCAATTCTTCCAACAAACACCAATACCCGACAAGAAATGGGAGACAACAAACGTAAGAGAGGTCGCAAACCCAAAAACCCCACCACCGAAACCCTAGAACTCCCCGCCACCTCCAACGCCGCCACCAACCCTTCCCCTTCCACCATGGACGACGTCTTCTCCAACGGCAGCGCCGAGCACATGGACAACACCGCCTCTCCCCACCTTCGTGGCCGCCGTGGCCGTCCTAAGAAGCTCCCCACCCTTTCCGACAAGCCTCCCGCCGTGGGGAGACGCCATACCCGCGCCGTTGACAGCAGCGCCGACTTTGTGGTTCCAGGCGAAGTTGGGGGTGCCACCGCCATTGAAGCAGACCCGGGGTGGGAGAGCTTGTCGGCGAGGGTGTTGCCGGCGATGGACTCGGTAGTGAAGGTGTTTTGCGTGCATACTGAGCCGAATTTTTCGCTTCCTTGGCAGAGGAAGAGGCAATATAGTTCTAGTAGCAGTGGGTTTGTGATTGGTGGAAGGAGAGTTCTCACGAATGCGCATTCGGTTGAACACTACACCCAAGTCAAGCTTAAGAAACGGGGTTCTGATACCAAGTACTTGGCTACTGTTCTTGCCATTGGAACTGAATGTGATATCGGTAACCTTTCTGTATCCCTCTGTCGTTGTTTCTTTTTGTTTACTTTTATGTTAATATCAAATTGGAAATTGTATTAATGTTGGTAAACCATTTTAATTTTGAATTTCTGATTCATTGCATTGGGGTATCTTCTTGTCTGAGAAGTGAGAATAGTGCAGGGTAGTCTTTGAAGACTGAATAATTCTGTGTACGCAGTGTGTGCATGATGAAGAGAAGTCATGCATAATTATTTTTGATAATTTACTAACTTAAATTGAAGGTTTTGGAACTGAGTAACCGAGTAGTAGCATTGTAAGGCATAATAGTGAATAAGTGAAGGTTACCTGCAAATAATTTTTTACTGCATTTACGTATTATATAAAAATATAAATGAGATTATAATATATGTATATTTTATCTGCAGCTTAGCTATTTATTTAGGATTAATAAATTGGATTTACCAAGTATATGGAGTATAGTTAAAAAACGGTTTCTCTGGCGCTTTCCAGCACCCCAACTTGTGTCTGGAGTCCATTGTACTCAATCTTAACCATGCGCTTTTGCTGCTCACCCTTAGTCGCAACTCATAGCTCTTCCTTTTTTTGCCTAACCTTCTGGTCTGCTTTTCAAGCCCCACTGTTTTTTTTATTGTTAATTAGGAATATGTCTTACGCTTTAAGTTTTGTTTTATTTTCATTTTTATTTTATTCTTGAGCAATTATATGTGCACTGAATAAGTTTCTTTTATCTTGGATCTATAATCTTCGATGTAGCAGCCATCCAATTATCCACTATTGCTATCGAATTTTTACGGCCTTTCACTCCATGCAGCTATCGAGGATTTGTAACTACAATTTATATTGGAAAATAGACTTAGGTGGGTTTTATTTGTGGGGGGGGGGGGGGGGGGGGGTGTTCGTCATGGAATTAGTAATTGGCTGGGCCGAAGTATCACCAAGGAGGCATTTTGCTGAACTTTCTAAATGAATTCTAATTAATGCATTTTATTACATTTGCAGCCATGCTTACAGTTGAAGATGATGAGTTCTGGCAAGGGATGTCACCTGTGGAGTTTGGAGAATTGCCTACACTTCAAGATGCAGTCACTGTTGTGGGATACCCAATTGGTGGAGACACCATCTCTGTGACCAGTGGTGTTGTATCGCGCATTGAGATTCTATCTTATGTCCATGGTTCCACCGAACTTCTAGGTTTACAGGTTGGAATAATTGATCTTCCACTTTTATCCTTAAGTTATGGTTCATCTAATGTATCCTTATTTTCTTTCATCATGACTGTTTTGTAGATAGATGCTGCTATAAACTCTGGAAATTCAGGTGGACCTGCATTTAATGATAAAGGAAAGTGTGTGGGGATAGCATTTCAGTCCCTCAAGCACGAAGATGCTGAAAATATCGGTTATGTCATTCCAACACCAGTTATCATGCATTTCATCCAGGATTATGAGAAGAATAAAGGATATACTGGTAATGTGGTTGCTGTGACCTAGATGTACATTTCACTTTTAAAGCTGTTTGCCAAGGATTGCAAAAATTGTGTATTGAAATTTTATCTGCTTAGACTTTTCTTTCTCAATCTGCTGTCATAGGGTTCCCTATTCTTAGTGTTGAGTGGCAGAAAATGGAAAATCCTGATCTACGTATGGCAATGGGCATGAAACCAGATCAGAAAGGTGTGCGTATTAGAAGAATTGATCCTACTTCTCCTGAATTTAAGGTTTTGAAACCATCAGATGTTATCCTTACCTTCGATGGTGTTGATATTGCAAATGATGGAACAGGTAAATGGTTATATTTCAGTTTCTTTATACGTTTATGTATGCTAGAGTTTATATTTGTTAGCTAGCTAAAAAACCTTCTGAGAGGACTTACCATTTCTTATTTGACAGCAACTGTAATAGGAGAAAGTAGAGTTAAACTTATAACCTCATTTAGATACAATGACAGCATTCATCATTTCATTGGACATGTCAGAGTCCATAGTATGTCGCTTGGATTTCGATCTTCTACGTAAGCTGTCAATTTTGTGACTAAGAAAGTGTATTGCAAGTATCTTAATACCTCGTCTTAGAATGTGATTTGGGCCTAACTCAACCTCACAAAACCGGCTTATAAGGTGAGGATTGCCTCCTAATTATATGCTCTTATGAGACCATATCTCTAGTCAATGTGGGACTTGGGTTTCTCCCAATACACCCCCTCACGCCCAACGCTATTGGGCTTGGTGCGTGGATAATAATGGTAGGTGGCCCGAAGGATCTAGGATAGACTCTGATACCATCTTAAAATGTGGTTTGGGCCTAACTCAACCTCACAAAACCGGCTTGTAAGGTGAGGATTGCCTCTTAATTATATGCTCTTATGAGATCATATCTCTAGTCAATGTGGGACTTGGGTTTCTCCCAAACTTCAGTGAAGAATCCAACACCTGACAGCTCTTTGTATAGAATTGGTTGAATCAATTTCTCTCTAGAACTGTCCATCTTTAATACTTGCTATTTGTATTAGCACTAGCCACTCACAATTTGGAGTAGTACTGAATCTATTTCTGTTTAGATCTGTCCATCCTTAATACTTGCTATTTGGAGTAGCACTGAATCTATTTCTACTTGGCTTAGTACTACCGATGTAGGTTTTGTTCTACTAATTTCAGTTTAGATATGAAGAAGAGGAGACCAGTCATAATACATTACTCAATCACATCTGGTTCTTATGATACAGTTTACCTATTATGTTGCAGCCAATTATTGATCACTATTTTCTATATGAGACGTAGTATAATTAACCATTTCTGCTTTGTCCCCTACACGAAATAATGTATCAATGGTTGGAGCTTAACAGTGTCTGTTGTACTCCTGGTGTTCTTTCCAGTTCCATTTCGGCATGGAGAGCGCATTGGTTTCAGTTATCTAATATCCCAGAAATATACCGGTGATAACTCAGAAATCAAAGTATTGCGGAATTCAAAAGCTCTCAAATTTAATGTTAAACTTGATTGTCATAGAAGGCTTATTCCAGCACACAGCAAGGGCAAGCCTCCCTCATATTATATTATTGCAGGATTTGTTTTTTCAACTGTTTCGGTTCCTTATCTTCGCTCCGAGGTTAGTGGTCTATCCATTATCCTTATGTTTTAACAATCCAGATATTTGGTGTCTAGGTGGCGCTGTTGGTTTTGTTACTACTTTTTATATCATATATAGTTCTTTCTATGTTTCATTCTCCAAGTTGTATCCAAATGTCTGATAGACCAATACTTTTGAGTTCTTGATAAACTTGGTCTGAAATGGTAGTTCTAAATGCATCATATCTGGCTGAAATGAGAAATCTTTCATTATTGCTGCATGAAAATACATGTTCATTATTGTTAAGGAGATTGTTGATATGTTTAGACTCTAGAAGTTTAACATTAGTAGTGACATTTAACAATGTTACACTGTAGTATATAGTGAACTGTGGTGGTGAATTTATTCCAGGGTTTTGATAGATGAAGTATGTGATTCAGTTTTCTGCGAGCCAATAAATATCAGTGGCAAATCAAGGTGAGAGCCAAAAATCTTTGGCGGGAAGGCTGAAACTGATAAAGAAAATAAACAAGAATTGAGAGACTAGGATTCTTTGATTCGGAAGGAAAACTAAAATCATACGCAAAGATGGTGTAATTGTATAAAGATAAACGATAGCAAAAAAGAAGCGGTTTAGGGTGAGCCAGAGTCTGAGTTCAAAAAAAACATTGACATAATGATAGAAGTAATAGTTGATGTGCATCTCCTGATGGTGGAAAAGAAGTGGGATAATAAAATAGAGAACACGATTCATTCTATACTAGGTTGCAATGAGGAGGTGGAAATGAGGCAATGACTACATGTTAGTAACAACTGTGGATGGTTGGGTGTTGTGCAAGAACCATTGGGATCAGTTGTAGACATGGGAGGGGGTGGGTCATCAACAACGGTGGAATTTGTGTTGTCTCACAATGGGAGAGCACGGCGGAGATGAGTCCTTTTTAGGTGTACAACCGAAGCATTTACGGGTGTGATGTGGGTGATGGCATCGATGCAAGGGTAATGACGTCGAAAATTGAAAAACCAGTGACAACCTTGCTGGGTGGATCTTGTGCAAGGCCAAACAACACCCCACCACTGCCCAGAATGTTAGACTCAGGCTTGTCCACAGAGGAGACACCGTTAGCGAGGATACTGTGGACGTTAGTGGTGCTGGCTGACACTTCTCTGGTTGTGGAGACTGGAGATCAAGGTTAAAAAGTGGCCATTTCACAAACTTAGAACCAAACTATACCTTTGTGAGGGAATAAGAGCATGGGCAAGATTGGAATTTCATAGGAAAGCTCAATTTTTTATCCTAATGGGCTTGGCCATTATTTTTTTGTGTGTATTTGACGGGGGGGGGGGGGTGGTTGGTATTTTTAGTTACCCCACCCAATTAGTTGTTACTCACTTATTTTATTGGTAGTTAAATGGTTAGGCTATGGTGTTTATAACAGAGACTAGAAGGTGGGTATCAGGTTTCTTGTTATTTGAGGAAGAGTTGGTTGGGTCCTTTGGCCATAGGGATGTGTAGAGAGACTCTAAGTTTTGCAGAGTTGTAGAGAGACTCAGTTTGTATCATCATTCAGAAATAATTTTTTTCTCTCCCATCCCTTTCTCTTTAAAACCTTTTATCCAAACACACACTAAATCTATTATGGTTGAATTGGAGATAGTGAAAGAAAATGTAAGAAATTGATAAACTAGAGTGAGAGAGAACTTGGATAGTCTCTGATAGTGAAAGCTTTGAACAAACAGGGTAGAGGAAGCGGATGGAACAAACGAAGACCTAGAGGAGGCAGAGTAAGCGGTATCAGCAACATTAGGATTGCAATGAAGACCCAGGAAGATTAGCAGCAGATGATGAGTTGAATAAGAGGAGTCATAGTAGACATAGGACTAGGAGAAACAAGATTATGAGAGGAACATGAAATAGACACGAAGGGGGTTGAGGAAGGTGTACCGAACAGAATAGGATAAGGAAGCTGATATTCATCAAACAAGACATGTTTAGATACATAGATGCAGCCATCACGAACAAGATCATTGTAACGTCGGTAATGAAATGAGTACCCCGAAAATACACACTTTAGATTTGAAATTCATTTTGTATTGGTTGTAACTTGTAAGGCCCCAATGGAGGATAACAAGCACAACAAAAAATTGAGGTAGTTGTAATCAAGACAGAGTTGTAGAGTTTGACATGTGGAGTAGTATAACCATGTGTAGAAGGGAATCCTGTTTGTGGTAAACTGCAGTTCTGAAACTGTGATCCGGCAAAAAAAAGTGATATGGGGGCATGTGCAAGTAGCTGTAAGCTCCACTTCTACTATTGGCTTTGAAATTCTATTATTTTATGAAGGTTTCACTTTGAGTTGTCATGCACGAGCAGCGTATATTATGTAAACTTAAAGTTGGTTTCACCTTACTTCCTTCTTTGTGTCCTTTGGTGATGGGTGTCATGGCAAACTTATTACACCTTGTAATTAATAGCTGTAAATTTTTATTTTCCTTTGGCATTAATTGGTGAATTTGTTAATAATATGTTAGATCAACTGGTAAGAAAGGGATGAATTGATAGGAAATCAGTTACAGAGATGTTACAACACTCTGGTTTCAATAGTTCCAGCAAACTATGAGCATTAGAGAAGCTCAAGACTCATTCTGTTATTTCTTCTAACTACCAACTGTGTACAGTTATCTGGTTTATATACATTCAGTTTATTACTTGCAATTACAATAATACCCTCCCCATCAGCCGTAGCTATTACAATATTGCCCTCTACTTATTCTTATTTCTCCTATGATATATTCTAGTTACAAGGGGTCTGCTATCATAATACAATGCGCATTTGCTAAGTTTTCTTGTGAAGCTTTTCTTTTTCAACTCAATTTTTCATGTATGAACAGTACGGAAAGGATTATGAGTATGAAGCTCCTGTCAAGCTTTTGGATAAAATGCTGCATTCAATGCCACAATCACCAGATGAACAACTTGTGGTGGTCTCTCAGGTATAGTCTTCTGTTAGTTTTTCTTTTTGCTGCCTCTCTTATCAGTTGATGCATCTTATTAAGTCTGATCATCTCATCCACACATTTAGGTGCTGGTGGCTGACATCAACATTGGATATGAAGATATTGTTAACACCCAGGTTGATAATGGCTGCCCATTTCATATTTTTTCTTCCTTTGTTTTACATTGATACCTCTATTGGCTTAACCACATAATTATTCACCGTCTTCTGTTCTGTGTATTTGTGAAGGTTGTCGCTTTCAATGGTAAACCTGTGAAAAATCTCAAGAGCTTGGCCACCATGGTAGAGGGCTGTGATGACGAATATCTTAAATTTGAGCTAGACTATGATCAGGTGCACTGTTCACCCTCCTCCCTGTCGCTCGTGTAAAAATGGCACTGCCTCTTTTATTAACTAATTTTCTTCTACGCAGATTGTGGTCCTTCGCTCAAAAACTGCAAAAGCGGCTACTCTAGATATTCTTGCAACACACTGCATTCCATCAGCAATGTCCGATGATCTTAAGTCATAATCTATATCACAATGAAGGCCGACTCTGCATCTAGATTGCCGTTTCATGCACCATGCACCATATCCAGTTAAAAAAGATGCAGATTCGCAGGCTTGGCTTTAATTTTGTTTTAAGTTAGGTTGATTCCCTACATGGTATTGGGAGTTACGGAATGCTTCATTTACTTTTGGAACTGATGATTCCACATTTTGAAAGAGATAGTAGATAGCTAAGCAGGATTTACAATTGTCTTCAGTTATCATATTTTTACCTCTATGAATTTTGAAGGAACTGAACAATGTAGAGAGTTTCCATTAAGACTTATTCAGAGCGGGCAATACAAAAGAAACTATATACTAATGAAAAACAAAAGATTCTTTCTTAACTAGTGCCTGTTGACTTGAATACATAAAGAAAATGAACTAGTTGACACGGATCAATGATTATATGCATGTTTTCATGGCGATTCTAGTAGAGGACTTGCTTGGTCGGACGATGATGATAGTCTATCAACTTCGAGGCCTTTCACATTTCTCTCTTTGGATTGTGCCCACATAACTATGTAAAATCCGATAGCGATTACTAGTGCGCCAATGACACTAGAAGCAAATGGAAAACCAGACAAAGTTAATTTAGAAGCGTATACGCTCTTTAGGATTATGTGAACTGTTGTTGATCACATTGAAACTTGGATGGAGTCAAAAGTGTAAAGAATTACCTGCCAACATGGAGTGTATCACGAAGGAAGAAAACACTCATAAAGGCAGCAATGGCAATCCCCACAGGCTTGAACATGGTAACAAATACAGGTCCTTTTTTATTTATGCACCAAGTCAGTACAGAAAATGTCACCACACTTCCGAAAGTAGCCTGCAATTTTCCACAGGAATGAGGTTTGCAGAAAGAAAAAAACCTCTATGATTCACAACTTACTTTCACAATAGTACATGCTTACTGAATAGATTATGGACACGAGCTCAATGTCAGGCCTTAGTTTCCAGGCATTAGGATCTCTGACTACAATCAGAGAAATTACTGCACATTGGACGGTTCCAAACAGGCAATAGAATGCCACTATGGTCAACTGAGATGGATATCCTTGAAGAATTGCTGCCTGCAAATAAGGTCAACCAATTCTCATACATCATTATTACCGAATTCCACTATTTAGTGGTCTAAAATTGTTGTCAAACTAGGGAAGTCACCTGAGCAATATTCCAGACAGCAAGAGATATAGAGGCAGTGGCAAGAAATAGAGCCCCAATGACCCAATTATTGGTTTCTGTCAACAGAAACCGGAATGTATGCGATGGAGGGAGTTGAGTTTGAAAGCTGCCAATAGGCGTACCCTTGTAAAGGGTTACGAGTAATGCTCCCGAGATAGACAGCACTGTGCCTACAATTTTGAGCTGGCTTATTGAGCTTCCAATCTCCAACTTCTCCATCCTATATATAATGGTTTGAAGGCAGCAAATAATCTATTTGTTATGCATGCACTGTCCTAAGTAATAAGAGAAGAGAAGAAGTTAATTATTTATTTACCTCAAGAGAACTGCTAGGATGAAAGTGATAGCTGGAGTTAGGTTGCTCATAGCAGATCCAAGGGTGGGAGAACTGTAGCTTATGCCAGTGAATACACAATTCTGCATTACAGTTATGCTGCAAATCTCCATCCAATGATATTCAATATTCATCATAAAGAGATGATAGTGGAAATAGATAAGTAATTGCATATATAACATACCCAACAAGGCCAAGGAGGAAGAATTTGGAGAGGAGCGAGGAAGAAAGAGGAGGTCTTGTTGTTCTGTTGAAGATGAAAGATGAAGGGAAGAGTATCAAAGTGGCAAGAGCATTGGAGTAGACAACAAAGACGAAGTGATTCATTCCTCTGGACATTGCTGCTTTACTCAACGTGGTCAACCCTACGTCAAGGAACTCCACAGTCACCATAGCTACAAATGGAATCGATTCCAACAAGTAGTGTCTCACTCCCATTTCAAACACTGCCAAATGGGTGTTACTTGTGAGATTCTAATAGAGATTGTTGTTGGCAAAGCAATGATTGATTCAGAATAAGTCTTCACAGAGGCACAGTAGCTGGACAAGGACATGGACAGGGAGTGAGATATGGCCACCATGTACTGTACTGCTCAAGCATTTGCCTCCTCCCCAGTCCCCACCTAATTTCTTACCGAAACAATTAACCGCTAGCTTATGGAGGATAGCTTATAGTAGATAACCTCGTGGTAGCGGTTTGACAAGACAAGCTTATAGCGTTTTTTCACTAGCTTATAGCCTTTTTTGAAACGCTACTTGAAGTAGCGTTTGAGCTTATAGCTTATAGCGTTTCAGTTTTTCTACCACTTTTACACTTATTATTTTAATTAAATTCCCCATTTATCCACCATTAAATGATTCTTCTCACTCATATTCAAACATTAATTACAAATGTCCATTTATGTCATTTTATATTTAGAAGCTAGTTCAACCGCTAATTTTACTAAACACTTAAAATTCAATCTGCTAGCTTATCCGCTATAAGCTATCCACTATCAACTTATCCGCTATAAACTAGCTTATCCGCTGTCTGCTCTTTTTTTACCAAAAAGAGCCTTAACATCCACTCTCTAAAATTTATATCTTCTTCACTGTAATATAGTTTATAGTTGGCATGCTATGCTACTGGTTCAGAGAAATCACTTGGACAAATTTAGCCGGGACTGACCAAGGATTTACTTTTTTTTTCTTCCTATTTTTCAAAAAAAAAAAAAGAAGAGAGAAAGAGGGAAATTAGTAATCCCTTCGGTTTAAGAGAAAAAATCAGACATCTAACATACTACTCCCTCCATTCCTAAACTTTGGTCCTTTTGGCCTCTCTTTTTTGTTCTAAAACTTTGGTACTTTTAAGATACCAATGTACAATTTACCTAATATTTTCAAGTGTACCCTTTATCTTTAATTAATTGTCACTCTTTACAATATTAACTCATTTAATGCTACAAAGGGTGCTTTAGTCATTAGGTATTGAAAATTTATGATTTCTTAATTTGTGTGAAACACTCCAAAAGGACCAAAGTTTTGGAACGGATGGAGTAATAAATAACATTGAAACCTGCTATTTTCAATTAATATAGTGAAGTCTAACTTTTATCCAAAACTAATTTCTGCAACTGTAAAAAGAAAGTCAATGTGACATTATACAAAAAATACGAAAAGACTTGAGCTCCACCGATTGTGGGAGGAGTAAGATGGCGAGGAATGCTAAGGAAGACGAAGGTCTGAGATAGTTTATTTACTAAGTCTTCAAAGATGTTTCAGACTTGAAAGTGTACGTGTGTGGGGTAGAGCTACTCAATGTGCCAAAGTGCAAAAGTGGTCTGGGCTAGACAAACCCAATTATCCACTAGACCTGGTCCAATACAAAACACTGGGCTAGTGAGTCGGCCCGACCCAATCCAAATTTTAACATTGTAAAAAATATTCAAAAAACATAAAAAAGTAGACCCACTTCGTCCCCAAACAGAATTGGGCTAAAATGACCCTGATTATTTCTGGGCCAATACTTTGTACAACCCCCCTACTCGGTAGACACCCCCATCGTCCAATATTCCGAAAATACCCCTCCTATGTTTTTATAACTCCTATCCTCTCCTCTCACACACCCCCCCTCACCCTCTCTCCTCTCCTCTCACACACACCCCCTCTCCCTCTCTTCCTCTCTGATTCGTCATCTCTCCCTCTCTCCCTCTCCTCCGCATCAAAAAAGGCATGATTCTGATTGTCTCCCTCTCTTCTTCATTTTTTTTCCTTTTTTTTCTTCTGGAAATTAGCACGATTCCGATGCGCAACAACCGAACCTCGTAGGTAACTTCCTGAACGACCAGCTTCGGACGACCATGCTCCGAACCGGATCGGATGCGCAGGAACCGAACCCTACTGATACCCATTGTTTTGTTTTGCAGCTATGGTGCAATTCGTAACCGTCATCGAACGAAATGCTCAAAAAATTTGCCTTCTAGATGATGTTTTTGAACTGTTAGGCAATGAATTGCCTCGCGATTGTTACTTCTTCTTGGACACCGGCAACATTATTGGTGGTATTATCAACAGGCGCACCGACAACATTTTAACTCATACAGACGCCATCTGCAACTTATATGGGGTTGGTGACAGTGTTGAAGTCTCAATAACATATACTCAGGACGGGCGATTCAATGTGGTCAGACTTATGCCCGAGGAAGATGATGTTGGTTCTGACTCGAATGATTCATCTTACCGGGCATTCCTGGTCGGCTATGATATGGGAGTGATGATGGGAGTGGGAGTGATTCTGATTCTGGCTCAGTCGTTACGCATTTATAATTTTTTCCCCTTGTTTCAAACTGCTATATCCTTGTTTCAATAATTGTATGCACTCTTGTCCTTATTTAGTAATGAATAATTATATCATTGTTTCTATACTTGTATGCAATTTTTTTTCCCGGTTTACAGTTTAAATTAAACAAGTTTATTATCAAGAAAGAGTAATCGTACATCAAACACGAATGACATCAAAACGATAAAAAACAACATAACGAAACAACTAAGAAACTAGCGATTATTAGGGAAGTCCCTGTTGCAGAAGATAAATGATCTCTTCCGGGGTGCGCATTCCATTGGAACATTAGCATGATGTTACATCATTGCGCGAACATCATCGTCGCTTCGGATCTCCATAGCTGAATAGCGGAGAGTCCCGTCATCTCCACAACAACACTTGCGGTAACATAAACGACTTATGTCTTTACGCCACTCTCCCTTTTGGCGAACCTTCCTCTCCGCCTTTTCCTTCAACTGCCTAAATGTTATATTCTTATCCAACCTACAGAAGATTGGATTGCGAGAATGAAAAAAACACATCATCGTGCCTTTCGGTGACCGTTCCAGGGCGATGCAGGACGATTAGGAATTTGTCATTTGATATCTGGGTTGGGCACAATTGCCATTGCATTAGGTCTTCCATTACAGCAGGTGTGGTTAGGGTTTTTGTGGAGAAGCAGAGAAGATGAATCAGAAATGGGTAAGGTTTTTGTGTGAAACTCAATGAAGTGTGAGAGCCTATTTATAATAGGTGTGATCGAACGAGAGCCGTTGATTTTGAACGATCAGAACCGTTGAATTTCTAATCGTTGGGCACAATTTCCAATGTCAATATCATCCACTCGTTTTTATGACATGTTTGACTGCCTTTTTGACTGCTTTTTTGACTGAATTTAAGCCGTCGATGATAATGGACGGTGGAATCTGAGCCGTTGGTGATAATGGACGGTAGAGCTAGTTCGGACGACCGTGTATTGTACTTACCAAAAATGTTTTTTTGGGGGGGGGGGGGGGGGGGGGTGGTGTGTCTGAAAATAACACACTCGGTGCTAAACAGTCTGAACCAGTTCGGTGGACCGTGCACTGAACCGTTACTTACTCCAAAAATAATAATTACAAACACAACTTTCACTAACGGTATTCGTCTTTTTACGTGTTTAGGGGGTGTCCACTGAATAGCCAAGTGGTTGTACGAAGTATGAGACTTATTTCAGAGTCTGTATTTTAGAGCACAATCCAATAGAAATACTGACCCTTTAGACCCAAAATTTACAGCTCTAGGGGTGCAAGGGAGTGTATTTATGGGAATGAAGTATCGCAGGTGTAGATAGCAGGACCCTTTGTTTGATCATACAGCTAACCTAAAGTGAAAAGTTATTAATGAGCCCCATCTAAGAGGGACCCTTCACGGGTCACTACTAGTGAGAGAAAGAAAGGGAGAGTGTGGTTGCCAAAAATAAAAGAGGTGCTGGTGGTAAACATAGCGTTCGAATAGCAGGCACCGCTTTCGTATTCGTATATATTGATTCGGTGGATACAATTTCGTTTGGTTCCTTCTTCCGACCAACAAGTTGTCCATTTCGGGCTCAACTCAACCTCGCTTTTCTGCATCAACATGGGTAGTTCGGAGCCCGGTTTCGAAGATTTTCTTGATGACAAGAAGCGCAAGAGGAACCCTTTTGTCCCCATTGGTAATAATTCATCTCTTTATTTTGCGTTGATATTTTGTTTTGTTATGTTCGTGTATCCTTTTTAATAGGTCAATTTGATTTGGGGATTAGGTTTATTGTTTTTCTTTTTTTCCACATTTCAATTTGATTTTGAACGAATGGGGAAGACGATGGAGTTAAGAAATAGTTTACAAGGTTTATAATTAGGGAATTGCATTGATTTTTATTTTTGAAAAAAAGTATTTGATGGATTTGGGGAGTAAGGAGGGCCTATCTTCTATGTTGCCAACAATTGGTGGTGTGGTGTATGGTTTTAAGGATTGCTATGAGAGAAGAGGGTAGAGAGGAAATGGAAGTGGTATGCTATTGAAATTGTCCAATAAAGAATAAAATGAGAAGCTTATGATTTAGAAATTCCCTTTATGAATTAAGAATTGAGTGGAAAATTTATAGATTTATAATGCTGCAATAACATTATTGATACGTGTGAGATTTATAATGCTGCATGATTGTCATTGTCTGCCTGACGTCAATTCTGCTTTTATGCTATTGGGATTAATTGTCTGACCATTACGTTGTGGAGGATAGATATAATATGCTAGAAATATACTGAATCCTACTTTGAATATGATCAACATTAATCAAGTTGCTAGATTGCTGTTGCTTGCCACTGAATGTTAATGGATTTAGGAGATGAATTCTGTAACATGAATACCAGAATCTCACTCGTTTTATGTGTGTGTGTGTGGGGTTGGGGTGTGCATGGTACAAAAACCATCCCACACCACAGCATACCATTTTCAAATATGGTTTGGGTATACTGTTTTCTTTAAAACCGGTTCGTATTCATAAACCGGTACATAACCGGTTTGAAACCGGCGGTTCGCAAACGGTTTACTGTTTACAAAAAGGTTTACTGTTTTAAAAAACAATTTACCACTTTAAATAACCAGTTTTCACTACCGAAAAACGGTTTACCACTTTCAAAAAACAGTTTTCACTACTGAAAAAAGGTTTACCACTTCTAAAAATCAGATTTTACTACTGAAATCACAACAAGACCTGTATTTCAATGATTGTGGATTTGTGGACACGTGGAACTCTTTCTCTGTTAATCAATCATTCATGGCCTCTGCTCATATGTTGATATTTGGTTTTGTTTTTCTTATAATAAATTGTGATAATGTCAATTAATTTCATTTATGTTCTGATGTTATCAGATATATTAAGGCCTGTGTCTGTTTATGTAGTAGTATGCTTTGAGAAGGGGAATTTTTCTTCTTTCTCAAAAAGAACGGAGAAATCAAGGTTTTTATTTCAATGTATTTGTGAATTTTGTTTCTGATAAGAAAGGGAAGCAATATATTATTATTAAGAAAAAGAAATCATACAAGGGGAAACCAATCCCCAACATTTGGTTTGCGTTGTACAAGACTGGAAGTGAAACGTTCACCTTCAGGATTTTTTTTTGATAAAATAACGTTCACTTTCAGTATGGATATAAGTCACAATGGAATTGGGTTTTTACCGATTTACAAGTACGTGATACCAGTTTTCCAAATTTTTACCAATTAAAAATGGAACAATTTTTTTAGATTCAGTATGGACTTTTTTCAAGTGGTCCAATATGGTTTAAGGAATGGTACTAGTATACCGGTATTTTTGCACAATCCTAGTTGGGGGTGGGGGGATTGACAAGGAGTTTGTACTCTTTTTCAAGATTGGAAAAATGTGAAGGACCAAGGGTGTATTTATAGCATTCTTGTAGGAATTTATCTCTCTAATAAACGCATCCGTCACTGTGTATGCAAATATAGAAATCAAATTGGGTCTGTTTACATTTACAAAGGAAGAATAATGCAATTTGGGAATTTCAAATCTAATCTGTTATATGCATTGAAGTAGGAATCTAACAATGGTGGAACTTCAATTTTATATTACTTGATAACTACTGGATATGGTTAACCAGAATGTTTTTCCTTTGTTATGGTGATTAGATCTGATTTGTCTTTATGATTGTCATTGAACTTTTGTTGCTTAGTGTTACTTTGATTTACTTTGTTGTGTTAATTTCAGGTGCACTAATTACCGCTGGTGTGCTAACAGCCGGCTTAATCAGTTTTAGACAAGGTAATTCTCAGCTAGGCCAGAAGTTAATGAGGGCTCGTGTAGTTGTCCAAGGTGCTACGGTGGCTCTCATGGTTGGGACCGCCTATTATTATGGCGAAAATCCATGGCAAACGAGTTAAACTGTCAATAGCCAAAAGGAAAACTATAGTCTGGAATTTGATTGGTTTCTTGTTGGTTTTAGTTTTGTTTATGTGAAGTGGAATTTGGTCGACAAAATCCTTGCCCACGTCTGACGTTTGAAACATTCTTTTCTTTTGTATTCTTATGAATGTACCTTGATATATAAGCCGATCAGTAAAATAAAGGAGTACTCTCGATTGATTGTTGTCTTCCGGAGGAAGCAGAATGAAATTGAGAGCAAAACAAATTTTCAAGTATAAAAAGTGGTGGTTTAGGAATTGCTTAAAATTTGCACCAAGTGAGCAAAATGTGTATGTATTCCTGTCAGCTAAACCTCCCTACAGTCATGGTGGAAGTTGATTCTATATCTCTAGTACATGGTGAAGAAGGGGAAGACTTTCACATCCTTTCTTTCTTCGACCTCTACTTGCTGAAATATTGTTTTCAACTTTCATAGCAGAAACATTCTATTAGTGGCTTAAGTTATTCTTTGTACTTTTTTTATATATATTAAAATATGTTATATTATCCTTGTAAGTATTACATTTTATTACGTAGTATTCCTCTCTTTATTACAACTATCTCTCGTAACATTTAGCATTTTCCTTATTAAAAATAAAAACCAATTTGTTTTGTATTCTTATAATTCGTATTAATTTTATTGGTACTAAATAGCAGTTTTCATTTCAAAACGAAGCTTGAATGTGTTTTCATCTAGTTATTAGTTATTTCATTGACGGAATTGGTTAATAAAAAACATTTGTGGCCAAACGACTAATGAAAGATACTTTAAAGTTTGATAGATTGGAGTTATTATAAATTAAGGGAGTGGATTCTCTCCCGTGCAAGAGATTGACTTGAGAAAATAAAGTGGTTACTTGAGAAAACATATATCCGTTCCCTTAAATTAACAAGTTACATTTATTTAGAGAATAAAACTGGTTACTTGCTTATCCCCTAACTTGGTTGAAACTTTAGATGATGTCTGGGTTTGGGCTCACTCAATTGAAGGCATTTATTCCACAAACAGCGCCTATCAAATGCTCAATGAGAGTGATAATATAACACTACATGATAGAAATTGGAGTTGGATCTGGAAAGCCTGTGTGCACGCTAACATCTAGTTTTTTGTTTGGCACTTATGTCATAATTCTCTGCCAATTCACCAAGTGCTCAATCACAAAAATGTTACTAATACTCCGATTTGCCCAAGTTGTAATATACATGAGGGGTATTTGCATCATTGTTTCTTTGAGTGTAACTTGGCCATTGAAGTTTGGAAGGCTTGTAATATTTCCATTGATTTGCTTCCTCAACACAGGGATGAATTTTTGATTGGTTGTATCAAACAACTTGGTCGTAGTGAGTTCTTATCCTTATTTTGCTTTGGAAGTATTGGAATGTCAGAAACAAATGGGTTTTTGAAGGTGTTAGGATACCAGTTAACGTGGTGGTGTCTCAAATTTGGGGTCTTTATTGGGATACTGTAAATGCTTTTGGAGTGAGAAATGAGACAAATCAGCTTACTAAGTTTTCAAGAGAGGTTAATTGGCAAAAACCTCCAGTAGATTGGGTAACTCTTAATGTAGATGGTAGTGCAGTGACTAATTCAGGGCTGGCAAGATTTGGAGGGATCTTTAGAGACAATGAAGGCAAATTTTTGAAGGGCGTTTATGGCTCCATTGGTGTCTCGAATAATATTCTATGTGCTAAGTTTATGTAGTTTTTTCATGGCATCCAAATGTGTTGGGATTTAGGATACAAAAAAGTGATTTGTTATACTGATTCTCTACACACCATTCATTTGTTGTCTAAGCTAAAGTTAGTATACCACAAGTATGCAAATGAGGTGCTTTTGTTGAAACAAATGTTATAGAAGCAATGAGAGGTCCATATAGAACATGTTTTCCGTGAAGCAAATGCTTTTGCTGATTACCTTGCCAAAATGAGGGCTAGAAGCGGCTCTGTTTTTGAGATTATGGAAGACCTGCATATAGGGATGCAACACCTCTTGTTGGCGGATGCTTTAGGGACTTTTTTTTGTGTGGAAGTTCTAGTACTTCCCTTTGTCTTTTTTCTTTTCTTTTCCCTTCCGTAACAAAAAAAAAAAGTGAATAAAACTGGTGTTAAACTGTCTACCCAAAAAGGGAATAATGTGGGAAGAATGTCGTAATAGAGTTGGCACGTTGGCGTAACCTTTTGGCAACACGTGGGAACTTATCTTTTATTTTTATTATTATTTATTTATCTGAGACAAAAAAAACACAGCAGAACCCACTCACTATATAATATATTCCAATCTCTCTTTTCCCAATTCTCATTGCATTCTCTCCGTGTGTGTGTGTGTGTGTGTGTGTGTGGTGACCCTTCCTTCCTTTCATAAAACTCTCTCTTGCAAATTCCTCTCTTATCATCACAACGCCATCGTCAAGCAAGGGTTTCAGGCAAGCCTTCTTTTTCCACTGTCACTTCCCCGATTACATTATCGACTCTCGTTTCTGATTTACCACTAATTCAAACGTAGTTAACATTACACATTTGTTTTTCTCTTTTCTTGTTAAATTTGTCCGCCATAGATCTCTGCATCAGAATCTATATCAATTTTTTGTAATACGGAGTTTTCCGCATTATGTATTTGTGTTATTCATAATTAACAAATTCTATTTTTATTTTACCGCATTGGTTGTGTGGAAGTTGATTATCATTATTGAATTGAGAATCTTTACTTTGTTTTATTTGAGGCCTCCGTCCTTCATTTGTATCTCATTTTTAACTTTTGCATCACTTTGTTTACTAATAATATATGCTTTCTTTTTATGGATCAATGTGGACACATCTGCTTTCTCTTCCTTTTTGAAATAACTTCTCTTAATTATCCTGGTGGCAGGTTGAAATAAGTGATTCATTCTAGTCAAAATGTCATCTCCAAGCAAGAGAAGAGATATGGATGTAATGAAATTGTGAGTAAATTTTTTTATTGTGTTCATAGTTAAACTCTTAATCTGTTGTTTAATTCATTTTTATAGATTTTTCGATAGTTGGTGGAAATTTGTATATACCTAGTTAGTTGGAATATATTTTTAGAGAGTGTTTGGAGGAACTTATTTGGACTCATCTTATGACATAAGTACTTGTGTAAGTTTGTTGGGAAGTGCCTATGAATCACTCTATGATATGCTCATAAGCTCCTAACAGAAACGACTTATGTCATGCTTATGTGGATGTTATCCTTATTGATAGGAGGCATAGCTTACACACAAATTTCCACCTTAGTACTATTGAATTGTTTATCCAAATTCCCCCTTAGTTGGAATTTGATTTTGACTATTGATAAAATGAAACAAATCTGGCACATTGATATGGTTGTTTGTTTCTATTGAGGTCTCAGTTTGATCTAGAAATGAAGTTCAAAATGTGGTCGAGTATTGTGACGCATCGGGAAAAAATCCTAGTTTTTTTTTTTCCACATGTGGAGATTATTTATCGTTTTGGGTCTGTTTAAAACTAAACTTGATTCTCAACAGAACCTAGACCACTCGTGTGTTGTAAGACAACCATTATAAAAAAGGCACAATTTATGAAAGGTAATGCATCTTCATCCATGGAAGTATAGCGTTTTTCTGCTTACTCCCTTAGAGATCTTTTTGTTATCACTCAACCCCCATGTAGTTTAGTTTTAAGTAGAAGGCATTGTTTTTTACTTAGTCAAACAGAAGTTAACCGCTAAACACATCAAACCAAACTTCAAGGAGGGTCTTGTGACAAATAATCAGACATGCGGGTGTTGAATGACAAGGAAAAACTTCACTTTTTGTGATAGTAAGGTCGCACAATGTGCATGTACATTATGTTCCATTTTATATGTAATGTATTACACTTAAGGTTTAATGTTTTGTGTAGTAGGATCTTTTCTGTATAACTCATTACTTTGGTATTTTGCTTTACTATGAAGTTAGAAATTGGAATGTGGAATTATCTTGTGTTAATTGGTGTTCTATTATGTTTATGTGTCATTTATAGTTTTTCGTAAAAATTATTTTTTATAGTCAATAAACTCTTGCGAGTCTACGGACACACCATAAGTCTGAGTAGAATCTCGAGTTTGACAACCTTGCTCTAATGGGACAACATAGGTTGTTGACTGAGTTATGGTATTGATACCATCTTATGTATGTGTGATTCACTTTTTGCAAAGGTTTTCATAATCATATTTCTCAAATGTTCCTTCTCTTTTTTACAGGATGATGAGTGATTACACAGTGGAGACGGTAAATGACGGGCTCACTGAATTCAATGTGGAGTTCCATGGTCCAAAAGAAAGTACTGTCGATATTCTATAGCTAACTTAGTCTTTTGTCATATGAGGAATTGCTTAATAATAAAATGCTCATCATTAAGTTATCTGGTTGTTCTAGATTTCTTACATTTGTGATTGTTGTAGGCCTTTATGAAGGTGGAGTCTGGAAAATTCGCGTTGAGCTTCCTGAGGCATATCCATACAAATCCCCTTCTATTGGCTTTGTGAACAAAATATTCCACCCGAATGTTGATGAGTTGTGAGCACTTCATATGCTTATCAATCTTTTTTATTTTGTGGCAGAAAATTTCTTATATGCAATGTAATTTCTACACTGATCCAGGTTGAACAAGGATTTAATAGTTAATACATTTAGATTTGGGTTCCATGATATATGTCATGTGAACTCTGTTTTATTTAACTAGTGTACAGAGTCTACAGTCCACTATTCTGTTTGTTTTCTTGCCATTATTTTGGGATTTTGTACAATAGAGAAACAAAATTTCTTCACGGAAACAGCTTGCTATCGATAGGGGTCTTTGTACATAGCTTATGGCTGACTCTGCTTTTATATTTCGTTAACTGCAGATCCGGCTCTGTATGCTTGGATGTCATTAATCAATCTTGGAGTCCAATGTTTGGTAATTTGTTATAGGCTTTTCGTAGTAAAAGTTTCAGCATCCAGCGTCTATGATCCTATTATTTTGTCATATCATTGTGTAGTACGCATATATGTAGGTAGACAATTATGTGTACGAAAATCAACAGGAGTAAACAGATTGCCCACCTTCATTATCACCTCTACTTATCCTTTTGATCTGTTTTCTATGTATCTATATTTTAAAGATGACCGAACTTTCCCCCCCCCCCCCCCCTTTTTTTTCAGATCTTCTGAATATCTTTGAAGTTTTTCTTCCACAACTCTTGCTTTATCCAAATGCTACAGATCCTCTGAATGGCGATGCAGCATCATTGATGTTGAAGGATAGAAAGCTGTATGACCAAAAAGTTAAAGGTGAGCATATTTTTTGTTATGGGCTGTTTTTTATGATAGGTTAAGACCACATCTTAAAATGATATTGAATCCCTGAGGTCACTGCATTGCCTATAATCTGTTACAGCAATCCATAAAATGAATACCCTAAATTAATGGGTTTCTGATCTATTGGTTTGATATATATGTTAGACAGAAACCAGAAACAGAAAGTCATGTAGAGTTTGGTCCTTCACTTATAGGACAAGAATCTTGTTGAATTATTGAAACATGATGAAGATAGTTTTTGTACTGGAGACTAATTCATATATATCTGAATATTTGGATTTTTCTTTGAAAAAATTAGTCTTATGGTGAATGGGGGCTGTTTTGTGGTGCCAAAAGATGTGTAAATATTACTAAGCTATTTGTGGGGACAGAGTATTGTGAGCGGTATGCTAAGAAGGAAAACACTTCCAACACTAGTACAGCTGATGAGGATAGTGATGATGATGAGGACATGAGTGAAGAAGAAGACGAAGAAGAAAGTGAATCCAGTGATGATGAAATTCCTGGTCATGCTGATCCTTAAATGTCTTGAAATTTTACCTTTTAAGGGTCCATATGTAGCATCAATGAGAATTTTTACATATTTACTTGTTCAGTGATAAGATAAGATGTATGATTATCATATACTATAATATTTTTTCTGTCTGTAAAATTAAAATTCTTATTCCTCAGTAATTTCGTACAGAGCTAAAATATATTACATATTTAGTCGTTTAGACTTTTAATTATATTTTATTATTTTACAAATGTTCTTATTATTACAACAAAATGAAAGACACAAAAGACTCCATGACCTTAACAAAAGACTAGATAAGAAAATCTAACTTAGAGCTAAATACAAAAAACAAATATAATAGGGAGATAAGAACCTATATAATTGTTCATCAAACAGAGAAGAAGGCATAGAATACAACATACTAATAGCACACTCGTACATGTACAAATACAAGACCCTTCCATTTTAGTTGACTGATTTTCTTAAAGAGTCTGTCTTTTGCTTAGACGCGAAAAGGGAAAATGATGCTTTGGTTTGTCCTAGAAATGACTGGTTTTAGAGAATCAGATGTTACTACTATTTTGTTGCAACCATTTTAGTTGCAATTTCACACCTAATTTGGACAGACAAAATCATAGGTTTAATTAGTTTCCATGCGTGCAAATTAATAATACAAGACCCTTCCATTTACTTTTTTCTTTTAGGATCTCCATAATCATAACGTGACCATCTCTTAACAAGTGAAAGATTGCCTACAGTGAGGCTCGTGAATGTCTCACCTTAGAGCTATTATGATTTTTGGTTTATTAGCAACATCAATCATTTCAAAGATGGCCCAAATAAATGCAACTATATAATCAAACCATGCCTATATAATAAAATGATCTTGAAAATAAAATATCAAAAAGTGAAGAAAAAACACACACACACACACACAAGGGTGGCATGAAATGGCTAAATTTCCGGAGCATGTTACAAGGGCACTATCATCTGCAATGATGTGAATTGAAAAAAAAGAAGCCACTCAACAAATAGAGAGAGCGTTAGAGTTTTGACTTAGCAAGTTGTGTTGTCTATATACTATATAGGTCAACATCTTCATCATTTTGCTTCTTTCTTTTCTTTCTTTTTTGTTTTTGGTCTTGTAGCTTTCATGTTACACATACAAGTCAATGCACTTAGTGCACAATATTTTCAATCATAGAAGACAAGCATAAAGAATAGTAGTAGTGCCTATAATACGAGAACAGTTTCCTTACTTTCTATAGAAGTATAATCACTCTCACTCTTCCTTGCACCTCCTTCTCCATTATACTATTATGATATTAAGCAAATCAGTTCTCAGAAATCAGAATATCTTCTATCTTTTTCTTTTCCAAAATGCACAGCAATGAACTTGAAGCAGGTTTTACCAATGTGAAGTACTACTACTCATCTCCTCAATCTCCTTTCTCTACATTTCAAACTCCAAATAATGGTAACAATATTGATGAGAAAGAAACAACAACTTTATCATCTTTCAGCAAAATAAGTCCACTTATTTTATTAGTTATAATAGTTCTAGCAATTATCTTCTTTATCTATGGACTAATCCATTTAGTTCTATGGTTTCTCTTAAAAAGATCATCCTCACAACAACTTTACAATCCCAACAGATTCCCAGAAACAACACCAAACCATGCTCTTCAAAGACAACTTCGACATCTCTTCAACTTGCATGATTCTCATTCTGGTCTAGAAAAAGCTGTCATAGACACTCTTCCTATTTTCAATTACAAAGATTTAATGGGTTTAAAGGAACCCTTTGATTGTGCTATATGTCTCAGTGAATTTTCTGAGGTGGATAGGTTAAGGTTACTTCCTATGTGCACACATGCATTTCACATGAATTGTCTTGACACGTGGCTTCTTTCAAATTCTACTTGTCCTCTTTGTAGAGCAACTTTCTCAAGTTCATGTTTCCATGTAGAGAATGTTGAAAATTCTTTGGTTTTGCCACGTGTCATAGATGAGGAAGAGAATAATATTGGGTTTTCAGATAGTCAAAGGGTGTTTTCTGTGAGACTTGGAAAATTCAGAAATAATAACAACAATGGATTGGATTTGGATGGTAGTAGTTGTAGTTTGGATGAGAGGAGATGTTACTCTATGGGTTCATATGAGTATGTGGTTCGTGATTTGAATTTGCAAGTGGTTTTGTCTCATTGTTGTGATGAAAGACAAGATGAAGGTGGTGAAGTGGGGAGGGGATATCCATTAGAAAATGAGAATGTGGAGGGAAAGAGGATAGGGAATAGAAGTAAAGGTGAGAGTTTCTCTGTTTCTAAGATCTGGCTTTGGTCAAAGAAGAGCAAATTTTCTAGTTCTGATGTTGCCTTTCCTTGATTTCTTAGTGTAACACTAACAAATGAGACAGCTTAAGATATTATAAATAAGCTATATTTTCTATCCAGAATTGCATGGCTATATTAATGCTCCTGTTTTCAATATCATACCTGGAAGATTTCTTTTTTTTTTTTTACTAATTCTTGCGCTAAGCAAATGACGATTTTAAAACCTGTTATTATAAACATAGAAGCTGTATTAAGAAAACAGTGAAGTTGTAATAAGCAGAATTGTAAGTTTGGGCCTGTTTTGTTGTATTATTTTGGCCCAGTATTGTTTTGTTTAGTTAGCCCATTGATGGGTAAAACTTTGTGTATTAAAGGATCAACTGCCAATGAATGAAACAGTTTTTCAGTTAATCACAATTACTGTTAACGATTGGTACCAGAGCTCGTTGAAGCCTGGGAAAGAAACTCGATCAAAGAAGAACAACAGTTCTTGAAGGAAGATCATCTCCGATAGCAATGGCGGAAAAAGAGAACGGATCCTATATGCAACCGGCGATACCCAAACTAGATGGGTACTACGAGCACTGGAAGATTTTGATGGAAAATCTTCTTCGTTCCAAGGACTACTGGGATGTGGTGGAAAATGGAGTTCCACAATTGACGAAGAATCCTACTCCAAATGCAAAGAAGGCTCACGATGAAGCAAAGATGAAAGACTTAAAAGCCAAAAATTACTTGTATCAAGCAATTGATAGCAACATGCTTGAAACAATCTTGAAACAAGAATCAGCGAAGGATATTTGGGAATCTCTCAAGCAGAAATTCCTTGGTTCGAAGAAGGTCAAACATGCACAATTGCAAGTTCTCAGGCGAGAATTTGAGGTTCTGGAGATGAAAGAAGAGGAAACAGTGAATGAGTACTTCGCAAGAACACTGGGAATTGCGAACAAGATGAAGAGTCTTGGTGAAGCTTTGAGCGAAACCAGTGTAGTAGAGAAGATCTTGAGGTCAATGACGGCGAAATTCAATTACGTTGTATGCTCGATTGTGCAATCAAATGACATTGAAACTCTCACCATTGATGGGCTACAGAGCAACGTCATCATTGAAGAGCAACGCATGAAAGGGCAGAAAGAGAAAGAGGATGAACAGGTGATGAAAGTAAACACCACGACGACTAGAGGAAGAGGACGTGGACGAGGTGCGGGGAGAGGAAGAGGTAGGTCCAAGGAGCAGATTGAATGCTATAAGTGCCACAAGCTTGGGCATTACCAATATGAGTGCCCAAACCTTGAAGGCAATGAAGCAAACTTTGCTGACTGTGAAGAAGAAGGGGAAATTCTATTAATGGCCTGCTGTGGTGACTCAGAAACGAGTAGTGAAAGTCATGATAACTCAGAAACAGAGAAAGAATGTTGCTGGTTCTTTGATACAGGAAGCAATGTACACTTGGGAGGAATCTTGAGTGAAGAACTCCTAATGGCTCAATCTAGTGATCCAGAAATCAGTAAAGAAAACACTTGGTTCCTGGATTCTGGTTGTAGCACACACATGTGTGGAACCAAGAAATGGTTCTTCAATTTAGATGAAGGCTTCAAGGAATCGGTTAAAGTTGGTGACGACAGAAAGTTAAAAGTGGAAGGAAAAGGCAGTATTAAGTTGAAGATAGAAGGTAGAATACAAGTTGTGACAGATGTGTTCTATGTTCCAGATTTGAAGAGCAACCTTCTGAGCATTGGACAACTCCAGCAAAAGAAATTGAAGATCATATTTGAAGATGACAAATGTGAAGTATACCACAAACAAATGGGATTGATCATGACTTCTCTCATGACAAGTAACAGAATGTTTCCTGTGCAAGCCAAACCAATTGAAACTGCAGAAAGTTGTATGCAAGCTTCAGTTGAAAAGATCACAGAATTGTGGCACAAAAGATATGGACACTTGAGTCACAAAGGGCTAATGCTGCTCAAACAAAAGGAGATGGTAAGAGGGCTTCCCACACTGGTTGATATAGAAACTGTGTGCACTGAGTGTCAAGTAGGAAAGCAACACAGAGATAAGATACCAAAGCAAAGCAATTGGAGAGCTACAAGGAAATTGGAGCTGGTTCACTCTGATATCTGTGGTCCAATCACACCTGAATCCAACAGCAAAAAGAGGTACTTTATTTCTTTTATTGATGATTTTACTAGGAAGAGTTGGATATACTTTCTTAGTCAAAAATCTGAAGCATTTGAGACATTTAAAAGTTTCAAAGTCATGGTTGAGAAGGAAGGTTAGTTATTCATTAGCTGTTTAAGAACAGATAGAGGAGGTGAATTCAATTCTCATGAGTTTATAGAATTTTGTTCTGTGAATGGAATCAAAAGACAGTTGACAGCAGCATTCACACCTCAACAAAATGGTGTGACTGAGAGGAAAAATAGAACAGTAATGAACATGGTTGGATGTTTGCTGAGTGATTCTAAACTGCCAAAACACTTCTGGACAGAGGCAACTAGATGGAGTTTTTATGTCTTGAACAGGTGCCCTACTATATCAGTCAAGGATGTCACTCCAGAAGAAGCCTAGAGTGGCATAAAACCCTCTGTTGGTCATTCAGGGTATTTGGGTGTCTTGCATACATGCATACTCCTGATAACCAGAGAAAGAAACTAGATGATAAGAGCAAAAAATGCATTTTCCTTGGAGTTAGTGATGAATCTAAGGCATATAGGTTGTATGATCCACTCACTGAGAAAGTAATAGTTAGTAGGGATGTAAACTTTGATGAGACAAGAAGATGGGATTGGGAAAATAGAGAAGACACAGAAGTTGACAAGAGTCTAGAGTGTGACTTAGAAGAAATTGATGTAGAAAGCAACACCAATATCACCAACAATCAGAATAATGAAGCTTCAAATAACCAACACACTGAGCCCTCCTCAAACTTGGATCAAGGGAGAGGAGAAGCAAGTGAAGATACTTCAGAAAGTGAGTCTGAAAGTAGCAACAATACTTCAAATAATTTGGAGCCTAGGACTAGAAGAGAGCCAGTATGGTGGAAGGATTACAAGGTTAACCATTTGATGTCTGTTGACAGTAGTGACTTCCTTGATGAATTACAAAATCATGAGCTGCAGAGTCATGAGTTGCAAAGCCTAGTCACAATTGAGAGTGATTCTGATCCACTCACATTTGATGAAGCTGTGAAGCATAAGAAATGGAAGGAAGCTATGGAAACTGAGATCAAATCCATAGAGAAAAATGAGACTTGGCAACTGGAGGACTTACCTCCCAATGTCAAGAAGATTGGGGTCAAATGGGTCTATAAAATGAAATTTAATGAAGAAGGGAAGATAGACAAGCACAAGGCAAGGTTGGTTGCCAAAGGATACTCTCAAAGGGCAGGAATTGACTTTGAGGAAGTGTTTGCTCCTGTGGCATGATGGGACACAATTAGATGTGTCTTGGCCATAGCTGCTGGTGAAAATTGGAATGTATTCCAATTAGATGTAAAATCAGCATTTTTACATGGAGAGTTAGAAGAGACTGTCTATATAGAACAACCTCAGGGATTTGAAAAAAAGGGAATGGAAGACAAAGTGTATAGGCTAAAGAAAGCTCTATATGGTCTTAGGCAAGCACCAAGAGCATGGTATAGTAGGATAGATTCCTACTTTGTAAAAGAGGGATTCACCAAATGCCCTCATGAGCCCACACTGTACATCAAAAGAAATGAAGAAAAAAGAAAAATGCTCATAGTCAGTTTATATGTTGATGATCTGATATATACTGGCAATGATGATTTAATGATTGAACATTTCAGGAAATCAATGCAGCAGGAATTTGATATGTTTGACTTAGGAAGAATGAGATACTTCCTTGGTGTTGAAGTAATTCAAAATCCAATTGGCATCTTCATCACTCAGCAGAAATAAAGTAAGAGCATACTTGAAAGGTTTGGGATGACAGATTGTAAAGCTGTGAGTAGTCCTATGGCCACTGGCTGTAGACTTTCAAAACTCAGTAATGAAGAGAAAGTTGATTCCACCTTGTTCAAGCAAATTGTGGGAAGTTTGATGTACTTGAATGCAACAAGACCAGATGTGATGTTTGCAGTTTGCCTCATCAGTAGATTTATGGAGAATCCCACTACTCAACACCTTGTGGCTGCAAAAAGAGTAATGAGGTACTTGAAAGGAACATCTGATGCTGGTGTGCTGTACAGAAGAGGAGAAAAGCAGCAACTCACTGGTTATTGTGACAGTGATTATGTTGGCAGTATCGATGACAGAAGAAGCACGAGTGGATACATCTTTATGCTGAACAATGGAGCTGTATCCTAGTCATCAAAGAAGCAGCCAATCGTTACATTATCTACAACTGAGTCTGAGTATATAGCAGTAGCATACTGCACGTGCCAAGGAATATGGTTGACAAGAATTCTGGAGGCTTTGGGAATGGAACAGAACAAATGCTTAACTGTAATGTGATAACAATTCCACAATCAAATTGTCAAGGAATCCAGTGCTTCATGGTAGAAGCAAACACATAGATGTGCGATTTCATTTTCTTAGGGACCTATGCAATTCAAAACTCATTGAATTAAAATATTGTCCCACACATGAGCAACTTGCAGATATCCTGACAAAAGCTTTGAAGCAGGAGAGCTTTGACAAACTAAAGAAGAGCATTGGCATGACTGATCTGAAGATGGTGAAGTTTGAGTAAACTAAACTCTATAGAGTTGAGTTTAAGGGAAGAAATGTAAACATAGAAGCTGTATTAAGAAAACAGTGAAGTTGTAATAAGTAGAATTGTAAGTTTGGGCCTGTTTTGTTGTATTATTCTGGCCCAGTATTGTTTTGTTTAGTTAGGCCATTGATGGGTAAAACTCCGTGTATTAAAGGATCAACTGCTAATGAATGAAACAGTTTTTCAGTTAATCACAATTACTGTTAACAATTATCGCTACCCGATTATTTTGTAGTTGTTATTGCCAATTTGCCATATTTGGACCTTAAAGTTGAGCTCAAAGTTCTCCTTGGACTCAAGCTAGTTAGGGAGCTTTATCTTTAATCCAGTTATCCTAGAAATGGACTCGTCAATGCTCGTTGACTTAGTAAACAAAGGTGTATCGACTATTCACGGGAATGGATCCTCTCAAGTTGGAAAAAACTTGAGAAAATAAAGTGTTATAAATCTCACATTTAAAGTTCTACTCTCTCTTATTTATTATACTATACCCACATTTTCTCTCTCTTTAATGAATGGTTAGGGTTTCATTGGACTCTCATGTCACTTGAGAGGATCCTTTCCCGATTCTTCACATCCTCATCCTTTCTCTTCTTCGTTAGCAAGATTGAGAAGCTTATGTGGTTCATACTTGTCCAGAAACAAATCGCAATGCAGATTTGCTTGCCAATCATAACCACATCAAGGGATCACATTCCATGGGGTCCTCAATTTAGTTCAAAGATGTGTTGGAGAGAGAAATTAGAGATAGACTTCCAATGTTGAGAAGTCAAAAACATCCTTAAGTAATTGTGTAAATGTAGGAAACAATAGAGAACATCCCTAAGTGCTACTAAAAGTGATGAAGCACAATTAAAAGTCATTACCCGTGACGAATAGCATGGCTCAAGTATAAATATAAAAGTACGGCGTACTTCCTTTCCAGTGTAAGGTTAAAGATTTCATGACTGCCATACCTATAGTTAGTGAGCTCAGCTAACTGCCTGGACTGTGGTTAGTAGAACCGGAACGCGTGCCTGAAAATAAAGAGAAAAAAGAAAGAAAAAAAAAAACAGAGCGAGTCATACACACACGACTGAGTTATAGTCAGTGGTTTACCCAAAAAACACACTAACTGACTCACAGTCAGAGTGACCCTAGAAAGCAAGCATGGGAATTCCTTCTTCCGAAACACCAACCCTTCGAATCTTCAACATACCTCAATCTTCAACCGCTCAAGACCTTTTCAACTTTCTACAATCAACCGTAGGTCCCTCTTCCGTTTTCGCTCTCGAAATCTTCACCGATCATACTAACTGGAAATCCCGTGGTTCAGGTCGCGTTCAGTTCGAAACCTTCGATGCTAAATCACGCGCTCTTTCTCTCTCCTCCGATAATCAACTTCTCTTCAACTCTCATTTTCTTCGCTTCTCTGAATCCTTTGAAGATATCGTTTATAGACCTCCGTTATCCCGTAACCGCCTCGATAATGGTGTACTTCATGCTGGTTTCACTGTTGCTGTTGATCGTATGGCTGTTCTTGAATCGTGGGAAGGTGTTCGAGGTTGGGTTATGTTTGAAAGGAATAAGCTTGATTTCTGGGTTACTTTTGGTGATCAATGTTTTAGACTTGAGATTCCATTTGAAAATATTTTGGAAGCTGATGGTTATTGTTCTGAAGATTCTAAACCCAATGCCCTCCTCTTAAAGGTAAACTATCTATCCTTTTTTTCCTATTTATGCATGTTTCTCTTTCACTAAACTTCAATTTAAGTTGAATGTCATTTTGGAAGCACTTTGTTTATACGAAAGATTATTTTTGTTTTTTTCGATGGTTTTTGATTTTGTTTGTGTTATCATTGTTAAGTTAGAGTTGGTTGCCTTTGTTGTTTTGTTCATTCTCAGTTGAAATATGGGCCAAAGATCTATCAGAAAAAAATGGGCCCAAATGTAACAACAAAGTTTAAGGCTGATAGGTACCGATTCTGTAAGGATGATTTTGAGTTTCTATGGGTGAGGACTACAGATTTTTCACCTTTGAAGTCAATTGGACACTCTACGTCGTTTTGTTGGGAAATTGAGGATGAATCACTTGCTTCGAAGGTTTTTCGAAGTTTCCCATTCTACAGAGAAAATTTGAAAGATTTGATTCTGGAAGATGGGAAAGAATTTGTTTCTCCAACGGAAACGGTTCCGCTTGTGAAGTATAGTTTGGATTCTAAGTTACCTTATGAGTCTCTTTTCCAATTGAATTCCCTTGTCCATACTCAGAAAGTTAGTCTTGCTTCGGTCGATGATGAATTGATTGAGTTGTTTGGAAGCTTAGATGAAGAAACTAAGGCCGTGATTTTTCAAAAGTTGCACAAGATGGTTTCCACTTGTTATGAGCCTCTTAAATTTGTGAAGACTCAGCTACACGTGATGAGTAGAAAGCATAGGCGGCTTCTCTCGTCATCACAGAAAAGGTTGGCGGATAATAACATAATGAGTTGTCATAGAGCCTTGATTACCCCGTCAAAGATTTATTGCCTCGGTCCCGAGCTTGAAACCTCGAATCATGTGGTAAAACATTTTGCAGCGTATGCTTCGGACTTCATGAGGATTACTTTTGTTGAAGAGGATTGGACTAAGCTTCCAGCTAATGCAATATCGACTAGTTTGCAAAAGGGGATCTTTGCAAAGCCTTTTAAGACTGAAATATATAAGCGGATATTGACTATTCTTCGAGATGGGATTGTTATTGGATTGAAAAGATTTGAGTTTCTAGCCTTCTCTGCTAGTCAACTGCGGTCAAATTCTGTTTGGTTATTTGCTTCGAATGATAAAATTAAAGCAGCTGATATCAGAGAATGGATGGGATGCTTCAATGATATCCGCAGTGTTTCTAAATGCGCAGCAAGGATGGGTCAGTTGTTCAGTTCTTCCATGCAAACTTTTGAAGTGGCCCCTCAAGATGTGGAGATAATTCCAGATATTGAAATCGCCTCTGATGGGGATGGTGTAAACTACTGTTTCTCAGATGGTATTGGAAAAGTTTCCCAACCTTTTGCAAGGCAACTTGCTGAAAAGCTAAAATTGGATCTGAGTCGGATTCCATCAGCATTTCAAATTCGGTATGGTGGATATAAAGGTGTCATTGCTGTTGATCGCCATTCTTCTAGGAACTTATCGTTACGTGACAGTATGCTGAAGTTTGAATCCCAAAACAGGATGCTTTGCGTCACTAAATGGAGTGAATCAATGCCCTGCTTTCTCAATCGAGAGATTATATCCCTGCTGTCCACCTTAGGAGTAAAAGATGAGGCGTTTTTGGCATTGCAAGAGGAACAGTTGCATTTGCTAGGAAAGATGTTGACTGCTAGGGAGGCAGCGTTGGATGTTTTGGAAAATATAAGTGGAGCTGATTCAAAAAGCATTCTAGTGAAGATGTTGCATGGATTTTATGAGCCAAACAGTGAGCCTTACCTAATGATGATGCTCAAGGCTCATTATGCATACCAATTATCTGATTTGAAAAGTAGATGCCGAATATTTGTCCCCAAGGGTCAAATCTTGTTAGGTTGCTTGGATGAAACTGGTATTTTGAATTATGGTGAAGTATTTGTCCGCATAACCGTGACAAAAGCTAAGGACAAAATTGAAGATGAGAACTTAAGGAAAGTGGGTGACGATGATGGCACACGAATAATAGTAGGGAAAGTGGTAGTCACAAAAAATCCTTGTCTTCACCCAGGAGACGTCAGAGTCCTTGATGCTGTCTACAATGAAGAATTAGAGGAAAAGGGCATGACGGATTGCCTTGTATTTCCACAAAAGGGACCTAGGTATGTATATATTGGGTTAGATTTGCAACTGCATTTAATTGTAATCATTTGTTGTATTCACTGCATTTAATTGTAATCATTTGTTTTATTCATGTCAGGATTATCAGTCACTTCTTTTACATTTATCGTTAGTCTTGTCATAAACTACAATATGTCATTAATCATCCGCTAACAAAAGAAGGGGACACGTCCCTAGGGGAGATGAGATAAAATGAGTCATTAGCCACACAATTGCATGTCATTTAGAACATTCAGCATCTACTTGCTCAGTCCTATCATTGACTTCTGCAAAAACAATCCTAGGATCACATGAATTTGTTGCCAATCGGTTCTAGTTCGATCCTCTGTTAATTTCCCTTAAGTTTTTCTGTCTCCATGCGCTTAAGAGTTCCTTATATTCGTTGTTTGGTTGACAAGTTGGTAGTTACTTTACATTTTATATTGTTGTGCCTTGTTAGATATGAAACCATTCATAAGCGATTAGGCTTTAACCTAACAAATTAAACTTTTAGGAGAAATGGTGCTTGCCATGGAGTCAAAGTATTTATGACCAATTGATCAGAAGTTTTATCCTTACCATCCCCGTACTTTGAGTAGAGTAGGCAAACCCAAAGGACTCTTGCATGAAGGGTGTTAAATACTAATAGGAAAACCATTCACAAGCTTTCAACTAACTGTTAAGTTCTTAGGAGTGTTGGTCCTTCACATGCCTTAGTCTGCACAGTTTTCATTGGCCAAGAGAAATGCAGAATGAAAATTTCATTTCAGAATTTTTTCATTAATCTCAGATTTATTAGTAATTGGGGCATTAAGGTTTTTTCGTCTGATTCTTGACAGTCTGGGTTTGGATGAGCCCAATACTGGTCATAAGTCATAGCATGTACTTTATAATTTCATATAATTAAAAGTTTATACACACAGACATATATGTACAGTTAGATGCAGAAAGGTTCTAGTACTAGCTTCTGTAATCTGGTAGGCCATACTGAGCTTTCTTGTGAATCCTCTAGTTCTATTGTAGTTGGCTTGCCTTTGACCTGACTCGGGTGGTACAGTTGTTGAGGTGGGCAGGCCCAGATTAACATCCCTTAACCCCAAAGTGTATATATATATATATATATATATATATATATATATATATATATATATATATATACACACACAACTGTAGACAATCTTAGCCGTCTAAAATAAAAAAGTAAAAATGTAAAACCGAAACATAGAATAGCACCCGATCGCTTTCAACTGCACAGTGTAGTTGACTTGGTCCACAGAGACTCCGCTTGCTTGTACATATTATATTTTGCGCAAGTTCAAGCTTGACCAGAATTTCAAACCAGCTGAATTTTGTCCAAGCTTGGCCCTTGGGCTTATTTGATATGTCTACTACAATTTTTATTAGGGTTGCTTGCACTTGTGCCTATTAGCCCACTTCAGTTCTACACCAAAAAGTCATTATCATTGATGTTTATTTTTAGAGTATTGCTATTTGTTGTGAAGGAGTTCCAATACAAATTGTGATGAACATTACTGGATCAATTAGATTAATATTTGTCAGACAACATCTGTACAAGGTAGAAATAGATATGCAGATAAAAGTTAACCATGTAGCTTTTGTATCAGTTCTTGCAACTCTCTTTTGCAGCATCCAACATTTGTGCTATTTTTTAAAGTGTTTTTCTCATATTGATGTTTATTGCCGCCAATACTTGCTTACAGGCCTCATCCAAATGAATGCTCTGGGGGTGATCTTGATGGGGATTTATTCTTCATAAGCTGGGACAAAGATCTAATCCCTAGTCAAATCGAGAATCCAATGGACTACACAGGAAGAAGGCCTCGTATAATGGATCACAAGGTGACACTAGAGGTAATAAATTTTTAACAAAGTTAATCAATTTTAACTTTTTTTCTTAAAAAACATATAAATGTGAGAAATTGTTCCTTATTTGTTTGTTATGTCTGCATAGGAAATCCAACATTTTTTTGTTGATTACATGATCAATGATACTTTGGGTGCTATCTCCACCGCACATTTGGTTCACGCCGACCGCGAACTAGAGAAGGCCAGGAGTAGAAAATGCCTGGAGTTAGCAGAGCTTCATTCCATGGCTGTTGACTTTGCAAAGACTGGAGCTCCTGCTGAAATGCCAAGAGCTTTGAAACCAAGAGAGTTTCCAGATTTCATGGAGAGGTTTGAGAAGCCTATGTATATATCCAAAGGGGTGCTAGGAAGCCTTTATCACGCCATAGTTGAGTCCCAATCACAACTAAGGTCTAACACTGTTTTGTCAGAGAAGCTTGTAGAAGAAGCATATGATCATCAACTTGAAGTTAATGGTTATGAGGTGTTCCTGGAGACTGCACTAAGTCACAAAGAAATGTATGCACAGAAGATGAGCACCTTAATGATCTTCTATGGTGCAGAGACTGAGGTTGAAATGCTAACTGGTAACTTGCAAAACCGTGCTTCGTATTTACAGCGCGATAACAGGAGATATGGAGATATGAAGGATAGGATTCTGATCTCAGTAAAGGATCTTCAGCGTGAAGCTAAAGAATGGTTTGAAACTGATTGTCAACCACATGAATATCAAGCCATGGCATCTGCATGGTATCATGTGACTTATCACCCTAAACATTACCAAGAAAGCACGACTTTTTTAAGCTTTCCATGGATAGTTGGTGACATTTTATTGCATATCAAGTCTGCAAACCGTAAACCCCAAGGAGTTAGCGTAGTGGAGCATGACAAGATTTGTATTCAACAGGTTTCAGATTCCAATCTCCCCTAGTCTCTTTGGGGTGAGGTAAATGTAATTTCATTCGTAAGTGTTCAAAGAGGCTGAAGGTTTTTCCTGCCTTGTATTGGGAAGTCATCCTATCATCTTAAAATTTCTGTAACTTAAAAAGTCTGCAAACAATAAAGTTGACAGTTGAATGGCTTGCTCTAATGTTTCTATGTATTTTTTTCCCGTAGAATTGAACTCTAAAAAAGGAGCTTTTTGGCCAAGGGCGAATCCAGGATTAAAAAATAAGGCGTTCCTTCAAGAAACGTAATAGGTTTGCGGATTCTCATTCTGAATCAAAGTTTTCAGACCTCCAAGATGACCTCGCATATTATTTGCTCCATCATACCCTTGACCTTGAATTTTAGACATACACAACCCCAATCTAGACAACAAGTTTCAAGAGCCTCTAAATGTGTTTTTGCACTAGTATCTGCGACATGAACAATATCAACATATTATATCCATCAAATCAACTTGCCCAAAAACTACGATTTTCCACAGAATCTTTCTAACAGGATACTTCGTCAAACGTATTTGGTTAGAACCATTTAAAAGGTAAGCTCTTCTTACTTCATATTATTGCACATTTGGATGATACTTAAGAATTTATTTTCTTTTCGAGGGATCCATCTCCAAATATGCCCTTATCTCACTAATATCTCATCTGTGAGTTCACGAATTTGAGGAATCGATGGTGGAATTGATTAGTCATGATCTTGTGGAATTGGTGATGGAATTGATTGGTCATAAGTTCACTTATATTATAACCATACCTTTCAGATATCTGTTATATAATTGATTGGTGGAATTGAGTGGTCACAAGTTTGAGTAAAAAGAGCTATTTTTTATCAAAAAAGGAGCCACCTTGAATAACGGTGTTCCCCTGGATTCGAACCTAGCCCGTTTTGTGCAAAGTTTGGGGTGTATTACCACTAAGGTAGGATGTTTGGGTGTTCCAGGGCACACCAGGAAAATCATTTGAATCCGCCACTGTTTTTGGCTATGTAAATGTTAGTTGAAGGTGGGATCTTGTGTTTATTACCGTACTGCGAGCTTTTATTTCTGCCATAATAATAATAACAATAATAATATTGTTAAAAATTCACTCTTAGAATAAAAAAAACTTCATTGCCTCGGTTTAATTCAAATCACGGTCATAGTGGACTCATCCCAAAATTAACTAGCCAATATTTCGATTTGATATTAGGGCTGCCCGCCAAATGAGTTCAGTGGATTTAACCTAGAAATGGTTCATCTGAGAAACAATCATATAGTGCTATTTACATTCATTTATGTTTGGTGGGCCCTAAGTTTAGGTGGTTGGGTTTGGGTGGGTTGATTCGGCTAGCGAATGGCAATCGCAACCGTGACTTTAGGAGTCGCGTAATTTTCGAAACAAGAAGTTCAAGTAGAGGTAGTAATAAATGGAGAAGAAGACGTTAAGGGCTTAGGTCATAAGCTTACAAGCGTGTAAAAGCTTGAGAATAGCAAAACCAAAAAGCAAAAGAAATTATGACATCATCGTACCATGGACAACTTTATAACTTTTACTAAATTACTATTAATATTCCCTCTTTTGTTTAACGTATGGTAGGATAAAGACTAACCTTCTTCATTTGACAAAGAACAAATTTAACAACAAATCAAACTATATTGTAGGTGCATGTGTGTATTTAGCGAGCAGGTGTGGGTAGAGCTGTCAATGGGTTGGGTCTGGCCCGGCCCAGCCCAGCCCATAGGCCCAAACGACATTTGTGGGTTGGGTTGGGCCGGCCCAATATTCTAATGGGCTGCATATTTAATGGCCCGACCCGGCCCGACATCAGCCCAATGGGCTACAAATCATTGAATTTTTAGAATTTTGACCATAGTTTTTTCCTACAAATAAGCAATATACATAAAGACAATATTTTGAGAGTAACATAGTGTATAATAAGATAAATAAATGTGTTTTGGCTAAAAAAAGTCAATTTAAATCTGTTTTTGCTCTAAAAATCACCATAAATAATTAATTAACGCTTTGTCCATCAGCCCATGGGCCAGCCAGACCCAACCCATATATATGATCGGGCCCGTTGGGCCGGGCCAAAAACTTAGCGTTGTTTTTTGGGCCTCTATTTTTAGAGCCCGGCCCAACCAAATAATTGGGCCTGCCCGTTGGGCTGAGCCAAAATTGACAGCTCTAGGTGTGGGCGTATCGATGAATTACTACCGCCGGTCCATAATATAATAAACAAAATATGTTTTTTGGTGGTCCCTAGTATAATAAACAAACACTATTTTAAGATGTATTAAATGATTAAGGGTTTTTTTTTGGTACCCCCACCATCTTCCCATATACCCCCACAAGACTTTTTTGGACAAAAATACCCCTAAAAAATTTGACCAAAAATCGTATATACCTCACCCTACATATATACGACCTTGAAAATTTCAAATCGTATATATGTGAATTTTTTTTAAATAGGTCGTATATACATAAGGGGTATTTACGACTTTGTAAAATACAAGTCGTATATACCCCCACACCTACATATATACGATTTGTTGAAATACAAGTCGTATATACGTAGGTGTGGGGTACATACGACTTGTATTTTACAAAGTCGTATATACACCCCCTTATGTATATACGACTTGTTATTAAAAAAATTGCTTTAATTATAAAAAAAAAGGTTAAAATCGCTACTAAAAATACGTTAACGAGTCAAAACTAATCAAAAAATTATAAAAACACCACTAAAAATCTAATAAAACCAAAATAAGGTTATGCAAAAAATTTTAGATTTTTTGGATACTATGAAAAATTAAAAAAATTGATAAAAAATAGTAAACGATGGAATTTGGGATTTTGAGCCTCGCAGTCCCGTAAAAATTATATTCCACGGGAGTCTTGGTCCTTGATTTTTTTCGGATTTAATGGCTGTGGTTTCATTACAATCGGAGTAGGTTGCCCGAAAACCGATTTTTTAGCCTAAATTATTCACTCGACGTATAACATCGTCATGTGTTAACGAACTACACACTAAACAGAATCAAAAGACGGTCAATATTCATATCTAATTTAATTTTCTAAAAAAAATATAATTTTAATTTTTTAAATGATTTATTTATTTATTATTTGGGTTACAAAATCGTATATACCTAGGTGTGGGGTACATACGGTTTTGTAATTTAACAAATCGTATATACCCCCACCTTAGGTATATAAGATTTGGTTTTTTAAAATTTTTAGGGAAAATCGTATATACGATTTCCAATTTTTTAATATTTTTAGTGGAAATTCGTATATAGGTATATACGATTTCCAATTTTTTTATTTTTTTTATTTTTTTGAGCTGGGGATATGTTGGGGTTTTTTAATTTTGTGAAGCGTATTTTAGTCTTTTCGTATGGGGCGTGGGGGTATATGGGAAGGTGGTGGGGGTAAAAAAAAAAACAATGATTAATATCAAATTTACCTCTAAGTGGAAGGGTCGATTCTGGAAACCAATGATTACTTTTGTTCACCCAAGTTGGGTATATGGCTCGCCTCATAAATGTAGACTCAACCAAGGAAATAAAAAATCACATACCTTGTACCAATTGTACCAAAAAAACATACCTTGTACCAAAAAAACATGCAGCACTAAAATAGGTAGCACGTTGTACCCTTACTTTGTTATTTGATCTCCCTTCTTCCTGCATTATAGAGTTCCTCATATTCACTGGGTTCTTGTGCAACAACGAAGGAGCAACACTTCAGAAATGGACGCTGTAGCATAGTTATCTTCTTTTGCTTTTGTAAATACACTGGAAAATTATGTTATTTTTTTAAAAAGAAAAAAAATCATGTTTATTGTGCATCACAGACCATTCAATTTGTTTATTTTAATCTTAAATATCATTTTGGTCTTTGCAAAAATCTATTTTGGTTCCTAATATCACTTTTCTGTTTTTTTGACAGATTAGGAGGCACATTTTAAATGAGCTGGCAACGGTGACATGTATTCCTTGTATATTTGGAATCTTGGATTGCCACATCATTGAATCATAAGTCAATTGAATTTCAATATACAATAACAAAAGATGCATAGTTATGTTGATCTAAAATAAAAAAATACAAGCAAGTGGTGACGGAAACGGGAGAAGTGAATGTAATTTTAATGTGATATGATCAATAATAAATTTATTATTGTGGGTACTAAAAAACAGGATTTAGTTAAAGATAGAAAAAAACGGTGCCACGTCATTTCAACATTTAGTAAATGTTTCCTGGAAAGGGGAAATTATGCATACATACTGTCTATGTAAAGGTCCCCTGCCTCACCGCATGAATTGGCCATAGTGCCATACAACGCCCGTCGGACATTATGCCTGCATTATGGCTCTATTTGGCAATGCTCATCCATTAGCTTATAACGGATTCACTAGTTGGAAGAGTTTGGCACAATTAGCTTTTAGAGTGTTTCTACTAATTTATAGCATTTTTTGAAACACTACTTGAAGTACGTACTACACTAGCACTCACCCAAGTAGGAGTCAACTTGCCCTCACCCAAGTAGGTACTGTACTACACTAGCACTCGACTCCCTTAGTTGACCCCTCCACAACTATTATTCATAAGATGAAAACTGAGAATACTACTATTTTGAAAGGTTAAGAAGGAGATGAAGCTACACGAATTAGACACGCAATATTCATTGGATGAAAGACTGATTATTAGTATTGACAATTTGACATATCAATATCAATTGGCAATTCGCAAATCAAAACCCCACCACCACCGCCCAATATGCCTATTCATAATAATCATTAGCCATCATGAAATTAAAAATCATAACTGGGGATTAATTGCAAGCCAAGCATCTCATTTCTCAGCTTTACTCCACCCAAAATACCAACCAATAAAAACTATAGATGAATTAATTAATTATAATACTATCCAAATTATCCAATAGCATCCGAAAAACAGTATATTATACACAACAGTTGTGACCAGTAATGTATCTACAATAGTATATGAAAATAAACAACTATAGCTAAACAAAATCTCATAGGATACCGAATGGGTAAGATCTACAGAAAGGAATAATTTAGGAAAGGGCCAAAGAAAAGAAAAGAGAAAATGACCCCATGGCAGCATTCGCACTCTTTTCACTTTCGCCAACCAAACATGACCTAACCTATCCCACGCCCACTCTCCAGCTCACAATATGCACATTCCAGCGCACAATAGCTCACGCGGCGCACTCACACTAAAACAGCCACGTCACCACCTTGCTCCGGCGAAACCTGCTTAATACTAACGGCGGCGTATCGCGTAGAGAAATTACGAAAACCATCGTCGTCGCAATCTCCATTCTGTCCATGACCTTCATCAAAATTCAAAGCGTAACTCAAGGGATCGTACTGGTACTTTGACATGCGCTTAGAAGATCGGTGACGATTGAATCTCCGAATGAAGGTTTTCCACTTGGGACCTGCAACGATCTCCGACCACTCCCGGAGCTTCTTTAGCGCCTTGATACCGCGCGACCACCACCGGTCGCCGGAGCGGATGGGTTCATGAGACTGATCAGACCAGGAGGTGGAGCGGACACGCTGCCACCGTGAGGCGAAGCAAGGGAAACATAGAGCGCGTGATCTTTGCTGGAGATGGCCGGTGGGTGAGGATTCAGATTCAAGCTCTAAAGACATATCAGAAATCGAGATCGAGATCGAAAATTATTATTGAATTATTGTTTTGTCAGAAAAATGACATGTGGTTTTTTGTGTAGGTAGCTAGTGTGGTGTGAAGTTGTGAAGAGAGGGAGAGGGAAACTGTGAAGAAGGGTTTCTGTTATAAATAAGTAACACGACACTGCATATGCAATGCAGGATGAGGTGGCCTCTTGTGTTTATTTTTGTAGTAATGTTATTTAGCGAAACTTTTCTAGTAAAAAATAGCCGAAAACCACGTTACAACATCAATTAACCAAATTTTTTAAGCGAGTAGTCAACTTACTTTTTCACAGTTTTCTAGGTCATTAATTAAAAATTGTGAAAAAGTAAGTTGATTATTTACTTAAAAAAAACTGTTTAAAAAACTTAGTTAATTTGTGTTTTGTAATGTGATTTTTTTCTTTTTTTTGTTAGAAAAATTTGCTAAATACATTATTGTTATTTTTCTAATGTAATGTATTATTATCAGTTTACTCGTCTCGTATTCGTTTGTGTCGTTTCTTATAGTGCTCACTATTGAGCAACCACTCATCCAAGATATTATAATTTATTTATTTATTTTTATGATTTTGCTGAGAAAATGATACTATATTTTTTTGTCATTACATAAAATGATTTTTTTGACATGTCTTTGATGAAATGATATCATTTGTGTATATTAATAATATTATTTCTTATCGCTATGAATTGTGTAAGATCGGGAAATAACAATATATTAATAGTGCAGATAAATAAAAAAAAGAAAATATTAAAAGTGAGGCAGTGAGCGCCCACAGAAGAGAAAACAGCGGAGTCACGGATATCTCGTTGTCCATTGCAGCCCCTCCTAGTCAATCTCACGGCACTGACTAGTGAGTCCGCAACTCCAGCAATGCAACTGACAAAACGCTCTTATCGCTAATTGTGTCACCTCTGTGTTTGGTTTTTTTTTTTGGTCAAATCCTCTGTGATATTTTATTTGATTCGGAGAAAGAAAAGAGAGACTGATTTATCTTTATAATTTCATGCTATATTTTAGCAACACATTTAAATTTTATAAGCATAACTAGTAGGATACTCGTGCATACGTATAGATGCTGCCGTGTTCTTTTCGTGAATAGACTTAGACATAATTTAAATAGTCTGGACAGCACCCCGTGAAAAAAAAACAAATTTAAAGTAGATAAAAAAAGAGTCTCAAATAAAAAAAAAGTTAAATATTAAAATCTAAAAAATGTAAAAGTATCATTTAAAAACAATCTCTGAATTTATCTCGTGTTCTTTTATATATCAGTGCAATGTTTTTTTTATATATCAGTGTTGTTATCCCATATTTTTTTATATATCAGTGCAGCTATCCCGTGTTTTTATATATCATTGCAGTTATCTTGTGTTTTTTTATATATCAGTATAGTTATCCCGTGTTTTTTTTTTATATCAGTGCAATTATCTTATAGTTTCAATTGATTATTTTAGTTGATTAGTAGATTATAGTAGATAGTAAAAGATAGATAGTAGATTATCAAATATATCAGTGCAGTGTTTTTTTATATATCAGTGCAGCTATCTCATGTTTTTATATATATCATTGCAGTTATCCCGTGTTTTTTATATATCAGTACAATTATTTCGTGTTTGTTTATATATCAGTACAGTTATCTCATAGTTTCAATTAATTATTTTAGTTGATTAGTAGATTATAGTAGATAGTAAAAGATAGATAGTAGATTATCAATAAAAAATATTTATCCCGTGTTTTATTATATATCTGTGACAATTATTTGTCCATTTTTTAAGGTATTAGTGACAAATGTTTGTGTAAATAGATATTAGATAGATTAGATTAGATAAATAGATATTAGATATATAGTAGATTATTAATAAGAGATATTTATCCTGTGTTTTATTATTTATCCTGACAATTAATTGTCTTTTTATAGGTATTAGTGACAAATATTTGCCACATGTGTTTTAAATATTAACCTGTAGTTTAAATAGTCATTAAGTCTTCTTATTTCTTTAGATATTAATTTCATGTTTTTTTATATATCAGTACAGTTATCCCGTATTTTTTATATATCAGTGCAGTTATCTCGTAGTTTTAATTGATTATTTTACTTGATAAGTAGATTATAGTAGATAGTAGAAAAATAAAGTGAATGGGTTTGATTAGAATTTTGAAATTTGAAAAAAAAGTAGGAGTGAGAAGAAAATTTGAAAAAAGGTGTGATAGTTAATTACAATGTTGTCCTTAGTTAGATGAGTTTAAGTAAATAGGGAGGCTTGTTTGATAATTTAAATGTATTTGTATAAATAGATATTAGATATTAGATTAGATAGTAAATAGGAGTTTATTGTAAAGCATTTAATATTAATTTTATTATATTATATAGTAGATTAAAAAAATTGGGAAAAGAAATATCTTTAAAATATAAATCTCCCACTCAACTTTCCCTCCAAAACTCCCACCCCCTCTAACCCCCCCACCCCATTTTTTTAATATTTTACTTTTTTATATTACATTAAAATTTTGAAAAAAAATTATTTTTTTCCGATAATCAGATTGGTGAAAAACGAAAGTTAATTTCGTGATATATTATGTAAAGTGTGATGCTAGCAATTTTTTGAGATTCTTTAGAGTCCGAAACAAAATTAGTTGTCAAAAAAATAATAATTTTTCCTCAATAATCGGATTGCTAAAAAATGAAAATTAATTTCATAATAAATTATGTAAATTATGATGCTAGCCAGTGTGTTTTTGTGATGTTTTTTCAAATACTCAAAATTCATTCCTAGATATCGAAAAAAGTTTACCTGTTCGAATACACAAAATTTGTTTCTCAGTGACCAGATTGGTGAAAAAAATATTTTCAAAAAAGTATGTAAAGTACAATGTTAAGTAGTGTGTTTTTTATGCTTTATTGTTTCCAAAAAAATCTACTATGCAAATGTCAAAAATTTGTGACTCAATAACCGATTTAGTGAAAAAATAAATAATTTCATGATAAAATACGTAAAATGTAATGCTAAACAGCGTATTTTTGGGTACTTTAGTGTTTGAAAAAAAAATTACCGTTCAAGTACTCAGAGTCCATTCCTCAATAACCGATTTAGTGAGAAATAATAATTTCGTGACAAATATGTACACACAAAAGTTTGCAGTATCATTCTACACCACATTTTAAAACACCGCACTTTGAGAGTAGAGTGATGACGTCTTATATCATTCTTTTTATTGTGTTGAATTTGTAACGAGTAGAGTTTGATTTGTCTTCAGATTGTTTTCTTTGAGGCGAGTAAAGAGTTTGATAGGGGTTAAATTTTGAAAGTCGTTGATTGGAATCATATTTAAATTTGTAAATTAGTTTGGATGGGTTTGTCATCAAGAAACCCCCACTTTGGGTCAGACTCGGTAATTGGGAAGTTGATAAAATGTGTGTCACTTACTAAATGCTTGACATTTTTAGTACTCTAAAATCATTTTCTTTATGTTTTGAGAAACATTTTATGTTGATGTATACTCTTTGTGTGAATAAGACTCGGCAATCATACTTAAAGATCAAAATCACTGCTATAATGAATCTTTTTGCTTGAAGGTCCTGCACTTTTTGATTTCACTTATGTATCTCAAGGGCATTTCAATAATCATGTTCCTTGACAACTATTGTTGATCGTCGTTGACGACGTGTTATGCGTAATCAATGACCTTCCATCCAAGTGGAGTATCTTAATCAAAATGCTTATGGTGGAAATGTTAACAGTGCTTATGCCGATGGTGGGTATGCTAACAGCATAATAGCAACACAACGTGCCTTATATTAAGACCAAGACTACTGAGATTATGAATCTCTTTGGTGTTGATGGTTTGATTGGAACACCTACTAAGAGTGAGGTCGTTTTAACCTATGTTTCAAAGGTTTGCTTCAAAATCCATTGTCCGATGACTGCTGCACGTGTTCGTCTTAGAATAATGCGCAATCAGCCGCCTCCAATTTAGATGCTCTACCCTCATTGAGGTTGCCGTCCCATTCATAGGACTAACTCTTCTAATCACGAAGAAGTTGGTCAAAGTGCTCACAATCCTATTATTATGTAATGACTTTTTTTAGTGGCATGTACCTTCAAGACATTTTATCTTTGTTTTGTTTATTTTGCTCTATCTTCAAACATTTGTTGAAACTTTTATTGCTATGGGAATGTAATATTTAGACATTCTGTGTCGCAACTTCTGATTTTTTTCGCCCCCCGTGCACGGCACGGGTAACACGACTAGTTTTTAAATAAAGGGTGTGGGGCTACAAATAGTAGATGTGTAAAAAAGTGAGAAATATTGAGAAATGTGAGATTGAAAGAGAGAGAGAGAGAGAGAGAGAGAGAGAGAGAGTTAGAAAGGAAGAGAAAATAAAATTAAAAAATGAGAAATAAAGTGGTGATGTGTCAACAAATGAAGATGTCTAAAATTGTGTTTTTATAAGTTGTTTGTTTGGTTAAATAGATATTAGATTAGATTAGATAGATAGATATTAGATTTCTTTCCATTTTAAATCCCTCTATTATTTTGCTAAAAATATTTTAAAGTCAAACTGAGTCGATACAAATTTTGCCTCTCTTTTTCTTGTTACAAAATTTTGGGGTGAGGTATGACACCCAAGTCCAAGGCAGGGAAGACCTACAACCAATTTGAACACTTACATTATTATATTACATTTACCTCACCCCAAGAGAACTAGTGGGGGTTAAAAATTTTGCCTCTACCTTCAGCTTCTCTTTTCCTCCAAAATTTAAACCAAATAATAAAAGTTAAAATAATCATTATCATTCGCTCTCTTTTATCCTTAACTATATACACTTTCCCTTTTATCGTTTCATTAGTCCCAAGATTGTCATTTTGTTTCTTCAATTTTTAGAAACACATATCTCAGAATTTGGGTTGAACTTAACTCAACTCTACAAAATCAATTTATAAGATGAAATATGTCATTTCTTTATATACTCTTTTGAGACATTGTCTTCGGTCAACGTAGGACTTGAGTTTCTCCCAATACACCTCCCACTATTAATTAGGGCTTGGTGGATAATAATAGTGAGTGGCCCGATGGATCTAAGGAAAGCTATGATATCATCGTAGAATTATGGTTGGGCGTATCTCAACCCTACAAAATGAGATTTTAATGTGAGGAATGCCATTTCATTATGTACTCCTTTGAGATCTTATCTCTAGTCAACCTGTAATTTAGGTTTCTCTTAATAACAGATTCTCCAAAAACTTAAATGCGATGTTATTATTTGAGAATAATACCAGACCATCCAAAGTTAGGGTCCACTTGTTTTAGATTGTGATAGAATTAATTTTTTAAAAATATAAAATAAAATTGTTTTTTGTTCCATTATTTTATTTTAGAAGTGAGTTTAAAGGAACTAATTTGAATTGTACAGTAAAATAGAAACACTTTCGATATATAAATATAATAGGTCACAACTCAGTTGATTTTATTGAACATAAAAACTAGAAATTCTTACAACAGACTCAATTTTAGTTACTTCAAAATCAATTTTATTTGCTGCGGTTTTACCACTTAAAAACAAGAATACTAAATTCATCAACAACAAAAACAATAATACAGATTTTCAATTATATTGATCTTGTTTCTTTTTTGCTTTAGAATATCCAAAATCTAAAACGAAGGAGTATTAAAACTCACAAAAAAGGGTTGAAATCATTTTGTATAAAAAGGGATTTAAAATATCCGTAAGACTTAGTTCAACTGACAAATAATGAAATTGTTAGGTTGAATATCATGTTTCGGGTTCATACTCAAGGTCTGACAATTGTGTGTAAGAGTTTCAAGTGACACTTGTCACTCTAGGGAAAAAAATAGGGATTTTAAAATGTAAACGAAAATAAATTGTTAGTTTTTATGAAAACCACGTGCATCAAAGAGGTGGTGGCATCACACCTCACAAAGGGACCATACCTACCCATCACCTATACACCACCCTGCTCGATTCCAAAAGAAGCAGCCTCAATTTTGTTCCTTTTGGGTTGAGTTATCCTAATGCAAGAAGCCAGTACTGACATGGAACAAAAAACTCACCTTTCAAAATTCAATTTATACAGCAAGTGGGCATCGGTGTTTATACGGTTGTTGATTTTGAACGCTAAATTGAAACACATAAATTCGACAACTTTTAAATAGTAACACAGTCCACGCTTGTGGTTTATAAAATGCTAGATTTGGTTGATAAATATATTAGGTGTCAACTCTCATAATTCATTATCCAAGAACTTGAATGTGATTAATCACGATTTTCAAGTGTTTAAATCTACGTATAGTTGAACAACCGAAAATCGTGAATTGAAATTTGTGATAGTAATAAAACTCAGTTGATGGTTAATGAGGTACAACACATGATATGGTCGTTAACTATGCATGAGCTGTGATAACCATTACAAAATAGTTGGATTCAAATGTCTCAAATTAGCTTACAAATATCATTTAACAATTTGGATTTTTGGATGCCCTGTAATTTTTTAACACTCATCCAAGACCTCTCATTCTCTCTATCTGTCTTCTTTTTCTCACACCAGTCATATCACATCTATAATATCTCTCTCTTTTTCTCTCTTTGGGTGTTGGAGGGGTAGATAGTTGTCCATCCATCATTTTTTCATGTTTAAAATAGGACTGTTTAATTGTATGGCCCAGCTCCCCTTCCTTTATTTCGCAGAGTTGTTTCCATTTTCCATTGGAAGTGTTCATCAAGACTTTGGTATCTGCTACAAAATTACTATTAGTTTTTTCCCTTTCTTGTTGTAGCACCAAAGAAAAAACTCTAGTTATTAGAAGCAGCGGCTCCATCAGTACAATTTGGCTTCTCATAGTGCCATAACCACACTAAGATTTAGACACTTCAGAAAACACATTACATATTTCGACTCTTTGTGCTTCTTCTCAGATTTGGCAAATGACATGAGCATATCTCTCTTCCCATAGAATTTTACAGATATTTGATACACTCATTTCACCTTGTTTAGTCAAGTGGGGATCTTGCATAAAATCACAAGTTCTAAAGTGATTCCTTTTTTTGTAATTCCATCTAAGATATTCCAAAAGATTTTGTGCATCACCGATGAAGAAAATATTTAAACTACTATCTGTGAAGAGAGAGATTTTACATCTGTACCATATTAGGATCTAGGCACAAAGATGGGTTGAAAGAGAATGCACAATTTGATTGATCTGAGATGTATTTCACGATTATATAGAGCTCATGAAGTTCAAGTAACTAAAAGATAGGGTGCTAACAATAACTAGCCAACGAACAAAGTAACTAACTAAAGGAAACTTACATTCACCATCTTCAGTTTTGATTAAATGTCACAAACAACCACTTTATTTTTAAAACGAACACTCATCACTCTTATTTGTTAGGAGAACTTCACTCACCTCCCTTAAGTTTTGATTAAATGACAAACATCGTAGAATTACACGAACAAAAGACATGACTCCCTAAGATAATGACGCGATGTAGTGAACTGACAAGCAGCAAGTCTAAATTACACGTCCTGTATATACAGGGCACTAATACTGTATAGGATAGGATCTTCTTTCATTTGATTAGTAATACAGCATTATGATGCTTCCTAACTGAAAGATAATAACACAGAATTACCTTTTTCAGTTAGTAATATCACCCATTACTCCTCTACATCTTGTGACTACATAACATAGCCTCAATTAAACAGAAGCATGAGCTAGGAGAACATTATTGAAAACAAAAACAGAGACAAAATGTGGTTAAAATATGAGTAAATATCTGAATAATTTCTCCAAACTTCAAAGACACGTGAAATGATATCAGGTTGGTCTTTCATAATGTAAGATAAGCATCAACATAGGGACAGTAATAAGTCTCACAATAACTAGAAAGAAACGCAATTGTCAGTAGCTAAATGACTCCATAATGTTGATAGCATCATATATTTACACACACAAACAAGCAATGAAAACGTAAAAACACACAATCAATTAAAACATCATACGTTGCATTTCACTGCTTCATAACCAGTGGTCTAGTCCTAATTAAGTTAAGTAGATTGAATAAAGATAGTAGACTAGACACAACTAATACCTACGCCATTAAGAAGCATCTTCAACATCAACATCAACATCAAACACAAACAAGACTACTGAAACTTGAACTCACATTTCAGAAAGCAGCAGCAAACCCAAGATCACGACCATGAATGGTCCAGAAAATGTTACCGGCGGTATCAGAAGAATTGCCGGTATCAATAGCAATAGCACCAAAGATTGCTCGAAACGCGCCGCAAACCACAGTAGGGGTAGAAGAATCCGTCTTGGGGGAAACTCGGACGACCTTGTGCAGGTTCAAGCGCATTGCATCGACGGCACATGAAGAGTCCACGTTTGTGATTTGAGATAATCGACGGTTCAACTCTTTGGCAGAAACATCAACGTCTTTTGAAAGCAAGTGGAAAGAAGCGGATGTTTCTATGATGCTGGTACCCAAAATGCTGAAAGCTTTGTTGTTCTCCTCAGAGAAGGAAGCGTGTGTCATCGCACGACGAAGAAGACTAATGCTCTTGAAGGTGTACCTGATGATCGACACGTGGATATATCGACAAATTCAAAATTAATAAAAAATGAAATGAAATGTAAAAGAGAAAGGAAAGGACAGAGTCAGACACATACCCTAATTGTTTCTGAAGGGTTTCGAGGGCCGATGAAAACGGCGATAACGAATTTCCCTGCACGAAGGGAAAAAAACCAAAATCATAAAAATATATAAACCCTTTCTTCTATTAAGGAAGAAGGGTTTGGATTTGGAGAAAAAGGATGGAGGGAAAAGGGGACCTGAACATGGGGCAGGATCGCAATGAGGAACACGGTGAAGATGATGAAGGTTGGAGTGCGAGAGGATCGCATTTTGGAGATTGTGGAGATTGCCTCGCTATTCACTTTCCCACTCACTGGCTCACGCAAGTTGAAAGTAAAACGAATTTTGACTTCGCAATAAATTGCTTCCCCCAAATAATTCCGCTTCCGCTGAAAATGAGCAACTTTTTCGTCTTTTCCTCACACAACGGGTGACTTTTTTTCTTGGTTTTTCACTTGTTATTTAATGTTTTTTTTTTTGCAATTGTTATTTTTATGGTTTTCCACTGAGGTGTTCAAAACCGAACAAGTCCAATAGAAAACTACAAATCGGACCAATCCAAATTAAAAATTGCAAAAAAATGATATTTATCATATTCAAGGTACTTTTTTCCACTCAATCACATGGTTCGGCTTGGCTTGTAGTTTTTGTTTCATTAACTGAATCAAACCAAACTAAACCGCAAGTAAACTTGTGACTTAGAGCCTTACTATTTGCGCTTCAACTTAATAACCCAAATTCAACTTTGTTGTTTCCTTGACTAACTTACAATATTCCAGCTCGTTATTCACATCCTACTGTCTCACTCTAGAATTAAAAACATTTTAATGTGGCACAATTAATTAGTTTTAGTTTTTTTTGACACACAATTAATTAGTTTTAGTTTATTTGTTTGTGTAATGAGCTAGTGTAAGGTTGATTTAATTTACCACCATGGTATTACACAAGTGGTCTACTCGGGCTCCCTAACCATTTGGTCAATGTTTCGATCCTTGGTCGGTGCGTATGGAAAAATACCTGGTGAAAGATGTCAACCCCTTAAATGGTCTCAATACCTCGGGAGATTAGTCTCTGCAGTTACGCGCATAAGGGATATCTTGATTTACCAAAAAAAGGTTGATTTAATTTGAATATAATAATCATGTTAGCACACAGGCCTTATCACCTTGCTGGTGGTAATCCTGTGAATTCACGGTCTTATGGGCCCTAGATGGTTCTAATAAAATTTCTTTTGATTAGATAAAAAAGTATCAATATTTAGATTTAGAATAAAATTAGTTAATTTTAACTCTTTTAAATTATATTTTGTCTCGCAAAAAACCAAACCAACCGAAACAATCCAAAGCGCATTGGTTCGGTTCGGATCTTTTTAACAAGTCAGCCGAACTAAACCAAATGCATGTATTTTTATTTTGTTGTCTAGATGGCTTAAAATCGAACAAAACCGCACTACGAAGACACCTACTCATTACAGACAATTAGGGATGTGGATTGGATAAAAATGATATTTATATCTGTGAAGAACCCGAGATCAGGGGTCAAAATCGTGTATTGAGTTCAATTAAGTGCAAAATTAGGAGCACTAGTACAAATTTAAAATTTCAAGGAGTTCAAAAATAATTATATAGAGATACAGCTAGCATTTTTTTCTGCGGGTTCAAGTGAACCCCTAAAGACCACTTGGATCTGCGACTGTTTGTATCCATCTAATATCCGTACGGATATCTACTATGCACGTATATTAGTTTTCGTGTGTATATGCTCTTTGAGACCTGGTTGGGTACTTAAATGTGGGCACTCTTAAATCTTACTCCCTCCGTTCCTAATCTTTAGTACTTTTGGCTTGTTACACACATATTAAGGTACCATTAATTTGTGTTGTTTAAGTACTAAAATGCCCCACTTGTAGTTGTATTGGGATAATTGAAGTTAAAGTAAAATAGTCTTGGGACAATTAATTCATGCATTGAAACTCTAAAAGGATAAATAAATATAGAGGGTATATTAGGAAAAATTAGGTGAATTGTACATTGGGTTTTTAAAAGTACCATTGTTTTGAAACAAAAATAAAAGGCCAAAAATACCAAAGATCAGTAACGGTGGGAGTAATAGAATTCAAATATTTGTTCACCATATTGTGGGAGATTAGTCTCTTCTACAAAATTCAATTCCCAATTTGGGTTACTTTTGCCATGCACAATAGAGATAAGTATCATCACCCTACATATGCACTAAAAATAAATGTACACTAAGTGCTTAAAAATCATTGAAACTTTTGCCTATTAAAAAGCAAAAGCCCACAATCCTTCTTGTCATCATGGTCGAGATGAAGAGTTGGTCTGTGCTCGTTTTAGAAAACAAGAATTTGAAGGCCTCCAAACTCAACTCACTAAGTACTTAAAAATTCATAATTTTTTGAGTCTTCTATGGCGCTTTTATGCATTATTAAAAATTATGAGGAATTAAAAATATCGACATAGAAAAATGTGAGGATTAAAAGTATGTGAAATTTTATATTTTATATAGAGACTAAAAACAAACTTAGCAACTTTTTTAATGACTACAAACATATTAAAATCAAATATATATTATGTATTTATATATTTTATACACTTAAAACTTAAATAAATCATCCAATCTTTACTTAAAGTTAATTCTCTTTAGGCACGCAAATTGTTTGAAATAATACCAATCATTAAATAAGACAAAAAGTACATAAGAAGTTTTAACAAAAGAAAATATAAACTGAATGGCAGAGATTTCACACTTGAGAGTAGTACCTGATAGAAAGTTCTTCCGGAAAAACCCAATCCTATACATATGGAAAATAGTCACAATAGTAGAATTAGTTGATTAAAAAAAAGAATTAGTGGTTAATTAGTTAATTAATTAATCGGTAAGTGGAACCATAACAGCTTGTCAAAAAAAAAAAGTGAAGGCATAACAGCAACTAGCATAGCATAGTTAGAAAAGATTTACCAACCCTACACTTACACTTTTAAGACAAGGAAATCCAAATCCAGTTATCTCTCTTCTTCTTCTTCTTCTTCTTCTTCTTCTTCTTCAATCTCAGTTCAACATAGTTCAGACTTCAGATTATTGATTGAGTACTAAAACTGGAACAATAAAGAAACCATGCCAGGTCCTGGTCCTCACATGATGTATGCTATGGGCTCAGGCTTAGCTCTAACCACCATCTCTAACGGCAGGTTTAGCCCTCACCATACTCTCACTTACACCATCAACGCTTTCTTTGGACCTGACATTGGTTCTTTCTCTGAGTGGCTTGGTTCCCTTCTTGGTGGTCCAGCTAATACTATGGGCTCTGCCGTTGCAGATCTCATCCACCATCCTTTCTATTACATCTTTATCTTGGGACTTCCTCTTTCTTTTCTCTACTCTCGGATATCTGCTTTTCTTGTTTATAGACACCTTCTTGATTCTGTTTCCAGGGTTAGATACTCTCACTATTTTCACTTTTTATTTATTTCTTTCTCATTTTTTTTCCTTTTCTTTACTTCTTGTGACAGTGTGGTTGGTAATCAATTGAATTATCATAAATTAAAGATTCAGGAAAAGGATAAGTGCTTCATTGAGTGATTTTACCTGATTATTTACTTTATATATATTGCAGGTACCTCTTTCAAGGATGCAATGTTTTTTCTTGATTTCAGCTGGCTCTTTTACTCATTTCTTTCTAGATCATCTCTTTGAGGTAAAACTAAAATCAATATTTTGATATAAATACCTATACATATTATTAGGCTAGCTAGTGGATGTTTGATCATTTGTAGTTTTCTTTTTCTCTTAAATGCCGTGTGTTAATGCATAGTCAACCTGGAAAATTTTAGATTAGGTTCATTAACATTTATTTTCTTACATAGCTTCAGCAATATTTTATGATTAATTATTCAGGTGAAGTTTTGATCAAGTCGTTAACATTTAATTATTTCAGTCAGTCAAATTAAATGTGAAATAAATGTTTGAATTTCAATACTTTTCATATTAAATTTGTTCAGGAAAAATTTAAAGTCCAAAAGTAGATAACATGTCCGCAAAAATGGTGAACAAATCTTAAGCGGTATTCCATATCCGCAAAAATGTTTTGACATGCTTTTGTTTGGTCTTTTAAGGGTCAAAACATTTAATTGCCTTCCATTGCCTCATATTCTTGCCTCAAAGTTAATATACTTGTCTCACTTCAGTTCATTACCTTTTTTGTTTAGGCTATCCTTAGTTCATTACATTTCTTCAGCAAACATTGGATTCTGAAGTTCTTAATCCCTAGCTGGCTAGCTTTAATAAGTGTGCTGCTATTGGCTACTATTTTGTTGGAAATTAAGGCATAAATAGCAGCTGAATTTACTAATTTGCAAGTCATCTAATGCTGTCAAAGCCAAATGCTGTGTTCACGTTGTTATAAATTGCTGAAAATGTACTGTTACAATATTAATCAATTGACACATATCATTCTCAAAATCTTATAGGAGAATGGGAAAACAACCACATACACTTGGATTTTGAGTACTGGCTGGTGGCAAGGTAGAGCACCAGTTAACCCAGATGCTGTCGTTGTAGTATGCTTCTTATGTGTTTGCTTGATTGGAGGATTTTTTTACCTCAACAGGTGCTTAACTATTTTTGCATATCTCCATGTTAACAATCACTGAATCAAGTCATAATGTTGTAGACAAAACATGGTTTGATGTATTTTCTCTATCCTTCATTACCTTGCAGAGCAAGTGCCTCAAATTCAATAAAGAAAAAGTCATATCAGTCAATGCTACTTATGCTTTCCATAGCGTCTTTATACTGCTTATGGTGTGCAATCCAAATATACTGGATCAATCCGCGTCGTCCGGCAGTTGGAGAAGAGGCTGATCTTGGTGTTATTGTGTTTTTAGCTACATATTTCTTTTTACCTTATAGTTTGTGTATAATGTCCATGTACCCAAAAGATCTCGAATCTAATCAAATTCCACTTTAACAGTGTTTAACATGACAGAGAAGATAACATTCTATTTTTGGCAGTTCAATCTAGTTACAAAGTTAGCTAGAATCTCTCCGCCAGAAACCTGGTATATGTGATGTTAAGCATTGTTTCCTGTTAGTAATTAACACGAATTGATCTTTCGGGTTATCTGCATTTTGTTGCAAAGTGACTGAATTTAGAAGTTTGACACATGATTTCTTTCATATGTACTTGTAAGTTGTTTGAATATTAAGCATCTTGTAGCTGTTAATAACATTAATTTTTGACTGGATGAATATGTTTGGCCTCATCAATTAAAGTTGCACTAATGAGTATATTATAATTTCCACTTGTGGGATTCAAACTCTGACCCTTGAGATTATGAAGTCAAACTCTTACTACTGAGCTAACATTTCATAGCCATAAGTAAAAGTATCTAAGTTCATGTCACTGTAATTAATTTTCTTGAAATCATAATTATTTATGCAACTTTAAAATAGATATAAATTATAGTTCAATTTATGAGTAATAATTTTTTAATCTTAATATTTACTTTAGATTAGATTAATTTATGAGTGAGCTTAATAAAAGTATTGAATGGTGTTTAAATTGGCCTAGCTATAGATAAGATGGCTCTGTTTACAATTTACATAGACACAATCATTCCTTCCCCACTTGGATCATCATGGATAATTCATCCGTTTGTGTTTGTCTTTTTCCCGCTTCTCTCTACGCGTCGATGCAACTTTTATTCCTTCCCACACAAATGGTATCTCAGACTGACTTATTGCTACTACCATTCCTCTCTTTTTTTGGTGTGAGCTACCATTTTTTTAAGATAAAGCCAAACGTTTGCAAGTTTCTTAATTGATATCTTTCCTTATATCAATGTAATATCAACATTTCAATATCAAACCCCACACCACAAGATAAGTGTGACGATGTGACATGACATGTGATAATAACGACGTTTTACAAACCGATGGTGCATGTTATCTACCATTTCTTATTTTCATAGCCTTTTTTTTTTTTAAATTATCAGAATTCCCAACAAGGAGGAGGAGAAGCTACTGTAACTTGCTCTAATCATGGCAGCTCGCACGCTTTCCCGGTTGCTCTCTCAGTCTCGCTCTCTATCTTCTGGAGCTGCTTCTCTGCTTCCCTCACTAGCGGGTTCTACTTCTTCCTTATCCTTATCCACCACCACTTCTATTCATTCTCTTTTTTCTTTATTTATTCATTTTACTCAGTTTCTCTTACTTGTATATGTGTCACTTGCAACTGTGTCAGAGGTAAACATCTAATGCATTGGTTAAACATAAAACTAGATTATCAGAATGTATTATTCAATTTATTGAATAAAATTTTCACATGTTTGTTTTGTTTCACCCCAGGAAGAAAATCTGGAGGGTTGATAAACACAAACAGATTTAGCACGGCTGCAGCAATTGAGGAATTGATCACTCCACAAGTTCCAATAACTTATACACAGCATCTCATAAATGGACAATTTGTGGATGCTGCATCAGGTATATAAATACACTCATAGCATGTTTGGAAGTGAATCACCAATTTAACTCTTCAAATTGCAAAACATGGCAATTTAATTAGTCCCTGGAATTAAGTTTTATTTTTATCATTTTAGTACTATTGGAATAGTCAATTTAGTTCTGAAACTGTCCGGCTGAGACTATTGCGATAAAGTTTTCAATTTCAGAGATCATTTTAAAATTTCATTAATTTTAGGAACTATGCTGACAATGCCCTACAAGAATAAGGGGGCCTAGATTGGCGATTCAATCCATATTTGGATAGTAGTTCAGGGAGGAAATTGAGTTTGAAACATAAATTTCTTGTGTAGCAAGGTCATGTATCTATCTGTTGTGTTTGAAGATGATGTAAATCTCAATGCATGCCTTGAGTGGGAGTGTAGTAATAGTTTATGTTGGTTTCAGGGAAAACATTTCCAACTTATGACCCACGCACAGGGGAAGTGATTGCTCATGTTGCTGAAGGCGATGCTGAAGATATCAACCGTGCAGTATCAGCAGCTCGCAAGGCCTTCGATGAAGGACCTTGGCCAAAAATGACTGCTTATGTACCCATTTCCTAATTTTCCTCCCTTTATTGCATGACCTTATAATAGTTTTAGTTTTATGATGATGATTTATTAATAACTCTTTCAGGAAAGATGTCGGATATTGCTGCGCTTTGCTGATTTGGTTGAGAAGCATAACGACGAGCTTGCAGCTCTGGAGGCATGGGACAATGGAAAGCTTTATGAACAGGCTGCCAAGGCTGAAGTGCCCATGTTTGCGCGTCTATTTCGCTATTATGCTGGTAGGATCAATAACAAACAACTAGATGTTGCACATGATAGTATTTTTTTTGTTGCTAAAACCCTATCTCAACAATTATTGTTTTTACAGGTTGGTCAGACAAAATTCATGGGATGACAGTCCCAGCTGATGGAGATTATCATGTCCAGACATTGCATGAACCAATTGGTGTAGCAGGACAAATTATACCTTGGAACTTTCCTTTACTCATGTTTGCTTGGAAAGTTGGACCAGCTCTAGCATGCGGTAATACCATTGTCCTCAAGACAGCTGAGCAAACACCCTTAACAGCTCTTGTTGTAGCAAAACTACTTCATGAGGTGGCCTCATAACTCTAAGCTATACTCTCTGTCTTTTAGATTTTGATGACTATTTCAGTTGTATTGTACTTGTGTTCCCATATTAAGTTCAAATCTTCATACTTTTGGGCAGGCTGGTCTTCCTCCAGGTGTTCTTAATATAGTTTCTGGGTTTGGTCCAACTGCTGGTGCACCTCTTGCAAGTCATATGGATGTGGACAAGGTATTTTGCAAATCAACCATCTTACACTTCTCTTTCAAGCCATTTATATCATTATATCTTATAGTAGGCCAATTTTTTCTTCTTTTTTGCAGTTAGCATTCACAGGATCAACAGAAACTGGAAAAGCAGTACTTGAATTGGCTGCAAGAAGCAATCTTAAACCAGTGACATTGGAGCTTGGAGGGAAATCACCTTTTATAGTATGTGAAGATGCTGATATTGACAAGGCTGTTGAAATTGCACACTTTGCTCTCTTCTTTAATCAGGTTTGTTCAAGAAGATTCTAAAGTCAAAAAACTAGATATCCAAATGTCAAGAAGAATCTTATGCCTCCTGTTGCATGCTTTCTAGGGGCAATGTTGCTGTGCCGGATCTCGTACCTTTGTACATGAGCGTATCTATGACGAGTTCTTGGAGAAATCAAAGCAAAGAGCTTTGAGACGTGTTGTTGGTGATCCCTTTAAGAAGGGTGTAGAACAAGGTCCTCAGGTATTAACATTTTTTTCAAAGTTAACAATATGTTATTGTCCTTGTCTCATTGTTCTTTTCCTTTTCTAATGTTGAGGAAAAAGTTAATGTTTGACAAAGCACAACATTCTTAATCATTATGTGATGTAACAAAACAATACTATTTTGTGTTCATTGCAAATATCCCAGATTGATGGGGAACAATTTGAGAAAGTCCTTGGGTACATAAGGTCTGGAATTGATAGCAATGCTACCCTTGAATGTGGAGGTGGAAGATTGGGTTCAAAAGGCTTCTTTATCCAGCCAACTGTCTTCTCAAATGTGCAGGTATTTGATTATTTGCCTCAAATGGTATGCAGAAATACACAGTACGACTCTATATTTGAGCATTTTCTAACACATGCTAATGATTAGGATGATATGTTGATAGCAAAAGATGAAATCTTTGGCCCAGTTCAGTCCATCTTAAAGTTCAAGTGAGTTAAATCAGAATCCCATTTGCTTGTTTCTCTCCTTACTAAAATTCAGTAAAAAAACAATTTTCTGTAAAATCACAATGCAAGATGGTTACTAACATCAGTGACAACACAGTACAAAGCATGAATATTGTTAATGTGGCAGTGGCAGTGTGGGATTTTTCTAATGATGTTTTGCTTTATAATAGGGACATTGATGAAGTAATACGACGGGCAAATGCGACACGATATGGTTTAGCAGCGGGTGTCTTCACCAAGAATTTGAGCAGAGCCAACACTTTGATGCGGGCATTGAGAGCTGGAACTGTGTGGATTAATTGTTTTGATGTTTTTGATGCTGCAATTCCTTTTGGTGGGTACAAAATGAGTGGGATTGGCAGGGAGAAAGGAATCTACAGTCTTCACAACTACCTGCAAGTAAAAGCTGTGGTCACACCAATGGAGAATCCTGCTTGGCTGTAAATAACTCGATTTATCTGGTTTTTGTACCTTATCCGTTGAACAATAAAAAGTGATAATACACAGCATGAGTTGGATGCGCTTTAAAAAAATTGTCATGTTGTTACTGAAAAGAATATATTAAAACAACTATATGACTCACTCTATTATTCATGTTGGGTTCATTCCTTCTGTTTTTTTAGTTTTTGCTCCAATCTTCCACCTAACATGGCATTGTAGTATAATCAAGAGGATTCAAATCCATTATGAATTGCCTCGACCTGCCTTTGTTCAGAACTCAACGAAATGAAAAGTGCCCATTTGTTTATGCAAAACTACTACATTTTAGTCCTCTCCCTCGGTCCCTCCCCATATCCTGTTTTTTAGTTCATCTCAAACTTAATTTTATTCTGAAAGTGGAGGGGGGAAATTTGGGCATGGTAGATTACTCACTTGAGGAATGAAAGGGGTACAGGATATGTTTAGTCTCCACTTGTCTATCGCAAGGATCAAAAGTTATATATCACCGACACTTCAAACTAAATATTCAACACATGTCGTGTCGGACACTAACACTTCAATTACTTATATTTTCTAAAATTATTATCTGCGTCTGTGTGTTCGTTTCAGTATCATGTGTGGTATCCTTCTATGTGTTGATGTTGTTAACAATGGTGAGCCATGAAGAATAGATGAGAAGAAGAGAACAATGGAGAAATCTCTTAGGGTTTCAATCAAAGGGAAAATGATGTTCATCGCGAAACAGTCACTTCGTTAGGAGTTAGGACAACCGAATGGGGTGATCGGTTAGTCAACCCCTATTTTACGTCAACATAACAATCACATATTTCCCTAGTCTTTAACCTTCTGACACATGTGCATTCATTGTGTTTTCACGAGAACTCCCTCGCGACAAATAGCATTGTTGTTCAATCAAATTGGCAAGAGGTCTCACAATAACAATTCAATAAGAACATATAAAAACTAAATGCACAAAAGACTAAAATGCCCTTAAAATAATATATTATCTAATAGGTGTTTCATAGATTAAAAGCTTGATTGGAATGGAACCTGACTTCTACTGATATGGGAAATGTTCCTTGGGATTATTGGCCCATTTCCTTTTGCATTTCTTGGTCATACTCATGAGTCATGAAGGATTGGAATTTTCTAAATTTTAAGGGATGTTTTGATTTAGGAGATAAAATGTCCTATGCTGTTTGTGGATGGAATGGAACCCCTGCCTTGTTGGTCTCCAACTCCTTTAAATTCCCCAATTCACTACGTAAGCTGACCCAGGGACGTGTAGCTCTGTTTATAAAAAAATTCACAAATCGATTAAAATATCCTGTCAAAGTGTGAAATGCATATAATTTGTTTCTTCCAAATTATATTCCAATTTCGTGTCGTCGTGGCAATCTCAGAAGCAACTAAGCGGGGAGGGATTAAGGTCTGTATGAGGATGACGATGATAAAAATAATAATCAAACGCGTAGATGATACATGACATGACAATGAATCATGCGTTCGTGATTTTCCAACTTCCGAGTTCCATGTATTCGTTACAATTAGTTATTACGATAACTACCCCAGTTGAGAGCGGTGCAATTAATCTGAAAAACGACCCAAAAAAATCTACTATCAAATTGCATGAATGAGGGAATTCACAATTTTTGTGTATCACATAAAATAAAACAACGTCATAGCTTATTACCTTTCAAAATGACAGCTCCCAGCCACGGTCTGTCGAATCAAAATATTTTAATTTGGTTTTGTGAAAGATGTATATAAAACAGTACATTTTTTTAGTTAGATTCATTGTCAGTATATTGCTGCAAACGTCCCAAGCAAAAGAGACAATGACTTTCTTTCTTTATTTTAATTAATTGACATTTGCGAACATTTTTCCTTGTCGTATACTAATAAATCTTTATTATTTCTTCCCTTAAAATAATTGTGATCAAGAAAGGAAACGCGTTAGATTGGGCATGCTGCGATTGGGCCACGTCAAACCTCGTGCTTTTTCGTCAATATCATAATTTGGTTAGCAAATGATTTAAGAAGCAATCGAATGGATTTGTGACACAAATTAGATTAGCAGTGGGAAAATATGGATTTGCATGTATAATCAGATATGTTAAGTCCAGTCAAAATAAAAAATCAGAAAAAATCAGATATGTTAAATGCACACTTATAAGGACCCATATGCATATTACTCATGTTTGACCATGCATAAATTTTTGATTTATTTTTATCAGTTTGGTGTTTTCGGGGTGAAGGGTCAGTTAAGTTCCTCACAAGTGTATCACTAACATTGACTGTGAGATATAATATAAAATAGGCTTAAATATTTGTCACCCCCTGCAAATATACCTGATATCCAGTTACCCCCCTGCAATTTTTTTTTTTGCAAAACAAACCTTGCAAAATCTAATAGTATCCAGTTACCCCCCTCCCGTTAGTTTTGGTTAACGGTGTTAGTTAGTTGCTGACGTGGCTACCTAGCTGGATTACATAGGTGGCTGCCACGTCAGCAACCAATGAATTTCTGCCACGTGGCAGCTTGCAAGGCAAAGGAGGACACATTGTTACTAAAAAATTTTAAGGAATTTGGGGGAGATGGGTGTTGAACCCATGACCCTCAAATCCAGCACCCAATTACTAACCATCTGAGCAACTAAGTCTTGTTGTACCTAAAGGCTAATATATGGTATATGAACTAGTATTAAATCATGAAGACTAGATTTAATCCCAATTCGATTTCGTTTTTATTATGAAACCCAATTCGACAACATGATTTTCGTTTTCTTCGTTTCGTTTTCTTCATTTTCTTCGTTTTGTTTTCTTCGTTTTCTTCGTTTCGTTTTTCGTTTTTCATTTCCATTTTCGTTTTTCATATTCAGCCATTGTTACAACAACATGATTTTCGTTTTCCATTTCCATTTTCGTTTTTCATTTCCAGATTTAATCCCAATTCGATTTCGTTTTTATTATGAAACCCAATTCGATTTTGTTCTTATTTTGAAACCCAATTTGATTTATATTCGATTTTGTGGAATGAAAAAATGTATTAATTAATCTGGCAAGCTAAAAAACGAAATCAAACTTAGATGAAGTACAGATCTGGTTTGTTGAAGAAGATGAAGTGCAAATAAGATAAACTATGTTATATATCAATTGTTAGCCTTAATTACTCAAATCATGTGGTGGCCTAGTGGTATTCAGAAAGCTATGTCACTCAAAGGTTGTGGGTTCAACTCTTGTGGTAGCCAAAATGTTTATTTTTTAATAACAATAGTGTGCCCCACGTGGCAGCAATTCATTGGTTGCTGACGTGGCAGCCACCTATGTGATCCAGCTAGGTAGCCACGTCAGCAACTAACTAACACCGTTAACCAAAACTAATGGGAGGGGGGTAATTGGATACTATTAGATTTTGCAAGGTTTGTTTTGCAAAAAAAAAAAATTGCAGGGGGGTAACTGGATATCAGGTATATTTGCAGGGGGGTGACAAGTATTTAAGCCTATAAAATATTGTGATTAGTTAAGGCAATAAGTTAATGACTCAACTCTCTACATATCATTCATTTAGTTTATTCTTAATTGATATAGTATGAGACTAACTACTCATACTTGAATTCCAAACGGATTGGAAATATTTTTTAATAACAATAGTGTGCCCCACGTGGCAGCAATTCATTGGTTGCTTACGTGGCAGCCACCTATGTGATCCAGCTAGGTAGCCACGTCAGCAACTAACTAACACCGTTAACCAAAACTAACGGGAGGGGGGTAATTGGATACTATTAGATTTTGCAAGGTTTGTTTTGCAAAAAAAATATTTGCAGGGGGGTAACTGGATATCAGGTATATTTGCAGGGGGGTGACAAGTATTTAAGCCTATAAAATATTGTGATTAGTTAAGGCAATAAGTTAATGACTCAACTCTCTACATATCATTCATTTAGTTTATTCTTAATTGATATAGTATGAGACTAACTACTCATACTTGAATTCCAAACGGATTGGAAATACATGTTCTCTATCATTCTAATGAAAAATAGAATTTCAGCAAATAAAACTACTAATTAAGGGAGAAATTGTCAAGTTTTTAACTGTGGGAATTTTTTTGCTATAACATATATTATGTTTAAAGAGACAAATAAAATAATCAGGTGTTTTCAAATCACAAATCATGAGTTTTATAGCTTATTAAAAGCTTGATATATATTAAAATAAAAAATTAAAACACGTTGAACTTTTTTTATATTATTTTAAATTTTTAACTATTATACTCAATAGACACTATCTCCAAGTAAAAATTATTCTAATGAAAGTAACACATAGTATTGTCACTGGCCAAACCAATGAAGCTCTTTTTTTGTAATCTTGTTAATTTCTTGTAGTTTTTTGTGATTGAATGATCTACTATAATTTGAAGTTTAAACATAGCGGTTGACCTATAGATCATAACATCATTTAATATATTTTGCTAATTAAACCTAACTGTAAAAAGTCAACATAGATGCTAATCGATATTCAGTTTCAGTTAATTTATTCATCTCCAGTAGAAAGATTTCTTTGAATCTAAATAAAATAAATTTTTATGACTAATTAAGTCGTCAAAAAATATAACTCAAAAAATACGAGTTGAGACTAGAAGATTAAATTTTTAATGTTGAAGATGGTAATTTTTATATTTTCAAAAAATAAACAATTATTATACCCTCACTGCTAGAAAATGATGCTTTAAAAATTGAATCAGTAAATAAATAAGATATGGTAATAGTAATATAAATAAAAGATGTGAAAAGTAGAAGTTAGAACTCGCGCTTCTAAACTTAATGTTTTTAGCATGCCTTTTGAACAAACTAAAATAATACTATAAACCCATAATTCAGTCATGTGAATATGTGGAATTTGTCCATTTATCCATAAATAAGAAAGCAAGCTTATTTGGAACAAGTTAGTACTCCAACTTAAGCAAGGAAGCCCTTTAATTGATCCCGTAAACACACGTAATTCAAGTCAGCAGCCTGAAAGACAAACAACAGCGTCAAATTTTCGGAAGCACGCGTCGACATTTTATTCCGCCACTTGTCTATGAGGTCGGTTGTGTTGTATGGGACCCAGCAGCAGCCATCATTTCAATTTTCAAGCTCACGTCCTTCCTTGCTCCCCTTTTAACCCATTACCTTCTCATTCCCCCAAGTAAACAGATAAATTAGTCACAGGCAGCAACCTTTAACCTCCACGTGTCTCCCTTCTTGTTAATAATCAAACAAATCTCCCTCACTTCCTACTTCCTTCCTACTAGTAGTCAACAGATATGACGCCCTATATGCTGCCACGTGTCCAAAAATTATCCAGTCAGCATCCCACACCCGTCTCTTCCTATAATAGCCGCGCTTCCATTCCTAGTATCTCTATCTATCCAACTCCAAAACTTAACAGAATTGCTATGTGTTGCTTGCAATGACACATATTTGCAACCATAGGGACCGCCGCATCCTATCATTCCCGGCGGTTCACCCTTGTGAAGGAATATCTCCATCAACGCTTATCGCTTCTCTAATCACTCTTTCACAAGGTATATGCAATTTCCAACCAGAATCATTCCCCGCACAACGACGAAACGCCAGAGAAATAATCCGTCAAATTGGAATCATTTCAATATTCCTCCACGAAATTCAAGACCATGGCTCCTTTATCCCTAATTCAATTATTCTCTGCTTCTCAGAACTTCACTTCACTTTACAAAAGATTCAGTTCTTAATGCAAGATTGTACTCTCCAAGGTACACGCTTATTATTGCTCGCGAAAGCTCAACACGTTGCGTCTCAATTTCGTTCTCTTATTCGTGCAACCGCCACTTCGCTCGACGTTTTACCGTTACACAGGTTCGAGGTCTGTAACGAAGTGAAAGAGTTAGTTGAGTTAGTTACCAAGCAAGCAAGGAAAGCAAAGTTCCAAGTGGACTTTAACGACGACCGTGAAAACAAACGACTCCATTCCGTTCTCCGTCAATTCGAACGAGGAACTGAACCGGACGTCAATTCAATACATGGAATCCTCGATTACTTAAGAATCAAGACGTGGAATGACTGTGACGGAGAAATCAAATTCTTAGAAGACGAGATAAGCTTCTTGGAGTGTCAAGAACGTGATTACGACAAGCGAGAGATTTCAGTTCCACTATTGAGTAGCTTAATTGGATTTTTAAGCTATTCCAGGGTAGTCATATTCGAAACACTCGACAACGGTTTCCCATTTCCCTTCCGAAATTCAAATCAATCAGAAGCACGACGCAGTACGGAAACAATAACTCACTTAAATCCAGAGGATTTCCGTTGTCCAATTTCACTCGAATTAATGACGGATCCAGTGACAGTATCAACAGGCCAAACCTACGATCGAGCCTCAATTCAAAGATGGTTAAAAGCGGGAAACACAATTTGCCCCAAAACAGGGAAAAATCTTACAAACACAGACTTACTTCCAAACACAACACTCAAAAGACTTATCCAACAATTTTGCTTCGACAACGGTATTTCCCTCTCTAAATCATGTAACCGCACACGTGACATAACGAGAACAATCCTCCCAGGTAGTCCCACCGCAGCACATGCCATGCAGTTTCTTTCATGGTTTCTCACTCGAAGACTCGTGTTTGGAACTTCAGAACAAAAAAACAAGGCCGCTTACGAAATTCGCGTGCTCGCTAGGTCCAACATTTTCAACCGTGAGTGTTTGATTGAAGTTGGTACGATCCCGCCGTTGCTCGAGCTTTTAGCTACGGATGATAAAATCACTCAAGAGAATGCAATCTCTGCATTGATGAAACTTTCTAAACATGCAACTGGGCCTGAAAATATCATTTCCGGTGGAGGTTTAAAGCCCATTCTCTCGGTTCTCAAAAATGGAATTGGTCTTGAATCTCGTCAAATCGCAGCCGCTGTGATATTCTATCTTTCTTCAGTGAAGGAATATAGAAAATTAATTGGGGAAGATTCAGAGGCGATTCCAGGTTTAGTTGAATTGGTTAAAGAAGGAACAACCTACGGGAAAAAGAATGCCGTGGTTGCGATTTTTGGACTTCTTTTACTTCCTAGGAATCATCAAAGAGTGATTGCCGCTGGTGCTGTTCCCGCGCTTGTTGATATTTTAGCTTCTTCAGATAAAGATGAGCTTCTCACTGAAACTCTGGCTGTTCTTGCGGTACTGGCAGAGAGTGTGGATGGGGCGCACGCTGTGTTACAAGCTTCTGCGTTGCAGTTGATTACTGGGATGTTGCGATCTGCTACGTCGCGTGCTGGGAAGGAACACTGTGCTTCGATTTTGCTATCACTGTGCGTAAATGTTGGTGCGGAAGTTGTTGGTGTTCTTGCTAAGGATCCTTTGTTGATGCCTTTGCTTTATTCACTTCTAACGGATGGTACTTCTCATGCTGCCAAGAAAGCGCGCTTTCTTATTAAAGTTCTACATGATTTCAACGAAACCGCGACTTCTGGATTGAAAGGTTCCATTGTTCTACGCGAACATTCTCTTCATGTTAGCTGAATGGGCTACAATCACTTATCTCGTTTTTGTTTATGAGTGGTAATTTTTGAACACCTTATTTTTTTTCTACACCTATTTCAACACATCAATTTCTCTTCTTATTTAAGATCTTTTGGTGTTGTTGGGGTGTCTAATTTTTTTTACACTAATACACATACTCTTTTTTTTTTTTTTTATGTGTGTGTAGATACAATACTGGTTACCGTAACATTAGTGAATGGCTTATAGCCACATTTGTAATTTGTGAAATTAGCTCCGTCTTTTTATCCAATGCGAGCTAATTCCAATAAGTGAGCTTTAGCTTACATTGATTCTCCTGTATTATACTGTTGTGAAATTAAAGGATATGTAGTTATTTTTTATTACTTGAAGTTCTCTTTTTTCTTCACTTCACAATTTTACAATTTTGTCAGATTAACAATGTTTTGGTTTTCTATATATGCGGAGACATTCAGAAATGCTGAAACATTTCTTTTTTTTTTTGGGTACAATGCTGAAACATATTTTGGTTATAGAGAACATAGGAAATGAAAATGAGAAATCAACCAGATATCTCAGACTTCACCTTTGAGAAGATGGGGTTAAAATCTATAGCGGATTAAATTGGGGGTCTCTATACATGACAAAGCCATTGGATAATAGACTATGTCTGAAGCAATAAATCTACTCATTTAAGATGATGGATGATGAAGATGACTTTTTCCCACTTGACTCTCAACCAAAATCCTTTGAGCTTTTCAAGGTATTCTTTATATGACAAGAATCAAATTAACTATTAGCTTAGATGAAGTTTAAACACCTTGGACTGAGGAGCTTCAAAAACAACAATACTTGAAAATCAGGGATAATGATGAATGATGAAATATCTCAAGAGAAAAAAGCAAGAAAAGAGGGTCAAATAGAAAGAAGTCTAGGTCAAAATAGAAGAGGAACACAAAGTAAAAGCTCAAGTAAGAGGATAAGTGAATTCTTCATAGTTCTACTGTTATTGCTCATGCATCTATAGCTAGCCAAACACCGCATGATAAAATCAAGCTAGAAAAACAAAACTTGTTAGAATTTTGTGATCACTACATACTTGGTAAACAACATAAATTTGAGTTCGAAACTTGCATCCATGTTTCTACTATAGCCCTTGAGTATGTTTATTTAAATCTTTAGAGTCCATCAATAGTGATGATTCGTTGATGAGGGTCTTATTTTCTCACCACAATTGATGATTATTCTAAAAGAGTTTTGGTCTACATTTTGAAAAACAAATCTGGAACTTTTTCAAAATTTAAGAGATGATACATTCTTGTAGAGAATCAATTGAGATCTAAACTAGAAGTTGTAAAGACTCACAATGGCCGAGAGTTTATTTGAGTTTTGTGGAAAACAAGGAATCAAAAGATAAGGAATATGCAATAAAATACCCCACTAACACTAAATTTAGTCTCTAAACTAACAAATTTTCTCCTACTTGTTGGTTGTTGGCCCCTTTGACAATAATAAATCATTCTTAAAATTTGTGAAATATCTTCCTTTATTTTGTAAAATTTTGTGAAATTTGTCACATTGATTCCTATGAGAGACTACTTATAAAATTTAGAGATTAATTAGATAAATTTCATAAATTTTAAAGACTAATTATACGTGTATGTCTTTTCATTTTTCATTATTTGAAATATGTATTTTAAGTTATTATTATTTTCCTTTCTTGTAGAATATTCACTAATATTTACTAATAAAAGAAGTTTATGAAAGAAAATTATTTAAAAAATTGTTTGATTTGGAAGAATGCTTCTAGGGTGCGGGAACAAATCAAATCTCTCACCAGGGAACAACTAAAATTGACCGTTGGATATTGTGTAAAATAATATGAGTTGTTAAGATTAAATCAACCAATATTAAATCTCAATCGTTGATGAATTTTTATACTACATTCTACGATTGTATTTAATGATTCGCCTTGAGGGATTTGAATTACTTAATCACCCTAGAAATCCGAAAATAAATAAAATTCATTTAATGTGTCATGAGAAGGAGTCGTTAATAAAAACTAATAAAAAAATAAAATTATATTAAAAGGGTTTTTGCATTGCTCTTTCGGTTGTAATCGCTCATTTCCTAAAAATTTTCCAGGTCTTGTTTAGGGTTTTTGAGATCCAGGTTTATCCAATGGCCACCGAACCAAAACCTTCAGAGGGCGTCAAGGTTGATCTCTTCGAAGACGATGACGAGTTCGAAGAGTTTGAAATCAACGAAGGTAACTCCTAATTGTTTCTGTCTCGAACCTCTTCTCTCAATGGCTATGCAATTTATTTCCCCTTGTTTCGATTTCCCCTCGCTTATTCTACCAATATGTTCACATTCTCACGTTTCTTTTTGCAATTTGCGGTGTCTTTATCGGTATGTATAATTTACAGAGTGGGAGGACAAAAACGAAGGGAAACAGGTGATTCAGCAATGGGAAGATGATTGGGATGACGATGATGTCAGTGATGATTTCTCGCTTCAGTTGAGGAGGGAACTGGAGACCAATGCTGAGAAGAAATAAACCACGTACGTAGGTATGAGGTATTTGGCCGCAAAAGAATTGGATACTTTGCCTAGCTAGTATAGAACATGAGATTAGAAACATTTGAACATGAATTTCCTTTTGCTGTTTCTCATAGAACAAATTTGTAGAAGATGTTTATACTTGAACTGGGTACTATTTCAGTAATTAGCATCTGGCCTCATGATTTCTCTAACACTACTTCAAATTATTATAGCATGGTATTATTTGGGAGTTGAGTTGGTGGTTTTTTCTTTCTGCATTTAGTTGCATTTAATCCTCTTTTCTTTTTCTTGTTCTTCAATGGTACCAAAAAGCAAAACAAATTTCTTTTGCATTTAATATGATGGGAAGCAATTGTGATTTGTGGGAATCTTCAGCCTGAAAGGATTGATTATTGAATGCCAATTGCAAGGTAAACAATGCTAATAGCTAAGACAAAATTAGGATGGTATAGTGACTAAAATGTGGAGGGAAATTAGGTGTGTGGAATTCAATGTAAAGGTATGGATTTTAGATCAGATGAATGCATATTTGGTCAGTGATTTCCAAAAGGATTTCACTCTTTTAAGCTACATTATACCATTATTCAGAGCTGAAAGTAACTGCATTGTTTTTGCAAAGAAAGTAAAAATCATCTTCGTAATAGGGTCGTGACAAATCATTCACATACAAATCAATGGTATGCTTCCAACTTCCCTGTTGATTGCATCTGGGGTTAGGAATTTTTCATTCTAAATACGTAGAAGCTGTTTGATTCAGTTAAGGGGATGTGGTAAGTTCTTGATGCGTATTAGCTGGAAGGGAAGAGAAGGTTGGACAAATGGTTTGGAATGTCTAGGACTTAATTCCAACCAAAGGCTCTAATATCCTGGGAATGTATAAGGTGCTTATGTTGATGATGTTCAACCACAGGTGATTTTTGACCACAGCAGCATAGTTAGCTGATGTGCTAGACAGCCGCGGTTAAGTCCTCTATTCTATCCATTAGGTGTATGATTAGTGGTCTTATGGTCACTAGTGTAATGTAGCGAGACATGAATACTTTTGCTTTAATACTTGTATTAGTCTAGTTCTCTAATAAATGACAGTGCGAACTTTTTATGACCCTTCTTAAAAATGAGTAAAGTTTACAAGCAGTGATGCTAAGACTAAACAATATTAAAAGAGATAGGATCCGTTGACACCAGGTGAAAGTCAAATTACTTACACCAAATCTCACCCATTATAAATAAGTAATCCTACTGCTAATAATAAGTCAACATAAATTTCAAAATATCAGCACATGATATGATCTTCTACGTTCCATCTTTCCTCTTAAAAATTTGAGATCAATTTAAAAGATATGACATGATCTCATTCCTTGCTCTTAGAAAGACATCCCCTTGTGATAAATTAGTGGCGCACTCATTAAACCAGTTTAAAGATTATCATAGTGAGCTTATCGTGTTTTGAGGTGAAGCCTTGTTAGAGAGGTTGGAAATATGATGAATTTGGAGTGGGAGCTTAGGTTTATGCTTATATATCGTGAGACAAACCATTGTGCTGACGAGCTAGTTTCTCTAGGTTGTAGTCATCATGAGTCGTTGATTTTGTTTGAGTAGTGTTGGCCATTTGTATCTCTTGTTAGTTATTTTGTTTTTGGGGCTGTAGCCTTTGTTTCTTATCCCAAAAAACATAGTAACCATGAGTGTTCAATCCCATCCCAGGTACAAGTAAACAACTAAGCTATCGTGTTTGGATTTATTTTTAAACAATTTATATGTCTATAAGTTAATGATGCACTCGTTGAACCATTTAGACTAAACCAATTTAAAGAGTATCTTATGAGTACTAAAATAGTAATCATAAGTGTATCTTATGAGTATCGATACTCAAATAATTAAGTGGACTAAAATAGTACAATTAAACAACTAAAGCGGTATTTGAATTGAATTTGGAACCATTTATTTGTGCCTATGTATTAGATTAACACCTGTAACTCCAAACTTGGATGCAAGTGGTTAATAAAAGGGTGGATTCAGCTAGTACCTGAGTTCGATCCCTGACGATGGAACAAATTGGAGCCAAACTTCACTTATCTCTCGGTTGAACTCCGGATTATTCAGGGCCCCTTTCCCTTAGACACCGGTGCAGAGTCAAAGTCTCAAAGATCCCTAGACAAAAAAATAATAATAAACACCTGTTGGTTGGAAATAACTTACGATATGCCTATAAATTGTTTTTGGTTTATTTTGACAAAATTTTGGCTTATGAAAATAGCTTATGATATCACCACTCGGGTTTTGGCAAGACACACCACACATTTAAAGGAAAGAAATTTGTAGAATTTTGTTGCTTATGGACCTATTAAATTTTTTCCATCACTCATCAACACAACACATACTAGTTCATACCATCCAGCAAGTTTCAACGGGTGTAAACACAATTACATGCAAGTTTGGAGCATAGATACTCAAATAATTAATTAAGTTACAACAAATGACTTCATACAAAGCTTAGAATTAAATTCATGCAAATAAATCGAATACAAAGCTTAGTATTAAATTAATGTAACCCAGGTGCTGTGATTGAGCGGTTGGGGCTCATCCTCCTTTAATCAAGTGTCGAGGGTCCGATCTTCACCTTGGGTATGGAGCAACTTTAAATCTCTGGGCCAGCTGTCTCACCCTTCGAGGTACCTCCAATTCAGCGAGAGAATTAGTCATTGCGTTTGGCGGTGGATACTCTGGTCTCGACAAAAAAAAATTAAATTAATGTAAATAAATATGTGAACGTTAATGTAAATAAATCAAATATATATGTGGAGGAGGAAGGGAAGGGGGGAGGGGAGAGAAAGGGAAGCAATAAGAGAAGTGATAAGCTATTTTCAAAAGAATGGATGAATCGGTGAGTTAGGTTATGGGTGTTTACCAAGCTTAAGGAATAAGGAAAGCCTCGAGGCGCTCGAAGAGAACTTATTGAGGCACTTATATATTACTGGCCAATAAGATGTTATTGTGAAATGGGTCATTTCTATATCAATTGGACCAACTAATTTTCATTGGTTCTATTTGGTTAATGTTTGGAACCACGTCCAACATTCATAAACGCACAATTACCGTGAAGCCACAATTGATAGTTTTCACAGTCACGTCCACTTTGCTGTGGAAACAGTGGCGGATCTTGACCAAAAACTTTGAGGGGTCGGCAATTAAAGAGACATAGAGGAACGACTAGGTAGAGATTGACGACGATGAAGAGCGGTAGTGCAGTTTAATAAAAATACAATTAAAATAAATAAATATAAATTAATAATTATTTACAAACAAAATTAAATGACTAAAAAGGTAATTTTAACATCACATAGAGATTCTCGATTGAAGTTCGTTAGAAATATAATTTTAAAAGTTCATTTTAGTTTTACTTCATATATGTAATAATTTGTACAAATTCTATGAAATTGATGCAATAGAAATGGTAAATTTTCACATTCACATATTTATGAATCAAGGTGCGAATCCCATGTTTATCTTTTTTAAGAAGCTGTTGTATATAAAAAAGGCGTTTAATTGCTGAAAATATAAACAAAAGTTACAAGAGTTGGGATTCGAACTCGGGGCTTACTGATGGATGCATCTGGCATCAACCACTGCACTGTGTCATCTCCTTGTAAAGCTTTGCGCAAATACTTTATATATTTAGTAGTTGTTTGTTTTAAAATAGGGGGTATTATAGTAAATTCATATGAATTTTTAGGGAGGGCCGTGGCCCTACCAGCCCTCATAAAGAACCGCCAGTGTGTGAAAATGACATCTTTTCAAACATATCGATCTCATATCACATTGTTATTTATTCTTTTTGTTCTGCACTGTACTTCCGACCTTGAAGAGCGGTCCGAGGTAGTTAGTGGTTGATATCCTTAATCAATGATCGTATCCGATCCTGCTGGTGTTGTACCTGCAAAGTCACTCCGATGCTAAAGTCAGTGAAATAGTCTTAGCAAAGTGATAAATAAGAGAATGCTTACCATTAATGAGGCAATGAATGTTGTATTTATAGAGTGGGGTGGGGTTGATTCTAATGAATCAGGACCGTCCGATCTGGTGGTTTGATCTGAGCCCTTGATGTTCGGACTGGGCCCTTTGATATTGGGCTTTTGTGTGGTGTGAATAGATGTGAAAGGAGGGGATGTATGTGGTCAGAAGACTCACCATAACAGTTGCCCCCCAAGTCTGGTCGTCTTAGAGGCGATCTTGACTTGTTGACAAGATTATGATGTGTTTTCACCGATCTCCGAATCGAGCTGTGATTTTTCAGACGTTGCTACGAGATGGGAAGGCGATCTTATCTGTCCGATGTTTGATGAGATACGAAGTGTTCTTTCTTACCGATGTCGAGTATGGTCTCTGATAGTGATGAAGTGATTTCGACCGTTATGATAATTTTGAATTTTGAATTGGCGCCTTTGCATTTATTGCGCTTGTCAGAGCGCGTTTCCCAATGGTGGCTAATGATGGTGACGCTTTGGTAGGCGTGCGCGTGTGTTGAAAGCTTTTGATGGGATGGGTCGATTCGATTTAGGCCCAATCCAGTTCTGCGAAGCCCACTATAAATAGGGATTAGGTCCCCTCCTTTATTCCTGATTGCCAATTTGCTCTGCATACCGATCTTCATATCCGAATTTAAGTTCGTCGATCAGGAGGATAGTGGCTAGAGTTTCACCATTCCAGTGGGTTCAAGTGCTTGACTTCCGCAGAAGACTATCAGCGAGAGCTTCGTTTGTGCGAGGTTAGTTCTTTTCTCAATCTCTCTATTGTTTTTTCTTTGAACAGTCAGATTTGCCCCCATTTCTTTTGTTGCCATAGGGTGGGGGTCGTCAGGTCGGTTTCAAGATCGGTACGGACCCGTTAGGTTGTTACTCCTGACTTTCCCATGCCCCCATTCCTGCAGGTTTTAAAATTGGCGGTTACCAAAAAAACTCGTAGGCAGATTTCCCAGCAACCCCCGCAGCTTGCGAAGGTGATGGCCTCTAGTGGAGAAAATGTCGAGGGTCGTCGTTCTGACACTGTCCCGGTTATTCCCGAAGTTAAAGATCACCCTGATTCAGCCCCGACCAGCGAACAAGTGAAGGACGATCCTGAGGTTGGTCGTCATACTTCTGATGATGGGGAGCAGTCTTCCGAGGATGTGGTTGTCGTTGGTGTAAAAAACACTGAGACCGACGTCGTGGTGGAGACGGCGTCTTCTGAACCGACGCGTTCCGATGATGAGCAAGGGTCTTCGCACACTCAGGAAGTGGGGGGTTCTGAATCGAAATCGGAGTCTAGAACCGAGACTGAGGATAGGCAAGATTATTTGCAGCAAAGAAACGATGAGGTTGCAGTTGACGTGGCTGCCGAGGCTGATGATCGTACATCTGCTTTGACCGATGGTTATTCTAGCACCGGTCCGGGACGAGTCGATCTTCCTATGCCTTATGACGTGAATGTTCCTCGCATTCTTAATTGGGTTGCTTCTTCTATTACTGAAACAAGGTCTCTGTACGAAGCAGGGGAAGATATGAGCACTTTTGTAGATAAGTTATCCATTCGGAGCCGACTTTGGAATGTCGAGGGTATGAGATCCGATGAGCATGCAGCGACCTGGCCAGGATCTTTTAAATTTGTCATGTATGATGTATTGGTATCGGATATGCATATCCGTCCACCGTTTACTAATCTTCAACAAACTGTTTTGGCGAGATTGGAACTGGCACCTTCGCAACTTCACCCCAATGGTTGGGCGTTTCTTCGAGCCTTTGAATTGATATGCCTCGAACTTGATCGTCCAGTGTCCGCCGATCTGTTTTTTCATTTGTTTGAGGTAAATAGGAATAGTGAAAGAGGCGAGGAAGGAAACGCTTGGGAGCATGTGAGCCTTCGGTCTCTGAAAGGTGCCAAGATTTTCCGGGCTTATTCAGATTCGCTGAAGGGGAGGTGGAAGGAGCTTTTTTATTTCGTGGAGCCGGTGAACAGTGAGGCAATTGACCATGTGGGTAGATTTGATTCGGATGGGCAAACTTTGGTGTCCACTAAGTTTCCCATAGGATGGGGACTCGGTCACTATAACCGATCTCCAAGATCCTATCATGTCGGCGAATCTCATCTTTGCCATGCTGATATCCTGACCAGAGATATCTTGTTGTTTATTTCATCTCAAGTGCCTTATACCAAGCACAAATACCAAGGCATTCCTGTCGATCGACTGGTTAAATGTGCTACCAGAAGAAAGGTTATGGGGGTTCTAGGTAGGGTTGTATTTTCGATCTATCAATTTATCTTTTGGTTGAGAATTGTTAATATGCCATTTTGACCAATTCGTCCAATTTTTTATTTGTTTTCAGATACGATGGCAGGGAGTAGGATTGCTCAATTAAGAAGGATGGCGTTGGAGAACCTGGGGGGCGAGGAAGGTGATCATGCAAACCAAGATGTTCTAGAGAATATTCCCGATCTAAGCGGTGCCGTTCACGTTTCCCCAATCAGGACCGTCCACGAGGAACAACTGCTGGAGAATCCTGGGGAAGATCTTCAGCATCGGAAGAGAAAACCAGCGAATGAGGGAGCCTCTTCAAAGCAGGTGAAGAAGAAGAAGGTGGTGATTCCAACAGATTCTAAGTCTTCCAAGGGGCATAGATCTTCTAAGAAAGTAACTCCTGTTCCCGTGGATGCGAGTTTTATGGAAAAGAATATGGAGGAATACCTTACCGATCCAGTTAGTGCGGCCGCAAAGCTGTTTGTTCACTTGGCCGATGTCACCAAATTGCAGAGGGAGGAGATGGAACGTCGTCATGAAGGTGAGGTGTTCTTTCTGGAGTTCGTTTGCCGTTCTTTTTACCTACCTTATTGACTTTTATTTGTTTTTCAGAGTTGCTAACCAGTGAGAAGGCCAAGTTATTCAATGCTCTGAAAGAACTGGCAGAAAAGAATAAAGTCCTGAGTAACACTTTGGGCGACTTGAAGACTTTGAAGGCTTATGTGGATGATCTTAAAAAATCCCATAATTCTGCTAAGTCGCAGGTCGAGGATAGCACTATTCGCATCGGTCAGCTGAACGATCGGATCAGAGTGCTTGAAGGAGAGAGGGAGATTGCTGAAGGTACAATTAAAAGGTTGGAGGATCGGATTCAAGAGCTGATGGTGTCGCTGAAAAAATTTGAAGAGAACAAGGCTGGGACTAGTTCCACTCCTGAAGATCGATGCGCAGTGCTTGAGGAAGAGCTCGCCCAAACCCGTGCTGAGCTAGTAAAATCTAAGAAGGAAGCGCGGGCTGCTGCCGATCTTGCTCTGGAAATGGCAGGAGATGGCTTCGATCTTGCACTTGATCAAATTGCTCTTGTGTATCCCTCTCTTAATCTTGACAAGGCCGTCCTGAATGTGGATCACGAGATCGAGGGAGACCAGATCGTGAAGATCGATATCAAGACCAATGTGAAGACCGTGGTTCATCCCAAGTCTGCCTGATTTATGTTCATATCCAGTTTTGTAAGAGTTCCGGGTTTATACAGAGAATCATGCATAAGCGCAGAACTCTTTTAAGTGGATTTAGTTTTTAGTTTTTGTTTATAAAACTTGAGGTCTCGGCCGTATCCGAGGTGGTTGTAATGAATTTAATCTCGTATTCATCATCGTAATTGTCAATTTTCATAGTCTTGACTTTATTGTTTTTGAGAGGAACGTAGGTATTTAAAAGGTTTGAGAGGAGCTCTTCAAACGATTTAGAGAAGACCTGTTGAGAATTCTCGTAGGTTTTTAAAAGGTTTGAGAGGAGCTCTTCAAACGATTTAGAGAAGACCTGTTGAGAATTCTCGTAGGTTTTTAAAAGGTTTGAGAGGAGCTCTTCAAACGATTTAGAGAAAACCTGTTGAGAATTCTCGTAGGTTTTTAAAAGGTTTGAGAGGAGCTCTTCAAACTATTTAGAGAAAACCTGTTGAGAATTCTCGATCGGGCCTAAGGACAGTTTACCAGGACTCGGCCCAGATTTAACTCGTCCTTTAAGGTTCTTGGCTACTAAGGCCAATGGTCGATTTAAGGAAAAATCCTTAACGGACCTTTCAAACCTTTTGGGCAGTTTACCAGGACTCGGCCCGGATTGAACTCGCCCCTAAGGGTTGTGACTACTTTGGCCACGTATGGAGATCTTATGAGATCGGTCCAAGAAGTTATTGTGAAGGAGTTTATAGATTTAAAGTGGTAGGAACTACCGTTACACGAGAATGGCACACGCAAAACCGTCGTGTCCTTAAATGTAATAGCTTTTTAACTTTGTGGCGTTCCAACTTCGGGGGATCTCCCTTTTGCAAAGTGTTTCCAATTTGAAAGCCCCTGTACCGGTCTTACTTTTAACACGGTAAGGTCCTTCCCAATTGGGTGCTAATTTTCCTTGTGAAGCATTTTTCAAACCAATGTCGGCTCTTCGAAGGACTAAGTCGTTGATTTCGAAATCTCTAGGGATGACCTTGGCATTGTATCGGGTCGCAACGCTTTGTTTGACGATGGTTTCTCGAAGCATGGCTTGTCCTCGAACTTCGTCGATGAGATCGAGGTTTTCTTTCAAAGCTCGATAGTTTTCCGCAGGTGTTTTGGGATTCGCTACTCTCCAACTTAGCTCGCTGACTTCCACTGGGATGACCGCCTCGCTGCCATAGGATAGCCGGAACGGCGTTTCTCCCGTTGAGCTTTGAGGGGTTATTCTGTAAGCTCAGAGAACATACGGGAGTTCTTCTACCCAACTTCCTTTGGCGTCGTCCAGTCTTTTTCTCAAACCGTTAAGGAGTATCTTGTTGGCTGCTTCTACTTGACCGTTAGTTTGTGGGTGTTCTACTGAAGTAAAATGATGATTGATTTTGAAGTCGGACATCATTTTCCTGAAACCTTTGTCTGCGAATTGAGTCCCATTATCAATGATAATTGATTCGGGGATCCCGAATCTGCTCATGATGTTCTTTTTGAAAAATCTCATGCAGTTCCTCGTAGTTATGGTGGCTAAGGGCTCCGCTTCAACCCATTTGGTAAAATAATCAATTGCCACTATGAGAAATTTGTTTTGGCCTGGAGCAGTTGAGAACAGACCTAGGAGATCTATTCCCCATTGGGTAAAGGGCCATGTGGAGGATAGATTTCGAAGTTCGGATGGTGGGGCGACGTAAACGTTGGCGTAGACCTGGCATTTTTTGCACTTTTTGACGTAGTTTTTGGCATCGCCTTCCATGGTCGGCCAATAATATCCTGTGCGTAGGGCTTTTCGAGCTAGGGAACGGGCGCCAAGATGTTGCCCACATATTCCTTCATGAATTTCAGCTAGGACGGAATGTACTAGCTCCCTTTCAATGCATTTTAATAATGGTGAGGAGAGGCTTCTCCTGTACAACGTATTATCTATGACTGAGAAGGCGGAGGCTTTTCTCCTGATGATTTTCGCTTCTACCGAGCCTGGAGGTTCGATTCCTGTCTTGATGTACTCCAATATTGGAGTGATCCAACTTTGGTTCTCCTCAATCGAACAAATTGCAGAAGTGTAAGTCGGATTAAGGGAGATACTGGGTCTTCTAAGTAGTTCCTGGATGATCGTCCGGTGATTACCGGGGACCTTGGTGCTGGCGAGCTTTGATAGGATATCCTCCCTCTGGTTTTGGGATCTGGGGATGTGCTTTACTTCGGCTGTTCTAAATTGTGTGAGTAGCTCTCGGATTCGAAGTTGGTTTTTCAGCAGGGTTGGATCCTTGGTCTCAAATTGATTGTTTATTTGTGAAACGACCAAGAGTGAGTTCGTGTGGAGATTGATCTGAGTGACTCGTAGGTCAATAGCCAATCGTAGACCTGCGATGCAAGCCTCGTATTCTGCTTGATTATTAGTTGTTTGGAAAGCGAAGGTAAGGGAGACTTCAATGATCACTTTTTCTGGGCTTTCCAAAATTAAACCCGCCTCGCTTCCTTTGATGTTGGAAGACCCATCAACGTGTAAAGTCCAGATGTTGTTAACAAGATCAGCGGGAATCATTTCTACTACAAAATCGGCTAGAACTTGGGCCTTCATTGTCGTACGGGATTCGTATTTGATTCCGAATTCGGAGAGCTCTACTGCCCATTTAATCATTCTTCCGGCAAGATCGGGTCGGTGTAGAATCTGCCTTATTGGATAGTTGGTGCGTACGACTACCTGGTGTGCCACAAAATACGGTCGGAGGCGTCGGGCTGCGAAGACTAAAGCGAGGGCGATTTTTTCTATTTGCTGATATCTGCATTCGAGCCCCTGGAGTGCTTTGCTTACAAAGTAGATCGGACTTTGACCGGTTTGTGTTTCCCGGATGAGAACGGCGCCCAAAGCTTCCTCCGAGATTGATAGGTATAAGTACAGAGTTTCTCCCTCGTACGGGCGAGTTAGGATGGGTGGTTCTGAAAGTGCTTTTTTGAGTTGTTGCAAGGCTTCGTCTTGCTCGTTTGTCCATTTGAACTTTCCTTCGCTGTCCTCCTTTTCTTTTTTCAAAAGCTTGAATAAAGGGAGAGATTTGAATGCCGCATTCGATAGGAATCGTGATAAAGCGGCGATCATTCCGTTGAGTTTTTGGACCTCTTTTTTGGAAGTTGGAGTCCGCATTTCAGTCACAGATCGACATTTGTCGGGGTTTGCTTCAATTCCCCGCCTTGTTAAATAGAAACCGAGGAACTTTCCAGCTCGGACCCCGAAAGTGCATTTTTCTGGGTTTAGTCTCATGTTATTTTTCCTGATTTCTGCGAAGATTTCTTGAAGGTTTTTTACGTGGTCGTTTTCCCGTTCACTTTTTGCAATCATGTCATCAAGATAGACTTCAACGGTCTTGCCTATCTGTTTTTGAAATACTTTGTTCATCATTCTTTGATAAGTGGCTCCGGCGTTTTTTAAACCGAAGGGCATAACTCGGTAGGCGAAGTTACCTTGGTCCGTCATAAAAGCAGTTTTTTCTTGATCGGGAGGAAACATGGCGATCTGATTGTAACAGAAATAAGCGTCCATAAAAGAAAGTAGGCGAAAACCGGAGGCATTGTCGACGAGGCGATCAATACTGGGGACTGGAAAGGCGTCTTTCGGACAGGCTTTGTTTAGGTCGGTATAGTCGATGCACATACGCCATTTACCGTTGCTCTTTTTAACCAGTACTGGGTTGGATAACCAAGTCGTGTATTTGACTTCTGTTATAAAGTTTGCTTTGATTAAATCTTCAACAGTTTTTGCGGCGGCGATGGTCTTCTCTCCACTCTTAGCCCGTTTTCTTTGAGAGACCCATTTTGCTTCTGGATTAACGGCGAGCTGGTGACATGCCACTTCTGGCGGGATTCCGGGCATATCGTTCGCCGACCAAGCAAAAAGATCGGAATGATCTTTTAAGCAGCGAGTGAGTTCGATTTTTACCTCTTCGGATAGGTCCACTCCAATTTTTACTGTTCTGGTAGGGTCGTCTCCGAGTTGTACTTCGATGGTTTCTCCATCAGGCTGGGGTCTTCTCATTCTCTTTTTGAGTTCTTTGGCCAACTCATCGTCATCTTCATCTTCCGAGCTGTCTGGGTCGTATCTTGCATCTAAATCGGTTAAGTTGACTTCGGCTGATCTTCCTGTAATTTCTTTATCTTTGGTTAACTCAGGTGAAAGGCCTTCTTTATCTTGAGCCTTTTTTTCTGCTTTTGTCCATAAGAAGAAACATCTTGAGGCGGATTCAAGATCTGAGTTTAAGGTAATGACTTTGTTGCAGAGAGAGTGGAATTTCATTTTTAAGTGAGTGGTGGAGGTTACTGCTCCGAGCCTTCCCAAAGTCGGTCTTCCAATAATACAGTTGTATATCGATTCACACGGTAGGATGAGGAATTTTGTTTTGATGATTCTTATCAAAGGTTCTTCACCGTAGGAAACAATCAGTTCCAGGTGTCCAAGAGGTTTAGTTCGAGATCCATTGAATCCTGATAGTGCCGATCCTCGGTAAGGAGCGATGTCTTCTTTATCGATTCCCATTCTTCCCACGAGGTCGAGGAAAATGATGTCTGAAGAACTTCCTTGATCGACCAAAATTCTTCTAATTTCTTTATTGGCGATCACCGCCGTGATAACTAGCGGTACGTGTTTGTTGGGTTTTTCATCTAGAAGGTCTTCATCTCTAAAAGACAACGGAGGTCGGTTTGAAGGCGTTTGTGCGACTGAAGTGGATGCTATATTGAGTAACTCTTTCCATTTTCATTTCATTGTTTTCCCGGATTCTTCGTGGGCGAAACCTCCTGCGATCATCATCACGGACCGTCCTTTCGATTTCCTTGAATCCAGTTCGTCGTCGTCAGACTCGGCTTTGATTTGCCCCTTTGTTCTGGGTTCCTGTTCCCGTTCTTCTTTTTTCTCGTCAGCTCGACGCCCTGGTTTGTTTACATAGCCGGCAAGTTTTCCCCTTTTAATCATATCCTCAATGTCATCTCTCAAGGCGTTGCAATGGTTGGTGTCGTGACCGTTACTCCGATGGTATCGGTAGTATTTATTAGAACGCTGTCCCGGCCTGTTGGTGAGTGGTTTTGGGAATTTTTCGTCTCTGAACTCCGTGTTCCAGCATTCACCCAGAATTTGAGCTTGAGTGACATTGAGCTCGGTGTAGAATTGATGACGGTTCCGAGGTCGGGGGTCCCTGAGGCCTCGGCCGTCGTTTTTTTGATCTCTTTCATTGGGGGGCTTTGATGATTCGGTGATTGGTGGTGGTTTCTTACCGACCATCGCGCTTTCTTCTTCATTGATAAAGCATTGGGATAGCTGGAGGAAATCTTGGAGGTTCTCTGGCTCCCATGTGTTGATGTGTTTTTTGAACGGGCTTCCGGGACGCAGTCCCATTCCCATGAAGTAAACTCGGAAGGCATCATCGAGGTTCCGAACTTGAACTGCTTCCTTATTAAATCTCTCTATATATTGTCTTAAAGATTCGGAGTTCTCTTGGATGATGGAAGCTAATATGTTTTTGTTTTTTGGCTTGCTTTTGGAATGGGAAAAATTAGCTGAGAATATTTTGGCCAGTTGGTCCCAAGAGGAGATTGTGTTTAATTTGAGGGTCTCAAACCATTCTGATGCTATTTTTTCCAATGTTAGGGGGAAAATTCGGCATTTCATTTCTACTGGGACGTTCCGATACTGCATTACTGTGTCAAAGTAACTCAAATGTCTGTCTGGGTCGCCCGTTCCGTCGTAGGTCTTCAATCCTTCTGGGGGTTTTTCGAGATATCTGGGCACCGGGTAACGGTCGATTTTTTTTGTAAAAGGGGCGCTCGGTTGTTTGATCCTGTGGCGGAGATCGGTGCCGATGGTGCGGGTGCCTGTGGTTATGAGGGCGATATCCTCGAGGTGAATATTCTCTACTTCTCGATTGTTGCCTAGGAGAAGAGGATGCCAGAGAAGAATGAACTTCGGGTGAAAAATCAGCGTCTGCCCTACCGACGCATGGCGAACGGGAAACTTTCCTTTCGAGCCTACGAGGAGGAGAGCGATGGTAGTGTCGCCTTCTGGGTGGAGATCGATGGCGCTTTCGAGCCGGATTTCTTCTTTCGAGGGAATCTCGGTTGGGCGAGACCTGATCCGGTATATTCCGAGCTCGGAGCTCTGCCACCTGCGCTTCAAGATCTGTAAATCGGTAACTCCTCTCTTGGTTTGCCACTTCATGTCGATTGAGCAGTAGGACGAGCTGTTGGACAGCATCGGCCGGGATAGAAAGTGGATTTTGAGGAGGTACGTGGTTCCTTGCGGAGCTTCCGGATACCACAACGAGGTCCGGAATCTGATGGACTCGCCCTTGATCGGAGTTTGGAAGGTTTTGAACGAATCCGTCCGGTGTCGCCTGAGGTTCGGCCAAGTGGGGCATGACCGGTCTCAGGATAGGGTCGGGATGGACTCCCATCGTGTGGCTGTTTGCCTTGGAACGAAGATTTCGAGTTGTCATTGATTAAGGTGAGGGGAGAAGATTTTGGTTTTGAGACCTCCCACTGTGGTCGCCAATGTTCTGCACTGTACTTCCGACCTTGAAGAGCGGTCCGAGGTAGTTAGTGGTTGATATCCTTAATCAATGATCGTATCCGATCCTGCTGGTGTTGTACCTGCAAAGTCACTCCGATGCTAAAGTCAGTGAAATAGTCTTAGCAAAGTGATAAATAAGAGAATGCTTACCATTAATGAGGCAATGAATGTTGTATTTATAGAGTGGGGTGGGGTTGATTCTAATGAATCAGGACCGTCCGATCTGATGGTTTGATCTGAGCCCTTGATGTTCGGACTGGGCCCTTTGATATTGGGCTTTTGTGTGGTGTGAATAGATGTGAAAGGAGAGGATGTATGTGGTCAGAAGACTCGTCATAACACTTTTTATTTTTATTTTTTTCCATCGAAATCCTAATATTTCAACAAAAAGTAATAATACTTAGACCAATCCTTGAAAATACTCAAAACTTGATGATTCTATGTTCACGGCTATAGAGTGGTGTGAGTTAACTGGTTAGACAGTTTCTCCGTAGAAAGAGAAGCTTCTTGTGGCTAAAATACAAGTTCACAAGTTCAGCACTTTAAACTAAGCTTCCTGTGGTCAAGAACTAAAACTTCACAACCCAAATTTAGTTAAGTGTTGGAATACCTATATATGGCATATTACTAATTACAAATATTAAAATAATTATTTAGTAAACAATTTTCATTTACATTCTTAATTTGTTTTTCCATCCTCTTTCTTCAGTTTCTTCTTTGAATGTTGCAGCCATGGTTAACACTGAGGCAATAAGAGCAGCAGTTGGAATACTTGGTTTTCTCTATTCCCTCCATATCTTCTCTCTGAATATTTTTAAACTAGTAACTTTATTTAATATAAGTTCTAAAGTAACCATGTAATTTAATTTCTTTATTTATTATTTCTAATAAATAGATTCTAATATATGCACTGTTATTTTATTTTGCAGGAAATGCAATCTCTTTTGCTTTATTTATGTCCCCATTGTAAACTAACATCTCTGTCTATCTCAATCTTTCTGTACATTATTGTGCTTGATGGATGAATTAATATGGGAAACTAATATTTCATTATAATTTGTAGGCCTACATTTATAAAAATATTTAAGGCAAAATCAGTGCAAGATTTCAAGCCAGATCCGTATGTAGTAACTGTACTAAATTGTGCAATGTGGATATTCTATGGAATGCCCTTCATAACTAAAAGCAACCTTCTTGTCATCACAATTAATGGCATTGGCCTCTGCCTTGAGATGTTGTACACTGCAATCTTCTTCATATACTCAACCTGGAGTAAGCGTGTGAGAAACAACTCAAACTAATTACAATCAGGATTTGAATGGCATACATTGTCGCTGTAAAAAAAATTACATCATCAATCGATCATTTTTTATGATGTGTCATTCTATGATCGACTGATAATGTAAAAAATCTCCTACACCGACTATGTATATAAATTAAATCCTTAAAGCCATCTTTTTCAATTATTCTTTCACTCATTTTATTTATTAATTTATTTTGTCCTAATAATTGCTTGTTATTTTCAGAGGAAGATTATTGTAGCTCTTATATGTGAAATCATCTTTTTCGTGTTGGTGGTAGTTATTGTTATGTACGTTATCAAAGTCCAAAAGGTTAGAAGAATGACTATTGGATGTATATGTATAATCTTCAATATCCTTATGTATTTTTCACCATTGACGGTCATGGTACGTACTTGTCATTCATTTTTTGTTTTCCTTTTAATTTTCATGTTTCATAATAAAAAATAATAATTACTTTTTCTTTAATTTTGACCCCTCAAATAAAAAAGAGCAGCGACAAGTAATTAAAACGAAGAGCGTGAAGTACATGCCATTCTTACTTTCACTCGCCAACTTCGCCAATGGAGTTGTGTGGACGGTCTATTCACTCCTTAAATGGGATCCATTCATTGTGGTAAGCTATTACTGAATTTTGTGCAATAAATATGCATTTGCAATTTTATTGATATGGAGATGTCAGCTCTCGAGTTCGAATTTGAGTGTAACTATATGATAGTGTATGCGGTGTTTATTTGACATTTTGTCAAAGCTGACAAAAAAAATGTTTGAATGGCAGGTTCCGAATGGCTTGGGAGCACTTTCAGGGTTGGCTCAGCTAGTCCTATATGCTGTTTACTACAGAAAAACGGATTGGAATGGAGCACCTAGCTCAAACGTATGATTTCTTCTTGGATTCACAGAAAGACAGAGTAAAAGAAGATTAGGAAACATAACTCGTTCCATACATACACCGTCGAGTCTCTTGGTTTTTTATATAGAAAGAAAAAGTGTCTTTTTATGTTGTTGATATCATCATAGGACTGATTTCTGATAGAATTACTTGAGATCATTATAGACTTTGTTGCGGGCCTAAATGATGTATATGCTCATCTGAGCCTGCTTAGGTTTATTAAAGTAGATGATTTTGATCAAAAAAAAATGAGCAGATGGCTGTAGAGGAAAAGGCCATATTTGCTCAAGATTTTATAAATGTACTAATCATTAATGAATCACAATAGTTCTATACTTTTTTGAAAAAATCACAAGGGTCACAAAAGGTAATAGGATATTGTTTAGATTTTGGAAGATAAATGTTTTTTGGATGATAACTTTGCATGGCGGCAAGCAAATAAGGTAACTCATAATCTAGGTAGAATAAATACCAAGCCAATGGAACCAATTTTAATCACATAAATTATGATTGCAAGTTTGCAACAGTATAATAATATACTAATGAAGATCCAGCAAGGAGGCATTGGCTGAAATTAATACCCATACCCACAAAACCCAAACAAAGGTGGGGGAAAAAGGTAAGAGTAAAAGAAAATCACTAGTACAGCTTTACACATCCAAGTCAAACACATTGACATTTCACCAGTTCCTCCTAACTATACCTGCTACTGTGTATTTCTCTCTCATCTCACTCAGTATCCAAATCCCGTATTTCTCATCATAGATACAAATTGATTTTTCAAATAGTGAAAAACCATTAAAACCAAATTGTTTTGTTGTGGACTACAAGAATCAAACTTCATGGTCCTCTATGCTTGCGGAAGCAAAGACAACCCTGCTGCTGATCAAAAGGGATCATACCTCCACCTTTGGATGTGTCAATGGCTTCCAGCATGGAAACTACCTCATCCATCTCTGGCCGCTTATCTGGAGACGCATCCCAGCATTTCTTCATCACGTTTGTGAGAGAACTTGGACAGCATCTTGGTATTTCTGGTCTCAAATTCTATAATTCCAACAAAAAATAATCATAATGTGATCATAATGGATTCACACTGACACTGATTGCAGAGTGATAATTATGCATTGATCAAGTGAGACACAACCAATCAAAACAGCGAAGCAACTATACCTGGCGAACAACGGCTGAAGTAATTTCCGAGAAACTTAGGTCAGGATATGGCATGTCACAACAATATGTCTCCCATAAACATATACCAAAACTGTACACATCACATTTCCTGTTATAGGGGTTGCCATTTAGAACCTGCAAGCAGCCAACCACATTGGATAGATTAAAAAAATGAACAGTCAATTACAAAGGTCTGTTTGAACAATTTATAAACTTTTTCTCTTATTCATAAGTTCACTCAATTATTAAGGTCACTATTTTTTTCATTGAAGAACTCCTAGAATGACACTAGAGGTTAGAGTCATCCTTACCTACTTGAATGAAAATTGGGGCTGGATATACCCAATCCCCATCTGATGAAAAATATATTTGCACATGGGAATGGAATCTCACATGTGAGATATTCACACGACCAAGTAATGTGAAAAAATTGTGCCTATATGTTTCATACATAATAATTTTTTATAGTCCTACATTTTTAATTTCTATGAAGAGATATATATCCAGTTTTCTCATAACAATATCATTTCAAATTTAACATGAGAGGATGCTTTCACATTTAGACAAATTGCACGCCCTTGCACTAAGGCTTCTACCCTGTCATACATCATACATGCAAGTACAATAATTTCCAACTTTTGAAGGTTCTTACAGGTACTAACTACATACCTCTGGAGCCATATAACCAAGAGTGCCAGTCTCTCCAGTCATATCATTAGGATTCGATGCTTCGACTCTTGCAACTCCAAAATCAGCAATTTTAACTGTACGCGTCTTGTCCAACAGCATGTTCTCTGTCTTCACATCTCTATGGACAATTTTCTGAGAGTGGAGATAACTCAGCCTGTAAACCCAGGTGAACTCAAGTTATATCGACAAATTATGATGTACTTTTCCAAAGCTGCTAAACCATGATTAAAATAGATAGATACCCTCTCGCTAGATCAAGTGCCAGCTGGATGACAATCTTAAAAGCTAATTTCCTCCTCCTGTTCTTTATTAGGTATGACTTCAGCGTACCTCCAGCAAGATACTCCACAACAACACAACAGACATTGCTTGGCATGCTAATTAGACCACTATCAGTTTGTATCTGCAATTCTGCAGACCCCATTGTTGCCCCTATAAACTAAACATGGAAAACATATATGGTTTAAAATCTTGGGGAAAACGCTTTCAGAAAAGTGCATAATAGTACCCATTGAAAAGAAAGAGAATAAAAAAATAACTGCCAAATATCACAAGATTTCATGGAACAGGAAAGAAAAAATGTCATGAAGAAAAAGAGAAAAGAGGGCCATAGGGGGATTGTTGTGATTATACTTGTTCTTGATATTTACATGCATCTTTTGCCCCAGAAAAGGGTAGTACAAAGACCAGGACAACCCAGCAGGAAGGAATTAAATGTAATGAAGTCTGAAGATACAGGATACATTTTCTTCAGTTTGGAAAAGGTCAAAGTTCATTGAGAGGAGAACAAGGTAAAAGGCATATAAATTCTTCCAAAGAACAGACTCGCGATAAATTATAGAAGTCTTATAAGACTTGGAAGCTTTCATGAAAGATAAATTTCAAAAATGCCAGTAAGCTGGTTTGTTTTTTTACAAGCTTTGTTCAACAGAAAAAAGGAAGTTAAACCAAATAGAAATGCCTATTCACATCCGTTTTGATACTTTGATGTGATAAACTAGTTTAAGTTTAGAGCACTCTGAACTTGCAATAACTATTTCATAGAATGGCAATTATATCAAAATCGACTCTTTTTTATATGACATTATTGGTATTTATAGTTAGGTCAACATAGCATTTAAACAGATTCACAATATAGGAATTGTTACTTTAATTGGAAAGGCTGTAGTCAGGTTACTTTTCCTATAATCAACTTGTAATAGATAGGCAATAGTCAACAGAGATCTCCTTGAAACTACATTTGGGATAAAAAGAAAAAGAAAAGTCCAAATATGTTAAATTGAGTCAAAGGGCACTCAAAGTCCATATCATCCTTTCCAGAAGAAGGCAATGAATGTGCTGACATATTCCCCTCCTTCGAGTTAGGTTTATTTTTTTTTGTTTGGTGTGTAGATACACCAGCTTTCATTGTAAAAGAGTTCATTTTTTAAAGGAATATTTTCATTAGAGTTAGCTTTGGTTAATTTGCTTGGGTTAATAATACTATGGTGTGTAGATACACCATGAATGGGCTGACATATTCCCCTCCTTCGAGTTAGGTTTATTTTCTTTTGTTTGGTGTGTAGATACACCAGCTTTCATTGTAAAAGAGTTCATTTTTTAAAGGAATATTTTCATTAGAGTTAGCTTTGGTTAATTTGCTTGGGTTAATAATACTATGGTGTGTAGATACACCATGAATGGGCTGACATATTCCCCTCCTTCGAGTTAGGTTTATTTTCTTTTGTTTGGTGTGTAGATACACCAGCTTTCATTGTAAAAGAGTTCATTTTTTAAAGTAATATTTTCATTAGAGTTAGATTTTGTTAATTTGCTTGGGCTAATAATACTATGGATTGCTGCAGAAATGCTAAGCAATCCATTTTGCATAAAAAAAACTCCAAATCTGTTAAATTACATTCAAACAGGATCTAAGGATATCTAAAGACCCTAGAATTCAAGTTATGTCTCTTGCTGACAAGGTAAGATTACATGTGACCAATGTTGTCAATGGTGGATTGGATGGCAAAAACTCCTCCATATAAACTTGGGACTGCGACCTATGCACTGTCATGGCAAGTGACATTTCACAAATTGCCTATGGTGGATGGCACAAAATCTGTATTGGCGCCGCTAAGGCCGCTATTTAACAACACTACGTACAACCAAAGGCCCAAGTTATTGAATGATATTTCCCAGAAGAACAGGCAGACTCACATTAATCTACTGCAATTAGTATGCGACCATAAATAGAATAGAGTGGAGACTTATTTTAAAGAGGACTCATGGTAGAGATTCTGACATTTTGACATTGGTTATACGAAAATACACCCATGAAATTTTTACCAGGGAAAAGAATATATGTTTTGTATCGATAAAAGAAACATATTTGTCAACAAAAAAGTTGATAAAAGAAATATGTGTATTTATGCCTTGTTTTTAATGATCACCAAGTATCTTTTTGTAAGTTGTGATCATCGATCATCATCTGCATATATAGTTATACATTAATAGAAAATATCGATGTTTCTTTACAAATATTATACAGATTATGCAAAATATGTCTGCTTTAAATAAATCTGTGTAAACAGATGAAAGCCGTATCGTATCTTTAGACTTAGTTTTTAAGAACTTCCCGTCTTCCCATATCTGTGTCGTGTTGTATGAAGATTTTATCATAAAAAGTAAAATAATAATTAAACACCCTCAACAACAAAGGAACCACTTCCAAAATGGGAAGCAAATTCAAGCTAAATGTAAGTTAAGGGAGAACAGGGAAGGTGGGGATGACAATTAAGAAGGAAATCCCTAAAAAATTAAACCTACATAACATGCATCCTTGACTATAAAAGAATTACCAAAAGACCTAATCACTTGACAGTGACACCAAGTGCTGATGAGATTTGACCCTCGCTAATCATCTTCGGACCTTACTAGGACTTGGACAAATGAAATTGTTTGGAAGTTTTGAAAACAGAAAATTGACTATGAACCCTAGAATTTATGAAGGACCAAATTCAGAACTGAAACAAGTAAAAAATGGAAAAGAGATGATGAGAAAGGATGAAAAACAAGACGCCACAGACAAGACAAGGATGTTTGATAAGCCAAGAGATTGCCACAAGAGTTGGACAATTCTTGATAAGATTGAGAATTATCCGAAGTCTCCTTGGCTTTCTTTGATTTCGGCTTTGTTATTAGGCCTCTAAGGCCTTGTAAATTTTTCATACAGCCTTCCTTGGTTATGCGCCCTCCTATGTACTCATCAAGAGCATAAGACTGCAGAAAGTTTACAATTGAAAGCAGGTATGCTGTATGCAAAGGCATAGTATACAAAGGTAATTGTAAAAAGGACCCACTTGCAAAATGACACTCTCAACAGATCATTAAGTTCATAGGACCTCGGGAGGAAGGAACGTCTATGTTTGGATGGATCCCGCCCCGTATAAAAGAAGATAGCATACAAACAGCATCAGCATTTGTAACATTGAAACCACAAGCTCAACATATAATAAAAGCAACAGAAACAAAATAACCTTTGTGACATTGGGATGATCAAGTTTGTGCCAAACAGCAACTTCCTGAATAAAAGCTGCTCTCAGTGAATTAACCTCAGCTTCTGTCCTTTGGCCTTCTTCACCCCAGTCCAGCAATTTGACTGACCATTACAATCTGTGGTCAGTGAAATAGAGAAAAGGAAAACCACCAACTCTATTTCTACCAAAAGAACAACCAACAAAACCATAACATCGTATTCAATTATTATATTATTTAATTCAAGACCCTAAAAACATCACCCAACCCAGATTTATATTAATAATTAATTCCCACAAATTCAACCATGTAAAAGTCAACTCTTTTTAAGAAGCAGCAAGGAAATTGGCGAAATTTAATTGAATCGATAATTTTGCTGAAGAAATTAAGAATTTTTATCCTTGCATCGGTTGATGTTTACATATGCAAAGTAAAATCAGTAGTCGAAAAAGAAAAAGAAAAACTCCAGAACTATGATTTTGAAGAATAATTAAGAAAAAAAAAGCTGGAAATTATAATTTCAAATAAATTACGAATCTGATGAATAAAGTAAAAAAAACAAACCAGCAACATCCTGAGAATCATAGAGACCACGATGAACTGTGCCAAAAGTGCCACGAGCAATAACAGTCTTGATGATTAATTTAGAAGGCTCAATTTCCCATTCCTGCTTTTGCTTCTTGAACGCTGTTTTGAACTTTGGAGAAGTAGTAGCACTGCTGGTGTGGGTGAGAACGCGAAGATGATCATCTTCTTCCTCAACGCGCTTTTTCTTGTCCATAGTCAACGCTTTGTTGAGGTGCCTTTCCAGCTGTTCATCTATGCTTTTCAGATCAATCTGATCCGCTCGTACAAACCCATCACTGCTATCCTTCATCTTCTTCTTCTTCTTCTTCTGCCTAACTCCTTATCCTCTCTATTTGTTTGTGTAAGATGAGATTTTTGTTGATGTTGTTGTTTCAGTTGGTGGTGTTGTTGATGATGATGATCGTCGTCTTCAACTTCGTTCTCCTGTTTCCCTCATCCATTCATGTGCTGTGCCCACATGGAATTGCCTGCTCAAAACGTGTGCCTGTGACCCCACTTCCCTCTCTTCTCTTCTCTCCTCTCTTATTTCTGCATTGCTTCTCTATTTTCTTTTTCAGTTAATAAATATTTTATTTTTCTTCCCTCTATTCTTAATCTTTAGAAACCGGGCCAAATGTCTCACAATTCGAGGTGCCTGCAATCTAGTGAGGGAGCGGTAGATATCCCGATCTCGACCAAAAAAATCTTTAATACTTTTTGGCTTGTTACACAAAGATTAATGTATATTTGAAATCAAAAGGGTGTTGATATAATTAATTCATATTTTGAAACTCTAAACGCCTCAATAAATATATTGGGTATATTTGATAAAGTTTGGTGAATTATACATTGGATTTTAAAAATAGCATTGTTTTGAAATAAAAATAAAAGGTCAAAAGTAACAAAGAAATTATTTTTAATTTTTATATTGTCATCCATTTAATATTTTTAGTCACTCATTTAATGATATACTATACTCATTTAATGAGTTTTTGTTTTTTATCAATATTTAATGAGGTTAATAAATTACTCTTCTATTTCACAATACATAAGTTCTCACTTTGTTAAGTATTTTTAATAAAGGTTGTCAAAAAAAGTATTTCTAATAAAATTATTTATCTTTTTCTATTGGTACTTTTAAGTTTTAACAATTAATTATTTCATCATTGATATTTCTCCCTCTGTAAATATAGTTAAGGATATTATTAACTAAAAAACAGTTAATGTTTCATTGAATTTCAAAAATGATAATAAGTAAAATAAAACAAAGGTATTCTCAAATCCTTTTGTATAAAAAAAAACAAAGTATTCCCAAATCCATAAAGCTTAGCTCAACTAGCAAATATCGAAATTGTTAGAGTTATCACTCTTTCATACATGTTTAAACTGAAAACCTAGTAGTTCTATGTGTGAGTTTCACGTAACACTTATCACTCTTTCTATAAACAACAAAAAGCTTTCCATAAAAATCAAAATTTATTGTGAAATGCAAAGAAGATCATATAGTAGGTTCTCCTTTTCTAAAAATAAATGTCCATTCAGTTAAAAAAAATAACATAAATGTCCATTACTTTATAAGTGTTGACATATTTAAAGTAGTGTCATAATAGTGACCTATATTAGGTATTTATATCCAAAATTTATTAATAGTTATCTACTTTTCTTTTGAGGATCCTTATTTATTAGAGCATCTCTAATATGAGTGCTTGTCATCATTTTTTTTGAGTTTAGATCCTCACAAATAATTGTATGACAATTTCGGAGAGAGAGTGGCACATACAATATAATAATACTATTTATTGCATTTATTATTATATTGTTTGTGTCACTCTCTCCGTAATTGTTCAGCAAGTACTTGTGAGGATCCAAACTCATTTTTCTTATATAGTATCATTCTAAATAAGAAAAAAAAAAGTTGAGTGCTTGTAAAGATAAGCGTTTGTACAAGCATTCTCTCTCTCTCTCTCTCTCTCTTATTTGATGTGGGTCTCATTTAAAATATTGTGAGCTATTCGTTGATAAAGTGATGATGTGTAGTTATTTATAAGATTAAGTTAATAATTTTCTCGAAATGCTGGATTTGAGGGATTAGATGTTAATAGGCAAAATTACACTAGGGGTTCTTTAAGTTTTTTTCTTACCACATAGGTCTTTTAAGTTATATAATGTATACACCGTTAGTCTTTTTTTCATTTTTCATTACAAAAAATCTAAGTTGGCACTAATAGAGCTGACATGGTCGTGATGGAGCCTATGTATCATCTGTCTTATAACAATTTGGTCATTTAAGACTATCGTCATGTAATAATTTCGTCCTTTTAACTTAAATGAAAAAGAAGATGAACCATTTTTAACAAAAAAAATTTAAGTTGAAAGTACCAAATTGTTACATGACAGTAGTCATAATAAATAATCAAATTGTCACCAGATAGATGACACGTAGACTTCATCATGGCCACGTCAGCTCTATTAGTGCCAACTTTGGTTTTTGCAACGAAAAATGAAAAAATGACTAACGGTGTACACATTATGTAACTTAAAGGACCTAAGTGGTACGAAAAAAACTTAAAGGACCGATTTGCTACAATTAAATAACTTAAAGGACCTCTAGTATAATTTTTTCAATATTAATAATAAAAAAAGGTATTAATAATAAATAAATATATAAATGATAAAAGAGTCATGTGTACATGTGTAATCCATTTCAGTTCTCAAAAGAGGAGCATGACAAGACTTCTACTCAACAAGTTGTCTGTTCTTACCAATCATCTTGTGTCCGATGACTTTTTCTACTTTTTTTTATAAGTAAAAATGTTATTAAGGGGACTATCAAGGGTATTCCAACACCTATTCTCTCTAATCCTAAATATCAAAAAAATTGTCTTATTTATAAGAAAAGTTCGTAACTATTAAGGTGTATTAAATGTTTAGATGATTTTTTTACATGAATTCAATATTTGCCTTTTTAATAATAATAATAATCTATCAAAAAAATATAATAAAAAATAAGTGTATTTAAGGCCTCACAATTTTTTATAAGTGCATGAATGAAAAGGCATTAAAAGATTAAAACGATAACTGAGGTCTTCGAATTGGGACTAGAGGAAGTATGTCATCAAAAAGTATATATTATCATACTCATTAAACAATGTCATCTTAGAATGCGACAGTTTTAGAAGATATAAATAATATATATTTGGTCAAATAAATAAGTAAGTGCTATAATTATATATTTGTAATGTTTGATTTATTTATTATTATTGCGTCCCCCACAAGTACTCAAAGAGAAAAGGACAATTAAACTTTGACCAAAAAACCTTTTGAATATTTTTGTTTAGAATAGACTTTCAATAAAAATACTTCTTTGATTGTAAAACATAGAAGATAAGAATAGGAAAAGCTTATTTTTCATACCTTTTTTTTTGTTGGAATTAAAAAAATTAGAGGAGTTGGATCTCTCACCAAATGGTGAAAGTTTTAAAGCTCTTTGAACACTTATAGAGAGGCATTTACCCACCAACAAGATACTCAGATGGACAAGAGATTCGAATCAGCGTCCTTGTGAATTATAAATTGAATCTTTACAAACTAGACTAACTTTTGCTGGTGAGCTAAGGGATGCTAACATGCAGGAGGCTCGGGGTTTAAATCCCGAAAACTAACATTATTCCCTTTCGTAACTAATCAACAACTAATATTTGCTAATAAAATAAAATAAAAAACTTTGTTGGTTATCATACCAAAATTTTGTACTTAATAAATTACTTTACATCTCATTTAATTGCCTAAAAAAGTGTCTCTGACTTTTCATATTCAGCATTAAATGAACTGCGCTTTGGTATAACATCATTAAATAAGATCAAAATAGTTTTTTTTGCTTATATTTTAGGTTTAAATATATGTTCAGCCCCTGCAAATATCACCATAATCCATTTAGGTCATTGTAAAAAAAAACTTTAAAAAGACCCTTGCAAATATTAATCGTTTACGGTTAAGCCCTTCGGTCAACTTTCCATCCAAAAAAACTTTAAAATGATAATCAATGCCACGTGTCATCATCTCATTGGACTATTATGCCACATCATCATCACATGTCACCATGGACACATGACATTGACAGGTGCCACGTCAGCAACCAATGGGTGGCTGCCACGTGGCACCTCATATGGCAACGAAGAGAATAGTGTGTTAACTAGCAGTACCAGTTGCTGTACCAGAGACTACTGTAGCAGCAATTGAACAAGTACCAGTGGGTTCTGCTAGTTGTGTGTACTATGGAGGAGGCCACTTGTATGAAGAATGTCCTGCAAACCCTATTTCAGTCAACTATGTGGGATATGACAATAACAATAATCCATATTCTCGTACCTATAATCCTGGGTGGAAGAACCGTCCTAATTTCAAATGGAGCAACAATGCAACACCTGCTACAGCTCCTGCAACACCACCAGGATTCCCTGCTCAACCCAAGGCAGCAGCACCAGCAGTTGAAAACTCTATGGAGATCATGCTCAAGGCCTTCATGAATGAAACAAAAACTCAGTATCAAACTCAAGGGGCTGCAATCAAGAACTTAGAGAATCAAATTGGTCAAATAGCCACTGCTCTTACCCAAAGGCCTAGTGGATCATTACCATCCACTACTGAACCATCAACATCAAAAGGGAAAGAACAGTGCAAGGCTATATCTTTAAGGAGTGGGAAGGACTTGAATGGACCATCTACTGATCCTAGTGATGGCACCAACAAAAACCAAAAAAATCAGAAAAATGATAAAAAGAAGGCAACAGATGCTGTCACAGTTGATGTTGCAGCATCTGATGCTGCACCAGTTGCTGATCAACCTGTTCCATCTCCACCTTTTCCTCAAAGGTTGAAGAAGGCACAGCAAGACAAGCAATTTGGCAAATTTTTAGAGGTGCTAAAACAACTTCACATCAATGTTCCTCTAGTAGAAGCACTTCAACAAATACCCAACTATGCAAAGTTTATGAAGGATGTGCTCTCTAAGAGGAAGAGACTTGGAGAATTTGAAACAGTAGCTGTGACAGAGGAATGTAGTATGATCATGCAAAGCAATCTTCCAAGCAAGTTGAAGGATCCAGGCAGTTTCACTATTCCTTGTTCAATTGGTGAAACCTATACTGGCAGAGCTCTTTGTGACTAAGGTGCCAGCATCAATTTGATGCCTAAGTCTGTTTTCACTCAGTTGGGTATAGGGGTTGCCAGACCTACAACTGTTACTCTCCAACTTGCAGATAGATCTATTGCATACCTAGAAGGAATCATTGAAGATGTCTTAATAAAGGTAGATAAATTTGTATTTCCTGCTGACTTTGTGATTTTAGATTTTGATGCAGATAAGGAAGTGCCTATAATTCTTGGAAGACCTTTCTTAGCTACTGGAAAGACTCTAATTGATGTGCAAAAAGGAGAATTGACTATGAGAGTCAATGATCAAAAGATAAAGTTCAATGTGATGAATGCTCTCAAATTTCCTGACCAAGGAACTGAGGAGTGTTCCTTTGTAGTGTCTCTTGATTCTGTGGTTCAGAAACACTTCCACAAGCAAAGTGACCATTTAGTGAAGGCTCTTGCTGAAATTGACAAAAGTGAACTTGTGGAATTAGGTATGTTGCATAAGGAGGCTACTGTGAAGGAAATTTGGAGTAGACAGTATGAATCTCTTGAGCTTGAGGATTCAAATCTTAGAAGAAATTTGTCTTCCATTGAGAAACCTCCTGTGCTTGAGCTTAAAGAGTTACCCAAGCACCTTAAGTATGCTTATTTAGGGGAAAATGATACATTGCCTGTGATCATTGCTTCTAACCTATCCAAAAGTCAAGAACATGATCTCATTACTTCCCTAAAGAGGCATAAGAAGGCAATTGGGTGGCAAATGGCTGATATAAAGGGGGTTAGTCCTACCATCTGCATGCATAGAATCATTCTTGATGAAAATGCTAAAAACAGTATTGAAGGGCATAGGAGACTCAATCCCATCATGAAGGAAGTTGTGAAAAAGGAAATTATCAAGTGGCTTGATGCTGGCATTGTGTATCCTATATCAAATAGTGCATGGGTGAGCCTTGTGCAATGTGTTCCAAAGAAAGGAGGGGTCACAGTGGTAGCTAATGAGAAGAATGAGCTTATTCCTACAAGAACAGTGACTGGGTGGAGGACTTGCATGGATTATAGAAAGCTCAACAAGGCCACAAGAAAAGATCACTTCCCCTTACCATTCATAGACCAAATGCTTGATAGACTTGCTGGCAAAGAGTTCTATTGCTTTTTGGATGGATACTCTGGTTATAATCAAATAGCCATAGTACCTGAAGATCAACAAAAGACTACTTTCACTTGTCCTTATGGTACTTTTGCTTTTAGGAGAATGTCATTTGGGTTGTGTAATGCACCAGCAACATTTCAAAGGTGTATGATGTCAATCTTTTCATATTTTATTGAAAAATCTATGGAGGTGTTTATGAATGATTTTTCTGTCTTTGGGGAAACATTCCAATTATGCCTTGAGAACTTAGAAAAGATTCTGGACAGATGTGAAGAAACCAACTTGGTATTGAACTGGAAGAAATGCCACTTCATGGTCCAAGGGTATTGTGTTGGGACACAAGATTTCTAAAAGGGGAATTGAGGTTGACAAAGTCAAAGTTTAGGTAATTGAGAAGATGCATCCTCCAACAAATGTTAAAGGTGTTAGAAGTTTCTTGGGACATGCTGGTTTCTACAGGAGATTCATTAAAGACTTCTCTAAAATTTCAAAGCCATTGTGTCAATTGCTGCAGCATGACACTCCATTTGTCTTTGATGAAGCCTGTGCTGCAGCATTTCAGAAACTGCAGAATGCTCTAGTTACTGCTCTAGTGATAGTGACTCCTGATTGGAGCAAGCCTTTTGAGCTAATGTGTGATGCTAGTGATTATGCCATAGGTACTGTCATTGGCCCAAGGTATGGAAAAGTCTTTCATTCTATTTATTATGCTAGCAAAACACTTATTGATGCTCAATTGAATTACACTACCACTGAAAAATAATTATTAGCTGTGGTTTTTGCATTTGATAAATTTAGATCATACTTAGTTGGCACAAAAGTAATTGTTTTCACTGATCACTCTGTCATTAAGTATTTGATTGCTAAGAAAGATACAAAACCTAGACTAACAAGATGGGTTCTCCTCCTCTAAGAATTTGATCTTGAAATTAAAGATAAAAAGGGGGTGGAGAACCAAGTTGCTGACCATTTGTCTAGATTGGAAGGTGATAGTACAGGTAATCATAGTGGAGAAATCAATGAATGCTTTCCTGATGAACAATTGTTAGCTATTGATGTTGCAGCACCTTGGTATGCAGACATTGTCAACTTTCTAGTCAGCAAAGTGATACCATGTGATCTGAACTATCAACAAAAGAAGAGGTTCTTTCATACTGTTAAGCAATATTTTTGGGATGAACCCTTCCTCTACAAAAAGTGCTCTGACCAACTGTTAAGAAGATGTGTGGCTGATGAAGAACAGCAATTGGTGTTGCAGCATATGGAGGACACTTTGGGGGTATTGATAAACTCTAATTTAGAACATTTTTTAGAGAGGTTTTTGAGTCATTTTTAGAGTAATTATTATTGATTAAATAAATAACTAACTTAAATTACTCTATATTTGCAGAAAGGTAGAAAAAGCAAAATGACACAAATATGGGCTGAAATTAGAAGAAAGACTAACAAATAAAAGAAAACAAGCCCAAAGCCCATTAATGCAAGAAGGTCCACAGTGATAAAAAGAAGAAGATCCTCTTCGAGATTTCAATTAAAAGTGATGCACATGTGACTTAGAGAGAAAGAAAGAGACGTGGAGTGGAGAGCAAGCAACACATATTTAGGAATGATCTAAATCCTAATATTTAGGGATTGGCATATCTTGCAATTAAAAGTGAAAGCAATCTTGACTTGATCCTTTGCTTGGAGAGAAAGAAAATGAACTAATATAAAAGGAGAGCTTCACTTGTGAATGGGAGAGCCACACTCCACATAAACAAACAATAGTTACACAAACGCTACGGAAACGCTACGGAGGGAAAGAAGAGTTTTTCGGCACCGCGAAAGAGCTTTGAAGAAAAAGATGGAGATTGAAGACAAAGATTAAGACTTTCTCTATTTCCGGGTTATTCTTATTTCTGTAATTCATGAACCTTATTTTTCTTTTATTGTTATTTATTATTATGGACACCTAAGTCCTCGTCTAGGGTCTTAGGTGGATCTTGCATGTTTAGAAACCTCTTTATGTTCTAATTTCTTATTTGAATTCCTGTTTTTATTTCAACTAATATTATTCTATTGTTTTTATCACATAATTAGGATTAGCTACCCTTTTCATGTTAATAATCAATTAGTTGATCAGCGACCGTACTACAATTAGTTGGTGGACCTATAGGATAATTGGAGCTATAATTAATGCATGACCAAACTTTAATTTAGTCTTCCAATCATTCAACCTTTTTGTACTTTATGCTTTTCTTAAATTTAAATTCTAGCATGACCAAACTAGGGTTAATTTAGGAAAAAGAATATTAATCGCGAATGATCAAACAGATTAATAGTTTTAGTAAAGGGATTGGTAATTAAATAAAATAAGGGAATTCAGGTAGAATTAGACATAGGGGAATCGAAGCTTGCAAGTGAAACCGCGACCCTAGACCTCTCTCTCCATCGATTATATTCTGCATTTTATTATTTGTTATTTGCTTACTTTTTATTTCTTTTAATTACATCTCAATTATTCACTTGTCTAAACAATAAATAATTTTAAGTAGTTTGGTACCTGTTAATTAATACCTGTGGACACGATAATCTTTTATACTACTTCTGCGAGAGAGTACACTTGCTCTAAGTGTGTTTTTAACGCAATAGGTATGAGGATAGCAGCAAAGGTGCTTCAATCTGGGTATTATTGGCCTACAATTTTCAAGGATGCTCAGGAGCTAGTTAAGAAATGTGATAGTTGCCAAAGAAGTGGAAACATTTCAAATAGAAATGAAATACCACTAACCAACATCTTAGAGGTGGAACTCTTGTTTGGGGTATGGACTTCATGGGACCTTTCCCCTTCTTTTGGCAATTCTTACATCCTTGTAGCTGTAGATTATGTATCAAAGTGGGTTGAAGCAGTTGCTTTGCCCAACAATGATGCAAAATCTGTCAGCAAGTTCTTGCATAAAAACATCTTTACAAGGTTTGGGACTCCTAGAGCAATAATCAGTGATGAAGGATCTCACTTCTGCAACAAATTGATTGAAACTCTCTTGGCTAAGTATGGGATAAAACACAAGATTGCAATTGCATATCATCCTCAAGCTAGTGGTCAGACAGAGTTATCCAATAGAGAGATCAAGAGAATGTTGGAGAAAATGGTAGGGCCTACAAGAAAAGAGTGGTCTAATCACCTTGATGATGCTTTATGGGCTTATAGAACTGCTTACAAGACTCCTTTGGGAATGTCTCCATACAGACTTGTTTATGGCAAAGCTTGCCACCTGCCCTTAGAGCTTCAATATAAATCTCATTGGGCAATCAAAAAGCTCAATTTTGATCATGCTAAGGCAGGGGAAGCTAGGCTATTACAGTTGAATGAGTTGGAAGAAATGAGACATTTTGCCTATGAGAACTCTGAAATGTATAAGGCTAAGACCAAGGCTTGGCATGACAAGAGGATTCAGAAAAGGGAATTAGTTGAAGGTGATCAAGTTCTGTTTTTCAATTCAAGACTCAAGTTATTCCCTGGGAAACTCAAGTCTAGATGGTCTGGACCATTCAAGTTAATGAAAGTGTATCCTCATGGTGCTGTGGAACTTTATGATGATGGAACCTCATAGTGCTGTGGAACTTTATGATGATGGGAGAAAGCAAACCTTCAAGGTTAATGGTCAAAGGGTGAAGCAATATTATGGAGAACCAGTGGTGAGAAGCAAAATCACCACTGAGTTGAAGGACCTCTAATCTTAGAGAGAAATCAGGCTGAGGACTCTTAAACCTAGCGCTACTGGGAGGCAGCCCAGGGTTTTATCTAATAAATTAGTGTTCTTGTTTGTTTTAGTGTTTGTTTTGTAGGAATTAATTCTGGGCATTTGAAGTTTGAGGGTGTGATAACAGTTGTTGCTGCAGCATTGCTTCCAGCAACATTGCTGCAGCAGTGAATGACAGTTGAGGAAAAAAATAAAATAATGGCAGTTATTCTCCCCAAGGTCTGACGCGCCATCAGCGCTTTGTCCAATCAGTCACTTAACCGTCCCATCATTAACCCTCCACCATACACCTCACCCTAATCTCAACGACTATCTCATTAATTGAGATTAACAATTGCCAAAACCGTCTTCCCTCACCCTTATAACCACCCACTCTCATCCATTCCAATTCACTCTCCCTCCTTAAACAGTAACCTCTCCCTTCTAGCAATCCCAATTCACTCTTAATCCCTCTTCGCAAACCACAATTCTATTAACAATGGCAAGAACCAAGATGAGCGCAAACAAAACCTCTGGAAAACACCAATCATCCATTGGGCGTGGGGAATCAAGTCAAGCCCATCGCAAGAATACCAAGGGTACTGATGCTGCAACTCCAGAAAAGTTCCAATCCATGAATTTCTGGGCAGAGAGGGGCTTCGTGTTGCAAAATGCCCCTAATGCGTTCACATCTACTGTGAAGGCATTGGGGTGGGAGCAATTGGTGCAACACTCATCATTTTTCTTCCCCCTCTATCATGCGAGAATTCTATGCAGGAATTGCACCCCAAAAAGATGGTAATCCCCAGTATTTTTCTGAAGTCAGAGGAGTGCATGTCAAATTTGACTCCATGGTGATCAACGAATGCATGGGATTAGGCTATCATGGTTTAACCTTTGCAAAGAACTTCAACAAATGGGGCAAGAAAGAAATGGAGTCCGTCAAGAAAGCAATCACCATTCCTGACACACCTTGGGAGCCCTGCAGTGCAAATGAATTCAAGGTGAAGAGGAGCAGTCTTAATCATGATGCCATGGTCTGGTTCAATTTCATCAAACACTCTCTTCTGCCTACATCCCACACAACCAATGTGGAGAAAGAAAGGATGATGCTCCTAGATGTCATTTTGGGAGGAAAGGATGTTGATGTAGGAAGGTTAATCTGCAGAGAGATTCTTATATGTCAAGGTAAAACTGTTGGCTATCTTTTCTTCCCTTGCTTGATCACAGATCTTTGTGTGAAGGCAGGGGTTGAAATCAAAGGAGAAAAGAAGGGGTATCCTCTGGCTGCTTTCCTCACTATTCTGAAAGCAAAACCAAATGTTGCTGCAGCATCTGGTGATCCTATCATGCTGCAGCAACGCTCTGTTTGGGAGTTTATGAGGAAGCAGCAAGAATGGTTGACTGTTGTATTTGCAACCAATTTGAAGGAGATTGCAGGAGTTGAAGCACCTATTTTTCCAGAATGGGTGTTAGACGAGGAAGTGATTGATGCAACCTTGTTTGATGAAGCTGGAGTGGATGATGGAGAAGAAGAAAGAATAGTTGAAAAGAAAAGAAAGAGAAGGGAAGTGAAGAAAGGCAAGAGAAAGGTTGGAGAAGAAGAGGAAGACCTACTTGAAACTGACGATGAGGAATCCCTCAATGAAGGGGAGAAGCAGGAGAACAAAGAAATTATGGCTCAATTTGAATAGGGAGGATGACAGTGAAGATGATGATTCTGTGGCTGATGATGGAGACAACAAAAATGATGGAGAACCCAACTGGGATGACCTCACTGACATAGAAATGGACCCACCACCAACCCACAATATCACCAAAACCACCAACATACCTTCCACCTTCACATCTCAACCCGTCCTAACCTCTGTCAACCAAACCACCACTGAAACACCAAACCAATCCACTCCCCAACAAGAAACTCAACCAGAAAATCCACCCATATCCACCACAAACCAAACCCAAGAAAAAGAACCTGAATCAGTGCCATCTAGTGCTGCCAATTCACCTGCTGCAGCAGCTGGTGCTGCTAGTAATGAAGAAGGAGCTGCTGTTACACCACCCAAGAAGCAAAGATCAAAAAGAATGGCAAAAAAGAGGAAGCTTGATGAAGTACCAGAGGAAGAAGAGCTTAATGCTGCAATGGTGACTGAGAAAGAAGATGCACAGACTGATGCCACTATTACTGTTGTGGTCAAGGACATTGCTGATGCTGCATCAATGGAAGAGCAGCAGAGAGCAGAAGAGCAGAAGAGAGTTAAGGCTGAGAGAATCGCTAGAGAAGCTCTTGAGCTTGTAGCCGCATCATTAACTGCCCAAAAGAAGGCAGATGTTTCTGATGCTGGTGGTGTTGTTGCAGATACACCACCAGTGCTGCAGCAATCTGATGCTGCAGCAACAGAAACTTCTGATGCTGTTATAAGGCCAAAGCCCAAAAGACAGAAGCCTTACACTCCAAGGACCAAGAGAGGAGGAGCCACAAGACAAAGCCCAAGGGCAAAACCAGGGGCCTCTGCACCTTAATCTTTTAATTTATGTCCTTTTAAAATTCTGTTTTTAATGCTTTCTTTGAATAAACCTGTTGAGCGCTTTTGTTCTGTGATAACACTCAACAGTTGTGTTAGTTGTCTGCTATTTTTATGTGTTGCTTTGAAATAGGCCTCCCTTTAGAATGCATGAGCAGTGGGGACGCTGCAAGGTCTTAAGTAGGGGGGCTATGGTCTATATGTATTTTATTAGCAAGTATGCTAGTTAGTTGAATAAAATTTTTAAAATTTTAGAAGTTAAGTTGAGCAAAACTTAGTGATGAAATGGTGAGAATTGAGTGATTAGTGCCCCTGTTTGTAAGTGAACTTAATTGCTCCTATTCCCACACTTTTGCATGAAACTCAGGAAGGACTTAGTGAATTAGAAATAATCTGAAGCTAAGCTAGTTGTTGGTAGACCCAGGGAATTGCCAAATTTTTACTAAAAACTTAGGGTAGCATAAGAAACTAAGTTTGGGGGTTCTTTATGCTATATTAAGGCAAAGCATGAAGGAATGGAATTAGACCAAGTGCACATAGTTTAGGAAGTAATTAAAGTCAGTATGTTGTGTAATGTGCTATGTTATAAAGCACTTGTAAATATTTGTAATTGTTGTCATTGCCCAAGCATATAAAAAAATAAAAAAACAAAGAGAAAAGCAAAGAGCTATGAAAAAGAAATTCAAAGAATAAGGGCAATGCAACACAAGTGTTAAGTATTGCTGTTTTTGAATTCTGTTCTAGTCTGTGTTGCTGCAGCAACTGTTGCTGCAGCACTTAAGTTGAGTTGTAATAAGTGCATTGGCCTAGAGTTTTGAATTGCTGCATCAAAGACCTTTGTCATGCTTATTCCCCCTTTCTGTGCTTGAATTGTTAGTCTACCCTTAGTTTTGAAACATCTTTGGCAATCTCAAAAGAAAGCCTCTCTAGTTTTAGTTAAGTGAAATTTTGAATCTTGTTATGATCTGAACTGAGTTAAGTGTCACACACACTTTTGAGCAGGAGTAATTTAGGGAACTTGCTATTTAGTGGGCTTACAATTGAGGGGCCAATCTGAATATTCTGTTCTGTGCTTAATATTCTGTTCTGTGCTCTTGGGATAATTCAACTGTCTGGTTTGCTTGTTAGTTAAATGCTTGTCTTTGTCAAGTGTCATTGCTTGAGGACAAGCAATGGTTCAAGTTTGGGGGTGTGATAACAATCATTTATGATGGTTATTACCTCTTATTTCAAGCTTAAATCATTGTTAATTCTCAAGCAATATTGTGATTGTTGTTGTAAATATGGTAGTTTAGGGTTAGTCTAAGGTGCATGCTTTAATTGGTTATATTTGGCACTTTGGTGCCCAATTGTGGGTTTGATGTGTTTGCCTATTGCTGCAGCACCTAACGTGGCAGCAATGCAAAATTGTGCAACATGAGAGAGAATGCTGAAGGAAACATGGAAAACGAGGAAAGGACAGGTTTCAGTCATCACTAGGCGTGGGTGTGCGTGCTAACAAGGGAATATTCGCTGATGACCTAAAAGTTTGGGTAAAAAGGACTTTTTGGGCTTATCAAAGGACAATTGGCGCCTCCCAAATTAGGGTTACCTAGGATCATGAGTGTCATCTATAAATAGGACCCTTCTTCCTCAATTAGGGTAAGCCGAAAATGTTGGTATAGAGATAGCCACCATTTCGTGCATTCTCAAGCTCACTTAAAGATCAATTGCTGGAATTGTTATTGCTGCAGCAACACTAGAACTTCATTTCTTGGAGGAATCTACGTTAAAGAGCTGGAGTGTGCTTCATTGATCATCTTTGGAGCTACCCTCTTGGTTCAACAATTAGTAGTGTAAACTCTCTCACTGAGATTGTAGTATGACTTCTTCTTTTATGTTTAAGTTGTTTTCCTTGTTGTTAAAGGTCAACATGAGCTAACTTCTTATAGTTGGGATGCTGAACTTAATGTAATGAATTTATTGTGTGATTAATGAAGTATGTTTAAGTGTTGAGTATTTTATCTTGTGTGCTTTAATATTTCCATCTTAGGTTAGGATTAGCCATCTAATCTAAGTAGCATTTATGAATTCAGAGATGGTTTGTAAATTTACCTCACAAGATAATATGGTTTGTTACATTAAAAGAGATTTTAGTGTTTCTTGCTTAAACCCCAGAGATAGGAGGGCATAAGCCATAAGGTGAATACTGCGGGTGCCTAAGCAGCCTAGGGCGTAATCGTTTAAGGTCTAGAGATAAACTTTTGGGACGAAACCCTAGTGAGAAGTATTTGAGAAAATATATCCATTGCTGCAGCACTTAACATAGCATTAATTGCATTTTAATGAAGTTACTGAAAGTGAATGCATCTCAACTTGTTCCAATCATCTGATCTTTATACCCTGATACCTTTTTATTATTGTGCATGTTACCAAATATTTGTGTCTTTTACTTTATTTTTACCATCACTAATTTGTTGATTAAATTAAACATTGTTTAAGTGTTAATCCTCGTGGGAACGAACTTTACTTATTCTATATTACTTGTTGACAGTGTACACTTACATTATCATTGTTTTTACGCAACAAAAAGTTGGTGTCTTCTTAGCAAGCGTGATGGGGGGTAGTTTGATCATTGGAATTGAACCTCGAGACTTCCTTCTTGCACTCCTTCGATATCCCTTATCTTGCCAACTGAGCTATCTACTTAGGATAGAATGAAAACTAGTTGACTATAATCAAGATTATTTCAAATAAATAATTATTGATTAGAATGAAAACAAGTCATATTCATCTATCTTTGAAATTATAAATCGCAAATAAGATCTTAATTTAAATTTAAAAGTTCTTCTGACAATAACAAAGATAATTACTTATATTTTAAGTCTTGTATCCATTAAAAAAGTAATCAAAAGGATTCAAAGTGCTTAATACAATATATTTTGATTTATGTGTTAAAATATTATAATGACTTTAATACAATATAACCCACATTTTTTTTTTGTGTTATATAGATCTTCATCTTTTTTTGTTCAGACCCCGAATTTTGCATCCAACCATCAATATAATATTTCATTGCTTATGATTATGGGTGTAATATTGTAGATACAAAGCTTATGCCAAAGTGTTTAGATAGATTTTACTTTAACATTTCGACTTGTTCATAAAATTCTCTCAAGTTCACTGCTTGACATAGTCACAAATTAGAGAGCGGGAGTTTTTGATATTAAAAAAATTAAGCGCTAAAATCTCCGACAATACATTAGGAAACTATAAACCCTATTTTTAATTTGCGGGTTTGTAAGCTACCCGAGGTCTGGTCAGACTAACTCTCTACTTGCTCAGGCCTTGCTAAAAGCCCATTTACTAAAACAGGCTCAATATTTTTGGCCCAAACTGTGAGTTTTTTTTTCCAGTCTTTTTCTTGAACCGGATCAACTCATTTTGCTAGCTCTACTCGGTACTCATAGTGCAAGAAAAAAGTTGAAAGTGTGAGTGAGAAGTTATGGATGGGAAAAAAGAGGACCAAATGCAATATGATGATGGTTGACAAAAAAAATGCAAGATGCTGAGAAAAATATAATAATTGCGGGTAACGTGGGAAAACTATAAAAATTATTATCTTTATTTATTTCTTCTTTCAAACTAGAAAAACACTATTTCTTTTCTATCTTTGTTTTTTTCTTTCTTCTTTTTTAAAAATTGTGTACCGTAACAAAGTAAATTATAAAAGGGGGCAAAACAATTGTTACCGTAAGTAACTTGTGTTGTTGTTTAGAGAAGTTTGGACATTTTTGAGTGTACTCAGTACTGAGAGTTACGAAGTTACAGAAATGATGTAAATGTGAAAAGTCTAAAGTAATAGAGAGGTAACGTAGTGGGGGGCGGTGCCCCTCAAAATATTGGGTGTCTTTAATAGTAGCCCTAATAAAATACTAGCAAGGCTAAAAGAAAAAGTAATGATCCATAAATTTGGGCCCATCTAGCCCAAATGGGGTCATGCCTTTTCCTCCAAGCCAACACAGACTGAAATCGGTTCCTTTTTTCAACCTTGCACTCCTAGCTTCAAACTCAACGATTGAGTTAAGATCTCAGTTCTTACTAACCTGCAACCATGAAGCTTGATTTTTCTGGTCTCGAATCGTTTCCTTCACGTAGTGCACCTGGAAATGACGTCGTCGGAGATTTCTCTGCACCTCCATCATTCGACCTTCCCAATTCCAACGATGTAAGTACTTGTTTCTCCTCCCCAAATTTTCAATTTCACGATACTGACAGTGTTCATGCGCAAAAATTAGGAAATAAAATTAGGGTTGAAATTTATTTGTAAAATTGCGAGGGAATGAAATTAAAAGACTAGGTAGTTTATAAAGAAAGGTTAAATATTGAGGGTTTTATCTGAAGTGTGTTTTGTGTGTTTGGGGGTTTTTTGGTAGTTCGATGGCTTTCTTAAAGAAGCTATTCAGATGGTGAAGCCTGCCAAGGGCACTACGACTTTGGCGTTTATATTTAAGGAGGGTGTCATGGTTGCGGCGGATTCTCGAGCTAGCATGGGAGGATATATATGTGAGTGATTCAATCCAATTAAGAATTGAGTTAATTACACTCAGATTTTGTTTGCTTTTGTTTTGGATTATTGAGTTTTTGCTGCCTACAGCGTCACAATCTGTTAAGAAAATTATTGAAATCAATCCATATATGCTTGGGACAATGGCCGGAGGTGCTGCTGATTGCCAATTTTGGCACAGAAATCTTGGGATCAAGGTAATCTTGAGAACCTTCTATCTTGCCTGCCTAATTTTATCAGTTGGTTTTCCCGTTAGTTTTCTGCTAAGTTTCCTACTCAAATGGCTACTACTACACTCTAGTTTCCCAGTGTTCATTCCTTGATTATTTCGCTACAATTATTGTGTTGTTGTTGGTGCTGCGAGTAGGAGAGATCTGCCTCCACTTTGAAGTGCTATTAGCATGTGTTTAGGGCACAATTAAGGAGTCAAAGAAAGTGGTGGAATGGAAATGGGACTATGAGTGGATAAAAGCCATTCCCATTATCTGCTCTCTTTTACGAAATGCCAAAACAATTGCTATGTTGTTTTGGGAACCATAAAGTAGATAAGAGGAAAATTGTGATACTAAAGTTTAGACATCACATGATCGTTAATTTAAGATGAATTTGTTTACAAGTATAGTTATGTAATTTATACTTTAGAGATATCGCAAACTTTTGCTGTAGTTTTCTCAGAATTTCTCCCTCATTTGAAATATGGAGAAACTAATTTAAATGAGTCAACTATGCAAGGTGAAAACACTTTTCAATCCCAATTCCTTTAATATTTTTCTTAGTTTTCCAATTTTGATGTAGCTTTTCACATCTAATTTTCATGTATCCTTTAACTTGTTTTCTTTCAGCCTAGGCATAGCATATTCACCAGAGGCAGCTTGTTGCTCTAAATTATCTCTATGCTTTTGGCTGTCCTATATCAAGTCATGTTCTAAGCTCATTTTATAATAGGTTCACATCGGTGTGGATGTTTTTGTATGTTATGCAACTGCCAAGGGAGACCACTGAAATTTGAACATACATTAATATATCCACATTAGTGTGGATGCTTGATTGCTTTCATAACATCTATACTAGATACACTCGTCCTAGAAATGCTATTTCATTGGCATTAGTTTTGGATGAGTATGTTTTGAATTTATTAGGCTTTATATTGACATCTACTCACTCATGGTTTAACTGATGTTCAATTGAGATTGACCCATATTACATTTGAATGATATATCTTTTGCTGTTGTGGGCCTGATGAGGACAAAATGATCTTTAATTGAGATTGTATTTGCCAAAACTAAAGCAGGCTAGTATTCTCGTCAAAATCATAGCGTTGACTTATACTTTGTTTTACTTACGTTACTTTATGGGTTTCTTGCTGTCTATTTTTTTCCTTTTACAATCTTTTCATCCTTTGTTACATTTTGATGTATAACACCTATACCCCATTCTTGATTAGTTAGCTGATTTACTTGACCTTCATGTATGTCTAAGCCTAACTCTATGGTTATGATCCTTGATTTCTATAGAGTTGGTAATGAAAAGTTGAAAGACCCGGTTCATATGAACTAAAGGAGTTTTGTATCTATTGTTTTTCATGCTACGATTTCTGTCCTTTTATATTTATGAGGTTACAAATGGTTTCTCTAATGTGGTCTATATTATCTGTAGTGTCGTTTGCATGAGTTGGCAAATAAAAGAAGAATTTCAGTTACTGGAGCTTCTAAGTTACTTGCAAATATTTTATACTCTTACCGTGGAATGGGGTTATCTGTTGGTACGATGATCGCTGGCTGGGATGAGACGGTAATTCACATTTCAGATTAGTAAATGGCTTTTACTCAAACAGTGCTATTGTGATTTACAACGATTGATGTTGATGTCTTTTTAGGGCCCTGGTCTATATTATGTTGATAGTGAAGGAGGAAGACTCAAAGGCACTAGATTCTCTGTTGGATCTGGTTCACCATATGCTTATGGTGTATTGGACAGCGGGTTAGCTACCGTTTCCATTTGATTATCATCTATAACTCGTCCACCAAATATTTTTAACAATTTCCTTGTCATGCTAGGTATCGCTTTGACATGTCTGTTGAGGAAGCTTCTGAGCTAGCTCGACGAGCAATTTATCATGCAACATTTCGTGATGGAGCTAGTGGTGGAGTTGCCAGCGGTACTGTTTCTTTCTCCCTTATTGAACCAGCAATATCTGTATATTGATGACATTTTGTTGCTATCTTCTTAGTCACACACACCCATGGCGAATTACAATGTATTCCCCATGAGTTTTAGGGGTACATTTGCAAGATATAACTTAATTTGTTATGTACTGCCAGAGGTGTAACTTGCTAACTTACTCCTTTTATAAGCAAGTGGGTGCATATTATGTATAGTAGCATAATTGATGTCTCTGTGTTCTGGAACCTGATTTTATGGCTCACCTAGAACAGATGTGTATTTTACTATGTCCACTTGAATGAATATTTGGAAATAATTGATGGTTTTTAGCTTGGTAAAATACAATACTATAGGAATAGTATTGTAGTTATCACTGATTAGGTCGGGTTTTTTTCAGCATCTATTTTATATGCAAATTTATTGCTATAAATTTATAAGGCATGAAATCAATGTCACTAACTTAAAGGTTCATTTGTGATTTTAGTTTACTACGTGGGACCAAATGGATGGAAGAAATTGTCCGGTGATGATGTTGGGGAACTTCATTACCATTACAACCCAGTTACCCCAAGCACCGTGGAGCAAGAAATGGTTGAGGCAACTGGACCTTGATGGAGTAAATATGGATATCTTGATGTATACACAAGTGCCTTCCTTTGCTGATGTTTTGATGTCGAGTCAAACTTTGGTGATGTTGAATGGTTTTAATTGGGAAAAGCACGTTAGGCATGTATTGCTAGCTATTTGTTGATGTAATCTACTTGCGTTTTATGATTTTAAAGGAAATTCTGAAATTCAAGCAAAAAAATTACAAGGATGGTTATGGTTTTCAAGGTTCGTGACTGGTGAACTGTTAAAACTCTTTTATCAGGATTAATAACTATGCTAAATTGCTAATGTAAAAGCACAAGAAGTATTTGGAAAATTTTCACTTAAACTAACGCGATATCAAATGGAATTTGATTTTGATATACTCAGTCACACTATAAATAAATGATATTTGATAATGAAGGCTAGCACCAATTGCACTTAAAACCAAGAATATTTAACCTTAAGTGGCTGGCATGAAAAGATTTGTATTCGATAGGTTGCAAATTCAAATTTCAATAGTCTTCTTTGGGAGAGGTAAAAGTATTATTTTTGTAAGTGCTCAAAGGTTTACTAGTTTCCTTAGAGAGAGGTAAATATAATTTCCTTCATAAGGGTTCAAAGAGTCGAAAGATTTTTCATGCGTTAGAGTAGTGTGTCATCTCATCACCCTAAAATTTCATTCATAAAAGATGGAAAATTACACTCATCTCCCCTCAGTTTTTGTAAAGTAACACACTTTGACCTCACTTTTAGATTACACACACATCTCCTCTATTAAGTAAAAATAGAGGATGCGGAAGGGAGGTGTTAATCTACTTCTACTCTAATATAATATGTGTTAACCAACAAAAAACTGAGTGCATATTTAGCCTATTTTTTCTTTTAAATTTTGTTGACATGCATGATTCTTTCTACTCGTTTTCATTAGCACTAAGCATAACCAATATTAATGGAGTTTATATATAAAGTCCAAACAATTCACTAAAATATGCAATTATCCGCGGGCACATGTAGTATGTGTTAACCAACAAAAAACTGAGTGCATATCGGCGGGAAGAACTACATATAACCTACGTCTATAAATACAACATTCATTGCCTCATTAATGGTAAGCAGACTCATATTTATCACTTAATTAAGACTATTCCACTGACTTTAGCATCGGAGTAATATTGCAGGTACAATACCAGCAGGATCGGACACGGTCATTGACTAAGGATATCAACCACTAACTACCTCGGACCACCCTTCAAGGTCGGAAGTACGGTGCAGAACAATTTCAATTCTAAAAATAAGTCCAATCCTTCAATGTGAGAGTTGTTGTCATGTTTTAATGAACCACTCAGAGAATAAATAATTAAAATGTTGAATACAAAAACCAATAGTCTGATATTGAGAAACCAACGCGGATATTAAAATTAGAAATAGAGAGATTTTTAGTTGAATTGAAGTCATTAATTGAAAATTTGAAATTAAAGAAATGTAAAATTGAAAGGAGTAGCAAACAATGATTTTTATAAGAACTTATCGAAAAAAATGATTTTTATAAGCGAGGAAAACAAAACTACATACGTGGTGGAGGTCGATTCGGTTTGCTCCCAGGTTCGATTCCCGTCTACGTCAAATAGGGTGCTGGCCAGCGAAATGATTATGAGCCCCAAGTAGCGAGCGCAGATTAATCATTCGTTTACACCATTGGGACACTGCGTGGGTCACCCGCGAAGATCCGATAAAAAATAAAAACAAAACTACAGAATTTTTACAATAAAGGAAACTTTTTTTTGACCAAACAATAAACGAAACCGAAAGCAATAAAATACTACGTAAAAAGAAATAGCAATAATTCCCCTGCGTGTCTTTTAGGCTGCAAAGTGGTAATGACTATCACCAACTGAGCTACAGTTTTTTATTGTTATTACATACTATTGCAAACTATCTACAGTAAAATGAGGCTTTTGTTTTTAAATAATTTTTTTAGGCTCCAAACCCTTGCTTGGGCTGCTTGGGCTTTGGGCCCGACCCTGCCAATGAACAAACTAAGAACCAATGAAGAAAATCAATAAAACTATTTTAATAATCTCATTGATTATATATATACTTTTTAGAAATAGTTTCTACTGTTTTAACTTAATGAAGAACTAACTTTTTAAGAGCAACTTTATTGCAAGGTGCTTAAAAAATTACTTTTTTTCAAATTTTCTCTCTCAATATCTCCCGCAATCACTAAAATGGAGGGATAAAAAATAGATTTAATTTCATTTTTGGTATCCTTATTATAGATCATTCACGATTTTGGTACCCAAAAAAATTTTTCCACGATTTTGGTACCCCATTTTATCTAGTTGTAAAATTGTTGCCCCTCACTAGTCTGGTCAAACATTTGGGTGAGTTGACACTCACTAATCCAACGTGGCAAACACAATGATGAAAATAATGATCTAATAAATTGTCAAAAATCTCCATAACATGTTGGATTAGTGAGTGCCAACTCACGCAAATGTTTGACTAGACTATTGGGGGGCAACGATTTTACAATTATATAAAATAGGGGTACCCAAATCGTGGAAAAAACTCTTGGGGTACCAAAATCGTGAGGGGGCTATAATAGAGATACCAAAAGTGTAATTAAGCCTAAAAAATATTAATAAGTGGGGTCATATATGAGTTCTTATAAACAACTACCACTAAAGTAAAAACTATCTAAATCAATTATGAGTTTCTTAAATTCAATGTGGCAATTTGGCCCCACAAAAATTAATTTAATTCACCCAAATAAGCTCCACCCAAAAAGTTTAAACTATTTTTTTTTTTTTGACAAAAGAAAAAAAAAAGTTTAAACTTATAGTTTTATGAACCGATGTATGAACAAAATTATTTTTACATCATTTTTCAATTAATATTTTTACAATGACCGACCATGGGAGCAGCTGGTTGTTTAATGAGCACTTGAGCGGAATCTTCGGACGTAGTACGTGCAAAAAGCAACGTAACATGTTGTTTCATAAAACAAAACTTGTATATACAGTAACGCTTTGACTTTACTACAGAACACAAACTCGTGCTTCCTTTTGTATAGTAAGACCATCTTCTTTATTCCTACGCATTACGTAAAGGGGTCCCTTAGTTTTGAAACATCTTTGGCAATCTCAAAAGAAAGCCTCTTTAGTTTTAGTTAAGTGAAATTTTGAATTTTGTTATGATCTGAACTGAGTTAAGTGTCACACACACATTTTTTAGCAGAAGTAATTTAGAGAACTTGCTATTTAGTGGGCTTACAATTGAGTGGCCAATCTGATGGCTAAAACATCAAAAAAAAAAATTATTAAAATAAAAAAAACTCAATTAAAATTAAGGGTGTTTCTAAGGTGATTCAGGGGGTATGTCATCCCACTTCGTCATCGTCATCCCAATTTCTGAGTTCGCACTTCGTCGTCCCCGTTTTTATTTATTTTTTGACGGGGTACCGGATATGTCATCCCCCTCTTTAATTTAACTTTCTATTAAACTTTTATCGTCAAAAAAATCTTTAATTTAACTTTCGATTTAAAACAACAAACTAATGTTAAAATGGATTTAATTTATATACACTATAGGTGTATACATGTTTTACACTATCTACCAGTTACAGATTGACACATCAAAAAGAAATGGTCAATTGGTAACCACTAGTTAGTCAGTTGGTAACCAACCACTCCATGAGTTCTATGAATTGTGATTGGTGGTGGTTCTAAAAGTCTATACACAATATAGTATGTATATATATATATATATATAAATTAAAATTAATTTAAAAATCATCATTATCTTTCTCAAACTCCAAAACCAACTCCAAAACCTAGATATTTAATGTGAAAACCCCCAAAATCAAAACCTGAAAAAACCTGTGCGTGATAATAAAGACCTGTGCAAATGGTGATGGTGATGTGAGCACATGAGGAACTATTGTGTTATTTATCACCTCCACTCAATTTGGGATTCTATCGGTCATTACTTTCTTAGGCCCTATTTGGGGAGATTTTCTATTTTGAAATTTTCAAAAACTAAAATCAGATTCTGTTTTGAGTTTTAAAAATTTCAGAAACCAAAGTCAAATTCAGTTTTGAGTTAAGAAATTTTCAAAAATCAAAACTAGAGGTTAAACATGAACATATAAGTGGTAGTTGACAGTGGTCGGAATGGTAGTCGCTGATGGCCGAAGTGGTGGTCGTCGGTGGTCGGAGCGGTGGCAGGCGATGGTTGGAGTGGTGGTCGAGAGTGGTCAGAGTGGTAGTTGGTGGTGGTCGACGTTGACCGGATGTTGGGGAGTCCGGGGGAGCACTGGGAGAAACAACGAGCTAACCAGTGAACCAGACCACCAAAAGACTTCCCACCACGCCGAGCCTAGGCTCTGATACCACTTGTTGGGGAGTCCAGGGGAGCATCGGGAGCAACAATGAGCTAGCCAATGAATCGGACCACCAAGAGACTTGGACTCCACATCTCCACCCAAAACCTTAAGGTATTAGGTATATGGTTCCCCTCTCTTATATGACCTTCATATGGCTCATTCATAGTCGATGTGGAACTAACCACTCACACTTGAATTTCCAACATCAGAGTGGTGGTTACCGGTGGTCAGAGTGGTGGTCGACAATGGTCAGAGTGGTGATCGATGGTCAAAATGGTGGACAGTTGTTGTCAGAGTGATAGTTGATTTTGGTCAGAGCTGTGGTCGGCGGTGGCCGGATGGGTAGTCAGCGCTGGCCGTAGTGGTGGTTGGCGGTAACCGAAGTGGTGGTCGGCGGTGGTCAGAGTGGTGATCGATGGTCAAAATGGTGGTAAGAGGTGGCCAAAGTGATAGGTGATGGTGGTCGGTGTGGTGGTTGTCGGTGGTCGGTGGTGGCCGGAGTGGTGGTCGCCGATGGTCAGAATGGTGGTCGGTGGTTGTTGAAGTGGCGTGGTTGGTGATGACGTGTTAGTGTTAAAACAAAAACTAAAATTAGAAAAACTATTTCTTTGGTTGTGTTTTGATAGAAAACCGTTTCGAAAATATGGAAAAAACAAATTCAGTCCCATTTTACCCAAACATATTTTGATTTTGAAATTTACTTTCAAAACCAAAAAACAAAAACTCGCAATCACCACGTACAGCTCATTAGATATAATAACGGATGGGGATTATGATTTTTGCATATCAACACATACGCCTCAAAGATGAAGTGGCAATTACTTACAAATTTTATGTTTTTCTGGTCATTTCTAAAGATTTTTTTGACAATTGGGCATTTCTAAAGATGGGTATGATGATTTTTGAATTAATTTTTATTTTATTTTAATAAAAATTTTAAAAGCCCACTTTTTCTTCGACAATTTAAAAGCCTATTTAGAAATACATTCCAACACCGCTTTAGCCATCTCGGCATTGTAACGGTCACGCCATTTCTTTTTTTAATGGAGTTAAACGGAAACTAAAAAAAGGAACGCCGTGTTTTGAAACATATAATTTGAGAAAGAAAAAAAGGACTAAATCGAAATTTGAAATTAAGTTAAGGAACATTTGGAGCAATTTAGCCTATTTTTTCTTTTAAATTTTGTTGACATGCATGATTCTTTCTCCTCGTTTTCATTAGCACTAAGCATAACTAACATTAATGGAGTTTATATATAAAGTCCAAACAATTCACTAAAATATGCAATTATCCGCGGGCACATGTAGTATGTGTTAACCAACAAAAAACTGAGTGCATATCGGCGGGAAGAACTGCATATGACCTACGTCTGTGAAGACCTACGGCTGCAGGCAGAGGAAGAAGAAGAACTGAGAAATCTACTAAGAACCTCGAGTATTAGAGATGTTGTCACATGAACGTGACCTCTCTCTCTCTCTCATACAGATCTTGCATTCATTGATTTTCTGTATTTACTGGTTACAAAGCCTAATTAAACCAAGCTCCACGTATATAAGTGTGACTTGTACAAAGAATCTAAGAGGGAGAAACTAATTGCTATTTACAACAATCAACACAGCAGAATCTATACCTAACTAACTAACAAACAAGCCAATGAACAGGGCCGGCCCAACACTAAGCGAGACCTAAAGCGAACTCTGAAATGAGGCTATTTTATATTTTAGTGAAATTTTTTTGTAAAATTATTTTCTTTTTATTTAAATGTAATCTTTCGAGCTTTTTATGATGCGAAATCATTTATCAAACTATCGTAATCAATCACACTTAACATTTCTTTTTCGATCGATAGTAAAACTAATCCATTAAATATTTGTCGAGACATTTTTGATCTTAAGTAAGATTTTATTAGTTTTAGTTTTGAAAAGCTTCTTTCCACCGAAGCAACAGTTACCAGAATTGTTAAAATTATTCTATAAGTAACAAAGATATTTGGAAAAGAATAAAGTGTTATTATATAATAATTAAGTATGTCAACCGAAGTATCATTTTCAACTTGTATAATTTATCTAAAAAATTTCTGTTATGGTTAGTCTTTTGACCACATACACCCCTTCTTTCGGCTCTATTCACACCACACGAAAGCCCAATATCAAAGGGCCCAGTCCAAACATCAATGGCTCAGATCAAACCACCAGATCGGACGGTCCTAATTCATTGGAATCAACCCCACCTCACTCTATAAATACAACATTCATTGCCTCATTAATGGTAAGCAGACTCATATTTATCACTTAATTAAGACTATTCCACTGACTTTAGCATCGGAGTAATATTGCAGGTACAATACCAGCAGGATCGGACACGGTCATTGACTAAGGATATCAACCACTAACTACCTCGGACCACCCTTCAAGGTCGGAAGTACGGTGCAGAACATTGGCGACCACAGTGGGAGGTCTCAGAACCAAGTTCTTCTCCCCTCGCCTTAATCAATGACGTACAGAAACCTTCGTTCCAAGGCAACCAGCCACAAAGTGGGAATCCATCCCGACACAATCCTCAGATCGGTCATGCCCCATTTGGCCGAACCCCAGGCAACCCCGGACGGATTCGTTCAAAACCTTCCAAACTCCGATCAAGGGCGAGCCCAACATCAAAATCCGGATCTCGTTTTAGTACCCGGAAGCTCCACAAGGAATCGCGTACCTCCACAAAATCAACTTTCTGTCCCGACCGATGCTGTCCAACAGTTCGTCCTACTGCTCAATCGACATGAATTGGCAAACCAAGAAAGGAGTTACCGATTTACAGATCTTGAAGCACAGGTGGCGGAGCTCCGAGCTCGAAATATCCCGGATCAGATCTCGCCCAACCGAAATTCCGCCGAACGAAGAAATCCGGCTCGAGTGCGCCAAGTCTCGCCCGACCGAAATTCCGCCGAACGAAGAAATCCGGCTCGAGTGCGCCAAGTCTCGCCCGACCGAAATTCCGCCGAAAGACGAAATCCGGTTCGAGTGCACCAAGACTCACCCGACCGAGATTCATCCGAAAGAAGAAATCCTACCCGAAAGCGCCATCGGTCTCCACCCAGAAGACGACACTATCATCGTTCTCCTCCTCGTAGGCTCGAAAGGAAAGTTTCCCGTTCGCCATACATCGGTAGGGCAGACACCAACTCTTCACCCGAAATACGTTCTTCTCTAGCATCCTCTTCTCCCAGGCAACGATCGAGGAGTAGAGAATATTCCCCTAGAAAATATCGCCCTCAAAACCGTAGGCACCCGCACCATCGGCACCGATCTCCACCGCCGAATCAAACAACCAAACGCAAAGGCCCTTTTACGAATAAAATTGATCAATACCCGGTGCCCAGATATCTCGAAAAACCTCCAGAAGGATTGAAGACCTACGACGGAACGGGCGACCCAGACAGACATTTGAGTTACTTCGACACAGTAATGCAGTATCGCAACGTCCCCGTAGAAATGAAATGCCGAATTTTCCCCCTAACATTAGAAAAAATAGCATCAGAATGGTTTGAGACCCTCAAATCAAACACAATCTCCTCGTGGGACCAACTGGCCAAATTATTCTCAGCTAATTTTTCCCATTCCAAAAGCAAGCCAAAAAACAAAAACATCTTGGCGTCCATCATCCAAGAGAACTCCGAATCTTTAAGACAATATATAGAGAGATTTAATAAGGAAGCAGTTCAAGTCCGGAACCTCGATGATGCCTTCCGAGTTTACTTCATGGGAATGGGGCTGCGTCCCGGAAGCCCGTTCAAAAAACACATCAACACATGGGAGCCAGAGAACCTCCAAGATTTCCTCCAGCTATCCCAATGTTTTATCAACGAAGAAGAAAGCGCGATGGTCGGTAAGAAACCACAACCGATCGCCGAATCATCAAAACCCCCAAATGAAAGAGATCAGAAAAACGACGGCCGAGGCTCCAGGGATCCCCGACCTCGAAACCGTCATCAATTCTACACCGAGCTCAATGTCACTCAAGCTCAAATTCTGGGTGAATGCTGGAACACGGAATTCAGAGACGAAAAATTCCCAAAACCACTCACCAACAAACCAGGACAGCGTTCTAACAAATACTGCCGATACCATCGGAGTAACGGTCACGACACCAACCATTGCAACGCCTTGAGAGATGACATTGAGGATATGATTAAAAGGGGAAAACTTGCCAGCTATGTAAACAAACCAGAGCGCCGAGCTGACGAGAAAAAAGAAGAACGGGAACAGGAACCCAGAACAAAGGGAAAGATCAAAACCGAGTCTGACGACGACGAATTTGATTCAAGGAAATCAAAAGGACGATCCGTAATGATGATGATCGCAGGAGGTTTCGCCCACGAAGAATCCGGGAAGACAATGAAACGAAAATGGAAAGAGCTACTCAACATAGCGTCCACTTCAATCGCACAAACGCCTTCAAACCGACCTCCGTTGTCTTTTGGAGATGAAGACCTCCTAGATGGAAAACCTAACAAACACGTACCACTAGTTATCACGGCGGTAATCGCCAATAAAGAGATTAGAAGGATTTTGGTCGATCAAGGGAGTTCTTCAGACATCATTTTCCTCGACCTCGTGGAAAGAATGGGAATCGATAAAGAAGACATCGCTCCTTACAGAGGATCGGCACTATCAGGATTCAATGGGTCTCGAACTAAACCTCTTGGACACCTGGAACTGATGGTTTCCTACGGTGAGGAACCTTTGATAAGAATCATCAAAACAAAATTCCTCATCTTACCATGTGAATCGATATACAACTGTATTATTGGAAGACCGACCCTGGGAAGGCTCGGAGCAGTAACCTCCACCACTCACTTAAAAATGAAATTCCACTCTCTGTGCAACAAAGTCATTACATTAAACTCAGACCTTGAATCCGCCTCGAGATGTTTCTTCCTATGGACAAAAGCAGAAAAAAAGGCCCAAGATAAAGAAGGTTTTTCACTCGAGCCAACCAAAGATAAAGAAATTACAGGAAGATCAGCCGAAGTCAACTTAACCGATTTAGATGCAAGATACGACCCTGACAGCTCAGAAAATGAAGATGACAATGAGTTGGCCAGAGAACTCAAAAAGAAAATGAGAAGGCCCCAGCCTGAGGGAGAATTCATCGAAATACAACTCGGAGACGACCCTACCAGAACGGTAAAGATTGGAGCAGACCTATCCGAAGAAGTAAAAATCGAACTCACTCGCTGCTTAAAAGATCATTCCGATCTTTTTGCTTGGTCGGCGAACGATATGCCCGGAATCCCGCCAGAAGTAGCTTGTCACCAACTCGCCGTCAATCCAGAAGCAAGATGGGTCTCTCAAAGAAGACGAGCTCAGAGTGGAGAGAAAACCATCGCCGCCGCAAAAACTGTCGAAGATTTAATCAAAGCAAACTTTATAACAGAAGTCAAATACACGACTTGGTTATCCAATCCAGTACTAGTTAAAAAAAGCAACGGTAAATGGCGTATGTGCATCGATTATACCGACCTGAACAAAGCCTGTCCGAAAGACGCCTTTCCAGTCCCAAGTATTGATCGCCTCGTCGACAATTCCTCCGGTTTTCGCCTACTTTCTTTCATGGACGCTTACTCTGGTTACAATCAGATCGCCATGTTTCCCCCCGATCAAGAGAAGACTGCTTTTATGACGGACCAAGGCAACTTCGCCTACCGAGTTATGCCCTTCGGTTTAAAAAACGCCGGAGCCACTTATCAAAGAATGATGAACAAAGTTTTTCAAAAACAGATAGGCAAGACCGTTGAAGTCTATCTTGATGACATGATTGCAAAAAGTGAGCGGGAAAACGACCACGTAAAAGACCTTCAAGAAATCTTCACTGAAATCAGGAAAAATAACATGAGACTAAATCCAGAAAAATGCACTTTCGGGGTCCGAGCTGGAAAGTTCCTCGGTTTCTATCTAACAAAGAGGGGAATTGAAGCAAACCCCGACAAATGTCGATCTGTGACTGAAATGCGGACTCCAACTTCCAAAAAAGAGGTCCAAAAACTCAATGGAATGATCGCCGCTTTATCACGATTCCTGTCAAATGCGGCATTCAAATCTCTCCCTTTATTCAAACTTTTGAAAAAAGAAAAGGAGGACAACGAAGAAAAGTTCAACTGGACAAACGAGCAAGACGAAGCCTTACAACAACTCAAAAAAGCACTTTCAGAACCACCCATCCTTACTCGCCCGTACGAGGGAGAAATTCTGTACTTATACCTATCAATCTCGGAAGAAGCTTTGGGCGCAGTTCTTATCCGGGAAACACAAGCTGGTCAAAATCCGATCTATTTTGTGAGCAAAGCACTCCAGGGACCCGAATGCAGATATCAGCAAATAGAAAAAATCGCCCTCGCCTTAGTCGTCGCGGCTCGACGCCTCCGACCATATTTTGTGGCACACCAGATAGTCGTACGCACCAACTATCCAATAAGACAGATTCTACACCGACCCGACCTTGCCGGAAGAATGATCAAATGGGCGGTAGAACTCTCCGAATTTGGAATCAAGTACGAATCTCGTACAACGATGAAGGGCCAAGTTCTAGCAGACTTTGTAGCAGAAATGATTCCTGCTGATCCTATCAACGACGTCTGGACTCTACACGTCGATGGATCTTCCAACCCCAAAGGAAGCGGCGCGGGTCTAATGTTGGAAAGCCCGGATAAGGTAATCATTGAAGTCTCCCTTACCTTCGCTTTCCAAACAACTAATAATCAAGCAGAATACGAGGCTTGCATCGCAGGGTTACGATTAGCAATTGACCTACGAGTCTCTCAGGTCAATCTCTACACGGACTCACTCTTGGTCGTTTCACAAATAAACAATCAATTTGAGACTAAGGATCCAACCCTGCTGAAATACCAGCTCCGAATCCGAGAGTTACTCACACAGTTTAGAACAGCCGAAGTAAAGCACATCCCCAGATCCCAGAACCAGAGGGCGGACATCCTATCAAAACTCGCCAGCACCAAGGTCGCCGGTAATCACCGGACAATCATACAAAAACTACTTAGAAGACCCAGTATCTCCCTCATTCCGACTTATAGTTCCGCAATTTGCACGATTGAGGAGGACCAAAGTTGGATTACTCCGATATTGGAATACATCAAGACAGGAATTGAACCTCCAGATTCGGTAGAAGCAAAAATCATCAGGAGAAAAGCCTCCGCCTTCTCAGTCATAGATAATACATTGTACAAAAGAAGCCTCTCCTCACCATTATTAAAATGCATTGAAAGGGAACAAGTACATTCCGTCCTAGCTGAAATTCATGAAGGAATATGTGGGCAACATCTTGGCGCCCGTTCCCTAGCTCGAAAAGCTCTACGCACGGGATACTATTGGCCGACCATGGAAGGCGATGCCAAAAACTACGTCAAAAAGTGCAAAAAATGCCAGATCTACGCCAACGTTTACGTCGCCCCAGCATCCGAACTTCGAAATCTATCCTCCACATGGCCCTTTGCCCAATGGGGGATAGATCTCCTAGGTCCATTCTCAACTGCTCCAGGCCAAAACAAATTTCTCATAGTAGCAATTGATTATTTTACCAAATGGATTGAAGCAGAGCCCTTAGCCACCATAACCGCCAGGAACTGTCTGAAATTTTTCAAAAAGAACATCATGAGCAGATTCGGGATCCCCGAATCAATCATCACTGATAATGGGACTCAATTCACCGACAAAGGTTTCAGGAAAGTGATGTCCGACTTCAAAATCAATCATCATTTTACTTCCGTAGAACATCCTCAAACTAACGGTCAAGTAGAAGCAGCCAACAAGATACTCCTTAACGGTTTAAAAAAAAGACTGAACGACGCCAAAGGTAATTGGGTAGAAGAACTCCCATATGTTCTCTGGGCTTACCGAACAACCCCTCAAAGCTCAACAGGAGAAACGCCGTTCCGGCTATCCTATGGCAGCGAGGCGGTCATCCCAGTGGAAATCAGCGAGCTAAGTTGGAGAGTAGCGAATCCCAAAAAACCCGCAGAAAATTACCAAGCTTTAAAAGAAAACCTCGATCTCATCGACGAAGTTCGAGGACGAGCCACACTTCGAGAAGCCATCGTCAAACAAAGCGTTGCAACTCGATACAATGCCAAGGTCATCCCCAGGGATTTCGAAATCGACGACTTAGTCCTTCGAAGAGCTGACATTGGTTTGAAAAATGCTTCGCAAGGAAAATTAGCACCCAATTGGGAAGGACCTTACCGTGTTAAAAGTAAGACCGGTACCGGAGCTTTCAAATTGGAAACACTTTGCAAAAAGGAGATCCCCCGAAGCTGGAACACCACAAAGTTGAAAAGCTATTACAGTTAAGGACACGACGGTTTTGCGTGTGCCATTTTTGTGTAACGGTAGTCCCTACCACTATAAATCTACAAAAAGGTTTAGACTAATTCTTGGACCGATCTCATAAGATCTCCATACGTGGCCAAAGCAGTCACAACCCTTAGGGGCGAGTTCAATCCAGGCCGAGTCCTGGTAAACTGCCCAAAAGGTACGAAAGGTCCGTTAAGGATTTCTCCTTAACTCGATCATTGGCCTTAGTAGCCAAGAACCCTAATCGACGAGTTAAATCTGGGCCGAGTCCTGGTAAACTGTCCTTAGGTCCGATCTTACGAGAGTTCTCAACAGGTTTTCTCTAAATCGTTTGAAGAGCTCCTCTCAAACCTTTTTAAAACCTACGAAAATTCTCAAACAGGTCCTCTCTAAAAACGTTTGAAGAGCTCCTCTCAAAACCTTTTTATACCTACGTCCCACACTTATCATTTTTCTTATCAAAGAACTATAAAGTCAAGACTATAAAAATTGATAATTACGGTGACAAATACAAAATTACTTTCATTACAACCACCTCGGAAACGGCCGAGACCTCAAGTTTTATAAACAAAAACTAAACCTCTTACAAAACTGAATCGGAACATAAATCAGGCAGACCTGGGATGAACCACGGTCTTCACACTAGTCTTGATATCAACCTGCACAATCTGGTCTCCCTCGATCTCATGATCGACATTCAGGACGGCTCTGTCAAGATTAAGAGAAGGATAAACAAGAGCAATTTGATCAAGTGCAAGATCGAAGCCGTCTCCTGCCATTTCCAAAGCGAGATCGGCGGCAGTCCGCGCTTCCTTCTTAGATTTTATCAACTCAGCACGGGTTTGGGCAAGCTCTTTCTCAAGCACGGCGCATCGATCTTCAGGAGTGGAACTAGTCCCAGCCTTGTTCTCCTCGAATTTTTTCAGCGACGCCATGAGCTCTTGAATCCGATCCTCCAACCTTTTAATTGTATCTTCAGCAATTTCCCTCTCTCCCTCAAGCACTCCAATCCGATCGTTCAGCTGACCAATACGAACAGTGCTATCCTCGATCTGCGACTTAGCAGAATTATGGGATTTTTCAAGATCATCCACATAAGCCTTCAAAGTCTTCAGGTCGTTAAGAGTGTTACCCAGGACTTTATTCTTTTCTGTCAGTTCTTTCAGAGCATTGAATAACTTGGTCCTCTCACTGGTTACCAACTCTGAAAAACAAATAAAAGTCAATAAGGAAGATAAAGAAGAACGACAAAACGAACTCCAGAAAAAACACCTCACCTTTATGACGACGTTCCATCTCCTCCCTCTGCAATTTGGTAACGTCGGCCAAATGAACGAACAGCTTTGCGGCCGCACTAACTGGATCGGTAAGGTATTCCTCCATGTTCTTTTCCATAAAACTCGCATCCACGGGAACGGGAGTTGCTTTCTTAGAAGATCTATGCCCTTTGGAAGACTTAGAATCTGTTGGAATCATCACCTTCTTCTTCTTCGCCTGCTTTGGAGAGGCTCCCTCATTCACCGGTTTTCTCTTCCGATGCTGAAGATCTTCCCCAGGATTCTCCTGCAGCTGTTCCTCGTGGACGGTCCTGATCGGGGAAACATGAACGACACCGCTTAAATCAGGAATATTTTCTGGAACTTCTGGGTTCACATGATCACCTTCCTCGACCCCCAGATTCTCCAACGCTAACCTTCTCAATTGAGCAATCCTACTTCCTGCCATCGTATCTGAAAACAAAGAAAAAATTGAACGAATTAGTCAAAATCATCAGCAATTATCTGCCAAAAGATAAATTGACAGACCAAAATACGACCCTACCTAGAACCCCCATAACCTTTCTTCTGGTAGCACATTTAACCAGACGATCAACAGGAATACCTCGATATTTATACTTGGTATAGGGCACTTGAGATGAAATAAACAACAAAATATCTCTGGTCAGGATATCAGCACGGCAAAGATGAGATTCGCCGACATGATAGGATCTAGGAGATCGGTTATAATGACCGAGTCCCCATCCTATAGGAAACTTAGTAGACACCAAAGTTTGCCCATCCGAATCAAATCTCCCCACATGGTCAATTGCCTCACTATTCACCGGTTCCACAAAATAAAAAAGCTCCTTCCACCTCCCCTTCAGCGAATCTGAATAAGCCCGGAAAATCTTGGCACCTTTCAGAGACCGAAGGCTCACATGCTCCCAAGCGTTCCCTTCCTCGCCTCTTTCTCTATTCCTATTCACCTCAAACAAATGAAAAAATAGATCGCCGGAAACTGGACGATCAAGTTCAAGGCATATCAATTCAAAGGCTCGAAGAAACGCCCAACCATTAGGATGAAGTTGCGAAGGTGCCAATTCCAATCTCGCCAAAACAGTCTGTTGAAGATTAGTAAACGGTGGACGAATATGCATATCGGATACCAATACATCATACATGACAAATTTCAAGGATCCTGGCCAGGTCGCTGCGTGCTCATCGGATCTCATTCCCTCAACGTTCCAAAGTCGGCCCCGAATGGATAACTTATTTACAAAAGTGCTCATATCTTCCCCTGCTTCGTACAGAGATCTTGTTTCAGTAACAGAAGAAGCGACCCAATTTAGAATACGAGGAACATTCACGTCATAAGGCATAGGAAGATCGACTCGCCCCGGACCAGTACTAGAATAACCATCAGTCAAAGCAGATATACGATCGTCAGCCTCGGCAGCTAAGTCAACGGCAAATTCCTGAGTATGCGAAGACCCTTGCTCATCATCGGAACGCGTCGATTCAGAAGACGCCGTCTCCACCACGACGACATCGGTCTCCGTATTTTTTACACCAACGATAACCACATCCTCAGAAGACCGCCCCCCATCATCAGAAGTATGACGACCAACCCCAGGATCGTCCTCCACTTGTTCGCTAGTCGGGGCTGAATCAGGATGATCTTGAACTTCGGGAATAACCGGGACAGTGTCGGAACGACGACCATCGACATTCTCTCCACTAGAGGCCATCACGCTCGCAAGTTGCGGGGGTTGCTGGGAAATCTGCCTACGAGTTTTTTTGGTAACCGCCAGTTTTAAAACCTGCAGGAATGGGGGCATGGGAAAGTCAGGAGTAACGACCTAACGGGTCCGTACCGATCTTAAAACCGACCTGACAACCCCCACCCTGTGGCAACTAAAGAAATGGGGGCAAATATGACTATTCGAAAAAAAAACAAACAAAGAGATTGAGAAAAGAACTAACCTCGCACAAACAAAGCTCTCACTGATAATCTTCTGCGAAAATCGAGTACTTGAACCCACTGGAATGAAGAAACTCTAGCCACTATCCTCCTGATCGACGAACTTAAACTCGGATATAAAGATCGGTATGCAGAGCAAATTGGCAATCAGGAATAAAGCAGGGAACCTAACCCCTATTTATAGTGGGCCTCGCAGAACTGGATTGGGCCCAAATCGAATCGACCCATCCCATCGAAGGCTTTCGACACACGCACACACCTACCAAAGCGTCACCATCATTAGCCACCATTGGGAAACGCGCTCTGACAAGCGCAATAAATGCAAAGACACCATTTCGAAATTCGAATTTATTATAACGGTCAAAATTCACTTCACCACTACCAAACCATACTCGAGATCGGTAAGAAAGACCGCTTCGTATCTCATCAGACATCGGACAGATAAGATCGCCTCCCCATCTCATAGCAACGTCTGAAATATCACTGCTCATTCGGAGATCATGAAGAAGTGATCGTAATCTCGTCAAAGTCAAGATCGCCTCTAAGACGACCAGACTTGGGGGGCAACTGTTATGGTTAGTCTTTTGACCACATACACCCCTTCTTTCGGCTCTATTCACACCACACGAAAGCCCAATATCAAAGGGCCCAGTCCAAACATCAATGGCTCAGATCAAACCACCAGATCGGACGGTCCTAATTCATTGGAATCAACCCCACCTCACTCTATAAATACAACATTCATTGCCTCATTAATGGTAAGCAGACTCATATTTATCACTTAATTAAGACTATTCCACTGACTTTAGCATCGGAGTAATATTGCAGGTACAATACCAGCAGGATCGGACACGGTCATTGACTAAGGATATCAACCACTAACTACCTCGGACCACCCTTCAAGGTCGGAAGTACGGTGCAGAACAATTTCAATTCTAAAAATAAGTCCAATCCTTCAATGTGAGAGTTGTTGTCATGTTTTAATGAACCACTCAGAGAATAAATAATTAAAATGTTGAATACAAAAACCAATAGTCTGATATTGAGAAACCAACGCGGATATTAAAATTAGAAATAGAGAGATTTTTAGTTGAATTGAAGTCATTAATTGAAAATTTGAAATTAAAGAAATGTAAAATTGAAAGGAGTAGCAAACAATGATTTTTATAAGAACTTATCGAAAAAAATGATTTTTATAAGCGAGGAAAACAAAACTACATACGTGGTGGAGGTCGATTCGGTTTGCTCCCAGGTTCGATTCCCGTCTACGTCAAATAGGGTGCTGGCCAGCGAAATGATTATGAGCCCCAAGTAGCGAGCGCAGATTAATCATTCGTTTACACCATTGGGACACTGCGTGGGTCACCCGCGAAGATCCGATAAAAAATAAAAACAAAACTACAGAATTTTTACAATAAAGGAAACTTTTTTTTGACCAAACAATAAACGAAACCGAAAGCAATAAAATACTACGTAAAAAGAAATAGCAATAATTCCCCTGCGTGTCTTTTAGGCTGCAAAGTGGTAATGACTATCACCAACTGAGCTACAGTTTTTTATTGTTATTACATACTATTGCAAACTATCTACAGTAAAATGAGGCTTTTGTTTTTAAATAATTTTTTTAGGCTCCAAACCCTTGCTTGGGCTGCTTGGGCTTTGGGCCCGACCCTGCCAATGAACAAACTAAGAACCAATGAAGAAAATCAATAAAACTATTTTAATAATCTCATTGATTATATATATACTTTTTAGAAATAGTTTCTACTGTTTTAACTTAATGAAGAACTAACTTTTTAAGAGCAACTTTATTGCAAGGTGCTTAAAAAATTACTTTTTTTCAAATTTTCTCTCTCAATATCTCCCGCAATCACTAAAATGGAGGGATAAAAAATAGATTTAATTTCATTTTTGGTATCCTTATTATAGATCATTCACGATTTTGGTACCCAAAAAAATTTTTCCACGATTTTGGTACCCCATTTTATCTAGTTGTAAAATTGTTGCCCCTCACTAGTCTGGTCAAACATTTGGGTGAGTTGACACTCACTAATCCAACGTGGCAAACACAATGATGAAAATAATGATCTAATAAATTGTCAAAAATCTCCATAACATGTTGGATTAGTGAGTGCCAACTCACGCAAATGTTTGACTAGACTATTGGGGGGCAACGATTTTACAATTATATAAAATAGGGGTACCCAAATCGTGGAAAAAACTCTTGGGGTACCAAAATCGTGAGGGGGCTATAATAGAGATACCAAAAGTGTAATTAAGCCTAAAAAATATTAATAAGTGGGGTCATATATGAGTTCTTATAAACAACTACCACTAAAGTAAAAACTATCTAAATCAATTATGAGTTTCTTAAATTCAATGTGGCAATTTGGCCCCACAAAAATTAATTTAATTCACCCAAATAAGCTCCACCCAAAAAGTTTAAACTATTTTTTTTTTTTTGACAAAAGAAAAAAAAAAGTTTAAACTTATAGTTTTATGAACCGATGTATGAACAAAATTATTTTTACATCATTTTTCAATTAATATTTTTACAATGACCGACCATGGGAGCAGCTGGTTGTTTAATGAGCACTTGAGCGGAATCTTCGGACGTAGTACGTGCAAAAAGCAACGTAACATGTTGTTTCATAAAACAAAACTTGTATATACAGTAACGCTTTGACTTTACTACAGAACACAAACTCGTGCTTCCTTTTGTATAGTAAGTCCATCTTCTTTATTCCTACGCATTACGTAAAGCGTCCCTTCTTTTGTAACCCCACTAGCATCCCATATACCTCCCTCCCCCCCACGCCCAAGTGAAAAGACCAAAATGTTTTTCACAAAATTTAAAAACTCCAACACATCCCTAGTTCAAAAAAATAAAATAAAAAAAAGTCTGGAAATCGTGTATACCTAAATACGAATTTTTCCTAAAATTTTTAAAAAATTAAAATCGTATATATCTAAATACAATTTTCCCCTAAAACTTAAAAAAAATAAAATCGTATATACCTAAGGTGGGGGTATATACGATTTGTTAAATTACAAAATCGTATGTACCCCCATACCTAGGTATATACGATTTTGTAGCTCAAATAATAAAAAAAAAAATCTTTTAAAAAATTAAAATTATTTTTTTTAAAAAAATAAATTAGATATGAATAATATGAATATCGGTCATTTTTTGGTTATGTATAGGGTGTAGTTCGTTAACACGTGACAATGTTATACTTCGAGCGAATAATTTAGGCTAAAAAATCGGTTTTCGGGCAACCTACTCCGATTGTAATGAAACCACAGCCATTAAATCTGGAAAAAATCAAGGATCAAGACTCCCCTAGAAGAAACTTCTATTGGGATAATGGGCTCAAAATCCCAAATTCCATCGTTTACTATTTTTTATTAATTTTTTTAATTTTTCATAGTCTCCAAAAAAACTAAAAAAATTTGCATAGCCTTATTTTGGTTTTATTAGATTTTTAGTGGTGTTTTTATAATTTTTGTATTAGTTTTGACTCTTTAACGGATTTTTAGTAGCGTTTTTATAACCTTTTTTAAAAATCTGAATAAAAAACATTTTTGTTAATAACAAATCGTATATACCTATGGGTGGTGGTACATACGATTTGTTAAATTACAAATCGTATGTACCCCCACACCTAGGTATATACGATTTGTATTTTAACAAATCGTATATACCTCAGCCATACGTATATACGATTTGGTTTTTTAAGTGTAATCGTATTTTAAAAAAATTATGTATATACGATTTTTAAATTTTCAAAGTCGTATATATCTAAGGGTGAGATATATACGATTTTGTCAAAAAAAATCGGGGTATTTTCGTCAAAAAAAGTCTCGTGGGAGTATATGGGAAGATGGTGGGGGTACAAAAAAAACCCTTACGTAAATTTGATTCGTGAATCTGGGTCATCGTCGATTCATGCCACTCGTGTTCTTAATTATCAGGATTCACTTTTCCCACATCTCCTCCTACTCACCACACACCCATTAACACCAAATATTCCAAAAATACCCTTAAGAAGAGGACGTATCTACATGTGATTCGGTTGAGGTCAACTGAATATATTCGGCTAAGGCCAGCCGAACATATTCGGCTAAGGTCAATCGAATATGATATTCAAGTGACTCAACCAGTCTAGCTCATTTAAAGATAAACTGAAGGATTCAGTTGAGGTCAACCGAATAGTGTAAAAGTGGTGTGTCTCAAAAAATTACCCGTTCGGGTGTGCCTAACCGTAGGTTTTCGGTTGACCCTAACTCAACCGCTAAAAATTTCAAAAAAAAACACAGAGTGTGTCTCATTAATGGCATATTGGTCATTTCGCAGGGTTTAGGGGTGTGGGGTGAGTAGCAATGGATGTGGGAAAAGCCAAACCTTAATTATCGATTACCACCACCACAACCAATTATCACTCTAAAAGGTGTTTGTTGACAACTACTACTTTCAACCACTATTAAAATATTATTAAGTAAATACATTATATATTTGTAATAATTTCACTGCAAGAAAATCGTATATTACGGACGGGTTTTTTTCGTCTGTATGGTTTCAGCGGAAATTTGACATTTCCAACGGGGGAAAAATAAACTTACTGGCAGATTTTTTAATTTATCGGCGGATTTTTAAAAAATAAATAAATTCGCCGGTAAAGTTACCGAAGATTGTTTAAAAAAAATTTAAAAACCATCGGTAACTCCGCCAGTAGAATTACCGACAGATTTTTTTTTTTATAATCCGCCGGAAAGGTAGTGAGGGAAAAAAAAATCTGCCGAAACCATCCGAAAATGGCTATAAATAAAACTTTCTCCTATACACTCTTATCATTCTCTCATTTAACTCTTCATTTCCTTCTCATTCTCTTTCTACATTTTCTCTATCTTATCTTTCTTCTTTCTCATATTCTCCAATCTCCATAAACTTCTCCAAATATCTCTCTTCTAAATATTCCCCTTTCTTCTTCCTTCTCATTCATTCTCACTCTTTCATTCTTATTCCTTCGTACTAGCTTCTTCATTCTCATTCCTTCATTCATTCTCATTCTCTCCTATATTATTTCTTCGCATACTTTCCCTCATTCTTATTCCTTATTATTTCTTCGTTCTTATTCTCTCTTATATTACTTCTTCTCATACTCTCTTTCATTCATATTCCTTCTTACTTCTTCGTTCTCATTCCTCCATTCTTTTCTCATTCTCTCCTATATAATTTCTTCACATATTTTGATCTCCTTCATTTTTATTCCTTCTTACTTCTACATTCTCACTCTCTCATAATTATTTATTATTAAATTAAATTTTTAAACTTTTAAATTCGAATTTTTTTTTAGAAAATTAATATTTTAAAAAATTCCGCCGGTAATTCTTGCGTTTACCGACGAATTTTTGAATCTTTTTTCAAAAACCCACCTATAAAAAATTACCGGTGGAAAACATTACCTACGACGTTTTACCAGCGGTCAAAATTCGCTGGTAATGTGACATTTCCGGCGGATTTCATGCGTTTCTATCGAATTTTTTCTGCTAGGAATATGCGATTTCCTTGTAGTTTTTATTTCTTTTTTAAACCTAATATGTTATATGTTAGTTTGATTAAGATAGGTTTATGATGAATTAATATTTATTTTTATGTTTATGTTTGAAACTGATTTTAATTTTTAAAATAAAAAATTCTTAACTCAATTTTTATTTTTATGTTTGAAACTGATTGATTTTTTTTTAAAATTTCTTAACTCAAAGCAGAAACTAATTTTGGTTTTATAAAATTTTCAAAACAAAAAACAGAAAACCACCCCGAACAAGATATTATAAAATGACTTTTTTTAGCGTAAGGAGCATCTCATGTGCTTAAACGAGTTTTAAAATTTAATTTTTTTTTAATTTAGTATTTTTGTAAATAAATTATTTTTAAAACTCATATTTCCCTATTTTATTATTTGTATTTCGTTGTCAAATATATTACAAACAATGTGTTTGGAACTACATTGGAAATTTCTCAAATGCATGTTTAATGTGAAGCTTCACTATATAGTCTATAGCTTCTACAACGATGTCCAGTCAACCGTGAAAATATTCCAAACACACGATCGAGTCTTTTGGCCCTCTCAACAAATACTCTCAAGCACCACCACCGCTCCTACTAATTAAAAGTTGGAAAATATGCGCATGGTTAATAAGTTATGATTGTATTTTGTTGTGACAAATTGTTGTTATTATTGATGAGAAACAAAACATTACATCAAAAAGAGAAATGAGATTTGCATACCATTCCCTATAAATTCTCAGCTAAAAACTAGCAATTTAACATGGTGAAACAAAACCTAAGTACGAGAAAGACAGAAATTTATATATGAAGGAAGAAAGACAGCTAGTAGTAGCACGTCATGCATGGTGTGGCTCTCTCTCTAGTCTTCATGACATGTACGGAATGGTGCAATCAACTCCTGAAGCCTCTGATATACCCTCGATGGTTCAACACCAACCCTTGATATTTTAACCTAATCATCATCAAACATGAAGACAAATTTTATGATCAACAACATTCCTCAACCAATAAAATAAAGATCTGAAAGCTATTTGACTTGACAGTTTACACACACAATATTATCTTATTTAGTGTGTACGGACGGGGTACCTGAGCATGAATAGTGTAAAAAATCTTATCAGCAATAGTAGATAAATTTGCAGTGACAACTTCAGCACCTTCTTCCTCAAGGACAGTTATTACTTCGTAGAGCATAAAGTTCTTGTTCACCTCACTTACCAACATCACCTCAATGCCAGAACCTAAATCTTTTATCTCAAGTAGGGGTAATTTTGATGACCCAACATTGTTTTTGTTTTGGGTTGGATTCATCATATTCATACTCTTAGTGGCTTGCTCCTTCTCTCCCTTCAATTTGTCTATTCTTTCTCTCAGATGCTTTATGTACGTTGCTGCTACATCCAGCTGATCCTGCTGTGATAGCATTTCCTGAAATGAATACATTTTCACTTTGTTAAGTTTCAACAATATATACATATATGAGTTAATTAGGACAACAAATTAAGAACAAAAAAGGAGAGAAGATCAGAAGAGAGAGTGCCAATCTATCTATATAAGGTGCAGTGCACACACACCTTAGGGCAATTGAGGTAGTTTGAAGGAATTGAAGAAACAAGCTGGAAGCAAAGACCTTTCATGTGAATTCTGCGGTTCTTTTCAATAGTTTTGCGTTCAAGTTTTGATGTTTCATTACTGTTGGTAGTAGTGTTTGTGTTCTTCTTCATCTTTTCAAACTAATTGGATTAATAAGGGTTATGTGGGGAAGATGCAAATGATTGAAGCTAGTTGTAAAACCAAGGTGTGCATACGCGTTTATATATAGAGAGAGACAATGGAACCAATCATGCCAGATTTATACGAGATGCGTATTGAGTAAGAATTACATAAACGGAAATGGAATCATTAATTAGAGCACGTTCGTTATTATGTGGATTAATTTGTTGCAATAATAACCACTAAATAACAAAAATACAAACTAGCTAGTTGTAGTCCGAACAAATTGAAACTGTCAGAATTTTTTTCACCAAAAAAATAATTTGAAACTGTCAGATGAAAATCAGTTCATGTATCAACGCTCGGGTTTGAAGTCAAAGTCACTGGCCGGCTTAAGGGGTAAAAATTGTTCTATTTATCTCTCATAAATTTTTTATTAACCCTTTAAAATTTTAAATTTGCATTAGTGTTCTTAAGTTAGGGATGGCAATGGGCCGGGGCCGGGGTGGGGAGTACTCTACCGCTCCCCGTCCCCGCCTCTCATATTGTCCCCCATCCCTATCCTCGTTCCCCGCTTTGGGGAGTTTTCCTCCCCCATCCCCATCCCTGCGAATCCCAACGGTTCCCGCGGGGACCCCAAAAATTTATTCAAAGTTAGCAAAAATTAAAATTAAAATATAATAAAACTGAAAAAATGTATAAAATTTAGTCTTACTTTGATATTTTAATATTTAAAAATTATAAAGGTAAGAATAAAATTATAAAACTTAGCACAATTTAATATTTTATTAGTATTTTTATTTAACAACACAATAAAAGACTAAAAAATCTATTACTTAGAATATAATATATATATATATATATATATATATATCTATAATACAAACATTTATGTAATGTATTCGGGGGCGGGGTCCTCGAGGGGCGGGGGATATGGACCCGTCCCCATCCCCGAATTGACTGTGGGGGGATTTTCTCCCTCATCCCCATCCCCACGGGGGAAAATTCCCCGCCCACGGGGCCCCAAACGGGGCAATCCCCACGGGGATCCTCACTTGCGGTAGAAATTGCCACCCCTATCTTAAGTTTTGAACTCCTTTTAAAACTCGATGTATAATTCATCAAAACATTTCAAATACATCAATTTATTTCAATGAGTTGTTCTAGATACTTGACATAAGGCGTATAACTTTCTAAATAATTAATGTTACAATGGAGGGTATTTTGGTACTTAACTTACACAAATTATTAATACGTTAATTTGTCTGTAATAGTTAAAAGTAACATGGAAAGCTAAGAATCTATCCCTAGTCGGGCGTCTCACTCTAGCAAAATCGGTTATTCAAGCTCTTCCTTCCTATGTTATGCAAGCGGACGTTCTACCTACTAGCATTTGTGAGGATGTGGACAAACGATGTCGGTCCTTCATTTGGGGGGACGAAGAAGATAAGCGCAAGATGCACCTCATTAATTGGAGAACTGTTTGCAATCCGAAAAAACAAGGAGGCCTGGGCCTTAGACCCACTAGATTGGTCAATCAAGCCTTTTTGTTTAAAAACAGTTGGAATCTTTGTACCAACGGGAATTCTTTATGGGTCTCAGTTATGCGCAACAAATACAAATGTGACAACGATATCTTGCCTAAAATTAACTCTCAGTGTGCGGGGTCCAATCTTTGGCGTCGGATTTGTACGGTTTGGCCAGAATTCTACAAACATCTTAGATGGAATTTACAAGATGGAAATACAATCAGATTTTGGATGGATCCGTGGGTGCCTGGTCATGCCCCTCTAGTGGAAGATATAAATACTAATGTCCAATTACAAGCCCCTTACATTACTAGTAACAATGGTAAAAGAAAATGGAGATTGGGATAGTGCAAAATTTTCTAATCTTATTCCCAGCAACATTTCTGATCTCATTTGCTTGTTGCCCCCTCCTTCTAGTGAGAAGGGATCTGATGGTTTGCTTTGGGGCCCTAGCCCAGATGGTTCCTTCTCTACCCGTTCTGCTTTCGATGCTATCCACAAACCAGAGATTGTTCCCCATCAACATCTCTTTCCTTGCGTGTGGAAATGGCGTGGTCCGGAGCGCATCCGTTTGCTCCTTTGGAAAGCAATGCACGAAAGACTTATGACCAATCTCGAACGACTCCGAAGACACATTGCGAGTTCCTCAACTTGCCCCATCTGCGGTACCCACGAAGAGAGCCTCCTTCATTGCTTTAGGGACTGTCAACGTGCTGCCACTATTTGGTTTGCTCTCCTGCAAAGAAACCAAACATCCTTCTTCTCAAACACAGATTGGTTCTCCTACACTACAAGAAAAACAGGGATTAGAGAGGGATTTTTCCCTCGCAAAATGACCAAAATCCCTCGCTAATGGTCATTTGCGAGGGAATTAGCGAGGGACCAGTTCCCTCGCTAAATCCCTCCTCGCTAATGTGATTAGCGAGGGATTTTGAATCCCTCGCTAATTAGCGAGGGAAATTTCCCTCGCTAATTCCCTCGCTAATGTCTACGTCAATTTTTGTGCAAATTTTCAAATTTCAAATTTGAATGGCTTGTTTTTTATTTTTTTAAATATTTATTATTATATTATTAATGAAAATTATTTTATATTATTAATTTTGTAGGTGGTGGTGGTGGTGGTGGTGGTGGTGGTGGTGGTCGAAGGTGGAGAGAAAGAGAAAAGAAAATCGTAGGTGGTGGTGGTGGTGGTGGTGGTCGTGGGTGGTGGTTGTTGGGTGGTGGTTGTTGTGTGGTGGTTGTTGGGTGGTGGTTGTTGTGTGGTGGTGGGTTAGTGGTGAGAGAGAGAGAGTAGAGGAAGAGGAGAGAAGAAGAGTGAGGGTGGTTGGTTGGTTGGTTGTGTGGTGTTGATGGTGGTGGTGGTGGTTGTTGTGTGGTGTTGATGGTGGTGGTGGTGGTTGTTGTGTGGTGATGGGTTAGTGTTTGTAGGTGAGAGAGAGAGTAGAGGAAGAGGAGAGAAGAAGAGTGTGGGTGGTTGGTTGGTTGGTTGTGTGTTGTTGATGGTGGTGGTGGTGGTGGAGAGTAGAGGAAGAGAGGAAGGGAAGAGGAATGGTGAAGAGGAGAGAAGAAGAATGAGTGTTGTGAGTGAGAAAGAAGGGTAAAAACAGATTTAAGTAAAAAAAAGTAAAAAAAATTTGCGAGGGAACAACATTTCCGTCGCTAATTGTTACTTTATTTGCGAGGGATTTTAATTTCCGTCGCTAATTTCCTTGATTCGCGTGAGTTTGACTGAATTTTCCCTCCAAACCATTAGCGAGGGAAATTTCCGTCGCTAATAGCTTCAAATCCGTCACTAATCCCTGACCAAAACGACAGTTTCAAATTCCGTCGCTAATCCCTACAAATCCGTCGCTAAATCCGAATTTTGCGAGGGATTGTTTTTCCCTCGCTAATGTCCCTCGCTAATAACTGATTTTCTTGTAGTGCTAGTTTGCCACAAACATCACAGGGAAAATCAGAGATATTACCTTATCAAACTGGAGTCTCACGTTTGGAACATCACAGGGAAAATCAGAGATATTACCTTATCAAACTGGAGTCTCACGTTTGGAGTGACTCTTGATGTGATCTGGAATGCTAGAAATAACCATGTCTTCAATGGCAACTGTGACACTGCTCAGATGATGCTCAGCCGCATACACTGCCAAGTTGATGCCATTCTGGAAGCGGCAAAGAGGGAACTTGTAGTGAGAATAAACGATATTCATGCCCCACGCAACAAGATCTATTCTGGCAAAAAACCCTTGTTGACTTCGTGAAGCTCAACTGCGATGCCTCTGTTACCAGCTCCAGCACCATTGCCGGTTGCAGTGGCCTGTTGCGCGACGTCGCAGGAACTGTGATTTGGGCTTTTACTCAGAAACTAACTCCCTGCACTACTTTAGAAGTTGAACTCAGATGTATTCACCATGGATTGGAGTTAGCTCGTCGGAATGGCAATGGTAATTTGATTGCGGAATCCGACAACGCTGTGGCTATCCAGTTGCTGGTGGACGGTGCCCCTCCGTCGCACGCGATTGCTCCTCTGATTAACGAAATTCGCTCGATGTCTGATTCGCTGGTGGTAGCTCAGTGGTTGTTGATTCCGCGTGAGGCTAACTTGGTCGCTAACGCTCTGGCCAAAATGTGTGTTTCGAAATCTAAGGTTGTCGAATTCTTCACTGTGTCACCTTCTAATATCAACTCCTTATTGGAGATGGACCGGGTAGCCTCTTCTACCGTGTAGTGGCCTCTAGCCTTGTTGTTGTTGGGCTTTAAGCCCACTTTATTCACAAAAAAAAAAGTTAAAAGTAACAAAGTTTAGAATGGAGAGAGTAATATTTAGGAACCAATTTTTTTTGTTCACGTTGGAGTGTGCCAAGTAGGATTGGTTCACGGTTCTTAAAATTATGCAAGACAAAAACATTTATTTTGTCAATGAAAAATTGTTGGAGTTTTTTTTTTAGATAAGCAAATTTCATTGAAGGGAGCACAAGGGGTGCCCAGCCCTTACAATGCAAAAGAAGGAAAGGGGGAGGGCCTCCTCAAAACCTCCCTGAGCCAAAACCCTTTGGGAAAAAGACTCGGGCAGGAAAAAGAGTACCTTTTGCAAAAAGCACTACAGTGGGAACAACAACCTAACCCACTGTTTCTCCCCCTACTAAAGTTACAAACTATTAACAGATGAAGAATTCAGAATACAAGGGTGTTCCAACGAATTCAATACCCCAGTTGGGCAATTATACCAGTCCTCCCATCCAGCTTCACAGCCTCTCCCTTGCCTAGCTTTGAACCAGTCCTATGAAGTGTCTTTAATAGCCGCAACAACAGAAGAAATTGAAGCCACCTCCCCTTTGAAAATTCTTTTATTCCGGGCCATCCACAAATTCCAAATAACCGCCAGCCATATAATTTGTTTTATTCGCCGCAACTTCCTACCTTTTAGTAAATTTCCGAACTCCATAAAATGCGTAACCAAGTCATCTTCCTGCAATTGGGCAGCTCCCAACCAACGAAACACCATCCTCCAAATCGACTTTGCTACAATACAAACAAGAAACAGGTGCACGGAAGTCTCGGCTTCTTGCAAGCAGAAAGCGCAGCGCCTATCCTCTTCGTTTTGCAACACCCATTTCCGAAACAAGGCATCTCGCGTTGCTATACGATCAAGCATCACCCGCCAAGCAAAGATCTGCACCTTCGAAGGGACATTTTGCCTCCATAGTCTCGACCATACAACAGAATTATTGCTGTAATTTGGCACTGTTACACCTGCAAAAAAATCAGCCAGCCACAAATAACAACTTTTTACCGAAAAATCGCGAGCAATATCTGATTTCGATCGCCAATGATCGGGCGACTGAGAGTCTAGCGAAATTGTTAGTAACATGTCCTTTAAATATAGCACATTAAGCGACTCCGTTGATGGCACTTCCAGCGTCCAATCCCACTCCCATCGCCAACCACCTCCATCCCAACGACCCATATCCTCAACTAGCGCATCTTTTACCCTGCAAGCATTATACACTAAAGGAAACAATTCAGAAAAATTCTCAGTACCCAACCATCTATCCTTCCAAAATCTCGTTAGATTGCCTCTTCCCAATTTTAGGTGTATGAGATCATTGAACCAACCATTATGCAGTTTTGCGTCTTCCCCTAACTGGCATAAGTCCCTCCACCACAACGATGTCTTCCCCTAATCTCTTCTATACTCATTTGGAGTAGGCCATCTCCCTTTTAGACCATATTTTACCGTTAGAATCTCCTTCCATAAGGGAGTTCCTTCCTCCTTCAGAATCCTCCACCTCCACTTTGTTAACAATGCTATATTAAATGCTTCCAGATTTTTTACACCAAGCCCCCCCTCTCTTTTTGCCATACATATTTTTCCCCAGTTAATCCACGCCATCTTCCTTGTGTCGCCGTCGCTACCCCACAGAAAGGTTCTTTGGAGTTTAATGATTTCCCCAACCAATTTCTTTGGTGCCTTATAGAATGAAAATAGATAAAGGGGTAGAGAAGACAATACAGAGTTTATAAGCGTGACACGTCCCCCAATTGAAAGTTGTCTGCTCCTCCAACACGTAAGTCTTCCTTTTACATTGTCTACGATCGGTTGCCAGGTACTCAACAATCTCGGATTCACACCCACCGGAACACCAAGGAATTTAAATGACATAGAGCCCAATCTACAAGATAAGAACTGTGAAATTCCCTCCATAATACGGTCTTCCAAATTAATCCCGATAACATTACTTTTTGCAAAGTTGACTTTCAGCCCCGAGACCATTTCAAAGCTTCTAAGGATTGCTTTCAAACACCACACACTACTTTCCCCACCGTCACAGAAGAAGATTGTATCATCCGCAAATTGAAGTAATTCAACCGAAAGAGACGCACTTACTTGAAAGCCACTTAAGTTATTTGTTTCCACTCCTTTTCGCACCAACCCCGCTAGTCCTTCCACCGCAATCAAGAATAAAAACGGGGCTAATGGATCCCCTTGCTTTAAGCCCTTTTGGGCCACAAATTCATTGGTGGGACTGCCATTGACTAGAATAGAGATAGAATTGGATGAATAGCATGCACGCATCCAATCACGCCACGTAGCTCCAAAACCCAACCTGCCCAACATATAATCCAAATACGCCCAACTCACTGAGTCATACGCTTTCTCAAAATCCGCTGTTAGCACCATACATTTTTTCCTCCGTCGCTTTGCCATATCCATTACCTCATTTACAACTAGCACCCCATCTAAGATATTCCTTCCAGCTAAAAAAGCGCTTTGCCTATCCGATATCACCCCCGATAACACCTTTTTCAACCTCCCCGCTAAAACTTTTGAGAGCATCTTGTACAAGCTCCCAATAAGAGAAATCGGTCTATATTCGCCTAAGCCTTGAGGGTTGCTTGTCTTTGGAATGAGCACAAGAAATGATGCGCAAATAGCTTTAGGCAACCTCGCATACCTGTGGAATTCATTAAAGAACTTGAAAATGTCCGATGAAATTACCTCCCAACAGCTCTTGATAAAATTGAAGTTAAACCCATCCGGACCCGGGCTCTTGTTCCCATCACCCTCCCATACTGCCTCCTTTATCTCCTCCATAGAAAACGGTTCGATTAGTGACATATTATCCGTAGTTGAGATTTGCCTAAACTGTATACCATCAATTGTGGGTCTATTATACTCCTCTTCTTTGAACTTGTCTTCAAAATGATCTTTTACTGCTCTTTTGACGCCTCCCACTTCCTCTACCCATTCACCATTCACTGACACTTTCACCAATTGAGTTCGTCTTCTATTACCTTTGATACAAGCATGAAAGAAATGGCTGTTGGAGTCTCCTTCTGCTATCCATTTGACTCTAGACTTCTGTGCCAGTAAGCTCTCCTTTGCATGCACTTCCGCCCAGAATTCATTGTTTAAACGCTTCCTCAGCTCTTCGTCAATCCCTCCCCTCTCCACACTTAGTCTCTCAATTTCGTTCAACTCTTTTACAATGTTTTCTATCCGCAAATCTTTGATGCCAAACACTTCCCGATTCCACACTTTGAGTTTTTCTTTTAACATACGCATTTTTTCTTTCAACACAAACGAGCCCCTTCCTTCCACTTGAAACGATCCCCAGTTATCCTTCACAAATTGCTGAAATTCATTATGCTCCAACCAACAGTTGTTGAAACGAAATGGCTTTGGCCCCCAGTTAACCTTTGAGGTTGTCAACCACACTGGACAATGATCTGATATTTCCCTGTCCCCAATCCATTGAGCAGTAACATTCCAGCGTGAAATCATTCCTTCATCCAATAATATTCTATCAAGTCTACTCGCCCTTCCATCCGAACCAAAGCGTGTGAACTTTTTTCCTAACGCCGGGACGTCTACCAATCCCATATCTTCAATGAAAGCTACAAACTCTCTTGCCTCTGCTTGATTAAAATTTGTACTGCAACCACTTCTCTCTTGTCGTGAAATTACCGCGTTGAAGTCACCTGCAAGGAACCATTCTCCCACTTCAAACTGGTCTTTTAGACATCGTAGATTATCCCATAGCCTTCTTTTGCCCGCCATACTACATGCAGAATATACATTCACAAAATAACAAACCTGCCCCTCAACCTTAGCACAAATCCCAAGGAAATTATCACCTGAGAAATTGTTGGAGTTAATTGAAATTGAGCATTTTGAAGAAGTCACACATTGCCTAGCTTTGCGAAGGACATTGGAGTTATTTTTGGAAAATTGATTTTCTGATAAAGGCATAGCAATAAAAGACATGTCTGAGAGAGTGAGGAAAGCAGTATAAAAAGTGGTTTTTTCAGAATATTTTGTATAATTCCTCACCCATAAGCATCATTGCCTTCACTTGGTTTCATTAGAAATATAAATATTAAAATATGAACTAGTAACTACTTTCTAGATTATGCTGGGGATTTAAACATTACAAAATGTACTAGTCAAAAATACTTTAAGTTTGTATTGGTCTTTTTCTTTCTCTTATACTCTTGTCATAGAGTATTGTGAGGTGTGGTTTAATATTTACATTGGAGAGTGTGAGTGTACTGGAGTCATGGGTGTTTAAGAGAAGTCTATGAATTCTAACAATTTTTACATAGTATTATTCTCTGATTGTTTTTCTCCGATTTTAGATTTTTTCACGTTAAATTCTCGTATTTCAACCGTACTCATTTTATTTTTCTATGTTGTTTTTCCCAACAAAAATGTGGGAACAAGACAAAAAGTTGAATGCGTGAGACAAAAATATAAAAGCGGGATAAGTTGTGGGATCCATTTTGAGTTTTTAAGAGTTTGTCATTTAAGCAAAAATTGATTAGGGTTCTTAAAAGTCATGTGACATTGGTTCTGTTTGGCAAAATGTAGCGAATAGACCAAACTTTGTTACTTTTAACTGTTTACAATGAGCTCTATAGGCCAACCAACTCCAGGATAATTGCTTGATGCGAGAAAGAATAGAGTCCGAGATAGGCACCTCGGTCTTGAAGATAAGAGTGTTTCGAGCCAACCAAATTAATGCTCCAACACGTAGTCCACCAAATTAAGTGCTTTGTTCTCCTAGCCTTCTTCCCTTTACTCAACTTCCCCCACCAAAGACAATGATTGAACAAACTGTCCGCCGCAACGTGATTAATCTTAAGCCAACCACACACCCGGTTCCATATTTCAGTCGCAAAGGAACAGCCCAAAAAAAGGTGCATCTGCGTTTCGGTGGTCTGCCAGCAAAAGGGACATAAATAGTCATTATCAAATGCGATAACAAGCCGGTGGCGCAAGTTACCGCGCGTTGGCAAGGAGTCCCTAAGTAAGCGCCATCCAAAAACAATAACTTTCGAGGGGGTGACACATCTCCATAATTTCTCCAACAATTTAAATAAAGCATTGTCTTCACTGCCCGCTGTATCACTCAAAAGCATATTATAGCATGAACGAACAGAATTTTTTTTTTGAAGACTCAAGCATCCACACCCAACTATCCGCTTTCCCTTGAACAAGAGACACCGAATACAAAATCTGCTGCATATAATCAGCCTCGGTTTGATCAATACCTGCCATAGACAGCAACCACGACTCATTCCAACGCCACACACCGTCTAGCCACGCGCCAAAATCCTGGACCACAACACGGTTTACTTCGCGGCCAGCAAACAGAGAAGGAAACAGCCGTGAAAAGGGTGAAGTTCCCAGCCAATTGTCGTTCCAAAAATCAACCGAATCACCAACTCCCACTCTTTGTAGAAATCTGCTGGTCGAAAATGGCTGTAAAAGGGAAAGCATGATCAAGAAAGAATAAATCACGCCACCAAATAGAGCCACCGACACCTCTTCTTAAAGCACCCTCCAACCGTTGAATAAAAACATCGTTGAAGCTTCCATATCTATGTAATAACAAGCCTTTCCAAGGAGCGTTGTCGTCAACAAGCGCCCTCCACTGCCACTTACTCAATAGACCCACATTAAACAATTCTAAGTTTTTAATACCGAGGCCACCTTCACTCTTCGGTTTGCAAATCTTCTCCCAAGCGACCCAATACATGCCCCTATCACCATCATTAATTTGCCACAAAAAATCTCTTTGGATTTTGATCATCGACATAATAACCGACTTTGGAGCCTTATAAAAAGAAAAGAAGTATAGTGGGAGACTATTCAAGACCAAATTAATAAGAGTGACTCTACCTCCAATAGAAAGATGGCGCCCCTTCCAAGATGTTAACCTTTTTTTAAGCATATCAAGCACCGGTTTCCAAGTTGCGGCCCTTCTCGGATTGGCCCCAATCGGAATCCCCAAGAACTTGAAGGGAGTAGATTCGGTTTTACAATGAAGAAAAGTTGAGGCGGAATCAAGAAAATCCTCGGAAATGTTTATACCAATGATATTGATCTTATAAAAGACGATCCATTCCTTTGGGGCGGGTGAAAGTTTTTCCTCATATTAAATTCATGAAAAGTTTTCCTTTGGGGATACGAAAAGTTTTCCTCATATTCCCGCGGAGATCCCAAAAATTCATAAAAAGTTAACAAAATATATATTAAAATCTAATAAAATTGAAAAGAAAATATTAAATATAAAGTTACAATAAATTCAAATTTAATTTGTCAAAAAAAAATAAATTCAAATTTAAATAGTAGAGACACGATATTCAATAAACATTACAAAACCTTATATAATTACACTATCAAATTGTCGTTTTCATGTCTTGCGTTTCTGTCTAATGTGCGAGCTCTTTACCACTGTTCCAAGTGCTTACTCTTTAATTTATTTTATATTTATAGTTAAAAGCACATTTAAAAAGACCAAAAAACTAAATGTTTGTAGTATGCTATATATTTATAATAAAGATAATACGAAGAATGAGCTAAATCACTTTCTTTACTTTCAAGAGGAGTCACCAAATTACTTTCTAAAGCATCTAACCATCAACGAAAATATTTTCAAGACATCCATGTGTGTCTACTTGAGTTCATATTAACAATAAATACAAGAATTGTACAAAACCCCCCAAATTAATTAATTTAGGGATTCATAGCAAGAGAAATGTATTGTTTAGAAGAAGATAAACATAGTGTAAAGGAAGAGAAAAACACACTTTCCAAAATAAGTTCCATCGTTTAGTCAAGATGAAATCATGGATAGGAAAGTAAAAACAAGTAAAATTTGAGCCTGAAAAAAAAAAGACTTAAAATTTATCAAGAAAAGGGAAAATGGGATTTTGATGGTGCGAAATTCAACATAAGAGAATGCAAGTAAAATTTGGATTGGAGATAATCACTTCCTTTAATTTGGAGCTCAGGTGAAATGCGGTGGGCAAATTTTTTCCCATCCCCGATCCCCACTACAGGAAGTTTTCCTCCCCTCGTAGGTCCCTATGGGGACCTCAAAAACTCATAAAAAGTTAGCAAAATGTATATTAAGATCTAATTAAAAAAATTGAAAAGAAAATATTAAATATAAAGTTACAGTAAAATTGAATTTAAATAGTATAGACACAATATTTAATAAACAATACAAATTGTCACTCATATTATGAAATTTTATTAGTTGATAGTACACCAATTAAACTCTTTTTTTAAAGCAAAAAAAAAAACACTTCGCTTTCAAATTAACTTTTTTTACTTTTACTTTACTCGTTTTCACATTTTCCTTCAAACGCAAAGAAATTCGAAAATTAAGATGCACACATTATAGCTTTTTTTACCGTGTTATATTAGTGTGCAATATCCATCAACTTAGTCGATGACTACACATGGGAATCTAGCTAACCACGAGTATATTTGACTTTGTCGGGCCGTGCGACTCTCCCCTCTCCAAGATTCAAACTTAACATCTTAGAATGGGATCGAACCGAGTTAAGTTACTGCTCAAACCAACTTTTGTTGCTTCCCACATTGTAGCCTCGTAGGAAAGCATAAACAGAGAAGAAAAAAGAAAAAAGGGCTATGAGGTGAGTCAGGTGATGCAATGTAAAATGTGCAGAAAAGCGGAAGGTGATGATGGAAAAATAACGAGTGAAAAGTTTGATTAAATTGAAACAAACAAACAAACAAACATAAAATAAATTTTGATAAGTCTTCGTCCAGTGTTACTATAAGACTTGACTTGTTTGATTTGTTTTTGAATTTCAAGCTTTTAACACAACATGAAAAACACAACCTGCGTTGCACCTTGTAAAAAGAGGAAGGTGAAAAACACAACTTCACAGGGTCAACAAAAACTGTGTCCAAGTCACCACATGGTTTCAGACTTCAAATCCAAAGTCCAAACATATACAGAACGATGGTGATGCATCGTTGTGAGCTGTCAATTGCTTTGATGGATTGTATTTTTTTCAAGCCGTAATATTTTGATGAGTGTGACAATATTTTGCAACGTTTTTTTGATTAGATAATAATAATAGATATTTTGTGATGCTAATTTTTTAGTTATCAAAATCAATTTTGTTTTTCACACAAGTAATCAAAATCAATATTAAATCAGCAATGTATATTTTTTTGTTGAAGTGGGATAATTTTCTTATAAAAATAAATATTAAATCGCATATATAAAGTACGTATATGAACTCTGAGAAAAAAGATGCTGCATTGTGAAAAACAAAAATAATTGAATAGATAATTTTTTAAAATTTCCAGCATATATAGCACAATATGTTTTTTGACATCATATAGCACAATGTGTTGAAAAATATAATTTGTTAAATTAAAATAATACGATAGGGTTTGTCAAAACAATAATAATAATAATAATAATAATAATAATAATACGAGGCTTTGTCAAAAAAAAAAAAATACGAGGTATAACATATTTTATATCACGCAATATTTGACATTTACCTTATTTAGTTTGGAATTTATCGCCAAAAATTAAAATTACCAATAACTTTAATGTATTTTAAAATTATTATTTTACTAAATGTATTAAATTTTTTTATAAATTAAATAATTTATTGATATTTGTATACATTTTAAATTTTTTATTTATTTATTATTAGTTATTGAGTTTAAATTTTAATTTGTATACATTCCCGTGTTGCGAGAATCGAACCAGATCAGATGGTTGGACCGGTTAATATGCCTGTTGGTTCATTGTCAATTAGACTCCGGTGTGGTTGAACCGCCAAATGGACGGGGTTGAATTGTTAAAAATAAATTTTTGTTTTTTATTTACTTTTCCCTAAAATTTATTAATTTATTATTTTAAATTTATTTAATTAGTCATATCCAGATAAACTATGATTGAATTTAATGAATCAATTAAACTATAATTCATAGGTCTTGCCAGTTTGACTATGACTTTAAAAACAATGTGTAACACCCCAAAGTAACTAAAATAATTACATTGATGATTAAATAATTTTATTATTTAAGAATGGTGGTTGATTGATAATTTTGTGGATTTATTTCCCAAATATGATACTTGTATGATTGATTGCTAGTTTAATTTGATTATCATGGGGTAGGGTATAAGTAAATACAGGGGTGTGCTTAATATAGAGACAAAATAGTATTCCTACTAGCCTTTTCACCTTCAGCTCATTATTAGTTATTACCCATCACAAATACCCACAAAACACACAAACACTCACATTCTGAAATTGAGAAAAGAAAGAAAGAGAGAGAGAGAGAGTGAGCTGAGAGGGAGAGAGCAACGGGTTGAGGGAGAGGAGGAAGAAGAAGTGAGCAACTCCACTTGACAACCAAAACCTTCACTTCACCTCTTCATTTCATTTCAATTGCTGAACTAAAGAAGAACCTAGAGCATTCTTATGCTTCTCTCCATCTCATTTCACAAGTCATCCAAGTATAGAGAGATGGGTTTTGTGTTTGCATGTGAGTATTTGGAGCTGAACTAGGCAAAACAAGGGCTACATTGTGTATTAGAACCATCAATTAGAGAGTTTGAAGGTATGGGATCGAATTGGAGCACCTAGGAAGTTGTGGGTGTCTTAGGTTTTCTCAAATCTTCATTTCTTGTGGTTTGGTGATTATCATCACCTAAAGGTGAGTTCCTCCTACTCACTTCCCTAATACTCTTAAATTTCTATTTTCATGAGTACTTGATCAATGAATTGTTTGAAGCATGAGATTGTATGTTGATGGAGGATTTAAAAGTGAGATGCTGAAATTCTGTTGAACCCGTTTTGGTATAGGTTCGTTTGTTTCAGTGATTGGGAACTCTCTGGTTGTCCAAATTTTATGTGGTTTGTTTTGTTAGAAACTATACTTGATTTCCTTTGTTATGGCACTGGTTTGAGTGATTTTGGAGGAGTATAGCTAGAGATATAGATGTTGCAAGTTAGGTCAAAAATCTGAGACAGTTTTCGGTATAGGTTTGGTATTTTGGTCATAACGTTTTCTATAGAACTCCTTTTTGAATGATTTCTATCTTGTTGTTAAGTAGACTTGTTATGCCTCAATTTTGGCACAAATTTCATGGAATTTGACTGAGTTTTGATGTTTTAAATTGTGTCACCAACTGAGTCACTGAAGCTGTCCTGTTTCTGAACATATGCCTAATGTTTTGTAAAACTGTACTTGTTGGATTATTTTCTGTCAAAACAAAAATTATGTTCAAAACCTAGACACTCTAAGATTTCCAAAGAGTGGTCGTTTGTTGAATTCCGTTGCCGTTTGCTAGGTCAAATAATTTCTCAAAGTTTACGTATGTTGCTGAAATTGTGCTATGAATGAGTTGCAATATGAATGTGTACAATGTGACCCTATTTGATTGTTTAATGGTGTATTTGGTTGCATAAATTGGTTTCTTGAGCTCTCCTAGTGTTGTTATGAACGGTGTTAGTGGTTGTTGAATTGGTATTACTAACTATCGGGCGAGGGAACACACCGGCTAACATAACAAGGACATGAAACTTAAAATACCATGGGGATGACGATCCCGATATATTAGCATACTTGGTGGAGGGAAGTCATGAACCCAGAAGCCAAGGCTCTAGCATTATCCTTCAGTGATTGTCGGATTGGGGTTTCTGTTGAAATCGAGTGATTTGGTTTCTCGGATTGTGCTAAGTCAAGTGAAAAGATAAGACAATTAAAATATACAATCAAATTGGGGTTTCTCAGTAAAAAGGGAGCTCTAGCATTATTTGGTTTGTATGGTCGAATTGGGGTTTCCCGAATAAAAGGGTGCTCTGGCATTATTCGGCATAAAAGATTTAATTGATTAACACGAATGAGTGAGGAAATGAGTGGAAAGATTAATGGTTATGATTAAAGAAATTTCGGTGGTATTGGTGTGGTGCGTGTTTGAACTTCACTGAGATTTCTTTGAAATCTCACCCTTTTATGTTATGTGGTTTTTTCAGATAAGCAAAGGAAGCAAGGTTATCCGAAGTAAAGGAAAGATTTATGGTTTTGAAGCAAAATACCTATGTTGTCAATTGTACTTTTGGAGGAAAACTCATATCTTTGTATTATATATATATATATATATATATATATATTTACCAATGTATTTTTAGATATACAAAGAAAATGTATAAGTTCTTATATGGCATTTCAAAACTAAGACAAATATCGTGGTATTGTATATTTTGCCTAGTAAGTGCTAGGTGTTTTGAAAACCAAAATTAATTTGTTTGTTCTATGCATATCCTTACAATCTCAACAAAACTATGTTTTTTTTTAGGTTAAAGAGTATTTGGGTGTAACCTTCTAAATTGAGTGAGCCTATGACATTTTAGTAAAATGACCGAGGTTAGGATATAATAAATTGTACTGTAATGATTATTGGTTTTCAAACTTATCAATGTATTTACTTTTGGTACTTATATATACAAAAATAATATTTCTTAAAACGATCTCAAGATTTATAAGTTTATACCCCTTTATGTTAAGCGGAATTTTATTGAGATCGTCTCTCAATATTGAGATAAGTGTATGCTAATTACTTGAAGGGACCTATTGATTCCTATGATTTCCCCACCAGGATTTCAGGATTGTATCGTATGGATACTAGAGGTTGTATTGCGAGTCGTTGAGAGTCGAATTTTTAATTCGCTCGGTCCAAAAATGCTTACGCATTCTCTGATATTCCAAGCATAGTAAATACTGATCTTTGATGTCGACTGAAAAGATTAGGGATGTTACACAATGATACCTCTATATATATATATATGTAAAAAGTATTTTACACATAAATTAAAGGATTTAATTTATATATTCAATGAGTGTATAAGTGTTTTTACACCAGCTACCACCTACTAGTTGACACATTATTAAAAAAAAGTTAGACAATTAGTAACCACCTTAATCCTTATATGTCAACCATACCAAAATTGTTATTGGTTGTGGGTATAAAAAGGTTTACGCCGAAAGTGTCACTACAAAAAAAGGGTTCAATAGCGGCAGTTATTTTGAGGAGGTTTTTAAAAACCCCCTCAAATTAGTTTATAAAGACGCTTCCCTGGTTCTAATGTGCGTAAGATTTATTTATATTGAAGGAGTTAATAAAAACTCCCGCTAATAGAACACAATTCCCTCTTCATCTCCTATTTCAGTTTTTCCCTAACCCTATTTTATTGCGCCTCCTCTCCCCCAAATGTGAAATCCCTCTTCATCTTCTTCTCAGAACCTCAACCCTAAATCGTGAGGCTACCGACCAGACCTCGTGTTACTTCTGCTGCCTTTCGGGAAACATCAGCTTCAACAAGGTATTTCGTTTTCTCTGTAACTTCAACCTTATAATCGATTCTTCATCTTTCTACAATTTCTTTAACATTTCATAGGCTTTAGGATTTGATTCTCTTCCCTCTTCCTGTTTTGCGATTTCTGTTTTATTTAGGGTTTCATTGTTGTAAAACCGTAAACATCGTATTAACAATGTTTCAGGTTCTGAGTTCCCACTGAAGGTTATCTTCTTTCTTCTCTTCGGATTCCTTCGTGGTTTTCAGAATTTTCTTCATATCTCTGTTTCTTCTTCATTCCTTGCTGGAGTTTTTAAATGTTTTCTTTTAACATCGTTTTTTAATGTGTCACAGATTCATGGTTTTGAGGTAATGGAGTTACTTTACAATAGATTTTTTGTGGTTTTTAACCATGCGAATTCATGGATAAGATTGCGTATGTGGTTCTTCCCTGAATGTGGTTTAGTTTGCTTTTTGTTGTAAAAGGAGGGATCTTGATTTTTGCTGATGGAAATTGAAGATTTAAGTAGATTAGTTCATTCAACATTTGATGGGTAGAATGGTTAAATTTGTTTGCCGATGAAAATTGAAGATTTTAGTAGATTAGTTCACTGGAGTGCTTCATATAGTTAATTAGAGTTTTACCCTTTTTTATCACATCTATGCTTCATATGTTTGGTTACTGAAGTGGTTCATATCAAAGTAGAGTTTTATCACTAAATATTTAGCACTTATACCTAATTATTTACTGAAATGCTTCATATCAAAGTAGAGTCCTATACTTAAATAAATATTTAGCATTTGTACCTAAACCCATATTCTTTAATGTTGGTCATATTTCGGGGGAAGTTGTTGGGGTAATTACTAGATTTATAAGGAGTAGTGTTGGCTTCAATTACTGATTCAATTGAACTTATAGGTATAGTAGTTTCTGAATCAGTTCTATAACAATGTGGGATTGTTTTGTGTTTCATCTCATTTTTTATGGCAATAATTACATGTTTCCGATTCCAAAGGATTTTATAATACTTAACATTTGTTTTCTCTCAGTTGCCTTACCACCCCAATTTCCAAACTTGCTGTTTCTGCTACTTATTTCATGTTAAGACTTTTTGGCTTGATTGTTTATCAATCTTAGATGAAGTACCATCAAGAAAGTAAATGATGGGTGAGCGCTAAACAAAAAAGCTACTGCATTGGAGATTGAAAGGTCAAAATTTCTTTCACCATTTTGCTTTGCTTTACAATTTCAAGTGTTTATAGCAGTGGATTGCATTTCATTCACGTGTACTTTTCAATATTCCAATAGAGTTTTGTCTTTCTGATAATACAGTTTGTTTTGATAAATCAGACTCACGCATCTTTGGAATTTGGATTGTCTTGCATTTCAAACTAGCTCCCAGATAATCTATAAGGGCAGTTTTTTTTGTAAAGATATGCATGACTTCTATTGTCTACTCTATTGTTTTTTTGCTCTAGATACAAGCTTTTTACTTCTTTGAACGTTCTATAACATCTTGTATTATGGCTGAAACTGAGAAAGGTGGTCACTGCCTTATCTTACAAAGTGTTTGATGTTCCTGAATGAGGTAAGCCAGAGTGGTAGCTTCTTCTTCTTTTTTTATGGTTTTTCTATCTCTTATTGCATGTAGTTTGTACTTGTTGGCTCTTGGTGTATTAAACCTGATGTATTTAGTTTTTTTTTACTTTGATTTTTTATATTTAAAATGAGTCAATTTTTCTTTTGTTATTTCAGGCAAATGATCGTGTAAGTGAGCCTCATTCTCCAATAGATGCAAGTGGATCATTCGGTGCTAGCAACATTTAATGGTTTTAGGATTCTTTAGTATAGGATTTCTTTGATGCTAGTGTCATTTTGAGCTGTTTGACAATAATAGATATTTGAACAACAATTGTTTCTTTTTATTATGTTTTTGAGTTGGATGACATTAAATATTTTAGATATTTGACATTACAATTATGATATCACAGTTATATTTTTAATGAAATTTTCAGTTTTTTGATTAAGCTTAGTAAGTGTTATGTAAGATGTATGTATAGTTTTTAGTGATAAAAATATGGTAATGGGATAAGGAAAAAGAAATTCTCAAATTCTAAAAGAAATATTGTCTCTATTATAGGAGGTTGTAACCCCCACAAAGAAGTCCCAGAAACTATATGGCAATAAAAAATCTCCAGAAAAATAAAACTCCTACAAATCACTCGATTTAAGGAGGTTTATAACCCCCTCAAAAAAACCTCCACTAATCGTGGGGGTTAAAAACCCCCGCAGTAAAACCTCCTCTAAAAGACATGGTACCAGCGTTTTCTAAAAACCCCCGCAAAAAGATTGCGGCACTTGAAACTCCGGCGTTTTTTAAAACTCTCGCAGATTACGTTGCGGGGGTTTAAAACCCCCGCTAAGCGACTTAAAACCCCCCGCAATCCGTTCCGTTTTTTGTAGTGTGTGTATCAATTAAACTCAAATCAAATGACGTATTCTCACAAATTTTTAATGCTTATACAATACATGCTTTTCTAAATTTATTAAAATAAGACAGCAATTTATTATTAGATAACTTTTTATTATAAAATGCCAAATATTATTACACCGATAATACATAAATCTAAATATAGTCCCAAGAAAGTAGCTCAGTTGGCGAGCTAAGGGACATGAAGGAGTTGCAAGAAGGAGGTCCAGGGTTCAAACCCCGAAAACTAACATTCCCCCATCCCCAGTAATATTTGCTTATAAAAAAAAAAACATAAATCTAAATATTTTTTTGACGATAAAATCTAATCTATTAGTAAAGATTAATTTAAAGAAACAGGAAACTAAGACTTAAGTTGAAACAAAAAAAAAACACAATATAAAAAGACTTCAAAGAAACGTACAAGAGTCACGTATGCATAAATAATGAAACAATTACCTGATATTCAGATACAACTCCAAATATATAATTTCATAAAACACATCTCTATGAATGCTTCGGAAGAAAAACGAGGAGTCAACTACATAGATGAAGTTGATGGAAGGTTCTCTGAATAACCATCAGATATCACAAATTTGTGCTACAGCGTTAGTGGCGGAGCTTGAGAAAAAATATTGAGGGGGCCAAACTAAATTAATAAAAAGTAGGTTGAAAATAGTGTTTTTAAAAAGATAATTTTTTTTTCTTGTCAAAAAAAAGATAATTTTAAATTTGGTTAATTTTATTTTAAAAAGGGTTGAAATTGGATTTTAGGAAATTTTCAAATATCTATTTATAGTTCTAGTTTAAAATGTGTCAAAAACAGTGCTATTACATATAATAATAATAATAATAATAATAATAATAATAATAATATTGTCAAAATAATAATAATAATAATAATTATACTTAAAAAAAGTTTTAATTAATAGAGTTAACTATTTATTTTTTAGGTATTAAGAGTTATCTAATTTTAAGCAAGTTAATAATAATAGTAAAATAGTTTTGTATTAAATGTCAAAATAAAAAGAGTTTTATATTGACTGAATGAATGAATTTGTTAAAATGATTCAACATATAAAAGGAGAAGTTTAAAAGTATCCATCCAAGCATAGAACGAAGGGTCAATCACAGAGACAAGTATGACGTTTGGAATCGATGAACCTCTCTCGCAGGTTGGTACGACGGCCCCACAAAACAATCCTACCAGTCATCCTCCCTCAAAACGACAGCTAGTGAACGAGTCGTTGCCTCCCCGGTGAGTTTCTCATGCTCCTCCCTAGTTGTACGACAATATGGCATCCTCACCACAACACGCATACGACGACCATCGCACCTAGGAGAGGACATTGTTTGTCGCAGTGCATCATGCCAAGAAAAAACACATTTAAAACGATTTACTCTATGTTTTTACTTTTAAAAATTAGTTGACTAAATAACTTACCATATAGTCATAGATAAATATAACCTAACATACAGTCATAGATATCGTTTCTAAATAATTATATTAGCATTTTTTTAAGCAAATAATTATATTAGCTATGTACTTGTTATTATGGTTTCTAAATTTAATCATAACCAAAGTTTTTTTTTTTTTCACCACCAAAAAAAAATGATATCATTGATTGAGCCACTCTATTTGGAAAAAAATCACCGGAGACAAACAAACAACTAATCACATTGTAAATTTCTTCGAAATTTAGGCAATGTGTGTTTCGTATTTTTTTGACTTAAAATATAAGGAGGAATGTCCTAACATTCAATAATCGAAAGATTCTAAATAAATTTGGACAGCATATTTGGCTAAATGATGAGCTACCACATTACTATCTCCCCTAACATGCAATAATTGAAAGATTTCCCTTCATTCTTAAACTTTGGTCCTTTTGGAGTGTTTCACACAAATTAAGAAATCATAAATTTGCAATACTTAATTACTAAAGTACCCCTTTGTAGCATTAACACCCAATTTGTATTTTATTTTTTTGGAATAATTGGAAAGAGAGAAGAAAATAATAAATCAATAAAGCCGCACTCTAATTGTCTTCAAGAAGTCTACTAATTAAAGGAGTTAATTGTAACTTGGGAATCCAAATGAGTTAATATTGTGAATAGTGACAATTAATTAAAGATAAAGGGTAAACTTGGACAAATCAAGTAAATTGTAAATTGGTATCTCAAAAGTATCAAAGTTTTGGAACAAAAAAGAGAGACCAAAAGGACCAAAGTTTAGGAACGGAGAGAGTAAATAAATTTGAAATGCCATTACACTCATGTAAAATTTGTGCAGAGTAGCAAAATATTCCTGTTGAAGTCCTCAAGTCAATTTTTTTGGTACAAAGCAAAGAAAAAAGAGAAAAAAGAAAAGACTAGGAAACCCTAGCATCAACTGCAATCAGACTCTCGACCCCGAAGGAGGAGAAAGTCCTCAAGTCATTAACCGCAAGCAATTTGTTTCCCTCTACAGGTTGAAAAATCTCATTTCAATAGCAAAATATAAAGTCTTTCTCATAACAATTGCTTCAACTATATAAGCATTGACGGAGCTTGCTTATAATATTGGGGGTTGCCATAACTACTAACTAAAATATATTTACTTTTATATCTATTTTTCATTTTTAGAAATTATTGTTAATTTGTATTATTATTATTTTTAAATGATTTAAACAATAGAATTTACTTAACATAATATTTTTTCCACAACCAATAATATTTGGAATCTTAGAAAACATAAAAAAAAAAAGGCCTATAAAGTGTAAGAAAAAATGGCACGTTAGGTACTACCATTGCTTTCTAAAATGGTACTATATCAAGAAAACAAAAGGATAAAAGAGAATTTAATACTTTTAGCAGGTTTGAAAAGTCAACAAGAATCGGTCAAAAAAGATGTAAGCCGCTTGTCACTGCCGCGGGAAAAACCACACTTTTTTTTTGTTTTGTCTTCTTTTACATTTTAATGTTTTCTATTTTTTCCTTTTCAATATTTTAACAGATACTTTATGGTCTCGATAAAATTTAGATGTTTAAATATGCGAACTTTATTTTTTGATGAAAAAAAAATTAATTTCATGACAAAATACTAAATAAGATGTTAAACAGTGTGTTTTGGTGTACTTGATCGTAATGTACGATGTTAACCAGTGTGTGTTGAGGTACTTTAGAATTCAAAAAAAAATTAGTTGTTCAAATACCCGAAGTTTTTCCTCAATAACTGGTTTGGTAAAAAATAGCTTTTTGTGACAAAATAGGTAAAGTGTGAAGCCATTAGTGATTTTTTGGGTACTTTAGAGTCCAAAACAAATTTTAGATGTTCAAATAGGCGATGTTTGTTTCTCAAAAACCTATTTGACGAAAAAAATATGTGACAAAAATACGTAAAATGTGGAGCTAAGCAATTTGTTTTGAGGTACTTTAGGGTTCAAATTTTTTTACATCTTCGGATGCACAAAACTCATTCCTCAATAACCCGTTTGGTGGAAAAAAATTCATAACAAAATATGTAGTGTAGTGCAATACTAAATAGTTTTTTTTTTGTACTTTAACATCAGAAAAAATATTAATTATTCAAATATGCGAACTTTTTTCTTTAAAAAATAATTTCAACTTTGTATATGTACTTCTATTTTATTGGTGGTTTTAAATCGAACTCTGCTTGATACCTATACGTACGTATTTCGCTTTCTAATTGTTATGTCTTCTTTTTTTCTTTAATTATGTGTTAAGTTTTTATATTTACATTTGATGAATATAGATAACGTTATTAGAGTTTTTAAAACTTTTTCTTCTAATTATCTATGGAGAAATAACTGCAAAAGCCAGCCCCACCTCTTTTGTTTTTTAAATACAACCCTTTCCTTTTCATTCTCTCGCACCCCAACTTCACCGCACATAAGATCGGCCAACCACCACCACCACCACCACCATATTTTGGTTGATCTCTCACTCTCGAAACCCCCCCTCTCCCCCGCATCAACCTTCTCTTCTCGGCCACCACAACACCACCTCTCTTGTTCTCTGTCCCATCCCCTTCCCTTAATCTCTGAGCTCTCCCTGATGAAAAAATTGGTTGATTGATGGATGTTGTAGAAGAAGCATGCAACATTAGGAATGGACGGAATTGGATCAATTGGCGTTGAGAGCTCAAGATGCATGGGACACACCATGTCCAGATGTGTGAATATGTGGGGCCAACGGTTTGACCGTTTGACCCCAATTGGAAATCACACTATAGCACACAGATTGTGTTGTTAACTAACGAATGAGATTGAATTGAATCCTAACAAAATTCATCTGACAGTAGAAAATGGAGAAACAACTGCAAAAGCCAGTCCCACCTCTTTTGTTTTTTAAATACAACCCTTTCCTTTTCATTCTCTCGCACCCCAACTTCACCGCACATAAGATCGGCCAACCACCACCACCACCACCATATTTTGGTTGATCTCTCACTCTCGAAATCCCCCTCTCCCCCGCATCAACCTTCCCTTCTCAGCCACCACAACACCACCTCTCTTGTTCTCTCTCCCATCCCCTTCCCTTAATCTCTGATCTCTCCCCGATGAAAAAATTGGTTGATTGATGGATGTTGTAGAAGAAGCATGCAACATTAGGAATGGACGGAATTGGAACAATTGGCGTTGAGAGCTCAAGATGCATGGGACACAACATGTCCAGATGTGTGAATATGTGGGGCCAACGGTTTGACCGTTTGACCCCAATTGATTGATTGGTTGAAACCATTATAGCACACAGATTTGTGTTGATAACCAACGAATGATATTGAATTGAATCCTAACAAATTTCATCTGACAGTAGAAAATGGAGAAACAACTGCAAAAGCCAGTCCCACCTCTTTCGTTTTTTAAATACAACCCTTTCCTTTTCATTCTCTCGCACCCCAACTTCACCGCACATAAGATCGGCCAACCACCACCACCACCATATTTTGGTTGATCTCTCACTCTCGAAACCCCCCCTCTCCCCGCATCAACCTTCTCTTCTCGGCCACCACAACACCACCTCTCTTGTTCTCTCTCCCATCCCCTTCCCTTAATCTCTGATCTCTCCCGATGAAAAAATTGGTTGATTGATGGATGTTGTAGAAGAAGCATGCAACATTAGGAATGGACGGAATTGGAAAAATATATGTTATATATTTGTCAGCATTATCCTATATATAATCTAATATTTAGTTCATTTATGGGTGTGCGTTGTATCCAGAGCTTGATTGTGACCTTATATTTGGGAATCTTGACCTACGGTACAATTTCATCAAAGAACGACTACTAAGGAAGCTGATGAAGTGGAGGTTGGAGTCGTGGAAGTTAAGGTTCAAAGGAGGGAACCAAGAAGACAATCGACTGTCTGGAATCACTTTAGAAAGCATATGAACACGAAATTATGTAGAGAGCACAACTGATGACAAGAACTAATGAGCATGTGAATTATGAGGATTTAAGTTCTTTTTGTCACATTTGTAATTTTCAAAAAGAAGATTTTTCATGTTGTACTATACTACCCATTTCGTTTTACTATCTATTATCACGTTGCTAAATATTTGTTAGTGTGAATTGGATCTGGAGCAAGTGAATTGTACTATACTACCCACAAAAAGTTGAAGTAAAAAAAATATTCTGTTAAAAAAAAAAAAATCCACAATTGCAATTTTTTTTCATACTAAAGACCTCTTTCTTTCGAATGATTATTCTGAAAGAATGAATTGAGTTCGTATAGGCTTTTTATTGAAATAGCTTTTCGAGCTATAGTTTCTGAGACTCCACTCATTTCATAAAGTATTTTGCGAGGTTTAACGATAGCTACGCAATATTCGAGAGATCCCTTTCCCGAACCCATCGGTAGGTCTTACAGTAACAAGTTTGACATATTTGTTCACTTTGAGTTCTCACATAATTTTAGACCTCGCCCGTACGTAGGATCCAAATCCGTGACTGTATTATTCCAAAGCTATCAAAGTATTATTGTATTTTGGCCCTCTGATTTGGGGTTTGAAACTTTTGAAATAATGACTTTCCATAAAAAAATAATTCCAAAGCTATCAAAGTTGACCGTGGATGGATGAAGAAATGGGTTTAGAATTGGCATTGTCGTAACGTAACAGTCCAACTCCATCACTTCGTAAGCAGAGGCCGTCTTTCTCGCCAACCTCGCTGTTTCTGTAATCAGTTATAGAGTTTACCAGATTCAGATCCATCGTCAGAAATTCAGGTACGTACGCTTATCCTGTGATTTTAAATCATTTCAACTTCGATTTCTGAATTATGCACAATATTACTTCACTCTATCAATTCTTCTTAACTTTCACCCGATTCAAATAACCTTGCATTTGCATGCATGCCTTTACAAAATAGTTATTGATGATTTATGATGTTATTGTTAGCATTTTTAGTATTCGTTTATTTCTGCAAAATTTTGCTAAATTTTTATTAATTGATTCTGTCTTTTTCGGAGGATTTAGTTTTCAAGTTAGGAAATTAAGAGATTGAGATGAATTAAGAAGCAGAGATTGATATTGGTGATGATGTCACTCATCCCAAGCATTGAGAAATGAGGAGATTTATAGAATGGCATGTTCATGTTATGGTTACTAGGGTTTGTACTTTGTTCATAAGTTCTGTTGTTATGTGATGTATTGTGTGATGATGAGATGAAGAAGGCTTTCCAGCAAACTGCTCTTATTCCAATGAGGGAGCTATCGTGGCGTTGCTTTGGCCACAAGATTGATCGGCGAAGATTGTTTCTTCTTTCGGGTATTTTAACAGTATCTGGTGTTCTGTTTCAGATACTTGTTCATAGTTATGTAATTCCATACCGAGCCTCTAATAGCAACATACGGTCAAATGAATTTCTCAAAGGGACAATATACCTCACTATTCCGAATTCGGTTATTTTACCTAATTCAACTAACATGTTTGTCGAATCGGTCTCAGTTGAGCACGATAGTGTAGAAGCCAGAACAAGAAGGAAGAACTTGGTATCTGGGAGTATAGAGGACAAAAATCTTGCTGATACAACAAAAGTCACCGTACCTTCTTTCCCTCACAGGCATGTTTCTTCTGGTAAGCAGGTAGAAGTTGATTTTTTGAGTTTAATATATTTATTTTTAAGTATGATGGGGAGAAGCATCGCCAATATTTTGCTGGTTATATATATATATATATATTATATGTATCTCAGGTACGCATGAATTTGTTGCCACCTACCGATGCCCTTGTGTATGCAAAAAAAGAGATTGATCATACCCCTTTAGTGAGTGAAGATCCTATTCTTCATGTTCCTTTATTTAGAAACATTTCTGTTTTCAAAAGGTACTACTTCTTTTTGTTTTCCCCCTTCAAATTCTGCATAATTATTTATCATTTTATTACTGAATTAGGCTTGTTAGTTGCTGCTATTGTTGATCATGTTTTTGGAATGTCCTGAAGTTTTTGTATGTGAGTAGCATCTATTGTGTTAACAACCATCTTTGTTGGAAACAACACTATGGCTATTGGAAACAGTAGTATTTACAGCTTTCTGTTCATGTACTTTTCATATTCATGTATAGAGATTTACTTCATTCATGTATTTCACTACTTATGAAGCTGGACCGATATTAATTTTCCTTGTAATCACATGTAATTACTTTTGAAGTGTATATAAATATCAGATATGCCGAGTGCTAAAAAAAAAAATTGCTCAAACATTTTAGATATGCAATATATTGTAAATCATGTTTTTGGAATGTACTGCAACTTAGGTCTGTAGTAGTATCTTGAAACAATATTGTCCTTCCATTTCAGGAGCTATGAATTAATGGAAAAGACACTTAAAGTCTATATATATCGTGATGGGGAAAGGCCTATTTTTCACAAACCTTCCCTTAAGGGAATCTATGCTTCTGAAGGATGGTTTATGAAGTTAATGGAGGAAAATAAGCAATTTGTCACCAAGGATCCCGAGAGGGCTCACTTATTTTATCTTCCATACAGTGCTCGCCAAATGGAGTTGGCACTCTATGTGCCTGGGTCACATAATTTGAAACCATTATCAATCTTTCTTAGGGACTATGTCAACAAGATTGCTACAAAATATCCCTTCTGGAATCGCACTCATGGGTCAGACCATTTCCTTGTTGCTTGCCATGATTGGGTATGTGTCTGTTTTCCGTTTGATTGATTGATTCTGATATTTTTCTTTGCTGAGTTTGATAATTATTTGAAATTATTAGGATTTCATGTTTATCATTGAATAGATGGAAAATGAAAATGATTTTTTTTCAGCGAAAATAACTTTGATCTATAAAGATGATAGGAGCATGCATATGTGCATAATGGCTCCTATCGTAATAGTAATAATAATTGGATGATGATATATTAATTGGTTAGCCTAGTTCTGCAAAGCTCCAGTCATGGTAGAGGAAGGGTTGGATCCATTATCGATCTATTACTCATGTACTCTGTTGTAGGTAGCCTTACCTTGCATTTGTCAATGGTTGATTCCACAACTTGAACTCACAACCTTCTAGTCACACAGCAACAATTCCATTCATTGTGCCAAGGCTTCCCTACGATGATGGTGATGATAATAATCAATCAATTAGAGAGTTTGCTAATATGGGCTCGCACAAACACATGATATTTTAATAATTATCTACATATCTCTTCTAATCCATATAAAAAATGAAGGAAAAATTCCTGCTCAACCTCCCCGATATTTTTCACATAACTCCTGTAACTAATTCTCTTTTATAAGTTCCAATTTCCCTAAAGCAGCACATCTTTTGATAGTATTCTATTACCTTGATATATGCAATAATGCAAGGCCATATCGTGCCGGGTATGAAAGTCTGCAATATCTTTCACTTGTTTTCCTGTGGGCTATCACTCCATTGTTACTCGTTTTTTTAAACAATGATTGTTTATCAATGAAGTGAACAACGCTTTGGTGAACATTTGTTTTTTCTTGAAATTTTAAATGGCAAGTCTTTCTTATATGCACTAGCAGTATACGCGTGCATACGCACGGGTGCTGTCGTGTCCTTTCTATGAATGTATTCAAATAGAATTTAATTAGTCCGAACATTACCCCGTGAAAATTAAGACAAATTTAATGTGGACGAAAAAAGGAGTTTCAAGACAAACATTACCCTGTGAGTTTTATATATCAGTGGAGTCATCCCGTGTTTTTTATATATCAGTGCAGTTATCCGATGTTATATATCAGTGCAATTATCCCATGATTTTTTATGTATTAGTGCAATCATCCCGTGTTTTTTTTATGTATCATTGCAGTTATCCCATGTTGTTATATATTAGTGCAGTTATCATGTGTTATATATCAACACAGTTGGCCCGTATTTTTAAGACATAAATGCAGTTATCTCGTGTTTTTTATATATCAGTGCCTTTATCCCGTGTTTTTTATATTAGTACAATTATCCTGTGTTTTCTTTATATCAGTCATAATTATTTGTCCTTTTTTAGGTATTACTGACAAATATTTGTCACGTGTTTTTTAAGGTTTATCAGTACTTTAAATAGTCCTTAAGTCTTCTTATTTTTTCTAAAAAAAAATTTTTAGAATTTTTGCTAGAGTAGATTTATTGTAGTTTTCAAAATTATAATTTTTAATGACAAATATTTGTCTTGTGTATTTTTATATATCAACCACAGTTATTTGTCAGTTTTTAGATATTATTATTGACAAATATTTGCCACATATTGGTTTTATATCTATCAGTAGTTTGAATAGTCATTAAGTTTTCTGTTTAGTAGATTATGATAAATAGTAGAAGATAGATAATAGATTTATATATTAAGATAGTAGATAGTAGAAGATAGATTATTTTTCAGGTGTCTTCAAAAATTATAATTATCAATAACAAATATTTATCTCATGGTGTTTTATATAGAGGTGACAGTTATTTGTCCTTTTCTTTAGGTATCATTGACAAATATTTATCACTTATATTTTTAATTTTTATTAATAGTTTAAATAGTCATTAAATTTTCTTATTTTTTTCTAAGAGACTAAAAAATTAGTTTGAAATTTTTGCTAGTAGTTAAAAAATAAATAGTAGATTGCCGATGAAAGTAGGCTCAGTTGGTTAGGAGTTGGCTCTCCGCAAGGGCGTGGTCCCACTAATCTGTAAGCACACAGGCCCTAGTGGTCTCCGGAGTTGGCTCTCAGCTTTTCTTTTCTCTCTCCTTCACTTTCTCTCACTCTCTTTTTTTCCTCTCTCAATGTCTCTTTTCTCTTTCTCTTTTTTTCCTCTCTCAACGCTTCTTCTCTGTCTCTCTATCTTACATTCTCTTTATTTTTTTTTCTCTCTACATCTCTTCTCTCTCTCTACAGCTACTTTTTAGATTTTCTAAAAAAGTTAGTAACTTTTTGTTAGTTAGTTACCAAATTAACCCCAAAATAATGTTTTGATAGTATTTATAGTTATGGGTAATTTTGTAAAATTGGTGGTGATTCTTTTGCTTATAGATAGATAGATAGATAGATAGATAGATAGATAGATAGATGTGAATACCTACAAAGGTTATGGTGGGTCTATTCAGTGTTACACATATTGGAAACTGATGAATTTAATTTATCAGTATTTCTGTATTGAAGTCTTTGTCATTTTTTATGCCTCCTTTGAAATTCATTATTTGCAGGGTCCTTACACCGTGACTGAACATGAGGAACTAGCCAGAAACATCTTAAAAGCTCTATGTAATGCTGATCTGTCTGAAAACATATTTATTGTCGGAAGAGATGTTTCACTACCAGAAACAACCATAAGGGCACCAAGAAGACCTCTTAGATATCTTGGTGGGAATAGAGCATCACTATGTCCAATACTTGCCTTCTTTGCTGGAAGCATGCACGGTACAGTGAGGCCGACCCTTCTCAAGTATTGGGGCGGTGAAAAAGACGAAGACATGAAAATCTTCAAGCGTTTACCTATGAGAGTCTCCAAAAAGATGACATACATTCAACACATGAAATCAAGCAAATATTGTTTATGTCCAATGGGCTTTGAAGTTAATAGCCCTAGGATAGTTGAAGCCATATATTACGAATGTGTTCCTGTGATCATTGCAGATAATTTTGTCCTTCCACTTAGTGAAGTTCTGGACTGGAGTTCATTTTCTGTGGTGGTAGCCGAGAAGGATATTCCCAGACTGAAGGAACTTTTATTGTCCATCCCTATGAGAAAATATATTACAAGACAAAATAATGTGAAGATGGTACAGAAGCATTTTCTTTGGAACCCAAAACCAATGAAATATGATCTGTTTCACATGATTTTGCATTCAATATGGTTCAACAAGCTAAACCAGATTCAAACTCCTCAAATTTAGAAATTATTTTAGTATTAATTGAGTATTATTTTGGAAGCGCGATTCTGGTTTTGTCGAGGTAATGAAAGAGTCGAATTATTGATGGGGATCCATCAAGCAAATGGTTGATTGATTTAATTTATTAATTGCGTGAATACTTGATGCGAGGAACTATGAAGCTAGATGGTTGATTCTAAACTAGGTAATTTGGTTAGCTGTTTTGGGAATTGTTTGAATGCCCTATTACTTTTAAATTGATTAATGATTAACGGGTAATGGCTTTTATTTGTTCATTTGTTGTTTTCCTAGTTACTTTATCTGGAAAAATTATTAGAAGGAATCAAGGAATTAGGGGGGATAGAAGGAAGCTCTGTTGCTTTCTATCAATTTCACTACTATTTTCTTCTCCGTCCTGTCAATTGAATGGGGCAATATAAAGAGTGCTTTTAGACTTTAGAATATTGAATTGATTAAGGAATTAAAAAAAGAGTTTAATTGGTATACAGTATACACCTTCTTTAAATCTTTTTATACCACCAACCAACTAAAAAATTTATGGTATAAGTGACTTTTAGGCTATGATTGGATATATTAAATGAACGGATCGGAACATAATGAAGCGAAATGGAATGAAGTTTTCATTCTATTGTTTGGATATTTTATGATCGGGCAGAATGAATGTACTATTCCACTGATTAGAAAGTGAACATAATGGAATAAACTATAATTTTCTAATTGTCATGTTGCCCGTAGGGGAAGCACGCATGTAGGGGAAAAGATGATACAAATACGGGATATCAATAAGGGTGCTCAGGAGGAGAATTTGAAAGGGGAAGGGGGGAGTTTTGAAAAGGTTAGTTTATATTAGATTTTAAAAAAAATTAAAAGAACAACGTGATAGACAACCGTATAACAATTTTAATCACACTTCAGTTATGTTTAGAAATAGTTTATGATTTCTCAGTTTAGAATTCAAAAATATGAACTCTCCTCTCAAAAATCCCTCCCAAACATACCCCAAAAGAAAGGTTTGTCCAAAAGAAAATCATTACATACTGAAAAAAATTGGCATATATATATATATATATGTGTGTGTGTGTGTGTGTGTGTGTGTGTGTGTGTGTAATGCAGTCAAAAAAAGTATCTAAATTTAATGAAACTTTCTACCAAAAGAAAAAAATAATAAAATTTAGAAGGCCATTTATACAGAGCTATGTTAACTATCCATGCTTCACTGTATATACAATATTCTAAGCTAAGCTAAGCTATGCTGCAGAATTTGTTTCCTTTGTTCCTCAAAGAAGGCATCATTTACCACTGTATGCTATCTCATGTTGCTACACTGAAGTCTTGTTTGCCGCTGCACTTTATCCCAAAGGCACATCATCTGCCTAGGTGATTGGTAATGGGCTGTGTAATAGTATTCTATAACCACATTCCCATACTAGCATCTTCCATCTTAAATAGCTACAATAAGGAGAAAAAAACCAACAGCTTTAACCACAATGGACACTAAATGCACCTGCATGGAGATACTTCAATAACAGGACAGAAGGGAATATGTGCGGCGACGAATCACACTAACCTTTAATTTATGCATCTCAAATTCAGATACAACATAGCGTGCAATATCAGAAGACAAAATATAACCCGGGCCATTAGCATAGGGTGGGTAGTCCTCTTCTATCCACTACTGAAATCAACAACTTACCCCATATTCACATATGGCCACTGTTTTCAACACAAGGTCATAGTTATCCATGTAAGGCACTACAACAATATCACCAAAAAATTCTGCTTCCTTCTTCAACTCTGCATTAATTTCTATTCTCGGGTGCCGCAAAAATACTAAATATTAAGAATCCCCAAGAGTAAAGCCCTGTTGGCAAGTTGAATGACATTACTCACAGGTCGATAAGGAAAAGAGGTCACATGTCTCCCATCAACATTAAAATGATAGCCCTCCAAACCAGCACTAAGAGTAAGAACAAATAGCTTGCCCTCAGAAAATGGAAATGGCCAGTCAACTGATACTTTTTTAGTCCGGCCTATCAATCTCTTTAACCACCATTCTGATTTAGACTCCACTGCTTGCCTATCATCAACCCCCATCCACTTCACCACCCCATCAACTGTTTCAAACACAAAAAGCAATAACTCAATTTAGAGCCATCACAACTACATCGAATAAACAACATATCATTGATTAACAGGACACTCCCTACAATTTCTTAATGAAACAGTTATATTTGCCTGGGCGCACAACATACTCACAAAATTTCTAAAAGATATTATGGCCCATTCACAACAAGATACATCGTGTTCTGCATGTATCTCAGTTAAAACCGTGTAATGATCCTGCTGCCAAGCCTCTTAAAAGACAACTCACCCAACATTCAACCTGCTGTTGTTAATTGGCGCCCTTCACCAGTAACTGCAGAACCTGAACTCTTAATTCAGTGGCAAGGTTTCTACCCTGAAGACACCATTTGGGAATCATTTGCTGAGATGAAGAAGCTGTATCCTCATTTGCACCTTGAGGACAGGGTGCTCGTGCAACAGGAAGAAAATGTTATGGCCCACAATGCTGAAGCAACCCAATCCAATGAAGAGGTAGAGCCCAATTATGTGGTGGAAGAAGTCTCAATTCCTCAAGGAAGAGCAAAGCGCAATAGAGAGAAACCTAAATGGACAAGAGCCTCTCTCAAATGACAGCTACCCTAGTCATAGAATACTCTAGAATCTATTTTCCTATTTTAATTTGTCTTTTTGCCTTGTTTGGATAGCTATGAATTCGCTGTTTAGGGTACAATTGCCAGCTATGGTATTACTATTGCCAGTTTTCCTAGTGGCTATATATGTAGTAATGAATCAAGGGAATGCATATGAAGAATCTTATGAATGAAATAGTGTTTTATTTTTTCTTAGCTTTGTTGTTTGCGAATACCCTTGCCTTGTTATAGCATATTTCTTCGTGAATACCCAAAACCCTACACCCCCACCTGTTTATGTATAAATTCGGTTATCTTCTGTTATGTTCTGTTGTTTCCAGCAAGGAAGGGTGTCTTCTCAAAAGGCATGACAACCTGAAAATGGTAGAACTAAGTCATATGAATAACAGAGATATTTCAAAATGCACAGCAATAATAAAACCACCAGCAGATTGTCTTAAAGAACAAATAGTCTTGTACATGGAATTGCTATTGATTTCATAACATGCATGGGGTCATGTCATGATGGACACTTTTTGTTATGGACATTCACATCACTTTTTATATTCAAGAAGTACATGGGAGTGATCATTTCCTATCCTAATTGGCCTTTTCCTTCTTGGAAAGTACTAAACACAAATATCCAATGCTAAGTGAGTTGATTATTTCGTTCATTGTTTGACATCTTTTTATTTATTTTGGGAGTTGGGGGTGGGCGATTGCATGTCTCATTGGTGCAAAAAACCACGATCATACCTTCAACTGTGTTAGTTCATGTTCCATTTTACGGTTCTTATCTCAAGAAGAAGACTCCATCTTGCTCATCTCCTCCCCACTTTAGTCACTTCACAGTGTTCGGCCTCAATTGAATTATAACCCACACTGCCTACAGCATGTAAAGCGAGTCACAAGGAGTTAGATGGTAAATCAAGGGAATCATCACACACACACACACACATATATATATAACATCATGTCATATATCATTGTAAAATATTACTATCATAAAACAAACCTCCTATCCAGTTGTGTAACCGCAAGCACTATCTCAGTTTTCTCCTTCCCTATTTTTTCTTGGAGCCACAGGGTAACTCCATCCAGGCATTGTTCTTTTTTACTTCCCGTTTCTAGAGCTCACAATTTAACCTCTCAGTCTTGTGATTAGAGTTCACTTCAAACATTCATGAGAGTTGCAACGATATCCAACATGATAGCCACCAAACCCCAGTGAAATTTCAATGAAATCTATAGAATTAAAAGTTGCAAAAATGTCCCCTCTTAGCTTGCAACACCTTTAAATTTTTTCAGCACTTCTAGCTCAATCTAACCACATCACAAATTTGCTACCTCTCTAACTCAATCTAACCACAGTGGTGCATGAAATTTTCACCAACACAAACTAAGTCAAACAACAAGGACCAAACTATAATTAATTATTGTTAATCTTGCTTGTATAATTCATTGGTTGAAAACATTGTAAAGTTTTCATGTCAGATAATACTTTTAAACTCCAAGTCCAATTCCAGAACATTTTTAAACTCCTCTATAAATAATTCATTGAATCCAACTGATTAAATTACACATTCACATGGCAATGTCAATCGGAAAACAAGAAAATCAAAATTCGCTAGGTTTCACTTGCAAGTACAATGCAATGAAGTCTGAATTGCAGATAATGCATTACAATATATAGAACCAGTCCTAATTGACTCAATGACACCCTAAAAATGCAAAAACGTAATAAAAATCAAATTCTAATATAACTAATGAAATCCGGAAAAGTGTATACATAAATGTGATTTAGCTAGCTAGCATAGCGGTGATATCAGACTCTCGTGATAAATCTGTGGCGCATACCCACAATCTATGCCATTCATGAGATTATACTCAAACCTGCCATTAATTGAGTCATACAAAAACAAATAGGGACACCGTCCCAAAAGATTACCACTTTTCGAAATGTAGAGGAGGTTCAAGCCACAACCGTAGATGTTGAGAGGAGAAATAGTGATGATTTTAGTCCAAGAGTCTGCAACACCATGTTTTTTCATGGACCACACAACCCAATGAGTTTGGTAAGAGTCAAAAAAGGAGACACAAAGACAGTTATTCAAGACACCCAAAGCAGGTGGTTTCAAGGTATGTTGTTCAGGCAGCAACATTTCGTGGTAAGTCTCCTTCTCCAAATCAAACCAAAAAATTGTCCATTTATATTTAGATAAATCACACTCAAGACCTCCCGTAACTATCCAATTCAGAGTGCCACTCACAAATTTCCCAAAAATTACAGTGGTATTAGGAGGAGGCAAATTGCAAATAGTTGTTGCAGAAGAATTATTTGTTGCACCAAAGGTGTAAATTTTGATAACTTTTTGGGTTGGAACACCAAATTGTAGCATGAGTATGAGCTTGTACTTATCATTAACTTGATCATAACCAAAGCCAGCACTCATGATTCTTGAAGACTCTCGATTTTCATAAATATGTATGGAAGTTTTGGACATGAATCTGGTGGAAGGATTCCACAATGTGACAAAGGATTTGCGATAATCAAACAAACACAACAATCCATTGCATGACCCTAAAATAAGTTTTTCAGCTCCAGTCATCTTAACGCGAATAGGTTTAGGAGGAGTACGAGGAAGAGGTGTTGATGATTTGTTATTGTCAAAAAATGGCTTCACAGGCAAAAGCACTAACTCTGCGTTGGTCGTAAAAGCTAATCGTAGATGTTTGGTGCTTGTATCCGCCGTCGAATAGCGTAGGTGGTCTTTTGCGAATTGGGGATCAGAGATTAGTGTTTTCCATGATTTGCACACACATTTGAATTGCAATAGGGATTTCACCGGAAGTCTCAACAGGATCTCCATGATCATATTATGCGGCAGAAATTCTTCTTCCAACATCTCAAACTGCTGCCGCTGTTTGGTTGGACGATGGAGCTCCCGGGACTTACGTTTACCTTTTGTGCTTGTTTGGATACGCGATTGCAACATCGAACGTGATTTCAAACTGTTTGGGTCTTCACGGTAAGGCTCAGAAATCGCGGCAGCAGTTAAGCAAGTTGTTTGCTGACAGCTGAATTTTCTTCTTTGCCCTTTCATGCCTAGAGAAGAAGAAAAAATAAGAAAGAAGGAAGAGGGGACATGAAACTGAGAGAGCTGTTTCAAGAGGAAGAAGAAGATAAGAGGGTATTTTTTAGGTTTGGGAAATGGGATTTTTTTGCTACTTAACATTTAGTGTTTTCGATAAATGGGCTTTGCTTGCTATTAAAAAAATAAAGGGTTTTTTTTTACTCCTACCATCTTCTCATATACCCCGCGTTCCCTGCGAAAAGACCAAAATACCCTTAATGTTTTTACAAAATTACAAAATATTTATCATTTGTCACTTACATTCGTCTGATCACCAGAGTCTTAGTTCGCATTAAGGGTGTTCAAAACCAAAACCAAACCAATACCCTTCACTTTCTCTCACTCTCTTTTTTTCCTCTCTCAATGTCTCTTTTCTCTTTCTCTTTTTTTCCTCTCTCAACCTTCTTCTCTTTCTCTCTATCTTACATTCTCTTTATTTTTTTTCTCTGTACATCTCTTCTCTCTCTCTACAGCTACTTTTTAGATTTTCTAAAAAACTAAAGTGATTATTTACTTATAATTTTTTTTACAATAATATTTTGTAGCAATTATATATATATATAAGTATGAATTGGTATTAATATTAATGTACTTATAAAGGAACGTAATATATTAATTTTTGTATTATGTTCCTTTTTTTCATAGCAAGTATATATATATATATATATATATATATATATATATATATATATATACTTGCTACAAATTCATATTGGAATGAAACATTAGCGGGTGTTTTTTAGGTAGTGGGTGAGTGGGATAAGTGGAGGTTAGTAAGGTAATTTTGTGCAAAAAATTGAAACTCCCCATCTTAGAATGAAACATTACCACTACTTTTGGATGACATCAGATTCCTGTAGAAGTTGGAAGCAACTTTGCAGACTAAGCAACATTTCTTGGAATATATTTTTCTCTTTTGTCAAAACAAACACATGAATCTTTTTTTCCCAACCTAGATTCCTTGGAACCATCTTTATAACTCCCAAACAAACGGCCCCTTAGTGCTGCGTTATGTTTTCACTAAAACGTCATTTCGTATCTCGTCGTCGTGCGTTTGCTATAGCTAGCTGCTGCTATTGATAAGGTTTGTAAACAACCTCCGCCATTAAAATGTAAAATACAAAACAAAAATGTTAGCTCCAAATCACAGGTCTAAAACCCATTCCCTTCCTTTACCAGAACCACCTCTTAATTCCAAACACATCAACAACCTCTTCCATAAACGCCACCTTCTCCTCAGCACAACAGCATTCACCATCTCCTTCAATTTCAATCTCACTTTCACAACTCCACTTCACATTACAGAACCCGTAGCAGATGCTCGCGGCCTCTTCATAATGCCTCCACAACGGTTAACCAATCGGTATTTTCTGGTGAGGGCTGGGGAATCTGAATTTGAGAGTATGGGAGTGATCAACACGAATCCGGTGACGAAGACTTCTGTTGATAGTGGTTTATCTGAAAGAGGGAAGAAGCAGGCTATTAGAGTAGCTTTTGATTTGAAAGAAATGGGTGCTTGTGATAATAATTGTTGGATTTGGCCTGCTATCACTCAGAGAGCTTATCAGACGGCTGAGATTATTGCTTATGTTAATGGAATTACTCGAAGGTTAATTTGGTTCCAGTATTCCCTTTTTGTTAATTACTATTTCTCTAGCACAATAATTAATTCATTATTCTGAGCATGGTTTTAAGTAAGTTTCTTTGATTTCAGTTATATAGTACCAGAATACAGCTTTCTGGATGCCCGTGGATTAGGTGCTTACGAAGGGAAAAAATTGGAATCTGTTTCAGAAGTAGGATTCTCTCTCAGTCTCTCTGCTTCAGCTATATTATATTATTGGGAACTAATAAGTACTTATATTTGGTGTAGTGTGTGTCAATTATGTTGTCCAACAACCTAGTAGAATTTGTAATGTAATGTTTCAAATGCTACAGATATATGCATCAGACGGTATATCAACAAAGATAAGACCTCCACCCATTGATGATGGAACTCCAAATGAGAGTGTTGCAGATGTTTTTGCTCGTGTGAGACAACTCATGTCAATTCTTGAAACACAGTATTCTGGTGACACAGTGGTTATAGTCTCGCCAGATTCTGACAACTTGTCAATCCTTAACGCTGGTTTGATAGGATTAGACCTACGAAGGTAACAAACAAACTCCTGCTATTTTCAATTTGGAGATATTGAGGTTTTGATTTTTTTTCTTTTCATTTTGTATATTTTTGCGGTCTCTTAAATTTCAGGCATGTGGATCTGTCATTCGCACCCGGTGAAGTTCGTTATGTTGATACCAATGACATTCCTCCATACAAGCAACCTGCATCTGCTGTGTATAAGTGCCCCAAACCACCAAATTGCTACTAAACTAGTTCTTCTTATGCTATTTTGTTGACACAGAGAGGAAAAAAGAGAATATTGTTATTGTTATGTTATCAACCCTATGATGCACATATATACATTACATTGTGAAAAGTTACTTCAACATTAAAATGGGAAACACGTATGGTGTGATGTCAATATTTTATCAAGATTTTTATTCTAACGCTTTTTTAATTACACATTTAGTTAGGATTTTTAATTTTTATACTTTGTGTCCGCGATTTTGGGACTAAAAGCTCAAAAAACATGATTTTGAGGTACAATATAATATAACAAGTGACCCAATCAATTTTGCAAAATATAAAAACTATGAGAAAAATTGATATGAAATCACTTTTACTGTGAAGATATCCAAACAATTCTTGTCCAAACAGTTCTTCTTATGTTGAACTCATTTTTTTAACTAAAATCAATTTTATATAATCAATAATTATCATTATGTTTGGATCTACGGTAGCGGTAGCATGAGTCAAACTTGTGACAAACTAAAAGCTCCAAATTGAAGCTTTACATCCGTATTAAACTCACCATGGAAAGAGTAGATTTCTAAACACACACTACGTAAAAATCAATTTTTGCAACCGCACCTAAAGACACACTCTTTCAATCTTCATCGCGTCCTTTTTGTGTGATCCACATGAATCGATCTTCCATTGTTTGTTTACTTTCCCGCGGGTGGAAGATATTTGGAGGCATTGCCATATTTTAAATTTTTGTTCTATTACTGATGATCATCATATTTTGGATTGGCTGCGATCTCAGATAGCGTTGCATCGTGTTTTCTTCCTTTCCATAATGTGGAAAATTTGGTGCAGTAGGAATGCACTTATTTTCAATGGGGAGTGTGTTAACGATCTCACTGTAGCTTTGCATTCTCAACATCTGAGGAGAGAAATTTGCTTGGCTTCTGGGGTTGAGGTTCGTCGACAAAAGTTGCCTCGTATTGTTAGATGGAATAAGCCTCCAAAGGAGGGCTGACTATTAGATATATAGTTAGTTAGTAGTTAGGGAGATAGTTGGTAGTTATAAGTGAGCTTGTTATTAGTTGTATATGCCTATAAATAGGCTTTCATGTAATCAATTTAGAAACAACTCTTATCATTTTGTATCAATTCCCTTTGATGAATACTAGAGTCTTTTAATCTTTTCTCTCTTATCTTCAATGGATGTCATATTCTTCAATATGGTATCAGAGCAAACATGGTATCCACTTTGAATCTGAATTCCGCTGCAGGTTCTTTTTCGCTTTATTAGTTTTCTTCTCATTCATTTTCTTTTCTACCTTTCTTATCTGCATTGTTTTCTTTTTGCTTCGTGTTCTATGTTTTGTTCTTGAATTCGATATCATTTTTCTGATTTTTCCGTTTGCAATTCTGATTTCATGAGCATCGCATCACAATTTCTTCTTTTTGATTTTGATTTTGCAATCTCTCTTCTTCTTTGATCTTGATTCAGAATCGTTCATCTTAATCTTGGTTCGATTTCACATTTAATCGCTTCAAGATTACATTACGATTTCGTTTTTGGATCGTTTTCTTTTTACTATTTGTCCTTTTTTATTCTTGAATCCATTTTGATTCTATTCTTCATCTTCTTCACGCACTCTTCTCGTGCGATTCTGTTTCGCGATTTAATTTTGCGTTCGCCATTCTTCTGGATTAGTATTGTTGCATCGCATTTCTTTATCATTTTTGATTCCGCGATTTGCAACTCCATTTCCTCATGTGCGATTTGCAATTTCATTTACTGGTTTGCATTTTCATCTTCTCGGTTGATTTGCGACTTCAACCTTCACTTTCTTGATTTCGATTCCCCATTTCTTGAGTTTCGATTTCAATTTCTCCGTTGTGTGTTCCGCATTTCCACACATCGCGTTTTGGCGTTCTTTCACATCGCCTTCTTGCATTCCGCTTCATTGTCCTCCTTTCATTTTGATTTCCTATGATTGTGATCTGAAGCGGAGTTCCGATTTCATTTTGGATCGTGATATTCCTTTTCTCTTCGCGATTTTGATTTTCTGAAATTGTCGTCTCTTCTTGGACCGACTCTTGGACCGACTCTTGGACCATGGATTTAGTTACCACAGCAACTGATTGTTCAGCTTCAGGTGTTTCTCTTCTTGGATTGGGTAAGGAATATGGTTGGAGATGCAAAATTGTTTCAAGCGTTTCTGAGGATCACTGTAACCAGCGCGGTTGGTGTTGGTACCATTGCCTTGGGAGTAGGCATGGCATTTGGTTACATGTTGCCATGGACTAGAAGGTTTTACTCCTTGCATGATCTAACATATATGCTAAGGATCACATTCCAATTATTGCATCTGTCTCTGAGCATCAGCGAACTGCTTGGTCATCCTTCATGCTTGATTTCCATATATATTGCTGATCCTTTTCCCTGCTCATTACCTCTGCTATTTTGATGGTATTCATCCATGTTGACGGTAGCTACCCGGTTTCTTTTATGGCTTAATTGGGTTTGTTGATAGTTTTGATATTTTTGCCGATGTATTTCCGGCATCTCTCGTTGTAATTTTATTTGTTTTGATGTATCTTTCTATTCTTCATGTCAAGCTAGAAGTGTTATGAATAACTTCTAGCTTGCGGGGGACTATTAGATATATAGTTAGTTAGTAGTTAGGGAGATAGTTGGTAGTTATAAATGAGTTTGTTATTAGTTGTATATGCCTATAAATAGGCTTTCATGTAATCAATTTAGAAACAACTCTTATCATTTTTTATCAATTCTCTTTGATGAATACTAAAGTCTTTTAATCATTTCTCTCTTATCTTCAATAGATACCATATTCTTCAATATTGACCGGTGATAATATGGTTAATTTTATTTTTGGCTTTTATGGTTTTGTGGGACACTCTAATATTATGCATGCATAGATAATGAGATTACTCAATTGTATTCACATGTTTTGGAAAAAAAGATTCACAAAGGTTATTTGCTACTCAAATTCTCTTCATGCTTTCCATTTGATTGAGGAATGCAATCAAAACTTCCATGTTAACGACAAAGAAATTGCTACTCTCTAAAACCTCCTTCACAGCAATTGAGATATTCATCTTCTTCGGACTTTGAGAGAGGACAATCAATGTACCGACCATTTGATCAAATTAGGTGCCCATGGTGATGATGAGTTGTTAATTTTGTCTTCTCTCCCTTTGGATCTTAGGACTCTTTTGTTAGGATACTCCCTCGGTACCCATTTTTGCTTATATTCTATAACGTTCCAACACTTTAAACGAAAGACTAATTTCTACTCGTGTTTAGGATCAAATTTCGCATTGGCCATCATTAAGTTTGTCTACTGTGGGAATTGAATTCGGGAGCACTGAGTCAATCCCACGTGTTCTAGGGTAGATTAAGTTACTAGACCAACGGTGTTGATTCAAATAGAGTCTTTTGTGAGAAGCTAGTTTCTCTTTTTTGCATTTTTTTATTTTATTTAAAAAAAGGCAACACTGTGGTAAGTGGTAAGTGGTGAAGAACTACCTCTCTCCCATTTTATAAGTTGTTTTGGCAAAATCAAGTTGTCCCAAATTACTTGTTGTTTTACATTTTCAAGAAAGCATCTAAGATGTTTTTCCACTATTACCCTTATTAATCATGATAACTTTTTACATTTAATAAATGATTCGCGTTTATCTATGTAAAGAGATAAAGGGCTAAATGGTAATTTAGACAACATTTTTTATAAAATCTAGACTACTAATCATTTTTTCTTAATATGCATGCAACAACTTTAAACTGCATCTCTTTAGAGTAGTTTTTAGTAAAGTACTTAACAAAAAGAATCCAGCAGTTAGGGAGGAGAAGACTTTCCAACCATACAACATCTAAATTTTATCATATAAGATTATGGTATGCTAATACCATTTTCTCTCCTGGTGTGAGAGTTTCTCTCCTGGTGTGAGAGTGTAGTCTTTTCTCGTCTTTTCTCCATAACTGAGTAGTGAGTTTTTCTCCAAACAATGGATCACTTGTCGTTACATGAAGGTGAAGATCTTGAGTTTGAAGATGAGGGGGAAGCAACAGTGGAAACTCGTCAGTCACTATGCCTAGTAGGGCGCTTCCTAACAGATCGCAACATCAGAGTGCCTATCATGATGGATAGGATGGCAGACGTTTGGCGGCCGGGTCGTGGGGTTTCGATTAAGGAAGCGGAAGCAGGTCTTTTTGTTTTTGAGTTTTTTCATGAACTTGATATCCAGAAGGTGTTGAAGAATGGGCCGTGGTCGTTTGATAAACATATGCTCGTACTTGGTGTTATTCCAGAAGGTGTGGAACCGCAGGCTGTTCTGCTCAATCATGTGCCGTTTTGGATACAGGTTCACGATGTACCATTTGGTTTCATGTCTGAGACAGTTGGAAAGGGACTAGGAAACTTCATTGGCGAATTTTTGGAGTATGACAGCCGTAATTCATCCAACTTTTTGCGCTCCTTAATGAGGATTAGAGTCATGGTGGATATCACACAGCCTTTGAAGAGGGCAAAGAAGATTCGTAAACAGGGAGGTGAAGCAAAAATTGTTACTTTTAAGTATGAAAGACTGGAAACGTTTTGTTACATTTGTGGATTGATCGGGCATGCAGAGAATTCTTGTGATAAGCTCTTCACTATGGGTCCAGATGATGGTGTTAGGGGATGGGGCCCTGAACTGAGGGCGGAGGTCCGGCGGAATGGAGGCGGCGGCCGCTCAAAGTGGCTGCGGAGTAGTCCAAACGACGCTTGGGTGAACCCTACCCAGGCATTAAATGCGCCGCGAAATTATGGCCATCATTGGAGCGCAAATAATGGGAATATTAACAGCCAACACAATTTAGAAACGGCGAGCAATAATCTTAATGTGGGGTGCGAAAATCAAGGTTTCTCTAGTCAGCCAAAAGATTCAACAGTTACAGTAGAAAGAGGTGGGGCCAGCGAAAATAATTGCCATAAAATAGGGAACAACCAAAACGGAATGTCAGGCTGTTTTCCTTTCAAAGCTGAAGTTTTTGTTAATCCGCAATTATTCTTTCCTGTAAAAAACGCAGCAAGTGTAGCAAGTGATAATGGGCCCACAATAAAAAATAATGCAACAAATGAGGAGGCCATGATAATAGAGATGGACAGAAAAAGACAAAGGGCTACTGAGTCTGAGGTGAGTCAACTCAATGACTCAATTAAAAATAATAATAGTAACAACACAAGTGGGATTGATAATGTGCATGTTATGAACACAGTGGGTAACGAAGCAAATGAACAGTCTTTTTTATGGGCAGGTCCTGGCAACCAGGCCTGCCGGGAACAATGAGTATCATTAGTTGGAACTGCCGGGGCCTGGGTAACCCGAGTGCAGTTCCCTCCATTCGTGACCTCGTTCGGGCGTACCAGCCGGATGTTATTTTCCTGTGTGAAACTCTGGTACATGCAAATAGGATTGAAGAGATTCGTGTTCGTTTGGGTTTTGATAATGCTTTTGCGGTGGACCGTTTGGGTAGAAGTGGAGGCCTTGCTTTGTTATGGAGGCAGCCTTTTGACTGTAGGGTGCTGAATTATACATCTAATTTTATTAATGTGGAAGTTAGTTGTGTTGGACGGCCGATGTGGCGCCTCACTGGTTTTTATGGGTATCCTGAGAGTGGTAGAAGGCGGGATTCCTGGGACCTTATAAGAACTTTATCTAGTGACAATGACCTCCCGTGGTGTATTATGGGTGATTTTAATGATATTTTGTCCAATGAGGAGATTCGGGGCCAACAAGATAGACAGCCGTGGGTTATAAGAGGCTTCCAAGAGGCTGTCCAGGAGAGTGGTTTACTTGATTTGCCTATGGAAGGATACCAATTTACTTGGAGTAAAAGTATTGGAACTCCTGAGGCGAAGGAAGGAAGATTGGACCGTGTGTTTGTAACTCAGGCTTGGCTAGATGCTTTTCCGCATAATCGTTTTATTAACGGGGTCTCTGATAAGTCTGATCATACACCACTTTGGCTGCGTTTGAATCAGTGGGATCACAGGCCTAGGCGTCGTATTTTTAAGTTTGAGAATTCGTGGCTTGAGGAACCGGAGTTACCATTGGTAGTAGAAGATAGTTGGAATCTTATTGAAGGGGCTGATTTTTTAACAAAAGTGAAACATTGTACAAGTGCAGTGGATGAATGGGGGCGTAGGTTGAGATCACGCTATCGGGATGAAATAAATGACTGCCGAAGAAGTATAGAGGAGATCCGGTTGCTGCCTAATGGTGGGGAAGATCCTATGTTATTAGAAATGAAGACTAGATTGAGTACTTTGCTGGCACAGGAGGATGCTTTTTGGAAACAACGAGCCAAGGTCTATTGGCTTCGTGACGGTGACACAAACTCTCGTTTCTTTCATGCTATGGCAAGTGCAAGAAAGAGAAGGAACCATATCTCAAAGTTGATAAGAGAAGATGGTAGTGAGGCCACTAGTCAACATGATTTGTGTACCATTGCTAATGAATATTTCACCTCTTTGTTTGATGGTAGTATTGGTGATTATGAACCTGTTATCTCATGTGTGCAGCCGAGAGTAAGTGATGAGGATAACCAGCAGCTTTTGAGACCTCTTGAGTTTGAAGAATTTAAGCAATCTCTTTTCCAAATGCACTCTGATAAGGCACCGGGTCCGGATGGCTTGAATCCGGCATTTTTTAAGAGATTTTGGAATCTTTGCGGAATGGAGTTGTTTCATACTGGAAAGGCTTGGCTCGAAACTGGTGAGTTCCCTCCAAGTTTGAATGATGCTAACATTGTGTTAATCCCAAAAGTCGACAACCCCACGTCCATGAGGGATTTGCGCCCCATTTCTTTATGTAATGTTATGTATAAGATCATATCAAAGGTGCTTGCAAATCGTCTCAAACTTTATTGCCGAAATGTATTGCGTTGGAGCAGTCTGCCTTTGTTGAAAATCGATCCATTCCTGATAATGTTCTAGTGGCTTTCGAGACACTTCACCACCTAAAGTGTCGTACTAAAGGGAAGATAGGGAGATGGCTCTTAAGATTGACATTAGTAAAGCTTATGATCGAGTTGATTGGGGCTATTTGAAGAGCATGATGTTGAAGATGGGCTTTGATGAGAAATGGGTTGGCTGGATGACTATGTGTTTGGAGACAGTTAGCTACTCAGTTTTGGTAAATGGAGAGAGAGTCGGTCCTATCACACTTGGGAGAGGGCTGAGACAGGGTGACCCACTGTCACCTTATCTTTTTATTATATGTGCGGAGGGACTTACTACACTTTTAAAGAAAGCTGAGGCTCGAGGGGATCTACATGGAGTGAGAGTGTGTAGAGGGGCTCCATCCCTCACACACCTCCTTTTTGCCGATGACTGTTTTTTGTTTTGCAGGGCAGATGGCAGAGAAAGTAGACACTTGAAAGATATTTTGAACACTTATGAGACAGCCTCTGGGCAGGCCATTAATATGCAAAAATCAGAAATCTTTTTTAGCAGGAATACATCCCAAGAAAACAATGATGAGGTAACAGGTATTCTACAAGTAACTGTTTGGGCACCGGTAAATACTTGGGGCTGCCATCAATGGTTGGAAAGAACAAGAAGCAGATTTTTGGTTATCTTCGAGACAGAATCTGGAAGCGTGTTCATAGTTGGTCCGGTAAACATCTTTCAAAAGCAGGTAGGGAAGTGTTGATAAAATCGGTTGCTCAATCTATTCCCACTTATTGTATGAGCTCTTTTTTAATTCCTACTACTTTATGTGAAGAGCTGGAGAGGATGTTAAATTCATTTTGGTGGGGTTCGAACCGGGGAGGGCGAAGGGGAATTAATTGGATGAGGTGGGAAAAGCTTACTTTGAGGAAAGAATTTGGAGGTATGGGATTCCGACATTTTCATGGATTCAACTTGGCTATGCTAGGGAAGCAGGCGTGGAACATTGTCACTCACGCAGATACTATTGTTGGTAGAGTTTTCAAAGCCAAATATTTTCCAAATAGTGATTTCATGGGGGCTCACTTGAGCCATAATCCCAGTTATGTGTGGCGTAGTATCTTTACTTCTCGGGTAGTTGTCAACTTGGGTGCGAGATGGAGGATTGGGGACGGAGGTAATGTGTCTGTATGGAGAGACTCGTGGCTTAGGGGGATGAAGGATAGCATGGTGAAGTCACACATTGTGCCAGGTACAGAACATCTAACAATGAAAGATTTATTTATTAATAATACTAGCTTGTGGAATGCAAATTTAATTGATAACCTTTTTGATATTCAAGAGGCCATTTTGATTAAAGCCATGCCCACATATGTTACATCTGACGCTGACAAGCTTATTTGGAGCAGAAGCAAAAATGGTATGTATTCTGTTCGGTCTGCTTATTATGCTATTATGGAGGACCTTTTTGATAAAACTCATTTGCGTGTTGAAGGTGATTGGATGAGTATATGGAAGCTGCGGATTCCACCGAAAATTAAATTGTTGTTATGGCGGGCAGCGAGAGGTGTGTTACCAACTAGAAGTAATTTGCTTAGGAGGCATGTAATGTGTGAAAATTGTTGTCCGATGTGTGAAGGGAATCCGGAAAATGAATGGCACACTTTTTTTGACTGTGAGCACGCGGCAAGAGTGTGGGAGGCAGCAGGTTTACACACTGATATTTTGGCAGCTAAGGAACTATCTGAGAGTTTCCAAGAGTGCTTTTTCAAGCTGATAAATACTTTAGAGGACAACAACAAGAAGAGATTTGCGTTGGTATTATGGGCTTTGCGGCGAAGAAGGAATGATAAGGTCTGGCAGGGGGTGTCATACCCTAATTTTGTCCGCCTAGGTTTAAAACCCTAATTTTCCGCAAAAATAAATAAATTGAGAAGTGTGGTTTTATTTTGAAGAGTGAAGAGCATTGTGCATGCATTTTTGGGTTTTAAAAGTCATTCTAGGGCTTTTAAATTCATTGTTAGAGTGGAAATGCATTTGTTGTTGAAAAACAAGGTTTTTAGGGCAAAAGGGTATTTTGGTCATTGTCAAAAGAGGATAATTTTTTTATCAATAATCATTGTGCAATTTTAGAGAAATTTATTTGAGGCAAAACATTTTTGGTCATGTATGTATGTATGCGCATGCATGCATACATTGTGCACAAAATTTCAAAAAAGGATCAAAAGGGAATATTCTACAAAAAGTTCCAAGATGTGATTTTTATGACATTTTTGGTCATGGTGATCACATAAAATGGCATATTCCTAAGATTCCTAGTATGTGGCCTAAATTGGGTGTATTTTTGTACAATTATCCTAAGAAGAATAATCAAAAATGAAGGGATAATGGAATGGTCATATAATAGTACAAGATGACAACTAGCAAAACTTGGTCACCAAGGACCCCTCCCAATGTTTATGCGCCACCCCCTCTCTATTCTCTCATTTTGTGTTTTCTCAATGTCCTCAATCCATGTGAGCCTCAATCCTAGCCTTTGATTCAAAATTAAAATCAAATCCTAGAGCACAACTAGTGCACAATGACCTAACTACCCTTAAACCTAATTGCTTTCTATATATACCCTATTAACCTCACCTCACAAAAAAAAAGCTTTTGGCCTCACCATTCACTCATAAACCCTAGCACACAACTCCCTCCTCACCTTCTCTCCATTTTATGCGCCACCCCCTCTCCCTTCTCTCTAACTCACTTCTTCATTTCTCATCTACCCACACACATTCAATCCATCTTCCAAGCCTAAACACTAATTTTCAACCATCAATCCTTCATAAAATCACACAAAAGTTCAAGATCAAGGGTCATTTTTTGGAGATTGAAGACCAAGCTTGAAGATAAGTTGATTGTTTCTTCATCTATTGTGTTTATTTGGAGCTCATCTTAAGGTATGTGATTCCTAGACCCCTTCTCTTGTAAATCCTTGCATAAAGTCATCATTTCTTGCATATTTGTGAAATTTCCACTTCCAAAAATGTAGACCCTCTCTTTTAACTTCATTTTTATGCTTGTACATATGTTAATCTCATGAATCTTTGTTTTGATGCTTTGATTTTGGGGTTATATGCATGATTTTGTTGTTTTAATTGAAATAAAATGTTATTTGCTTTGATGATAATTTCGCATGCTTCAAATAAATATGTGTTTTATGATTTTTGTTGGTTCTCATGGTTGAATCTTGTGAATAAATACATCTATGTTTTGGTTATGTCACTCGCTTGCTTGATTTGGTTGACTTGTTAAAATAAATCGATGATTGGCCATTAAACTTGCAAATATTCGAACCTATGTTGTTAATTGTGAAATTTGTGATTTGAGAAAAATGAATTTGGGTTTTGGTTCATTTATGATCCACAAATGATCTTGGGTTATGCTAAGTTGGCAAGAGATAGGTTACTTCAACCTTGATGCCTATGCTTGTAAGCATTTAAAAATTCAATTCCCATTTGATGTGCTTGTGAAATGTGAGTAAAAAGGGGTCTATAAACAATTGAATTTGCGCACATGATTGGTCTCCAATGACCTTGATGCATCCTCAAGTTTAATCATGCTTTCTTTGCTCTTTGAGTTTATTGTAAATTGTTGTTTGAAGCTTGTGAAGTTTCGGCAAAAGATAGGTTCATTTAACCTTGATGCACATGCATTTTGCATATTCATGCATTCTTACCTATTCTTGCATCCTTGCCTACTCATGCATTCTTGAATTGAAGCTTGGTACTCCATGCTTGATATACTTGTTTATGTGCTTGTGGTGCATTAAAATGTTGAATTGGTGTTCACAATTTGCTTGTTTTGATTTCCACCAATTGTTACTCGTTAGTAACTCTCCAAAACTTCAAAACCATGTTGCATACAAAGAACAGTTTGTTACTCGTTAGTAACGTTCCAACTTCAAAACATTTTTTTGCATTTACATAATCATTGATAAACAACTTCACTTCTTCTCAAAACAATTTCAAACTATTTTTCACAAATCAAACTTTGTTCAGGATAATGCGAAGCCTTTGCTTGCACGATTGTCAACAATGGGGTGCTAGTGGTGATCACTTGGAGTCTTTGCTCAATTGATTATCATGAACACTCATTTTTCAAAAGAACTCTCATTTCACAAATTAAAAACTTTGTTGAGGGTAATGCGAAGCCTTTGCTTGCACGATCGTCAATAATGGGGTGCTAGTGGTGATCACTTGGAGTCTTTGCTCAATTGATTATCATGAACACTCATTTTTCAAAAGAACTCTCATTTCACAAATTAAAAACTTTGTTGAGGATAATGCGAAGCCTTTGCTTGCACGATCGTCAATAATGGGATGCTAGTGGTGATCACTCGAAACCTTTGTTGTTTGATCACTGCGAACATTCAATTTTCACAATTAAACAACTAAAAAATAAAAACCTTTTCTCGACAACCGAGAACTACGTAAGCTTTGAATTCTCCATCGCACTGGGAGATACGTAGGAGCGGGTCACATTCCCGTCAAGCACGACAAATGAAAAACATTTTCTTTTCAAAAAAACAAACCCTTTTCCAAAACAAGGCAATTTCTAAAAACGAAACAATTTTCGAAAACAAGAACTACGTCGCTTTGATTCCTTCCCCAGGATACGTAGGCACGGTACCCTCCCGTCAAGCGCAAAAGATTAAATTTTCCTTAAGTTTTTCCATAAAGTAAGGAGAGATAAAGAGAGATAAAAACAAAGCATTTCTTAAATCAACCTTTTAAATCACACGTAAAATCGAGGTTCCCTTTCAGTAGAAAGGATGTGTGGGGTGCTCGTACCTTCCCCATGCATAACCGACCCCCGAACTCAAATCTCGTGGTTCCAAGGACCATTGTCTTTCAAGAAAGGTTTTTTTCAATGTTTTACCTCTAAAAAAATATTGGTGGCGACTCCAATTCACGTTGTGCGAAGAGAAATCCCTCCAAAGGATTTTTCGGGGTGCAACAGCTGGCGACTCCGCTGGGGACCTTTCTTTAGTGGGTCGAGCCAATCGATTCGACATGTGATTTATTTCGTTGATTTGAATGCTTTGTTATATCTCTCCTCCTTTCCCTTTCTTCTTTCTTTCCTTTGCCTTTAAAAACATGCTTGCATTATTCTTAGAATTGTCGTGTGCATTCTTGTGATGTTGTGCTTGCGTGCATTGTGTGTTAGCCTTCTTCCTCTTCTATATTTGCTTCTTGAGTAAAATAAGAGTAGTTTCTTCTTCTTCTCCTCTTACTTTCGTCGTTTATATGCTTTTCTCATACATTTCCCCAATCCTAGCATGTTCCCCTCTTCTTTGCTCCCTTTCTTGAGGTAAGCTCATGCATTTCCCCTAATCCTATTATGTCCCCTCCTCTAGGCTCCCTTTCTTAAGGTAAGCAATGCTTGCGATTGTTGTTGGAACTCTAGGTTAGTATACTTATGTTGAAATGATATTGAACCCTAGGGTAGACGACATGCTGTTGCTTGATATTATCTGGACTGTTTTGGTTTCCCTTTGCAGGTGGGGTTTGGGTAGATTTTTAGGTGTTGTGCCCTCATCACACACTGCACACCTTATATTTGTGAGCATTGAGTGGGGCCTAAAACTCAAGGTCTGCAAAGAACCCTAGAAGAGTGGAAATGAGTAGTGACTGCCATTCGTAGACCGTTGTCTGTCTGGCTCTCATGAAAGTTTCGCCCAAGAGTGCGCTTTCTTCATGATACCTCACAATCGGTAGCTCTCTACGATTGTGGGTGTATTCATGAGAGAGACTTTAGCTCTTGGTTGCCATTGTGAGGCAGTGACCAGAACCCACATGGGAGGATTACCCTTGTCGTTGACTTTAGAGCCTACGATCTTTACCCATTTGTAGGACACGGGGGCACGCAAATTGTGTGTTGCATTAGCTTAGGCATCCTCTTTCGAAGCTCTTTTACCAAAAATGTAGAAAGTAATTTCCTTTTTCCCTCATAAACACCTGTATGAGGTGGCATATAGCGGGTATTTTCAAAAATATTTTGAACCGCCACCAATAAACATCATTTTCTTCTCTCTTTTCTATGTAAATAAAAGGTCATAATCATCACATCTGCATCATTTTGCATCATCATCATTGCATTCGCATCTAACAAAAATTTTGAAAAAAAAAACCCTCCATTCTTTGCATCCTCCATGCATTAAAGTTATTTGCCGGAGATCGCAACGTAACACAAAATCTTGTCATAGGTGTGTAAGAAACGGAATGGAATCAAAAGGCAAAACCGTTTTCAATTCAAGGCTTCCTGTCGTGAAAGAGATTGATATGGCTAGTCTGAAAGAGTATGCATCCCTCCTTTAACACCTATGACAAGACGAGTTGCACCGCGATTCCCGGCAATAAACATAATAACATGCATATTGCATTGCATTTGCATCATTTGTCTTTGTGTTCATAAAAAAAAATGTTCCGTCCACAGAAGTAAGACAAGCTGGTTAATCATCGGTATTGGACGCGATCACAGGCAAGAAATATGGCCAACAATCAAGACGACGCGAATCTGGGCAATTATCAACCAATCCAGAATGATGTAGTTCCAGAAGGTCCGAATCCAAATGGTCAGGGTCAGCATGATCAGAATCAAGAGAATCGAGCAATCAGGGCTGAGATGGAAGTTATAAGAGCCCAAATGGCAGAGGTCATAAGAGTGTTAAGTGCCTTAAGGGATGCTGGCATAACTGAAGGTGCTGCTGCCGCAGGAGTGGATCCTCCTCCTGGACCTAGAGTCTCTCAGGCTCTCCAGAACGTGCAATGGCCTCCTTATGGTCTCCCATTAGGGTACACACCCCCTGCTGCCGGTGCAAACCCAGAAAGTGGTCCTTCGGGAACCACAGGACAGGCCCAGCCTGAATCAGCTGTGAATGAAGTTGGAACGGGGACACCTCAGGTTCAAATTCAGATTCCTACTCCTGCTATTACCCCGGGAACTCCGTTTGGCTTCAATTCTCCAGCAACAATCCATCCACAAGTTCAGGGTCCAATTCCTCAGATTATCGCTCACTCACGTGACCCACACGTGACCCCAGCTGTGGTGTCGATGAATAATCTTCACTATGGTGTGAGTGGTTTTCCGCCGAATTACCCTGATGAAGCTAGAAGTCAGTACCAGATGTTAGAAGAAAGATTGAGAGCTGTTGAAGGAACAGGTTCCCGGGCTAGGAACGCCCATGAGTTATGCTTGGTCCCTAATCTAGTCCTGCCACCCAAGTTCAAAGCACCATTTTTCGACAAGTACAAAGGAGCAACCTGCCCGCGCAGCCATGTGACGATGTATTGCTGGAAGATGACTGCCCACGCCCGTGATGATAACCTGATGATACATTGCTTTCAGGAAAGCTTAGCTGGAGCTCCCCTTGAATGGTATATGCAATTGGAGCCAACTAATATCCGTTGTTGGAAGGATCTGGCGGATGCCTTTATCCGTCAATACCAGTACAACAGTGATTTAGCCCCGGATAGGACCCAGCTGCAATGTATGTCTAAGAAGGATAATGAGACATTCAAAGAATACGCCCAGAGGTGGAGGAACCTCGCTGCACAAGTAAAACCCTCCCTGCTTGATAAAGAGATGGTCCATATGTTCATGGAAACTCTTCCCCCAGTGTTCTATGATCGTTTGGTCGGCAGCGTGGCTTCGAATTTCTCTGAGATGGTTGTCATTGGAGAAAGAGTAGAGAACGGCATGCGCAGCGGAAGAATAGCCCATGGCCCAACACCTCCTTCCCATCAGAAAAAGCCTTTTTCTGGTACCCACAAGAAGAAGGAGGGAGAAACTAATGCAATCAGCGGAGCTAGCGGTCCATCACACAACAATTCCCCACAAGCAATTCCAGTTCCTGCTCAGACGCCGCCTGCTCAGCCATTCCAGTCCAACAATCAGTACAGAAACTACAATGAAAAAAAGCCTGTTGTCTTTGAACCTATCCCCATGTCGTACACAGATTTGTTCAATTATCTCATTGCCAACAAGTTAATCAACACTCGTCAGATGAAACCATATCAGCCTCCCTATCCCAGAGGGTATAATGCAAATGCTACCTGTGCCTTTCATTCTGGGGCAGTAGGTCATGTGGTGGAGGATTGTAAGGCGTTCAAGTACATTGTGCAAGACCTGCTTGATGCAAAGAGTATATCATTTCAGCAACCTAATGTAACCACCAACCCGTTGCCGGGGCATGGTGGGCCCACTGCAAATGCCATTAATGATCAGGGTGGTCAGTACTTAATTAGGAAGGTGGAGTGCATTCGTACACCCCTGAGTATCATTCATGCTGCACTATGCCGTTGTGGTATCATCGAAGAAGGGTGTGCCAGAAGAGACATCTGCAATGACCCTTATTGTGTTGGGGCCTGTGAGAGCTTCAAACCCATCCTCCAAGAGCTGTTAGACAGACACCTGGTCCAGGTTGGGGTTCAGGAAAAGGAAGAAAGTGTATCTACTCTGCAATCAAACAACAGAGGTTTCAGGAGACCGGTTGAAATCCCTTGCAGTCTGAATTCAAGCTCGGTTGTGGCAAGACCTCTGACTGTTGTTATTCCGGTACCTGCTGCTACCCCTAGTAGAGAGACTAGGGTTATCCCCTGGAGCTGCAACGTGCAAATGCAAACAGAGGTCCCTCAGGGCGTGTTGGATATAACAAACATTGCTGGGAGTAGTGGAATTACAAGGAGTGGAAGGATGTATGTTCCTGAAAATCTTAGAAAGGAACAATCAAAGGAAGCTGAAGAAAGGGCCCGTAAGGGAAAAGATAAGGAAACTGTGGAAGTTAGAGAAGTATCAGACAAAGAAGCTCAGGAATTTCTAAAAGTAATGAGACAAAGTGAATACCGGGTGGTGGACCAGTTAAATCAAACCCCGGCCAAAATCTCAATGCTTTCGTTGTTGCTTAGTTCCGAGGCACACCGAGCTGCACTGTTGAAAATCCTGAATGAAGCACACGTACCCCATGACATTACGGTCAACCAGCTTGATGGTATTGTTGGGAACATAGTGGCATCCAACTACTTGACCTTCACAGACGCTGAGCTACCTCCGGCGGGGAAGAATCACAATCAAGCCCTTCACATCTCTGTCAAGTGTGGGGACTACATGCTGGCCAGAGTGCTCATCGACAATGGCTCGTCATTAAATGTGTTGCCCAAGTCCACAATGGATAAGTTGGATGTGGATTGCTCATATCTGAAGCCTAGCTCCACCTTGGTTAGAGCATTTGATGGGTCTGTGAAAGAAGTTTTTGGAGAAGTAGAGGTGCCTTTGCAGGTGGGTCCTGAAGTGTTCTATGTCACATTCCAAGTCATGGATATAGCTTCCTCTTATAGCTGTCTGCTAGGACGACCTTGGATGCATGCCGCTGGGGCAGTGCCATCTTCGCTCCATCAGAAACTCAAGTTTGTGGCCGAGGGCAAGTTGATAGTAATCTTCGGGGAGGAGGAGATGATGATAAACCGATCACCACCAGAATATTACGTTGAAGCAGCAGAGGAGTCTTTTGAGACTGCCTCCCAGGGATTGGAGATCTCAAATGCTATCTTTGTTGGGAGTGAGCCTCCCCAATTGAAGCCTAGGTGGTCCAAGGCGGACATGATGGTTGCAAAGGTGATGCTAGGATATGGGTATCAGGCTGGAAAAGGCCTGGGAAAAGCTGCTCAAGGAATTGTAGCACCCGTCCTGCTGAAAGGGAATACTGAAAGGTTCGGTATTGGGTACATCCCAAGCCCTGCAGATCGAGAGGGGCTAGCAGCTGATAGAAGAGAGAAATGGTTGGCAAAGCTCAGAGGAAGGACCCCCAACCAGGGAGAGATGGTCGTCGGTGATCTTAGGAACAACTTCCGAAGTGTAGGCATGCTGAACCCTGACCAGGTCAATGTGATTGAAGAAGATTCAGGCTCGGGTGACGGTGCTGTCGGCTTAGTGCGCCGTTGTGCTGCGAAAGAAAAGCTCCAGAACTGGGAGGCCCTAGATTTCCCTGTGTTTTTCAATTTAAAGTAATTTTTCTTCGTAATGCAAAATTCCTCGGCTCTGCCCAAGGCCTTGGGATATTTCATTCGGGCATGCATGTTTTCGTCAAACTTCATCAATCATAAAATGTTATTTTGGAATTTTCAGTAAAATTCTTTTTCTTCATCTTTCATTTGCGTGTCTTTTCTTTATTCGCCACTCCATTTTAATGCAGATCGAATACAATTCTTGAAAGTAATAATGCCCATAACTCATACTGTGACTTTGATTACCCGGTTAACCAAACTGAGGAAGATGTTGAGGATGGTTGGGATACTCCTCCAGAAATTATGAGAATGGTAGAACAAGAAGAAAAGGTCATCAAGCCCCATGGGGAGCCCACAGAAATGGTTAATTTGGGTACTGAAGATGATAGAAAAGAGATCAAGGTTGGTACCGCGATGGGGGATTGTGAACGTAAGAAGTTGATTCAGCTCCTGTTTGACTATGTTGACATTTTCGCATGGACTTACCAAGACATGCCGGGATTGAATACAGATATTGTTGAGCACAGATTGCCGGTAAAACCAGAATGTCCTTCGGTAAAACAGAAGTTGAGGTGAATGAGGCCAGAGATGTCCTTGAAAATCAGGGATGAGGTCAAGAAACAGTTTGATGCAGGGTTCTTAGCAGTGGCAAAATATCCTGAGTGGGTAGCCAACATCGTTCCGGTTCCCAAGAAAGACGGAAGGGTCCGGATGTGTGTCGATTACCGTGATTTGAACCGAGCAAGTCCTAAAGATGATTTCCCTCTACCTCACATCGATGTTCTGGTGGATAGCACAGCGCAACACTAAATGTTCTCCTTCATGGACGGATATTCAGGTTACAACCAGATCAAGATGGCTCCAGAGGATATGGAGAAAACCACCTTCATAACCCTTTGGGGAACTTTCTGCTATAAGGTCATGCCTTTCGGATTGAAGAATGCCGGGGCAACTTATCAAAGAGCAATGGTGGCTCTGTTCCACGACATGATGCATAAAGAGATTGAAGTTTATGTGGACGATATGATCGCCAAATCAAAGACCGATGAAGAGCATGTTGTTAACCTGCAGAAGCTTTTCGAGCGCCTCAGAAAGTACAAACTCAGGCTGAATCCCGCCAAGTGCACATTCGGAGTGAGGTCAGGAAAATTGTTGGGCTTCATTGTTAGCCAGAAGGGAATTGAGGTAGACCCGGACAAAGTGCGTGCTATCCTCGAGATGCCGGCGCCAAAAACAGAGAAAGAAGTTCGTGGTTTTCTTGGAAGGCTGAATTACATTTCCCGATTCATCTTCCAGTTGACCGCTACCTGCAAGCCGATTTTCAAACTGTTGTGCAAAAACCAAGAGTTGAAGTGGAATGATCAATGTCAAGAAGCCTTCGAGAAAATCAAGGTGTATCTTCAGAATCCGCCAGTCCTAACGCCACCATGTACCACCAACCTCTCTGAATGTCCTGAGTGCACCTTGGCCTTTCTCAATGTGGGGCATGGACATCATTGGTCCTATTGAACCCAAAGCTTCAAATGGTCATCATTTCATCCTGGTTGCTATCGACTACTTCACCAAGTGGGTAGAGGCTGCTTCTTATCCCAATGTAACAAGTTCAGTGATTGCTAAGTTCATCAAGAAAGATTTGGTTTGCCGCTACGGCCTTCCGAACAAAATCATCACAGACAACGGAAATAATTTGAACAGCAAGGTGATGAAGGACTTATGCAAGGACTTCAAAATCCAACATCACAACTCTTCTCCCTACCGCCCGAAGATGAATGGGGCAGTTGAGGCAGCCAATAAGAATATTAAGAGGATAGTACAGAAAATGGTAGTAACGTACAAGGACTGGCATTAGATGCTCCCCTTCGCCTTGCATGGGTACAGAACCTCGGTGCGTACATCTACAGGGGCAACCCCTTACTCGTTGGTTTATGGGTCAGAAGCTGTTCTCCCCATTGAGGTTGAAATACCCTCGCTGCGGGTATTGATGGAGACCAAATTAGAAGAAGCAGAGTGGGTTCAGGCTCGTTTTGACCAATTGAATCTCATTGAAGAGAAGCGAGTAGCCGCCTTGTGCCATGGTCAGCTGTACCAACAGAGGATGATGAGGGCTTTTGACAAGAAAATCCGTCCTCGGGAATTCCAAGAAGGAGACCTCGTGCTCAAACAGATCTTGCCAATCCAAACGGATCCCCGTGGCAAATGGGCTCCCAAATACGAAGGACCTTATGTGGTGAAGAAGGCATTCTCTGGAGGGGCATTAATTCTTGCAAACATGGATGGAGATGAAATCCCAAACCCAGTGAACTCAGATGTGGTAAAGAAGTACTATGCCTAAAGAAATAGACAGAAAAAGAGAAAGATAAGCCAAGTAAGAATTAGCTCGCTAGGTTGAAAACCCGAAAGGGCGGCCTAGGCAAAATCAGAGCGACCCGGTGGATTGAAAACCCGCAAAGGGCGATCCAGGCAAAAATTAGGGTCAGAAAACTTGGGCATGAAAATAAACAAGGGCATACAGCACTCCCGAAGATTTGGATAAGGGGTTGATCAAGGTCACAAGTATGAACGGTGGGCACCGTTACTTCAAGGATAGAATCACAGGATCTGTTCCTTTTTCTTGTATTTTATCAGTTTAGAATAAAGATTACAATTGTACTTTCAACTGGCGTGACTTTCTGCATGACCAGTTTCCATATCAGCAAAAGTCCAGCTTTTCTTTCATATGTGTGCTTTTCGTGTCTTTACTTTCATTTATTCAGTTTCTTTCAAAATAATGATTTTATGATTGATGAAATTGAATTGCAAAACATGTGCATACATTCAGAGCATTACAGATTATTACGAAATCTTTGAAAGTCACAAAAGGAAAAATGGTTTCCTAAAATGGGTAAAGCTGCAAAAAAAAAAACAGTCACATGCACTGTCACCTTAAAAATAACAAGATCATTGCAAACCAGCGCGCAACCCTTGCGTTATCACCATCCTGGAACGGTCTTCGTATCAAGTGCCACAAGTCCCGCGGATTGATTTAACCAGCAAAAAAAAGAAAAAAGAAAAAAGAAAAAAAAACATTTTCATATCATTCATCATTCCTATATCATCCATGTCGTCAAACAGTAGAGCATTATACTTTCATATTCGCATCCCAGAAGGACGAAAAGAAACAGGGCGAAAAGAAACAGAAGAAAAGAAAAAGAAAAAGGAAAATCAAACAGAAAAAACATCTCACCAAATCAATCATTGCATCCATGTGCATCCCAGCATCAAAAGCCTGCATTCCATGCATCATTCAAAACTTCCCAATTTTCAAAAAGAAACTCAGTTGCTTTGGACTCGTTAGTCCCCAAAATTTTCAAAAAAAGTCAGTTACTTTGGACCAATGGGTCCCCGAAATCTCATTTTCAGAAAATCATCATGGCACCGAGTTAGTGAACTCCATCAGCACAGAGTTAGTAAACTCCCAGAGTTAGTGAACTCCTTCCACAGATCACAACGTCGCGTACGAGCGCGCGGCAGATCCTACAAACTTCGTTAAGTCCATCGGATTAATTGTGTCAACCTAAGGCATAGTGTAGATCCATTGATCATATCAGTTCCGGACCTGATATTGATCGGCCGCTCGAAAAGGCCACCCCCAGAGCTCGGACTCGACGAGAGTCCGTTAAAAGGTTTTAGGCAACCTCCGAATCCCCCAATTTACGGCACTTCCCATTTACTGCTTTCATTTACTACTTTACGCAATTTACTGCTTTCTCGTCGACGCGACAAGTGTTGACTCTCTCTCTCTCAAAAGAAGAGAGATCAAAGAAAGGAAACAAAAAAAAGAGAAAAAAAAAGAAAAGGAAAATTCGGGTTTCTCTAAGTAGACAAAATTAGTATTATTTCTGAATTCTTTATTTCTATTTTGCCTCGGAATATGTTTTGGCCAATTCATATTCCTTGGTAAAATCCAAATAAAGAGGGGCAGCTGTCATACCCTAATTTTCCGCAAAAATAAATAAATTGAGAAGTGTGGTTTTATTTTGAAGAGTGAAGAGCATTGTGCATGCATTTTTGGGTTTTAAAAGTCATTCTAGGGCTTTTAAATTCATTGTTAGAGTGGAAATGCATTTGTTGTTGAAAAACAAGGTTTTTAGGGCAAAAGGGTATTTTGGTCATTGTCAAAAGAGGATAATTTTTTATCAATAATCATTGTGCAATTTTAGAGAAATTTATTTGAGGCAAAACATTTTTGGTCATGTATGTATGTATGCGCATGCATGCATACATTGTGCACAAAATTTCAAAAAAGGATCAAAAGGGAATATTCTACAAAAAGTTCCAAGATGTGATTTTTATGACATTTTTGGTCATGGTGATCACATAAAATGGCATATTCCTAAGATTCCTAGTATGTGGCCTAAATTGGGTGTATTTTTGTACAATTATCCTAAGAAGAATAATCAAAAATGAAGGGATAATGGAATGGTCATATAATAGTACAAGATGACAACTAGCAAAACTTGGTCACCAAGGACCCCTCCCAATGTTTATGCGCCACCCCCTCTCTATTCTCTCATTTTGTGTTTTCTCAATGTCCTCAATCCATGTGAGCCTCAATCCTAGCCTTTGATTCAAAATTAAAATCAAATCCTAGAGCACAACTAGTGCACAATGACCTAACTACCCTTAAACCTAATTGCTTTCTATATATACCCTATTAACCTCACCTCACAAAAAAAAAGCTTTTGGCCTCACCATTCACTCATAAACCCTAGCACACAACTCCCTCCTCACCTTCTCTCCATTTTATGCGCCACCCCCTCTCCCTTCTCTCTAACTCACTTCTTCATTTCTCATCTACCCACACACATTCAATCCATCTTCCAAGCCTAAACACTAATTTTCAACCATCAATCCTTCATAAAATCACACAAAAGTTCAAGATCAAGGGTCATTTTTTGGAGATTGAAGACCAAGCTTGAAGATAAGTTGATTGTTTCTTCATCTATTGTGTTTATTTGGAGCTCATCTTAAGGTATGTGATTCCTAGACCCCTTCTCTTGTAAATCCTTGCATAAAGTCATCATTTCTTGCATATTTGTGAAATTTCCACTTCCAAAAATGTAGACCCTCTCTTTTAACTTCATTTTTATGCTTGTACATATGTTAATCTCATGAATCTTTGTTTTGATGCTTTGATTTTGGGGTTATATGCATGATTTTGTTGTTTTAATTGAAATAAAATGTTATTTGCTTTGATGATAATTTCGCATGCTTCAAATAAATATGTGTTTTATGATTTTTGTTGGTTCTCATGGTTGAATCTTGTGAATAAATACATCTATGTTTTGGTTATGTCACTCGCTTGCTTGATTTGGTTGACTTGTTAAAATAAATCGATGATTGGCCATTAAACTTGCAAATATTCGAACCTATGTTGTTAATTGTGAAATTTGTGATTTGAGAAAAATGAATTTGGGTTTTGGTTCATTTATGATCCACAAATGATCTTGGGTTATGCTAAGTTGGCAAGAGATAGGTTACTTCAACCTTGATGCCTATGCTTGTAAGCATTTAAAAATTCAATTCCCATTTGATGTGCTTGTGAAATGTGAGTAAAAAGGGGTCTATAAACAATTGAATTTGCGCACATGATTGGTCTCCAATGACCTTGATGCATCCTCAAGTTTAATCATGCTTTCTTTGCTCTTTGAGTTTATTGTAAATTGTTGTTTGAAGCTTGTGAAGTTTCGGCAAAAGATAGGTTCATTTAACCTTGATGCACATGCATTTTGCATATTCATGCATTCTTACCTATTCTTGCATCCTTGCCTACTCATGCATTCTTGAATTGAAGCTTGGTACTCCATGCTTGATATACTTGTTTATGTGCTTGTGGTGCATTAAAATGTTGAATTGGTGTTCACAATTTGCTTGTTTTGATTTCCACCAATTGTTACTCGTTAGTAACTCTCCAAAACTTCAAAACCATGTTGCATACAAAGAACAGTTTGTTACTCGTTAGTAACGTTCCAACTTCAAAACATTTTTTTGCATTTACATAATCATTGATAAACAACTTCACTTCTTCTCAAAACAATTTCAAACTATTTTTCACAAATCAAACTTTGTTCAGGATAATGCGAAGCCTTTGCTTGCACGATTGTCAACAATGGGGTGCTAGTGGTGATCACTTGGAGTCTTTGCTCAATTGATTATCATGAACACTCATTTTTCAAAAGAACTCTCATTTCACAAATTAAAAACTTTGTTGAGGGTAATGCGAAGCCTTTGCTTGCACGATCGTCAATAATGGGGTGCTAGTGGTGATCACTTGGAGTCTTTGCTCAATTGATTATCATGAACACTCATTTTTCAAAAGAACTCTCATTTCACAAATTAAAAACTTTGTTGAGGATAATGCGAAGCCTTTGCTTGCACGATCGTCAATAATGGGATGCTAGTGGTGATCACTCGAAACCTTTGTTGTTTGATCACTGCGAACATTCAATTTTCACAATTAAACAACTAAAAAATAAAAACCTTTTCTCGACAACCGAGAACTACGTAAGCTTTGAATTCTCCATCGCACTGGGAGATACGTAGGAGCGGGTCACATTCCCGTCAAGCACGACAAATGAAAAACATTTTCTTTTCAAAAAAACAAACCCTTTTCCAAAACAAGGCAATTTCTAAAAACGAAACAATTTTCGAAAACAAGAACTACGTCGCTTTGATTCCTTCCCCAGGATACGTAGGCACGGTGCCCTCCCGTCAAGCGCAAAAGATTAAATTTTCCTTAAGTTTTTCCATAAAGTAAGGAGAGATAAAGAGAGATAAAAACAAAGCATTTCTTAAATCAACCTTTTAAATCACACGTAAAATCGAGGTTCCCTTTCAGTAGAAAGGATGTGTGGGGTGCTCGTACCTTCCCCATGCATAACCGACCCCCGAACTCAAATCTCGTGGTTCCAAGGACCATTGTCTTTCAAGAAAGGTTTTTTTCAATGTTTTACCTCTAAAAAAATATTGGTGGCGACTCCAATTCACGTTGTGCGAAGAGAAATCCCTCCAAAGGATTTTTCGGGGTGCAACAGGGGGTATTGCAGCCTGTGGCACAAGTGGTTAACAAAGCAATGGATATGTTGTTTGAGTGGGGGCTGGTGCGCAACCAAGTTGGTGTTGCTGATGCTGACTTTTCTTTGCAGCGACCACGGGTTGAACTGTGGATTAAACCGCCAGCAGGTAGCTACAAGTGCAATGTCGATGCAGCGTTATTTGCGGGTGAGAACAAGTATGGTTTGGGCATTTGTATTCGTGACTCTACGGGCTCTTTCTACAAAGGCAAATCAATGTGGTTTAATGGCTCTCCAACACCACAAGAAGCAGAAGCGAGGGGTCTTTGGCAAACTTTGCTTTGGTTGCGAGATTTGGGCATGTCTTCAATTACCATAGAGCTGGACTGTTTATCGGTTGTAAATGGTTTGAAGACAAACCTTCAATCAAACACAGAATTTGGCATGCTAATGTCTTCTTGTAGAAACTTTTTATCTAGATTTCAAAGCTTTCAAGTTAGCTTCATCCGGAGACAAGCAAATCTTGTCGCTCATACATTAGCGAGAGCATCAAGATTTAATCCTTGTTCCCATGTTATTGATTTGATTCCAACTTGTATTGAGACTATTATTTATAATGAAATGAGATAAGTTTGTTTTTGTCAAAAAAAAACTTTAAACTGCATATAAAATGGGACGGAGGTAGTAAATGCCAAGCGCAAGTGCGCAACACGCACACACACAAACAAAAGAACAGTGAAAGAGAAGTAAATGATGTTGTTGGCGGTGCGGTGCGTTTAGTGTGTTCTGTTCTGTTCAGTTAATTCATCCTCTCTCTCTCTCTCTCTCTCTCTCTCTCTCTCTCTCACAGTCACACACACACACCTACCTGTGTCACTTTTTATCACTGCTTCATCCTCTTCACTCTTCAGCATCTACATCACTGTGCCTTTTATCTTTCTCCTTTTTCCATTTACTTCTTCTTCTTTCCCAAAACTCACTTTTCTAACGACGTATTTTCCCTCCGATTCCGGTTGCGATTCCCGCATGCATTTTCTCCTGCTCAAGGACGATCCTTCAATACGACACCACATTTTTGTCTAGGGTTTCTCTCAAATCAAACTCCATGGCTTTCAGAGACGTCGATTTCAAGTGGTTAGTTCTCTCCCTTGTATATTCATACCTCTAATTGCAATACTATTTTCTTTCTTTTCTAATTTTGATCAAATGTAACTCTCTCCTTGTAGGTACGATGGTTTTTTCTTGTCCATGCTCGCCACCAGCGTGTATCCTTTTAACAATTCACCTTCTGTATTTTCCTATTTTTTCCTATCATTTTGCATTTTCAATTCTTTCTTATGTGAAAAAGAGTTTAATTTATATACACATGTTGTGTATAGGCTTTTATCTATCCTTTCGTAAAATGTGTGTGCATGTGTTCTTTGACACTGAACTTGGCAGAGTTATTGTCGCTATTAATTGGAAGCGGTACCATTCTTGTACATACCCGTTGCACATATGGATTGTGGTGGGTTCCTTTACTCTCTATTACTATTACTCCCTCTGTCTGTCCCATTTTAAGTGTCACATTTAGAAAACAACAAGTAGTCTCAAAATAAGTACCATTTTATGTTTTCATTGTGTTGCATAATTCTCAATTTAATAAGGTTGATTTGGTGAGATTGTTATTCTCTTCTTTTCATTTGTTGTTTTTTCTTAATATGTTTCAAAAAACACTTGTAATAGAGAGAGATTACTTTTTTTTAGATTACTACGTGTTTCTATATTGTCTTCAAGAGAAGGTTGTCCTGACCCATTAATCCTTTTTTCTTTTCTTTCTCTGGTGTTAAGGTGGACTACACTACTGTGTTTGTTTTTCGGCTCTTGATGTTTATCGATAATGGGCTTGCAGCGGGAATGGGTTTGTAAGTCCTTTTATTCTTTTACTTTTGATGTTATTCTTGGTTATTTCATTTCATTAATATACATATTTAGGTTGGTTTCCTCATTGATGGAATCATTCTTATGCGACTAATGTGCTTGTGTTGGCATATGGATAGCACTACTGTTAGCATTGAGATATTTGTTGAGACAGGCTAGTCCTTTGTCACTATACAGTGCTACAGTGTCTGAAATCTAAATTGGTGGCAAATTACATGGCTTAAGGTTAAAAGCTAAGTAGCACTATGATGAGACAAAAAATTAATGGAAAGTATAAGTGGATTATAGTCAATATGTCCGATGGTTTTACTTTTATAAGAAGATATTCCATATGTGGAATTCTGTAAAGTGAAGTTTCAGGGTTCATTTCACTTAGTTATTCTTTGTTGTTGACCATTCAAGTGAAAAATCATTTATCGTTGTTTTGCTTTCATGGCTGAATTCTTTGATTTCATAATAGTAAGCTCAACTAAATTGGTTCTGAACACTTCGTGTTGCTTCAAATAACAAATGATGTTTGAATTTGTCGCGTCCCAGTACTAATCATTTTGACTTTGTCCCTGCCTCCCCTTTTTTATTCTTTTAGAGATTTTGGGCGGCAGCAAAGATATGCTCGTTTCTGTGGAAGAGTAGTAGTCCTTTCAATCCTTGCATTGCTTCTCTATCCATTCCTTTGGGCTTGGACCATAATTGGTACCATGTGGTTCAGCACTGCGAAAAATTGTGTATGTTTTATTTTGACTCAACTATAGTGCTAATGTTGTTAACAAGCTTATGACACCGAATGGAAATAATTACCTGCAGTTGCCTGAGGAGGGTCAGAAATGGGGCTTCCTCATCTGGTTACTTTTTAGCTACTGTGGACTCCTTTGCATTGCTTGTATGTCACTGGGGAAGGTTAGTGGTGCTCTACTAATCATTAGATTTAGATGTTTCTTTAACTTGTTTCCATGCGCAAAATTTCTCTTCACTCCATTTTACCGTGGTGTAATTTTCTTGCTTCTGAACAGCTTATAATCTGCAAAATACTATTCTCCATAGTTGTTTGTTATCTAGGTTGTTGCAGTTCTCATTATGGCTTGTTTAATCCTTTGCAGTGGCTCACACGGCGACAAGCACACTTACTGCGTGCCCAACAGGGTATCCCTGTATCTGAATATGGGGTAAGCTTGCATTCCCTGCACCATATTTGAAAGTGTTCGTTACATATTTGTGGAAACTTCATCTTTTGGTAGCATTTGTACTGCTGTATGGCATCATGTAGGAGTATTTCTAAACAATGTCCTTAATGGAATGGAGAAATTTTCCTGTTTTCCCTATCAAGGGAAGTGGTGGGAGATGGTATATTAAGTTTAATCTTGAATTCATAATAAGTGCAGTCAGTAATTTGTTAACATTTATCAAAAGCAGCCATGGCGGATTGCGGTGCCGATTTTTGGCCAACTCCTGTGCCAATTTGCGAAGAATAGTGGGGCCATGACTGCCAACGCTAAGGCAGCTTAAAATGGCATATTTTTTGCCCTTCGCTTTCGTCTGCCATCCGCAGTCGATAACACTGAATGTTTGGAATAACTTTAATCCGATGTGGTATTGCAGCATGCTCATCAGCTGGTCCGATCTTCTCTAGTAAATATACTATTATATTATGAGTCTGTGTTACTTTATTTTCATTTCAGTCTTGTTTTGATTTTGTGAACCATGTCGTGGCTTCCATTTTGTGAAGTTAAACGAATCTAACAATTGTATATCCAGCAAACTGTAATGCCGGAGAAGTGGAGACTGCTCAGTAATGATAGATTATTATGTTTAATGCAAAGTTTCCTTATTACCTACGAAACCTAGAAACTTCAAAAATGGAAAAGTATTGGTGTGCAACACGTATCTTATACCAATATGCGACTCATTGTGTAGCTGTTGCTCATTATTTGCCCTTTTTTTGATGCTGTTCCCACTCTAAGCTTGATGTTTCATGTATCTCAATCTGGCTATAGCTACTTGTTATGATCACAAGTATCTTTTTTGTAAATTGTGGTATGCGCGCACGCACACACATGTTAACACGTCGTATCTTATTTTAAAAAATTTATCGTATCACGATATCCTTGTCATGGTGTATCCTACTGTACTATGTATCTGGGTTTCTTAGCTGATTATATATTAAATTCTATTTTCTTTAACTGTCAGTTTTATGGCTGGTTGTTTTGTTAGTTTTCCTTGTATAACAAGGTTCTAGTGCACGCTGTTGCTGGGAATAAAGTCCCTCATGTGGCAACGAAATTGCATGTGTGGTTGTAACCTTCTCCCTTACTTCCTTTTTCTCTATTTTCCCCTCTTGAAAGTAAATTATTTAAACTTGTGTCATAAATTGCATTCCAGAAAGATATAAAAAGAATATTGTTTCCAAGCTCAAACTGCTGGGCTGTTTTTCTTAAGGCAACAGAAACAGTCTATTGTTTTCTCGTATTTCGAAGATTGCACATATGGGTTTGATTGAAGTATAATCCATATTCATACTCTTAGCAATCTAAATGTATATAATTTCTGGTTGATCATCCGTACTTACAACCATTAGATGGTAACCATATTATTTTCATTTTGTTAGGTTTTGGTTGATATGATCCGAGTTCCTGATTGGGCATTCGAAGCAGCGGGTCAAGAAGCAAGGGGCATGGGCCAAGATGCTGCTGCATATCATCCAGGACTTTACCTAACACCAGCTCAGGTAGTTTTAGTTGATTTTTGTAGACTTATATTAGAACTCAAGTAAAGCAGCAGATCCTGCTATTCTTTGTCAAGCAAAGTGAACTCTATTGTCAAAACTATTCGTTAATGACATGTATTGCTTGCATTCTGCAACTAGTCATACAGTTCTTGTGTATTTTTTGACAATTTGTTGGTTATTAACTTATTATCAATTATCATGTCATATATCTATACTTGTTGTTGAAATTCCTTTTATATATTTATTGTCAATTTCACTGCTGATAGTAGGGTTTTTTTGTCTGGGTTGGACACAGAGAGAAGCAGTTGAAGCTTTAATTCAGGAACTCCCGAAGTTCAGGTTAAAGGCTGTTCCTACTGACTGCAGTGAATGCCCTATTTGCTTAGAAGAGTTCCGTGTAGGGAATGAGGTATACTTATTCCTAATTAAGGGTCTAATCTTTGTCTACTGAGTGCCATTTGCTATCTAATATTGACAAACATGCTCTTTGTATAACCTCACGAACTCTTGAAGCCATGCACTTTTGAGAACGATGCGATGCGTTGTGTATCATAAAGAGTGATTGAAAAATAGTTCCTAACTTACTGTAATGCAGGTTCGTGGCCTGCCTTGCGCTCACAACTTTCACGTTGAATGCATTGATGAGTGGCTTAGGCTCAATGTGAAATGTCCTCGGTGCCGTTGCTCAGTGTTTCCGAATCTTGATCTAAGTGCTCTGTCTAATCTCCGTCCTGATTCCGAACGATCTGCTGCCAGTGTTGTAACAACAACCAGATACGTGAGAGGCCAACCTTCTAGTCAAAGTTACCGGTTAAGATTACAGGGTCTTCTCCGCCCAGTGCGTGCTGAAATTGCAGGGCCAGTTGGTGACACAGATATTGATTTGCAAAATGCTGAGAATGGCCTTGTACCTATTGCGACACGAAATGCATCAACTAGAGACCAGGTCTCTTCTGTCGAATGCGTGTCTGTCAGTCTTTCCTCTGCACAAAGTTAGATTAAATTGTTTCAGAACTTCCGTTGTATTTATAACTCATCCGATAGGTGAAAGGATGCATATCCACAAATGGGCTGTGTGAAAATAGTCCACATTCTAACATTAAATTTTCATATTGATCCATGAAGAAATGGGTCAAATTCTGTCGGGGGCATCTCGGAGCGGAGCAGTAGAACTTGGCAAATCGAAGTATACATTTTTGTTTAACATAGAATAGAGCTGCAGATGTGTATGTAGTCTTTTATCTTTACTTAATTGTGTAAAGAGTTTAAATTTTTAATCATATGGTTTTCTTTTGCCCGTTTCCTTTTTACTCGGGGTTTATAGTTTTTTTTCCCTTGTAAGAGGGTCAAGTTATGGTGCATGAGAGAAGAGATGTAAATGAAAGGGAAATAAGATGAGAAAGTGTTGACTAGCCCTATCTAAGTAGGTGAAAATTAGTTTGAGTTCATTGCATAGCTTCGTTTTTTTTTAATCGTGGAGAATACAGAATGACGGGAGAAACTAGACAAAAAACATGAAGCATATACTGAGAGTCTGAGACATAGTTTGCCATGGCAGTGGGGCAAAGGTGAAACTCAATAAGTTCAATATCTTGATTCCGAATTTTGCTTGTCAATCTACACTGAAATAGTCTTCTCTCAGAGTGAGTGAACAAAAATGTCTTGAATTTTATGATATACTAATCGATCGATAATAGGAACATAGGGATGAGTTGAACAACTCCTTCAAATACTTGAATAACAAATAGAGAATTTAACTCATAAATGATATTTTTGAAACCATTTATCCAAGCCAAAACCAATCGATTTGAAATGGCCTGTAGCTCAGCAATGGTGTTAAGGCTGATAGCATTATTAGTTGGAGGATTCCAAGTAAAGATGTTTGTCTTTGAAATCTTACAGTACTAAAAGACCTTTCAGACACTAGTGTCTCCACACCTCATCAGGGAAAATTTCTCTATTTCTTGAGGGGATTTTTTTTTACCCCCACCCATTGCCTATATACCCCCACATGTTTTTTTTGGACGAAAATACCCCCTTTTTTTTTTTTGTCTCAATCGGATTTAGGTTTTGAAGACATAAATACGATTTGTTTTTTACAAATCGTATGTACGTATTGGTGGATACATACGATTAGCCAGAAAAATTTCCAATCGTATTTACCTAGGTTGAGGTAAATACGATAGAAGTAAAAAAACAAAGCGTATTTACCTTGGGGTGAGGTAAATACGATTCAGACAAAATACAAAGCGTATTTACCAATGGGTGGGGGTACATACGCTTTGTAAAATACGAATCGTATGTACCCTCACCCAAGGTAAATACGATTTGTTAAAATAGAAATCGTATTTACCCTTAAGCATAGGTAAATACGATTTGTATTTTAATCGACGGCCAGATTTACTCCGCTGGCCTAACGACTATTTATTCAACGGTGTAGATTGCACAGATAGTATCAACGGGTGAAATTCATTCACGAATTCTATAAATACCCACCCCCACCCTCATTCATTTCACACCAAAATTTCACTCCCAAATGCATTTCTCACACATCCAAAATGCAGATTTGCCTAACACAACGGTCCGCTGAGAATAGATTCTGCGGTATACATTATGGGGGCAACATCACAATGAGAGAAGATGGGGTCTACTTTTGGAGTCCGAAGCCGGCGTTATGCCGAATCGACCGCGCCATGGGATTTGATGGGTTGAAGGATAAAGTGTGGTCAAAAGTACAAGTGATTGGGGACGACTGCGACGTCACTAGTATCACTTATCGGAAACCCGATCGTGGAGATGATGGCTGCATTTCCTACTCGTCGATGTCTATCAAGACCGACGAAGACGTGGCGACCATGTTCGACATTCACGACAGGCTTATGGGGTATAAGCCTTTGGAGCTGTACGTGGAAACACAACAGAGCGTGAATGAGATTTTACGTCGTTTGCGAGATCCTGAATATTAGGGTTTAGTTTGTTATGTTTTATCTTTTATGTAACTTTGTTTTATCGAATGAATGAAATAGAAATTTTAAGTAAACTCGTAATAAATAGTAATGAACTGATATAAAATAAAAGAGTTCAAAAAAAAATCCAGAAAGTACAGACATAAAATAAAAGTAACAATATAAAAGGCCCTAATCATCGGTTTCTATATCTAGCATCTGCATCAACTAGTAGAGACGAGCGTACGTGGGAGTGGCCATACGAATATGCCCGCTACGAAGCCCTCCTGTACCGCCTCTATCACACTCTGTACCAAAACTGGATCGCGCTGTGGGGGTGGTGGTGCAGCTGCCTGCTCTGGTGGTGGTGGTGCAACCGGCAACAGCCTGGGAATAGATACTCTGACGTACCACTCTAAGTAGTCCGCAACAACCTCACCCAAATCCCGAGCAGGCTTAGTCGTTTGAAGCACCTCGTGCACAGTGGGAAAATAGTGGGAAATCCGGAAAATGCAGTTATCATGGCTAGGACGACCGGTGAGAGGGTGACGTGGGATGACCTGGACATACCCAAACTGGCGGAGGCATCTACCTGGCATGTAGGGAACGATGATGTCTCCCCAGCTGAGGAAACCCCTGTAGAGTGCAACATGCTTGAAGGGTCTAACATCCCGATGACCCTCAAATGGTCGCCAGCATACATCATCAGCAGTGAGGTCGTCAATCCTCCGCCTGTAATCAACCAACTTCAGTGCATCTATCTTCTTCCTCTTCCAAACCCCGCAGAGTGGTGTGTGCACCTCAGATGGCTGCCTCTCCACCAGATGAGGAAAGTACCATAAAATCCAGCTGTGAAATGCAAAGATAAATAACTTAGTTATTTAAATTGAAAACATAATTATTTACCTGTAACATGGAGGGGTAGCCAGCTAAATGTTTGGCCTGGTCCAACGATCCATAGTTCAGCTGGGCAAACATATGAGCAAGTGCAGCCACACCCCATGCATATGATCCAGCACCATCAGCAGTAAGGTCCTCAAGCAGCAGTAGCCACTTGGCCTCAGCCCTGTCACACGTCTTCACTGTGAAGATGCTCCAACTCAGAACCAGAAGGATCATCGCCCTGACAGCAGGAGACATGTTAGCAGAAATGGACTATGCAGCAACTATGTCCAGGAGCCAGCTAAAACGGTAATACGGTCCCTGACCAAGTCGACACTCAGCACGGGCCTCCTCCTCAGTAACCCCGAGATATGCCACAGCAAGCTGAACTGCTTGATCAGCGGTGACACTAGTGGGCGGTGCTCTGTAGTATCGGCCTGAGAGCGGAAGGTGCAGCAAACAGGAGATGTCATCTAAAGTAATGGTCATTTCACCGAATGGTAGGTGAAATGACGAGGTCTCTTGGTGCCACCTCTCAACAAAAGCGGACAGCAGCTCGTGGTCCACAGTAGTATGTCCTGTCAATATGAGGGGGGCCAAACCTGAAGCTGTGAACCTCTCCCAAAACTGGTGTTTCTGGGAATAGACTAGGAGTCTCTTAGCTAGCTTGTTACCGTGGTTCGTAGCCTTCACTTTACGCTCATAGATCTGTTTTTTAAAAAATTTTTAAAAAAATTATGCTATGTAAAAAAAGATGAATTTAAATACAAACACAATGTAAAAAAAAAAATTCACTAACCGAGTTAAGCTGAACACGGTAGCAGACATGACACTCCAGCCTAGTGAATAGAGAATGCTCCTCCTGGTCGTGGTGGAATTGCTGCTGAGGCTCTCCCATATGCTGGTCTTGGGCCTGATAGAACTGCTGTTGAGGCTCGCCCATATGCCGATCCTCCTCCTCATACGGGTGGTGCTGCTGGCCCGACTCGTACTCAAACTCTGGGGACTCTGGCTGTGGGGTCTGTCTGACGTCAGCGCGCCTACGCATAGTGGAGGCGTGTCCCTCAACTCTCCGGCAGGTGCGTGTGCTGGGAGCGAAAGACGACGCCTGGTTAGTCTATCGATAAGAAGACACTGAAGAAAAAAAACAGGTTTGTTACCAAAAAATAGAAATCGTATTTACCCTAAGAAGAGGTAAATACGATGCGAACAATTTGAGGAAATCATATTTATCTATAAAAAGGTAAATACGATTTACTTGTTTTTGCAGGTTTTGGAGGAAATCATATATAGGTAAATACGATGAGATATTTTGGTGGAAATCGTATGTATCCCCTACGAGATAAATACGATGCGCTCTGAAATTTGACTGGTCAAATCATATGTAAGTGACAAATGGTAATTGTTTTGTAAATTTGTAAAATTTTAGGGGTATTTTCGACTTTTCGCCTTTTCGTGGGGTGTGGAGTCAATGGGTGGGGGTACCAAAAAAAATCCCTTTCTTGAGTTCTTTTTTTTTGTCAAAATTGAATGATTCATTGAAAGTGGGCAAGGCCCAAACCAATGCAACCCAAATAGAAATTGGGATAAGCAGTAATATGGAAGAGGGAACAAATTTTAGGGTTTTTTTACCCCCGCTCTTTCTTTTTAGGCAAAATTACACTAGGTCCTTTAAGTTATTTAATTGTAATAAGTTGGTCTTTTAAGTTTTTTTTTTGTACCGCTTAGGTCCTTTAAATTGTATAATCTGTACACCGTTAGTCATTTTTTCATTTTTCGTTACAAAAAACCCAAGTTGGCACTAGTAGAGCTGATGTGGTCGTGACGGAGCCTACGTATCATCTGTCTCGTAACAATTTGGTCATTTAAGACTACTGTCATGTAATAATTTGGTCCTTTTAACTTAGAGAAAAAGAAGATGACCCATTTTTTTTTAATTTTTAAGTTGAAAGTACCAAATTGTTACATGACAATATTCTTAAATGACCAAATTGTCACCAGATAGATGACACGTAGACTCCGTCATGGTCATGTCAGCTCTATTAGTGCCAACTTGGGTTTTTTGTAATGAAAAATGAAAAAGGACTAACGGTGTACATATTATGCAACTTAAAGGACCTAAATGGTACCAAAGAAAACTTAAATGACCAACTTATTACAATTAAATAACTTAAAGGACCTCTATATATATTTATTGGATGGTCATTGTTGTCTAGATATACTCAAAGTTAAAAGTATGTACCGTGCAAAAAGCAATTCCTAGCATTATGTAAATCAAAATAGGGTCGACATACAATTGTACAATATGGTAGAGACATAATATATTCAAGACATTGAACTTAGTTTAGTATACTACTCTATTTTGACTTTTCAGCAATACATGTTCCAATTAAATAACTTAAAGGACATTTAATTTTGGATGAAAGGTTATGTGTGTTGTCTAGAGATAAGTATAATAATTGCCTAGGTCTTAATTATCCGAGTTATAGATAAATTTAAATTTTAAGTGAAATAAGAAAAAATTCAAATTTAAATACTTGATATATGTGCATACTTTTACTTCCATAAAGGCATAATTGTAAGAGGAATAAAACACTAAACTTGACTCCCAAATAACTTTTTTTTTTACGGGACTCCCAAATTACTTATTATCTTTATACATAATACAAAAACACCCTAATACCTGGTACAAATGTATAGATTAGTTTAGATTAAATAAATTAATAATAAATATTAGATTAGAAAAATCGATATTTAATTGAATTGATATTAGATTATATTAAATTAGATTACATCATTCTTTTACGAGTAATTAGATTAGATTAAATGATTACATACATGCAAAAAAAAGATTAGATGATTAGATTGAATAATAGATTGTCCCTCGGCAATTTGAGCGATAGGATATAGGAACGTCAGCTACGGGTTTCAATTCGAGTGTGATTGTGTGGTGCTTATTTGTCATTTCATCTGGTAGAAAAAAAGATACTAGAAGATTAGATTGTTTGTTAAAAAAAAGATAGAAGATTTTCTTTTTAAAAAAATTGATATTAGATTTAATTTTCCAACCCTAAACCCTCTCCCTCCCCACACGCACAGTCCCTCTCAAGTCCCCAACCTTCACCTTCTCGCTTAATAACTCTCAGGTTCTCCCTCCACGGCTCCACCTCTGCTCCGCCGCTGAGTTTTAATCACTCATTCTCCATCGTGTTTAAGAAGTTTAAATTTTGACTCAAACCCCCTTCTCTTTATTCCTATCAAATCTTTAGGACCCTACGGAGGCTGACAAGTTATTGAAAATCCAGTGCGAGTTGAACGAAACGAAAATCATTCTTGTAAGTGTTAACCATTCATGACTTTATAATATTTGTTTCCTGCATCTTTTTCTTCTAAGTTTACTTCGCTTTTAGTTAGACATGTGTTATGTAGTAGTTTTTCAATTTTTAACTTAACAGTGATATTCTTGATAGTTTTCTGAATGAAATTTCTGTTTGTTTGAGAATTTGGCAATTGTTTTCAAATACATGTAGCTTTTGATGAAATTGCTAGTACCATACAAATAAAGCATCACTCTGACAGTGCCAAATACAATGTAGTAGTATTGCTAATTTATCCCCTGGTGTGATGTTATAGGTTTTAATGATGTCTGTCAGCTAGTAAAGCAATCATTCAGTTGCTGTTAATGGTTATTATTATTATTTTTGAAATATGTGTTTTCTTATTAAAGTTCATCTACCATTAAAACATGGCTGTTATTCATTCTCCAGAACCAGGGTATTATTTGTTCTCTGGTATCATCAAAACAATGGAGGACTCAACAGAGTTAAAGGTGAACGAGCTATTGAAGGAGGTCCAAGTAGATTACTCACCTCAGTTTTCTAAGCTCGTCGACAACACCATTTCCGCCATCAAATCATCCATCGACAAAATCCCCGACGACTTTAAGGTCGTTCTTCTATCAAACTTTCTCGCTACTTTGTGGCTTTTGGAACCTTCTATTATGAACTTGCTCAATGCTTGTGGATTTAATTTCAGGTAACTGCTGATATGGCACCTAGTTTTGTTAGGGACCTTGGTGCTGATAAGGTGGAGTTCAAGTTTAAGAAGCCAGCGTTTATGAAGATTGGGGGAAGTTATTCCATACAGAGTCTTGCGAGGCCTGAGTTAAATGTGGATCTTATTATTAGGTTACCAAAGGTATTCATATAAACGGGAAAAACAAGGGCAACTGTATTTATATAATACACACGCAGATATTATTTGATTTTTAATTTAACTTATCAGTGTTGAATGTTATATTTCATTTATGTGCCCACTTATAACTACTTTCCTGTTTTGTTAGGAGTGCTTTCACGAGAAGGATTATTTGAACTACAGGTACCATGCCAAGAGGTGCCTTTATCTCTGCTTGCTGAAAAAGTATTTGGAGGCCTCTCCATCTATTAGTAGGGTGGAATGGTCTACTCTGCAGAATGAGGCCCGAAAGCCTGTACTGACTGTATATCCGGGTTCGCACTTTGTTAGCTTAACACTTGAATTTCAATGCCTTTTAATTCAGAAACAGTATTGACATATAACTGATAGAGAAAATTACTGCAGCTGCAAAGATTGTTGAAGCTGCTGGTATTTTTGTGAGAATTATTCCATCAGCAACATCTATATTTAGCATACCGAAGCTAAACCTGAAGCGTAATAACATTCATAATTTGGATAAGGGTTTGTGCCTTCAGCACCTATATTCTTTTTCTTCAAGATTGTTGCTTCTTTTCTTATAAATAGTATGAAAAGTGATTGTTAATATAGGGACTGCTGTTGAAGCCACACCAAAGTATAATTTCAGTATTTTGGAAGACATGTTTCTAGAGGATACAGAATTCATCAACAAATTTTTTATTGGATGGAAGGAACTAAGAGAGGCTTTAATCCTACTTAAGGTGTTATATTTGAGTTTATTTTGGGAATTTGTATATCGCACCAAGTAAATAAACAAATAATATACAAGGGAACACTGAATTGATGTTGTGCTTCCTTATTATAGGTATGGGCTCGACAGAGGAGTTCGATACATGTTCATGATTGCCTGAATGGATTTTTAATTGCTGTGATTCTGGCATATCTTGCTTCTAAGCAACAAATAAGCAAGGCAATGAAGGCAGTTGAAATAATTCGCATTACCTTGAACTTCATTGGTATGTTTATCGACTCTCCTTTGCTCTTCATGTTACTATACCACAACTGATCAGCTATGAAATTGAAGTTGTTCATGTTGGAGAGTTGTTGTGCTTATCAACATACATATAGTTACGTAGTATTAATTTTTTTAGGCTACACATGTGATGATTATCCTTTTTTAAATGAAAAATGCTATGGAAAACTTTTTTTATACCCCTCCTATACTTTATTTATTTTGATGAACATCCTTTTGAACATTAAAAATAGGGTTGAGGGTACTTTGGTCAAAGGTTAGAAGGGTGTGCAATTAGCTTAAGTCTAATAATAAGCTTGGCATGCTATGCTGACTCTACTTTATGTTTGCTATTGGTTTTGCAGCTACTTCAGACACATGGAGCCGAGGTCTCTACTTTCCGAAGGAAGGCCAGAGCAATATTACTAAAGAGGTCCCAATCTCTAACTTTTTTGTTTGCTTTTGTTATTCTTTTTTGTATATCATTTGTGTTCATCTTCCATTTATTATTGTTCTGATATCCTGTTCTCTATCGTGAATTTTATTTTTGCTAAGTTTTTATTAGCATTCATGTTTCTTTGATTTGTTATTTGCCCATTTTAATTCATTTTGTGCATGCAAACTTCTAAATAAATCATATTCTAATTTCTACCACTGCAGTTATTAGCCCTTCATTGGCAATTAGGCTTATGTACTCAATCACTTGCACACTAGAGTTCAATCTTGGATTGTTGAAAATTTTCTTACCACAATTTACTAAGAACTTTCTTTATAAGCTTCCATTTATATTCTGATTTATTCATTTTTGTGTTCATGATTCCCATTTGCAGGAAAGGATGCAACTAAAAGGGTCATTTCCAGTTGTTATAAGACCTCCATATGGGGGATTCAATTTGGCTTTTCGAATGTCTAGGATTGGTTTTACTCAGGTATTCTAGGACAGCACACCAACCTTTATTTTCCTTTATATACATAAACACACACACACGTACTACTGATTTTGATAGTTATTTATTTTTGGCTCTTCTCACTTCTGTATTCAGCTTCAAGACGAGGCTGCTTTGACTCTTAAGTGCATGGAAAAATGTAAAGATGGTGGCTTCGAGGAAGTTTTTATGACCAAGATTGACTATGCTGTTAAATATGACTATTGTATGAGGTAATGTTTTTCAGTGTAAGATGGATATTGAAATCATAAATATTATAATGATGTAAATAGACAGGCTCGTGGGACTTATGATGATGCATGTGTATGTGTATGTTTGTGCGATATGATAACAAGTAGGAGACTTAGTTTTCTCCTTTTGCCTTTTTACTTATTGATGGTAAATACCATATTTATCCATATCCTGCATTTCATGATTGGTTGTGTTAGAAATAGGCCTCCAATTAAGTGGGCCTATTCTAGGAGGAAGCCCAACGTTAATACTTAATATTGGGCCTGAGAAAACAAATGGTTAAGTGCTGTTAAATAGAGAATTAGGGGTAGAAGGGAGAGGTTTTAGTGGTTATGTTATGGTTGGAGAGGAGAGACGAAGACTAGGCTCTCGAATTCCTAGAGGTTTCATTAGCAGTTACTGGTAGTTATTGTCAGTTATTTTTCTGTTCTCCATATTTCTCTCTGTATTTCCACATTCCTCTGTAATTTCATCTCTATTGGAAAATTACTTCCAGACTGGGTATCAATAAAAGAGGGATAATTCAGTTATTTGTATAGAATTCTGACCAGTTCTATCAGGTTGTTCCGTTGATTCATTTTTACGTTGATTCGCTTCAAGCTATAAAAGCTGCAAGTTCATTTTATTGCATGTTATGCTCTTGCAGAATAAACTTGAAGGGAGAAAAGGAAGTCTCTGCATCAGGATTTTGTTTGGATGATGAGTGTTGGAGATTGTATGAGGAGAAAGTACATGCTATATTAGCTAAAGGATTGAATGATAGAGCAAAATTTATTCGAGTTATCTGGAGAAATGCAGATTGCCAGTGGAGCGTAGACGATGTATGGATTCAAGCATGAATTTTCAGTATCTCATCTAAAATGTGCTTCGTGTTTTTGCTTATTCTTTTCTGTTTCTGACTGAATTCACAACTGCAGGGCTTGTCAGTACTTGATAAAGAGCCCTTGTTCATAGGAATTTCAATTAGTAATTTGGAAAAAGCATTTAGGGTGGTTGATATTGGTCCAAATGCTGAAAGTAAAGAAGAGGTACATTCTTTTGGTCATGTTCACTCTGCTTTTTTGTTTGTTTTTAAATTTGTGTTGCTTTGCATGCACCACAAACCTCACTCATGTTTTTAAGCAGGCTCTTGAGTTTCGAAAATTCTGGGGAGAAAAAGCAGAGCTTAGAAGATTTAAAGATGGTAGAATTGCAGAAAGCGCAGGTGAGACATCTACTGTTGCAATTCGTTTATTTAGTTGATCAAGTATACATGGCTTTCTCGTCTTGTTGACTTAGATAGAAGTTTCTTGATGACTAACATAGTAATGATTTTTTCTCTAAAAATTTTTAGTATGGGAAAGTCAGAAATGGGAAAGGCATCTGGTTATTAAAAAAATAGCTGAGCATGTACTTAGTCGGCATCTTTCTCTATCCAAGGAAAATATTGTGGTGGTTGTTGATCAACTTGATTTCTCTTTGAGTCATGGTGGCCTAGGTAACAATCATTTCTGTTCTCTTTTTTTTTACCCCTTATACTTATATTATTAACAAATGCTATTGATCTACAGATCCTATATCAAACACTGGAAGTTTGCTTGAGGCATTTGATGCTCTATCAAAGCGTTTGCGTCTCATTGAAGACCTCCCTTTGAAGGTGTCTAGTGTACAGCCTTTAGACTCTGGTAATATATCCACGTGAACAAACATTTATTTAGTCAAATATGTATGCTCAAAAGTTTTCTTGTATTCTTTTTTCAACTCATTTGTGTCAACATTTGGGGTCTTTGCTTTTATAAATCATAACTTAAAACTTTCTGCCAAAAAAACTAGAGTGTAAGAGACCAAGGGTGTGAAGTTCTACTCTCATTGAAGCTGATCTAACCCAAATCAATGATGTGTTTATTATCATTTGCAGCCTTCCGGTTTACATCAGTCTTCCCTCCTGAACCTCATCTTCTAGCTAATGAAAAAGTTGAATCTCTTAGACTGAATAAGTTGGTCCCATCATGCATTCAACCACTAGAAGTTATGATTCAGGTTTGGCTTTATGCTCCAGTGGTGTTCAATGAACTGCCTTCTGACTTACATATATACAATTTATGAAGATTTTATTTTTTACTCTTTACAGCTGGAAGGTTCTGGGAACTGGCCAATGGATGAAGTTGCAATTGAAAAGATAAAATCTAGTTTCCTTATTCAAATTGGAGAGAGGTGCGGGATTAGTTTCTTTATTTGCTTCAGGATCTTGTTCTTTTTTAGTAAATAGTCTGATGTGATTGTGTTATGATGGCAGTCTTCTAAAGAAGTGGGGGATGACATGCACTGCAACTGAGGATGATGTGGATGTGTTGATGTCTGGATATGCATTCCGTCTTAAAATTTTGCATGAGAGGGGCCTAAGTTTACTTCAAAAAGAAAGTATGAGTTTCCACTTCTTATATTATTATGAAGATTTAAATGGAAACACTATTTCTCAATTTCACTTATCAAACCATTTTAACATGCAGTTGGCAATGATAAAAAAGTGCGGGTGTATTCTACTGACAAGAAACTTTTTATCCATGGTCAACATGCTAGCATGATCAATGGATTACAAAGTCGTTACCCAACATATGGACCAGTAGTTAGGTGAACATTTGGAAGTTTATATGTCAAGTTACATTCTATTTGTAATCTGTAACTAACAGGTTTTTTTATTTGTCTAGACTTGCAAAACGTTGGGTTGCTTCGCATCTGTTTTCAGCTTGCTTGGTAGAGGAGGCTGTTGAGCTTTTGGTTGCACATCTCTTTCTTAATCCTTTGCCATTTGATGCTCCCTGCTCACGGATTACTGGGTTCATAAGGTGGGTTTTCCTAATTATTGTTGCTCATTTACTCAGCAGATGAAATGACTATTCATGTAGCAATTGCTCAAGCATTGTATCACATACTGTCGAAGTCATGTACTCATCCCTTTTAGAATTAACTCGCAACTCTCAAGTACTATTTGATTGGGAGATATTGAATGTCTCACGAAGCAGGAGTAAGCGTACTCCATTACACAGTTGGGATGGACAACTAACCCTAGAGCCCCGAGACTGAATATTCAAATTTCAAACTATGGTACTTGATTTATAAATAAATATTATAATTATAACACTATTCTATGGTTATCGATTGCAACTTGACAGGTTCCTACAGTTGCTCGCAAACTATGATTGGACATTTTCTCCCCTGGTTGTTGACATAAATAATGACTTGAACCAAAGTGATGAGAAAGAAATAAATGTAAGTTGTATGTCTTAGTACATTATGTAAAATCTTCTCGATGAAGCTGGTGGTGGGAGATATATGTTCTTGATGGCAATCATATGAATTTTCAGGATAACTTTGTCCTAAGAAGAAAAAGTCAGGGAGAGAATGGACAAAACGTAGGGCCTGTGATGTTCTTAGCTACTGTATATGATAAAGCATCTGAGGCTTGGACTGAATTATCACCTAGTGCACTGGTTAGTTACTCATTAAATTGGATATAATTTCTGAGTTTTGTTCACTTGTTTATTTCATAAGGCCTGAAGTTTCTTGATTGCATTCCTTTCTCCGTGTTTGTTGATTGCAATGTCTGTCCCTCACTCCACTGTTTCTATAGGAATTATCACCTAGTGCACTGGTTAGTTACTCATTAAATTGGATATAATTTGAGTTTTGTTCACTTGTTTATTTCATAAGGCCTGAAGTTTCTTGATTGCATTCCTTTCTCTGTGTTTGTTGATCGCAGTGTCTGTCCCTCACTCCACTGTTTCTCTAGGAATAATTCTCTACTCCACTGTTTCTCTAACTTAATATTGCAATGTCTGTCCCTCACTCCATTGCTTGGGGGTCAGGTGAAAGTTGTGTGCTGTTGTTTTTAACCTTTTATGTCAACATTTCAATACTGTTTAAACTAGTGACTTAGTGAGTGCATGCTAATTGATAATGAGCTATTTGTTGCATGGTAATGACTAATATGTTTTTAATTTTAACAGGAACTTAACAGGTTGGTTGCTTATGCACGAAGCAGTGCGAATTTGCTGATGAAACTCACATTTCAGAAGGAGATTGGTCCGTATAGATGGGAGGCGAGTGGATCACATTTTTCGTTATTTATTTGTTTCAACGTTCATTTACAAATGAGATTTCTTTAGGAGACTTAAATGATTTTTTCAATTCATGCTGCAGTGCCTTTTGCGAACTCCTTTAAACAATTATGATGCAATAATTATTCTCCACAAGGACAAACTCCCGTATCCCCAAAGGCTTCTCTTCTCATCAGAAGTTGATCACGGTATAATTCTTAACTACCCACCCCTAGTAGATTTTCTTTGTGGATGATCAAATATAATAACATTCTATAAAATATTCTGATGTATAAAACATTCAATTTCTGTATTTCACTATATCTTCTTTACTTTCACAAGCTTAACTAATCAAATGGTATTCTCATGGAAATGTTGACAGGAACACAAGTTGCTAAAGGACATGCTAGCAAGTGCTTCCAACCCTTTTTGTTGCCTAAAGATTTGAAGGGTAGGCCGGAGCAACTTAAAAATAAGTTGCTAGTTGACTTTGATCCATCAAGGTGCTTTATCAAAGATTTAGAGGTAAGTACAATGAAAATGATTTAATGTTAAACGTATTGATGTTGTTTCCTTTTGCCGGATATATCTAGATACCCTCTTTGCTAATTTAGATACCCTTTGTTTATCACTTGTAGAAAGAGTTCTCCACCACATTCCAGGTATGGCATGATTCTCTGGGAGGTGATGTTATTGGCCTAACGTGGGAAAATTTGCATTCTTCCAAGGTATAAAAATTGTGTTTATATTGGCGATTTAGTGCAAAGTATATTGTGAATCCTTACTATACGAATCTTAGTAAATGGATCTTCTGATCATCGTTTTTTTCTTTCTTTTCCGAAGAAGCGGAAGCAAGAGGAAGTAGTTGAGGAAGCGTCTGACCCTCACAAGGTGTTAAAAGCAGTAGGTGAAGTTGGAAAAGGGTTCGTGAGAAGTGTTTACTTTCTGAAGCCCCCAAGGCATACAAATTAACATTGTTTTGGTTATTAATATGTATAAACGAAAATTTTGTCCTAGCATAAATCAGAAAATTTTGTTTAGCCAGGAGAATGCAGTTAGATGTAGTATCAATTTGGTATAGCACAAGAGTATTACTTTAAGAGAAAAGTAGTAGCTGTAGATTGTGTATCTATAGTCTTCTCTATTCCAACTTCAGGTTTCGACAACCCCAAACGGGTGTAGAAAGAGTTCTAGATTCTTATTGTAAAGAAGCTTATGTAGTATGGCTTAAATTATACATTATAATTTTTATTGAATACCTTGACATTAGCTTGACTCCGCTCATACATGGCATCAGATATATTTGGTTGTGTAAGTGTGCTGGTATGTTAATGGTGTTGTTGTAATGACTCAAATACAAAATTTTAAATATAGAGAGCTATTTGAGCATACTTAAATAAAATGGAGACTTGCCTATTAACTTAGTATCTGACTTGTTTGTTTAGAACACAAGAGTTAAAGAAAAATTATATTTGGTCAATTGACCATAATATCTGGTTATTTTATTAATATCCGGTTAATAAGTGCAAACATTTATGTACTAATAATAAATAACTTAATGTATTATAAATTTATAATTGTAGTAATATATTATATTATATTATATAGGGTTAAATATGTTTGTAGTTCTATAAAATTTGTGTTATTTGATATTGGTCCCTCTAAAATTTTTCATCTACTTTTAATCCCTTGAGTTTGTTCATTAGTAGTTTTAGTCGCAGTTGTTAATTTTTGTGAGTTGTCTAATGGAGATGACATGTCGCTTCTTACATGGCTTTTTTTAAAGTGCTGGCAATGAGGTGTCTCTACCAGTTATCTTTGCTTGTTTGTGTCATTGGCCACATCAACCTTTAAAAAAGATTTTGACGAATTTTTTAGAGCAATTGTTGCATTTTCAAAACTAATCAAAAACAGTCAGTCCAAGGCAGACAGAGTAATACCATACCTCATTCACTCTAAAAATACTAGTGACGATTTGGAACAACTAAATTTGAAAAGTAGATAAAAGAGTCACTTTTTTCAATACAAAAAAGAGAAATTTACTTAAATTGGTAAAAATCATATGAAACTCAGTAATAAAGAGTTTGGTATAAACCGCGTATCCTCTATACGCAACTGAAGAGACGGCAAAACACAGGAATAAAGATTGCAATATGGTAAGCTTTGAACAAATTGTTATAACTTTTTTAATTAATTATAATTTGCAAACATTTCAAAGTAAAAGATACAAAAAAGTTACTTATATAATAATAATTAAAAGATAAAATGAGTTTGTCAAAAAAGAAGAAGATAAAATCAGTTATTTTTTAACGGAAAAGATAAAATGGGGTGAGAATTAAACGGGATTATAAACAAACAATAACAAACTTTTCCGAGGACACTACAACGGCTTCTTCTTCCCTCATATATACTTCTTATTTCGAATACTACTTCCTTCATTCCACTGCATCGCATTGCACCATACAATTATAGAGATGGTGACGGCGGCGGCGGCACAACCACATGGAATTTGTTTCTCTCTTCCCAAACTCGGAGGCTTGGACCCAAACCCAAACTACTCAACCATCACTTTCCTTCAAAGCAGAAAAAACCTATGTTACTGTTCCCACCTCAACTGGGATTGGAATCAATGGAGCCACCATATTTCAACCATCAAACAGATAGATATCAAAGCCTCTCATCTCAACTTCCAACTTCAAGAGGCCGTTCAAAACCAAGACTTTGGAGAAGCAGCGAGGTTGAAAAAAGCCGTCGAACAAGCAACCTCTGACGATACCGTTGCTAAAATTATGTCTCAGTTGAAGAAGGCTATAGATGATGAGCGTTACTATGATGCTTCCATGTTATGTAAACTCACTGGAAGTGGCCTTGTTGGTTGGTGGGTTGCTTACTCAAAAGATTTTGATGATCCCTTAGGTAGAATTATACGTATAACTCCTGGTTTGGGTAGATTTATTGCCACTAGTTACACCCCAAGGTATCATATCATTTTAATTTCTACTTTCTATATTTCTCCTCTCTTATGCCATTGCCTATGATGTTCTGCTCATTTTTCTTTGTTACAGACAGTTGCGAAAAGGATATCCTGGTACTCCAATATTTGAAATTTATGTGATCAAAAATGCTGATGATACATATCAAATGCAGGTAATTTTCAAATTTATATCTTCCTGCTTCTGTATTATTCTTTAATTAGTATTATGTTGTGTGCAATGCTTATGACATTACATTTGTTAAAACTTAACAGGTAGTGCATTTGAAACGAGCCATAGGGAAATCAACTAGTAATTCTCCATCTGAGGCTGCTACAAGCACATCCATACCTGAGGTAGAGAATGATTCTTCAGTTGAGATTCAGAAGCATGAAGAGAAGGTTGAGAAAAGTGATGAGACAAACAGTAACATTGAGGGAGCAACTGAAGAAGTCATTAAAAGTGTAGTCAATTTTCTTGAAGATAAAATTCCAGACTTGAAAATGAAAGTCATGAACATACATATTGAAGATGAAGAGCCTAGTAATGAAACTAACTCTAATGAGAATACAGAAGAGGAAGTTAATAATGTGGATGAACATGAAGATGAGGATACTCTAGAAGCAGATACTGATGCCTCAGAAGAAGAAAAGTATTTGGATATGAAGCTTTTTGGTGTCAAGGATGAATTTATGCGCCTTCCAGCTGAAATTCAACATATGGAAAAGAATTATTTTGTCCTTCATATTCCTAATAGAAATGGAAAAGATGATACTAGAAAACATAAAGTGTCTGATCCCATTATCAATGTGGAAGCTTTTGCAGCCCAAGGATTCTCAAATCTTAAGCCTTCTGATGTTATGAATGCATATTGGGGTGCTGATAAAGTCTTTTCAAAGGTGAGATTGAGATAAGACATTAAATCATCATTAAAAAATAATTGTTGTATTTATCCTGTTTGTTATGTTAACCATGCCATTTGATCACATTGAACTCACCAATGGTTTCACTTGACTAAGGTTGCAAAAACTAGGCGTGAAATGGTTCAATCTGCTATCAGTAAAGCAAAGAAAAGAAGTAGATCATCAGAGCATACTTCTATTAACCGAATTACCAGATCAAACGATTCAGATCCTTTTGAAGGTGAGGTTACTTATGTTTATGTTGATTATGTTCTTTTAGAATTTGAGCCAAAAAAAAAACACTTGGGAATGAAATCTGCTGGTTGAAATATAGGACTATATCTTGGTGCATTTGGTGCTTATGGCAATGAAATTGTTCAATTGAAGAGAAAATTTGGAAACTGGAATGATGTGGACAACAAGAACAACAATCCTTCAGATTCTGAGTTCTTTGAATATGTTGAGGCAGTGAAGTTGACTGGGGATCTTATTGTTCCTGCTGGCCAGGTTAGTTTCATGATTATGAATCTTAGGCCTTATTTTCATATGATATCAAGTAATATCTTTGTTTCAAAATATAAGCACCACAAGTACATATATCTGGATGCGTACTTCAGATAATGTACTTTTGATGCTTATATTTTAGATAAAGTACGCAGAGGGAGTAACTTGAATTTGTTTATGTGTATTATTACTAGAAAACTTTGGTTTATTTATTCGTGTTCAGGTGACATTCCGTGCTAAAATTGGGAGTAGCAATCGCAATATCAGTAGTGGCAGGTTTCCCAGTCTATTGTGGCTGGTAATTGTTGAGATTTTATATGTATTTTTATTGTGAGTAATAAGAGGTTTGAGCCATGTTAGTTCCTAAAACGTTAAGGTGATAGGTTCAATGTGGGTGTAGCGTAGCCTCTTATATACTCTTTGTTTTTTCTCATCATTAGGCGATGCGAGACTTTTAACACTTGAGATATCCAACTCTTTTGATTGGCTTAGTTTTTTCACCGCTTTGTATTGTATGAATAGGGTGATACTTATAAAGGCCAAGGAAGAATAGCTGAATTTGGTTTTCAAAATCCAAAATGGGTTGATGGAGAATTAGTCGTAATTAATCGCAAGGTAAAATGGACACAATTTGATGTGTTGTAGTTGTAGTACTTCATTTCATTGCACACATATGGTTGGTTATCTATTGGTCTCTAACAGTTTGATATGTTTTTTTTTTTTTATTTGCATTTTCTCCTATTGGCATATTTAGGACCTTGGATATATGAAAGGTGCAGATATTGGTTTCGTTTATAATGCTCCTGCGCGAAGTTTCATGGTGCTATTCTACCGTTTGAAACTACCAGAGTTCTAATTTCTTTCTATTAAGGATTCTGTGCACTGGCAAAGAGAGTAATATTTGGTAGTTTGTTAGATGTTTTTGCCAATATGAAACAGCTTGTAAGTTGTTTCAACTGGCTTTTCAACCTTTCAGGAGTTCAAAATTCTTTTGTTTTTTATTCCAATTTTCTATTCTATCACCTTGATTGTTGTGTATATAATTGTGTTACATTCTTTTCCTCTGCAAAGACAAGAAATAATAGTAAAAGTTATATGCTTCTTATGCTCTCAAGAGGAAAGAATATGATTCTTATGATGGTATCCTGAGCTCATAACATGTCTCAGAGATAAGTTTGAGAGGAAGATGCCTTTTCACAGTTTTTGTTGATGGCTTCCTGTATAAACCTGTCTGTGCTTTTTGATAGTGTTGTTTTTGAGTTTCCGAAAAATATTTTGGAAAATCAATCCACCGAAGAAATTACTGGATTGAGTGGCGGACTAGGTCGCTCTCTTTAAGACGTTTCGTGGCACTGCTCAAAATTGTGCAGGCAGGCTATCAACCACGACGTCCCCAGGATAAAATAGCCCAATCAAAACTGTTACGAAATATAAATTTCGCTCGAGAAATACACCTTCAATATGGTTAAAAAACCACTCTAAATATGGCTCGTAGGCCATTCTTTAAAGTAGAAGAGAATTAATGAGGGAGAGGAGAGAAAACTGGAGGAAGGATTTATCATCCAGTGGTGTGAAGAATGAAGTGAGAGAGGGGCCTATTTATAGGCTTCATAATCGACTTGCTGCGCAAGTATCAGTGGATAAGGATAGCGCGCTTGCGCTCCAAGTAACTAACGGATAAGAATTGACACAGTCGGCTCTATCAGATACGCAACGGTTAGTTCATCGTATCCGGTCGGTTCAACGGATCTGGACAAGCAACGCACCAAAAAATAAATAATAATGAATGATTTTCGCAAAAAATAAAGTACACCTTACAGCCCAAGCCCAAGCCCAGGTCTGGCCCGGTCGAGTCGATCGGACAGACGGCGGCGGCGCTCAAGCATGTGTGGTGGTCAGTTTATGTGTGTTCTCTCCATTTCACAAAATTAGGTACCCATTAGGCTACAACCCAAGGTGTAAAGTCCACACTTATAAACACTCTTAAAGTGTTTATTCTATCCGATGTGGGACATTTTCAATTCACAATTACGAAAGTTCCAACAATCCCCCACTTGAATTTAAAAAGAAGTTTCAGAAGTAGCGTCAAACGCCTCCATAAAATTATGCGTAAGCAGAGGTGTCATACGACTTAAACCTTTGCGTAGCGGTTAAGATTTAGATTCAACAAGAGTGACTCGTAGTCTTGAACTCTATCTCTAATCGTCAAAACCACGCACAACCTTTTCCATAGGTGTATTCTCAAAAGTCCGTGCGTTTATGGCCCTGCACGTCTCTCCCAGTTTAGTGAACGCTCTAGGAATTTCTGCCAAGAATTCCATAGGAAGCGGTCCCACTTCCACATTCACAAAGGTGAGTCTATCAAGAGTACTCCTGTAGCTAGGTACTCCACTCCACATAGAGTATAGATCTCATTAAGATTTTCTATTATCTCAACCTTACATCGCTTCAGGAATCATGCTTCTTTACTTTTAATAGCATGTTCATCTCCTATCACTTCACAACTTGTTATTACCCATTGAACCTAATTCTTGGGATCTCCAGTCTTTTAGGTCGGGTTACCATCGTGAGTGACTCATGGTTCTAAAGGCAGTAGTCCCATCTTTTGAGATGTATTTTGGACTTTCTCTCTGGCTAATCCTTTCGTCAAAGGATCGCCTACGTTCTAATCAGTGCGTACATGATCCACTCTTACAGATCATTTTAAGAGAATTTCTCTAACAATGTCGTTCCTACGACATATTTGTCGTCTTTTATCATTGTAATAACGACTCTTTATTTTGCAATAGCCGCGGTACTATCGCAATGGATCAACACAACTGCGTCGGTTGTCCCATAAGGAATCTCTGCTAGTAAGCATCTCAACCAACTAGCTTCTTCACTGGCGGATGCCAATGCTATCATTTCAGAATCCTTAGTGGACTGAACCAAAATGATCTGTTTCTTAGATTTCCAGGAGACAATACCACCATATATATACTAAGTATATAGTCACTAGTTGATTTGGAATCATCTGATAAAGTATTCCAATTAGCATCACTGTATCCTACAAGTACAGCTGGAAATCTTTGATAATGCAATCCGAGATTCATGGTCCTTTTAAGGTATCACATGACTCTCTCAATAGCGTGCCAATGCTCGATACTAGGTCAACTAGTAAACCTGCATAACAATCCCACAACATAGGCAATGTCGGGTCTAGTACAATCAATAGCATACCATAGGCTGCCAATGATGCTCGCATATTCCGTTTGTCTTACACTGTCACCAATGTTCTTAAAGAGCTTGACACTTGGATTATATGGTGAACATGCAGGTTTACAATCAAAATAATTGTATTTCTTTAAAATCTTCTTAATATAATGAGATTGATCCAAAGAAATTCCTTTCTCGGACCTATTATTCTTAATACCATGGATTACACTTGCTTCTCCGAGGTCTTTCATATCAAAGTTGTTGCACAACAATGATTTCACATTATTTACAGCATGAATGTTTGATCCAAATATGAGTAGGTCGTCTACATAGAGACATATGATAGTGCAAATGTCATTCTCAGTTTTGTAATAAACGCATTTGTCACTTTCATTCACTTTAAACCCATTCGATATAATCAAATTATCAAACTTCTCATGCCATTGTTTAGGGGCTTGTTTAAGACCATATAGAGACTTATCCAACTTACAGACCTTGTTTTCTTGCCCATGGATTATAAAACCTTTAGGTTGCTCCATATAGATTTCTTCTTCCAATTCACCATTTAAAAAATCAGTTTTGACATCCATTTGGTGTACTTCGAAATTGTAAATAGCGGCCAACGAAATATGTACCCTTATGGATGTGTGTCGAAGAAATCTATATTTTTTCTTTGTCTAAAACCTTTGGCTACAGGGCGGGCCTTGTATTTATCAATAGTGCCATCAGGTTTTAGTTTTTTTTTCAAAATCCATTTACAACCAATGGGTTTGCAACCAGGAGGCAAGTCAACTAAGTGTCATGTCTTGTTAGACTCTAGAGAATCCATCTCATTATTTATGGCTTCTTGCCACAAATCAACATCCAATGAAGATGGAGCTTCTTGAATGCTCATAGGATCCTCCTCTAATGTATAGACCGTATAGTCGGGTCCATAATCTTTAGCAACACTTGCTCTCTTACCTCTTTGAGGTTCTATTCCCCTTTCTACGTTGTTTTCAACGCTCCTAAGCACAGAAACTTGAGCAGTTCCGGTGCCCCCACTATTTCTTGATTTAAAAGGGAATCTACTTTCATAAAAGTCAACATCATTTGACTCTATGATCACTTTCGCATTAAAGTCATAAACCTGTATGTTTTGCTATTTACTGCATAACCAATGAATACACATTCATAGGCTCTACTGGCAAGTTTGACTCTTTTTGGGTCTGGGATCCTGACATAGGCCAGACAGGCCCAAGTTCGAAAATAAGACACCTCACAAAAAATAAAATAATAATTAATGATTTTCGCAAAATATAAATTACACCTCACAGCCCAAGCCCATGCCCAGGTCCGGCCTGGTCGAGCCGGCGGCGCTCACGCATGTGTAGTGGTCAGTTTATGTGCGTTCTCTCCATTTTACAAAATTAGGTACCCATTAGGCTACAACCCAAAGTGTAAAGTCCACACTTATAAACACTCTTAAAGTGTTTATTCTATCCGATGTGGGACTTTTTCAATTCACAATTACGAAAGTTCCAACAGTAGTAGAGGGAGCGATGATAAGAAGTGTTTGTCATGTAAAAGAATTACAAGGAGGTTCATCCTTTTGCAGGTTGATTTCCATAGTTGTTTTGTGCAAATGAATGTCACTCAAACATGTGTAGTCACCATTTTGGTGCATTTACGTAGTAAACACATTTGAGTTGTCAGATGTTGATCAGATGATCTAGATTTGTAACTTTTAAAACAGATAAAAACATAAAGTTAAAATTTAGACCGTCCAATTAAAATTTGACTGTTGAGTTCTACTAACCACGCGACTGCATCGATTAGCGGCTGCACAAGAGTCGGATCCACTGAAACACATAAGAGGAACCTTTGAGTGGCGGAGCTAGCCTATTTTTTTTTTATGAGAGGAGAAAATATTAAGTTACAAAATAGATATTCCTCACGAATGTAATTTTCAATAGATGTTTTCTTTTTTTGACAAAATTTTCAATAGATGTTTGGTTGGTGTCCCATTTTTTTTTTAGATAAGTGTTGGTATCCGATGTGAATCTCTGTCTTTTTTTTAGACTAAAGACAGCCCACCCATAAAAGAAATCTGATGACTTTTTTATCTATTGTAAAAGCTTGTGGAGATTTTAATTGGACCCCACTTGGAATTCCCACAAATTTTCCATTCAATGATGTTGATCTTTATTTTACTAAAATAGTATTATTGCATGTCCACTAACATAATGTGACACAAATAGTAGATACTTGGATCCATTATTCATTTGGTCATGGATTCGATCCCTGAACGGATTTCCGATACCTCGAAGGATCAATCTCCGTAGTGGCCGTGAAGGATACCTTGGTTTAAAAAAAAGAATTATTGCATGTCCAAATCAATAAGATTACATCACTAAGAAACAATTATGGACTCAACTACCAAATCACTGTAGTGAGAAAAGGTGTACTACTGCTTATATTGATGGCATTTAACAGGGTGTGATAAAGTAATAGTTTTTGTAATTTTTCCTGCAATTTTTGAATTGAATCTTGCTGTAGAAAAAATAAACAAGGAGTATTTAAAAAAGATATTAATTGTGTGAAGAAACTTGTGTGTGAGATTATTCTATTTGATAATAAGATCAGTAAAATCGACTGCCAGTTCTCATGTGAGTAAGAGGAGACAACTCAGACAAGTTTCGTAGCTAGATCGCTTTACAAAGGATACTGATCAGGGGCAATTGGTTTGTTTACAAATATATATTTATGATTTATTAGTGAAATATACATTCTTTTGTAAAGATTATCTCTTATTGTGTGTATGCAAACTTATCCTCTTTATACTAAATTTACGTTTAATTATTGTGTCTTTAAATTATTTGAAATTTTATAAATTAACAAATATCCGTAAGGCCTAGCTCAACTGACAAATGTCGAAATTGTTAGACTGGATATCATATCCCAGAATTGAACCCGAGACCTCACAGTGGTGTGCGTGAGTTTCTGGTGACAATTGTCACTCCGTCTACAAACCAAAAAAAGATTTTGAGCAAACAAACCCTTCTGGCTCACACTTTAGCTAGAGCATCAAGATTTTATACTAGCTCTCATATCTTTGATTGTATTCCAACCTGTGTTACATATTTGATTATGATTGAGTCATAAAACTAACATTTAATATGTAAACATAAAAGCCAATTCAGTGAGGATGAATGACAGAAGCCTCAAATAATTCTGTCTCTAAATGGAGCTGTTTTTTCTATTTCCGTTGATTTCTCTCTTACACCGTCCAAAATAGAATCCAAGATTATTTTTTTTGACTCATGGCGAGCTAAGGGTCATTGCCCTTTTCACATTAGTTCCAAAGCGAGTTAAAGAACATGAAAGAGTTGCTAGGACAATGACCTTCTAATATTAGTGGTTAATAAATAATAATTAATTAGGGTCCAATATTCAAATTCTGGAAACTAACGTTTCTCGCACCCCTAATAATTATTAACCACTAACATTTGTTGATAAAAAAAAGTGAACACTAATCTCAAAAAAAAAAAAAAGTGATCACATTAAACTCTAGATTGCGTTTAAATAGGTTCTCTCCAAAAGACTAGAATCACAACATTTGGATCCTAAGGGATTTTATCTGAGCTATAGAGATAAGATAAGATATATTTTTGAATGAAAAGATAAAATCTGAGATTCTTTTTTACTGATTTTAAACACTCCACAGCACATGCACACAAAAGTTACCAAAAAAAACATCGTTTATCCTCAAGATCTTTAATGACAATTTCATTATTTATAAATTAAAAATAAGAAATTGCATTTTTAAAACTAATTTAACAGTGCTGCAGTACAAAATGCAGAGCCCACACCTTTTCTTCCTGCACTCCAAGGATCAAAAGTCATCACACGCAGGATGATCCTCCATGTTGTACGCGTCATTATCTAATTGGTTATCTGTATTTTAACCCTTTCTGAGAAGAAACAACAAATTGCTAAACCTTGAACAAAAGAATCAAACCCACGTGGCACTGTCCTACACTGAAATCCACGAAGCTAAAATCCTACTCCTCCCATTCCTATTCCCTAGTTTCTTTTTCACTTTTCAGTTTTCTCCCTACTTTCCCACTACCCAAACACTCTTCTTCTTTATTCCCCTTATTCCTTCCCTTTAAATCTCCCCAAACACATAACTTAACTTCCAACGCGCTTCCCTCCACACAAAAAAACAAAACAATGAAGAACTCATCGTCGAGGAACTCCGAGTCCTCGACTCACTTTGACTCACCTCACTCCCCACTCCGATTCCGCTCTTCTCCTCTATCCGACGGCGGCGATCCATTCCACTCCACCGAAAACTCCCCGGAGCACAAAGATAACTCAAAGGCCATCGTAATCATCGAGACTTCCACACAACACTCTCAAGTCGCTGCCCCCATACCAAATTCCGAACACCGCCTCCCGCCGGCGAATGAGCCACCGGCGGTGAGGGTGAACCGAACCACAAGAACAGACCCTCCACCCCCCGTAATCGACGGCGGAGGCCGAAGTAGACCGAGAACAGCGCCGGTGACGACGGGAACTACGGCATGGTCGAATAAAGAGGTGATGGCGAGGAAGGTAGCGTTAGGGTTCCGGTTGAGCGAGGTTGTGTTGTGTCTGATTTCGTTTTCCGTTATGGCTGCGGATAAGACTCAAGGTTGGAGCGGTGACTCCTTTGATCGCTACAAGGAATATAGGTTGGTTTTCTTCTTCCTTTTCTTTTTCAATTCTCCATGATTTCTTGTGTCTTGTTTGGGTCAACGCATTATCAATTGTCATCTTAATTTCATTGAAACGTTCTTGTTGAATCTGCGTTTAATTAACTTAATTGGATACTTAAATTAATTAATGCCGTTTTAGGTTTTAATTAATTCCCAGTTAGGTGTTGAATAATGTATGTGGCAGGTATTGTTTATCGATGAATGTAATCGGATTTGTATATGCGGGATTTCAAGCGTGTGACCTAGCCTATCAAATTGTCAAGGAAACAAAATTGATCAATCATCACCTGCGTTTTCACTTTGATTTCTTCATGGATCAGGCAAGTCACTAGAAAATTAAGCTTTCATTCTTCACTTGATTTTAGATAACTGACTGAAAACTGAAAACTTGAATTTTTAATTTTATGATGAAGCAGGTTTTGGCATATCTTTTGATATCATCAGCATCATCTGCAGCAACAAGAGTTGATGACTGGCAATCAAATTGGGGAAAAGATGAGTTCACTGAAATGGCTAGTGCTTCCATTGCAATTGCCTTTCTTGCTTTCATTGCCTTTGCTATCAGCTCACTCATTTCCGGCTATAACCTCTCAATTCACTACCCCTAACAATATTTTAACCTAATTATACTCTAGTTCTCTGTTTATATTATATTATATTATACCAGTTCTTTCTCTCAATTTTTTTTCCTTCTTACCTGCTGTAAGGGAAATCCATTCAAAATAACCAATATTCCCTGCAGTTGCGGACCCATATTCCCTGCAGTTTAAGAATCCTTATAGTGATTTGGCCTAGTTGTAATCTTGGCCATCCAATAAAGATCGAATGACTTAGAAGGAGAATTTTGGTTTGCTTTAAATTACATCAATTTAGTTATTCATTTATGTTTGTATTCTTATATGCTTTCCATTCCAACTGGCAACCAGAAATAAAGCCAACATGAAGGAGAAGCATTGCAAATTGCAAAGCAAAAAGATGCCAAGATAACCGATTGGTCCCGTGTAAGGACATCAAAAACAAACATTATTGTAGCAATTATTATTAGCATCATTCACCTTTGTTCTAACTAAATGTCTGCTAAAATAGGGTTTGACTTTCCACACACCCCATGCTACTCACCCCACACCCCCAAAGCCACTAAGTTCCCAAAATACCCTTAAATCAAAAACACCCCAACGAAGGAAAACAGATGGATTCGGTTGAGGTCTCCCGAATGGATTCGGTTGAGGTCAACCGAATCGTGTGCAAATAGCTTTTTATGCTGAAATCCAATTCTGCAAAATGGGGTGTAAAATGGGGTGTGTTTCAAAAAAATACACATTCGGTTGAGGTCAACCGAATGGATTCAAAATGGGTGTCAAAAAATACACATTCGGTTGCCCATAACCGAATTTATTCGGTTGCCCATAACCGAATAGTCGTAAGTTGCGCATTTCATTAATGGCCTTTTAGTCATTTCGCAGGGTTAAGAGGTGTGTGGTGAGTAGGGTGGGATGTGGGAAAAGAATGGGACCTAAAATAACACTAATGCCTCAATAGAACAATAAACCCATGAATCACTGATGTCCCAGAATGTCACATCTATATTACCATTTTCTCAAACAGAACATATAAAATACCCAAACCTGAAACCTCCCATGCTTTGAATACACACTGATTCAAATAGAAACCCAACATGATGATTAACCTGCAATTCTAACGTAAACAAAATTTTGCAGGACTAAAACAAAACAACAGGGATTTGAAAAGACTAAAAGCAAAAATATGGTCTATTTGTAAGCAGTGGCCGATGCACACTATGAGTGTGGTGTGGACAATTGCCCCCACCATCTAAAAATATTTTTAGTTAGTTACACTTAATAAAAATTCTTTAACCCCCATAAAAAAAGAGAACTTGTACCCATATGCCAACTGTTTTTAAAATTAAGATATAAAAAATACTAATTTATTTTTTATTCTTTTAACTTTTATTATTTTGGTCTCTTCAAGCACTAAATATACACAATGAAAAACTTAAGTATTTTGGTTTTTAACATCATTTTCTTGTCAAAAAAAGTATTTTGGTTTTTAACGAGTAATGACTCAATAAATTGTTTGTGGATAATAGAGACATTATAAATGGACATTAATAACTTAGTCATTAAAAACTAAAATATTACTCAAACTACTTTTTAGAGTAACTACAATGTTCCTAAAGTTATTTTAAAATGACTAATTTGACAGATATTTCAAAAACTAAATTGATATTTTTTATTTCTCAAAGAGCAAATAAGTTTTTTTTATCAAGTAATATCATAAGATTGAGTGTTGACTCTTTTTTTTATCATGAGATTATATCTGTGTCAAGGACTAATTTGTCCCTGTTTTGAAAATGTCAGGGTCTAATTTGTCCCAAAAAATTGTCAAGGACCAATTTGTCCTATCAAAAAATTGTTAGGGACTAAAATGGGCCTTTACTCTATATTTTATAAATACTTGTAATATTTCTTCTAAAGATAATACCAAACTATTATTTGCCCCACAATAAAAAGTTTCTCGATCCGCTAATATTTGTAAGGATGAAAAACAAAAATTTTAATTTATAGAGAATAAATCTAATAAAAAACCATATTTACATGGACGAATCATATTTTTTTTAGTCTAGACTAGGGTATCCACCGCCGAACACAGTGACTAATCCCCTTGCTGGATTGGAGGCACCTCGAAGGGTGGAACAGCTGGCCCAAAGATTTAAAGCTGCTCCATACCCAAGGGAATGATGAACCCTCGACACTTGGTTAAGGAAGGATGCTCCATTTATTTAAACCTTAATTCAAACACCACATATTGTTTCGTAAAAAAAATCTTTTTTTTAGATAAGAAAGAACTTATATCATTTCATCATGGATTAAGATAGCAACACAATGAGGAGATAAATCAGCAGTTGACTTGCCATGAGGCTCCTGCCACACAATAAGGTCCTAGAAACCTCCTGCCACATTATAATGAGGCTCCACCAAACTCCAAAATTTGAGCTATTGCCAGTTGATTTGACCGTATAGTTACCTCCATGTGTGCACTTCCAAATGATCGAGTCTTCCTCGTCAGTAAGTAATAGTGGCTGTTTCAGTACGGTTGGTTGGAAAATTTACCGATAATGCTTTGCTTATCCATCAAATTTGCTACTTTCCAACCTAGTAAATTACGAGGCATGGGTGTTGTGGTCACCGTATGATCTTGTGTTCTAATCCAAGGTTGTCCCCAAATAGGTATATTTTTACCATTTCCAAATTCCAACGGTAACCAATAGATAATAAAGGAGTTGAGCTCCATACACTCCATGTGTAGCTTGGATATGACCAATTTTGACATTCAAAAAGCTCAACTTGGAAAAATATTTAGCTTTGAGAATAGTTTTGTGTATGAGCTTCCATCCTGTTTACCTAACATAGCAGTATTAAAACCTTCTAAATGGCGAAAATTCAAGCCACCAAGTGCCTTATGAATAGCAAGCTTTGTCCCACCGAAGCCAATTTATACATTTGCCACCATTTTTCTTAGAGACCCAATTAAATGAATTGAGCATATCCTCTCAGTCTCTTCTCCTAGAGATAGTGGGATAAGAAAAGTGCCTATACAATAAGAGGGATTGGGCGGAGGGAGCTTCACTATGCTCCGCTCGCTCAGCTCCCCATTCCCAGCCCCATTGATACTGCATATGAGTTATAATACTCAACAAACTTTTTGTTTGAGAAAGTTGTTACGTCACTCGAACAATGATGATGGTTGAACTTGATTCTAAAGTGTGTGTAAACACATCAATCTTTTGGTTTGATTCGCCCCAACCAATTCTAACTAATTAGATGCAATAGGTGTCCCACGAATCCTCTTGAGGATACTTTATAAACCTTAATGTTATTTGCATAGCCAACAAACCATTCACAACTTTGTGAAGAATACACAAAGTCATATGTATTTAAACTCTTCTATACGATCTTCCAATCATATGTTTTGGAAATCTCCAACACATATCATTATCCAATTTACCAAAATAGAATGTAAACTGTCCTTGAAGCCAAATTCGGTGTTGAAAACAGTGTCGAGTTGCTGTCAAGGTGGTAAACTCCATGTGAAGCTCTATCGCGTTGCTCCGACGAGATGGGTCGTAGCTGCACTAGTTCCGACACTCAAGTCAGCTCGAGAGAAAAGGTGTCAGGCAATATTAGGATTCTTCAAAGCATAAGACATACTATTAGAAATATTATCGTTAGTTGGTTAAGTAGTTAAGAAAAGTTGTTAGTAGTTATAATTCGGTTAGAGTTAGTTTGTTTAGTTACTAGTTTGTTATAGATTAGTTGGGTGAGATTGAATCTATATATATATATATATATATATATATATATATAAGGTCAAACTCATTGTAATCAATTAACTTTTCTTCTTCAATAATGAAATTGTTTTCATTCCTTTTCCTTGAAGTCTCTCAAATATTAATATGGTAGCAAGAGCGATTATGCAGCTTCCGCATTCATTTCTCCTCAATGATTCCTCCATCACCTTCTCGCAAATTTCTTATTCTATTTTGCGGTTCATGAACAATTGGGCTCATTGCGGTATATATCAAAAGAGATTTCTTAATTTAATCTTCATTTTATTTGTTTCTTATCCTCATTTTCTCGTTTATCGTCTATTCGATTTCGTCTTTGGACCATTTGTTTTTATGGTTCTTGACTTCGATTTCATCTCAGTTTCGTTCTTCAACTCTTGTTCGAAACTCCTCCTATTTCTGTTGCGATCTTTGGTTTTGATCTTCAATTCATGTTCAAAATCTCTTTATTTTCGCAAATTCGTCTCTGTTAGGGTTTCGGTTAATCTTCCCTTGACCGTTTTCTCCTTCCTCTCGCTTCTTTGAGAGTGTCTCTATTTCTGCAATTTGCCTTCTCCAATTCGATTCTTGAAGTTTCTAAATTTCCTTCAACTCGTTTTGCCATTCTTGCGGTTTAGTTTTGCGATTTTGCTTCATTGTCCTCCTTTTATCTTGGTTTCCGATGATTGTGATCTGAAGCGGAGTTCAAATTCCTTTTTAATTCAGTTTTCAAGATTTGTGATTCTGCTATAATCTTGCGACCTTTCATTTTGGTTAGTGTTGCTCAATGGATTTGCCATTAAAGGACTTATTGGTCCTAATATTGGTGGCATAGAAGCCATAGTATTAACATTTGTTAATGCTGCAGTAGTCATCATTGACACAGGAGTAATTATGGGAGAAGTTATGGCAGTTACTCCCATTGTTGTCGAAGAAGGCATAGCAACGGTTATGCCTGCAACATTTGCAGCGTTAGCGTCACTAACTGACGCTTGTTCTTGTGTACTTTGTGCATTTGATGCAGAAGCATTATTTGTACTAGAGCGCGCCATCTCTAAAAGATGTTTTCCACTCCTTAAACGCATGCACAGATAAGCACAATTTTTTAAGATTTCAACGAAAAACTTTAAAAATTAGCACAAATGTCCCACTGGGTGTGCCAATTTGTTTACCGTGGTTTTTGGTAAACACCGCTAGCTTGAAATTTCTTCTGCTTGCAGGATCAACTAGTAAATCCTAAGACCATTTGTGTTAAAGTTTTTCCAGAAATTATGAATGTTTTTACGGTTTTAAAGAAAAGAAGGAAGATAACTAAAAATGCAGAAAATTGCTTAAAGAAACAAAGTAAAATGCATTAATTGAAAAGAGAGTTGGTACACATGATGATACATTCTTCTCTGACTCGTTTTCTCCGTGATGTTGGAAGTGAGAGCGTGAGAATCTGTATATGAGTTTGTGACCCGGTTTTCCTGTGAAAAACTACTATTTATACAAGGAGGGAAAACTATAGTAACTGTTATGTATTTTCGACCAAGATAACTGCTAACTGCTTCAACAACGAGCACTTGATTCTGGTCTACCACTGAACTGTAGCTTCCTTCTCGTCGAACCACCATTCTTCAGTTCTTTATTTTCGCTAAGTCCAAAGCTTTGTCGAATTTACCCTCTGATACAACTCTTTAGTGTCGAAATAAACACTTCCCCTTGAAATCACAAGTCAATCCTCGTTGACTGCATTTAATTGAGCCTGTCGAAAATGCAGGCTAACAGCTTCATATTGTTGTGATGTGTTCATGAAGTTATTTACCAAGAAGCATTCAAGTTGTTTGCTGAATAGCCTCGCTTGGAAATCTTGCTACATTCAGATTCAGAATGTGATATCACCTCCTACAACTCCTTTCAAGTGTTTCATCTCCTGAGTGCATTTCTTTTCCAGGGCATTTGTTGTTGACAATTTCATCTATATACATTGCCAACATGATAATTGTCTTGTTTTGTGCACTTTGTCATCATAGCAAGTTATTGTCACTTCTTGCAATTATCTTGGAGTTTGGAGCGCTTAATTTGATTTTGGGCATCGTTTGTTATATCATCAACAACCGAAATTTTCATCTCTTTCTCAATGTTACAAAGGTCTTCCAAAACAACAATTCAGATTTTGTTCTTGGATCCGATTTCATTTTGTTCTTGTAGCTTTGATTTCTACCGATGTATTTTCGACATCTCTCAATGTAATTTTCTTTTGATTTGATGTAACTTTGTATGGTTCATTCCAAGCTAGAAGTATTGTGAATAACTTCTAGCTTGCGGGGGACTATTAGAAATATTATAGTTAGTTGGTTAAGTATTTAAGAAAAGTTGTTAGTAGTTATAATTCGGTTAGAGTTAGTTTGTTTAGTTACTAGTTTGTTATAGATTAGTTGAGTGAGATTATATATATATATATATATATATATATATATATATATATAAGATCAAACTCATTGTAATCAATTAATTTTTCTTCTTCAATGACGTGGCCTGATTCTACGAAGCGCGCGAGGGAGCGCGACGCCAAGGTCTAGTTTGGACCATTGGATGAGTTCCGCGCGAGATCTCCCTTATTGATTATGTGGATCCCATGTGAACCGTGGATTTGGGCTGCTGGAGCCGGCCCAGTCGGAAAAAATTCCTAAGAAGAACCTATCACTTATTGTTTTGCATCTGTATGCATTGTTACAAGTGGGTAATTGACAAGATATGCGCACAAAATCGCATCCATCCAATTTTGATCAATGATAGAAATCCCCTCTCTCAGATTATTTTTTTTAGATTCCAATCCTCTTTTTTTTGACAATGCATCTCAATTATTCAACTTTCTTAAATTATTATTATGCTTTTGAGTTATAAAACTTGCCAACTACGATTACGTACGGATGTACCACCATTTTCTTTTTGCCAATCTTGTTTGCACGTCACGTGGCCTTTCGTCCGATATAACTACTCCGGCATGTGCAGATGACAATGCAGAAATTGCTTGTTCAATATTTAGAGATGGAACAAAATCAACGACATCAATAATTACTAGTTGTCTAGTCCTTTGGATAATATAGCTGGTTAGCTGTACATGTTATGTGAATTCGTGACTATTTGTTGAATTTCAATTGAAAAAACAAATTATCCTAGCTAGCAATGATTATTACAGACGGCTAAAACTTCTAAATATCACAATGAGTTAGCACTGGTAGCTTCCATTGGTTAATTCAGACTTAGCTCCCATAACTGATCATATTAGATTTGATTCCACATTTCCCTTGTAGTTGTAGTCCGTACGTACTTTCCATATCCTCCAACCTCCAAATTGTTTCTTAAGGTACACTTATAAATAAATAAACTATATATATATATATATTGATGATATATAATAGAAAATAAACAAGTTAATTAATGGAGAAATAAATATTAAAGTGTAGAAATATTTGATTTGATGATATATATATAGATCTATCTAGCTAGGCAGGCAAGGCAACAAGAATCCAGCGAAGACGTGTGAATTGCTATGGTTGCCGGCTTTGATTGAAGGACACACATCGGCTATCGAGTGAGTGGTAGCCTTCACTTCACCAGCCACCCACACACATGGGCACCTATTTCACGTGATTCCTCCGCGTAGGGTTGTCCCTCTCACTCCCTCTTCAATTCACCCAGGGCGGTTTGAGCGATGAAGAGTCTCACATTGGATGTAATATGGTTTGGAAAAGAGTTTATAAATGAGAAGCGTCACTCACTTTACAATCTGATTTTGTGGGGTTGAGTTTGTTCCAAACCAGATTCTAAGAAAGACGATATTATATAAGATATATTTATTAATGTGTCAATGTCATTGAAAAAGAGATTCGAAATAATCGAAGGGTATGAGAGAGTGTGTAATAGCAAAAGAGAAGCAGGACTTGGAGTGAGAGTGAGAGAGACCGCGCATACGGAAGAGGACGGTATGTTCGTTACGGATTATCCAACACAGCCAAGGTAGGACCCATACCTAGTGTGACGAAAATGCCCCTACCTGACGGGAACCAATTATTATTGTTTTGTGTCGAATTAGATATCAATAATGGAGATTGCCAGATCCTGAAGCAAAAATATTGGTTTCCAGTTATTTCCAGGTACCCCTGTCCCTGATGATGGTGAAAGTGAAGACACCTCAGACAACTCTTCTGGTTCTCCTTTCTATTGGCTCTCTCACCCCACACACCCAATTAATGTTACAATCAATCCTCTCAAAATATATAGTAATAATAATAATAGTAATCGCCAATGTTGCAACCATTATAACCATACAAAATACTAGTGAGTCCACTACTAGTACAAAAGAACGGAAAAGGAGGGCTATAGATAAATTCAACGTGGCTAAGAAAAGGGTCATGATCAAGGTGACCCACTTTGTCTCCTCACAACTATATCTTCGCACCTTAGGAACGTATATACATGGTAGTACTGTCAGTGTTATGTTATTGGAAATAAGCCAGCTATTTGCAATATTCCCCTTTCACTCCTCACCACATACTTTTACATTCATTCATTATTAAACAATTATTTTACTTCTTCTATTCTCTACTTCAAATCTCTCTCTTTTAACCCCTTTTTTTTATAACTTAGCTTCTTCACACCTCTGCCTCTCTCTGCATCACCCTTTCTAAACCTTTTTCCTACTTCCTAGGTTTCTAAAGAAGAGAATGAGGTTGTTATATGCAGTTGGTTTCTTTTTATATTTTTCTCCTTTTTCCAATACCAAAACTGATGAGAGATACTCAAGATATAGTTAGTCTAATGCATTGAGTTGAGTTCAGTGGTTGAAAATTTGATGATTTCGATAAGAGTTAACTTAACTGTGAATCAGCATGAAGAACTTAAACTGGCTTAAAGAAGTTACCAACAATGTGAGGAAAGGGAGAAGACTTTCTCTAGGAGAATATAGGCAAGCAGTGTCATGGTCTAAATATTTGGTCTCATCTGGTGCAGCCATAAAGGGAAATGGAGGAGAAGATTGGAGTGCTGATTTGTCTCACTTATTCATTGGCTCCAAATTTGCTTCTGGGAGACATAGCAGGATCTATAGAGGCATTTACAAACACATGGATGTGGCAATTAAGATTGTAAGTCAACCTGAGGAGGATGAAGACTTGGCTGTTTTGCTTGAGAAACAGTTTATTTCAGAAGTTGCTTTGCTCTTTCGAATGCGCCATCCAAATATCATCACCGTAAGAACACTGGTTCCTCCAATCATTTTCTACATGCTCTTTTTTCTTTTTGATGTTTTTTTTAAGAAGGGTTTTGCTTCAGAAAGTTTTAACGAGTTCTTTTATATGAAAAAAAAAAGGCTACCTTATTATTTTAGTCTTTTCCTTGATACTTTATTGACATTGACATTGTATTGATAATGTAGTTTGTTGGAGCTTGTAAGAAACCACCAGTGTTCTGTATAATTACTGAATATTTGGCTGGTGGTTCATTGAGAAAATACCTACATCAACAAGGACCACATTCAGTTCCTCTCAAACTTGTTCTAAAACTAGCCCTTGACATTGCAAAGGGAATGCAATATCTTCATTCTCAAGGAGTCCTTCATAGGGATCTCAAATCAGAAAACTTATTGTTGGGTGAAGATATGTGTGTCAAAGTTGCAGATTTTGGTATCTCATGCTTAGAATCTCAATGTGGAAGTGCTAAAGGATTCACTGGGACTTATCGTTGGATGGCACCTGAAATGATCAAAGAAAAACATCATACTAAGAAAGTAGATGTGTATAGTTTTGCCATAGTTTTATGGGAACTAATAACAGGATTAACACCATTTGAAAACATGACACCAGAACAGGCTGCATATGCTGTGACCCACAAGGTAATTTCTATTGTCTCCTAATTTACATAATACCGTGGTATAACATGTTGTCAATGGGATTAAATTGTAGTCAGATACGGCTGATGCCATCTCAATCATAATTGCGGTCGCAATAACATCAAAAACCATGATATTGCAGTCTAGATTGCACTCACGGACCTTTGTTTAAAAGCTTATTAGAGATATAAAAGTTAGTTACAAGTTAGATATTCTCTAATATCCAGTCATATAAAAGTAATAGTTACACACATTGTTTTTGTGCATTTCTAATTTTGTAGTAACTCAATTTGGTGTGTTTTGTGCAGAATGCAAGGCCTCCGTTACCATCTGACTGTCCTAGGGCCTTTAGTCATCTCATCAATAGGTGTTGGTCAAGCAAGCCAAATGAACGGCCAGATTTCGATGAGATAGTCTCAATTTTGGAGAGCTATACTGAATCACTTGAGCAGGATCCAGAATTTTTCTCTACCTATAAACCACGCCAAAGTAATAATATACTTATGAGATTCTTACCAAAATGTAATTAATGTTGGCTGTAAGTCTGCTTCTTGCAAAGCTTAGGATTCTCTTTTCAATATTCTAACCAGAATTGTAATGTATCAATCCCAAGGACTAATAGTACGGTGCTATTTTAATTTACTTATAGCTTATGGAAACATTTAAATTAAAGTAAATTGATAGCTATTAATGTACCTAATGCCCGACTTTTAATAGTTGTTAGGGATTTGTTGAGAGTCCTACATCTAATATGATATAAAAAATGTTCATATGTGGTAGGCAAATAGAAAAATAAGTGAGACAACTTCTAAACAAATTGAAATGCAAGATTTCAACATATAAAAAAGAAAAACGATGTTTTAATATTTAATTTTTTTATAACTTTTTGTTGAGAAATTTAATCAAATTCACTAGTTAATAAATATATTTTGCTGTAACAATTTGTCAAAAGAAAACCATTTTTGTTGTTTTTCTTTGTAGAAAAAGAAAAAAAAAACTTATTTACTAGCTCTTCAATTATTGACTAGAGGTCGGGTTTCTTTTCCATTTAAGGTCGGGTTTCAGTTTAATGTGACATTGCTCTTACTTGCATTTGAAGTTACCTTGGATTCTCGTTGGTGATTCAGCTTTGAGGCTCACAATACCTTCTTTTTTGTCGTGATTTCGACCATTTAGTTCCCAAACTAAGCTTGTTGTTTCTAACTTTGTGTGCTTAAGTCATGGGAGTTTTTTTTTTAGAAAAAGGTTATGGCCGTTGTGATGGAAAGTTGATAGTTCATAGGATTCGTCTTCTTTTAACATTGACAGTCTTAACTCTTAAAGAACATCATAGAGTGGTTCCATTCTCATCTAGGTCGTCCTAAACAGTTTCCCCCTCTCTCAGGTCGTCTCTAACATCTAGTGAAATAGTTTTAGACTTTAGGGATGATTTCTCCAATGTTGCATTCGTTGCATACACATTGATATTATTGACCTATTAGTTGTTATGATATGGATTTCCCCTAGCCACTTGCGAATCACTTTTGCAAGCATGAGAGGAGTAAGGTGTTGAGTCCTAATTGTCGATGAAGAAATCTCACGCTGCTATACCAATTCTCTTGAGTGGAAAGGTGGACTAATTGGTAGGACGGTGAAGCTAACCCATTTGCTCGAAAGCAATACAAAATGGAGCATAGATTTTTCCAACAAAAATAGAAGGATTTTATCTTGGAGAAAGGACCATGACTCACGAGCACTCTAGTCTCCCCACATACAAGGTTTTTTTTATCTATGTTGACATATAATAAGAATGAAATTAGAGACCATATTTCTTCAAAGACTTAATAGAGACCACATTTAAAGAAGAATTTGTTTTCTATGCAACGTGGGTGCGTGAAAATATTTTATACATAATTTGTTGTTACATCATTTAAGATTATATAAGTGTCAGTTCATTATATATGTCTGTACATTACTTTTACACCACCAAAAATACATAGAAATTAAACTCTTTAAAGAAATTATTTGAACATATAAAAATTTCTATAATAATTATCAATATATAATCATTTGAAAAAAATCACACGTTACTCATGATAGTGACGCTCAAAATTAAGAAATTAGATGCATTGGAGAAAACCGAGAAATAACAGAGAGAATGATTTTCTAGGAAATAAATAAAATGGTTTAAATTAAAACTACAGGATTGATACTTCTGTTTAACGATTTATATTAAAGAGAGAATGAATGATCACAACGCAAGACAGTTTGGCCGAGTGGTCTAAGGCGCCAGATTTAGGCTCTGGTCCGAAAGGGCGTGGGTTCAAATCCCACAGCTGTCATTGTTGTATTGCGTTTGATTTGATTTTTATTTATGCTTTCCGCGGCTTTGTTCAATGTGCTTCTTTCCATAGTTTTTTTTTTATTGCAAATCATATTTAAACATCAGAGATTTCACTTTCCATAGTTTTTTTTTAAAAAAGTTAAAGCAGTAGATTACAAAAATATTTCTCTGAGGAATTACAAAAAAAGAAATTGAGAGGTTTATTTTAAATGTCAACTAAAGTACCCAAAATACATTAATGAATTAAAAACTCTACTGATTATGATACTTCTATAGTAAAAAAAAGATTTTTTTTATGCAAAAAAAAGATTACAAAAAAGAATTTTTTTTTGAAAAAAAAGATTATGATACTTCTAAATATAAATTATCAAGTAAATTTAAACTAAAGTACCCAACATACAATTAAATCAAAATTATCAATTAATTAATGCACTCCGTCTAAATAAACAGTTAGTACTCGGGTTTTCGCAAATAATAAGAAAAATTACATTCAATATATAACAAAAAGATAATCTAATTCTTAAACAATCATTTTTTTTAACAAACTTTAGACAATTATTTTGATAATATAAAAGATAAATTAAAGGGTTAAATTGGTATACGCAGTTGCTGTAAAAAAAAGTTTACATCATCCACTAATCAAAAATCATGGTATCTATTACTCTTTAGGTAGTTCATATAAAGTCAACTTTTTTATTACGTGTCATTTCTTGATTTGTTGATATTGTAAAAAATCTTGTACATTGGAGGTGTAAATAAAATTAATCCTAAATTAGAAGAGTTTAATTGATGTGCATTGTCACTGTAAACTTTTTTACACTCACAACTAATAACAATTCATGATATGAGTGACATATAAGGTGGTTAATAGGTTACTCGCTTTTTTAATGACATGTCAATTTGTAATTGTTAGATGTGTAAAACATTTATACACTGCCAGTGTATATAAATTAAATTATAATTAAAAAGATTTAATTTATAGACGCCGTCGGTGTGCAATATTTTTTACAACATTGGCCAATCACGAAATGACATGTCAGAAAACATATTTGCTTAAAAAAATTATCTGCTTAAAAAAAATTATAAATATATTGTCTTGTATACATTTATTAATAAAAATACATCTATGTAAAGGCTAAATATAAAAATTGTGTATTCGAACGTCCACAAGTGATTTCTATAGAGGCAAAACTATGTGGTTCCATGGAGTCCCAACACCGCAAGAAGCGGAGGCAATTGGTCTTAAGGAAGCATTGGCTTGGTTGGAAGCTTTGGGGCTATCTTCTGTTTCCATTGAACTGGACTGTGCTCCAGTTGTAAATGGCTTGAAGGTAGAGCCTTTGCCGAATACCGAGCTTGGTACTATTTTATTGTATTGTCGTAATAGATTACATCTTTTTCCTAGCTTTGAGGTTAGCTATATTCGGAGACAAGCTAATCTTGTTGCTCATACGTTAGCACGGGCATCAAGATTGTTTGCTTTCATTCCAACCTGTATTGAAACAACTCTGTTTAATGAAATGAATTAAGTTTGTTCTTGTCAAAAAAAATTGTGGAACATTAAAAAGTGAAATATGTTATATAATATATGAAAGAAATAAAAGAACAACAAATGTTCTTAGGTTCCATACCCACCTTTGACATTTTTAAACAAAAAAAAATTGTTTTAAAAATCTATAAAACCCGGTCGCAGAACTGTTACAACACCTAAGCCGGTACGGTCGAGGCTGGCACCGGAATTTGCATAGCAAATAAACTCTTACGAATTTTAATTTTGAAACACTCAAAAATAGTTTAATTTAAAAAATAAAATTAAAAAATTGAATTGGTGATGTGCCGTGTGGCACTTGGATGCTGGTTCGAGAAGGAACAAAAAAGAAAGGAAGGGAAGAAGCAGAGACCGTTGCAGGTTGCGCGCTGTTGGTTTGGGGAAGAAGTTCCATTCCAACTCTGCATAACCATAACATTTCATTTTTACATTCATTTCGTTTTTCCATTCATTCCTTCTCTCCCAATCCCTCTCTCTTTCCTTTTAAATTTCTTCCCTGACTCTTACCTATTCACCTCTCCACCCGCCTTCCTTCGCCGTTCTGCTCATTCTTAAGGTATTGCTTCTTATTTCAATCGAACGTAGAAATTCACTCGCTTTTATCAATTTTCTCACGTTTTGTTTGTTTATCTTTTGTTACATTACATCATTGGTCATGGATTTTTTTGTCTAAAACTATTCTTTGCAAATTCCAATTCTGGCTTATTCATTCATCAATGATTTAAAATGAAATATTGTATCAATTTATCTTATGACATGATTCAATTGGAAAGAGGCTTTTGTTTTGTTTTGTTTTGTTTTGTAGATTCTTCACTAGCACAAAAGATGGCAGGTATTGTTACGGTTGAAGTGAATGAGATTGTGAACCCTCTTCCCTCTAAGCAGATCTTAAATCAAATGAATTCACCAAGGAGTCCTTTGAGTCCACAAAGACGTCAAAGTTCTGATCAAATGAGGGAGGTGGAGATAGTGAAAGAGGATATGGAGAAAGAGACAGGGAAGTATTCTAGCAGTGAAGCATCTTCCAGTTTCACAATGGGTAGTCCTTCCAATAATAGCAAATTGGATGATATTCACTCTGCAACTACAAGTCCTAATGTTTCAGTCAAACCATCACACTCAAAATTGACACGTGAAACATCATCAAAATCAAGACCAAAAGGAAAAACTATACCTACAAAACCTCCTATTGAAAGAAAGAATGATACTAATAAACCTTTGAGAAAACAAAATACAGGAGTTACTCGTGTCAAGTCTAGGACTTCTTCTTTTGGAAGATCAGTTTCACAAAGTAGAATTGATAATTCATCTGAATCAGCATTAGGTAAGCCTGAATTAGGACCACTTTTACTGAAGCAGGCAAGGGATTTGATTTCATCAGGAAAAAGTCCACAGAAAGCTCTTGAATTAGCACTCCAAGCAAAGAAATTGTTTGAGAAAGCTGCTAATGGGAAACCGAGTTTGGATTTGGTTATGTGTTTACATGTTACAGCAGCAATATATTGCAGCTTGGGAACTTACAATGAGGCAATTCCAATTATAGAACGCTCAATTAAGATTCCTGTCATTGAGGAAGGTGAACAACATGCCATTGCTAAATTTGCAGGTCACATGCAACTTGGAGATACATATGCAATGTTGGGTCAACTTGAGAACTCAATTATGTGTTACACTGCGGGGTTAGAAGTGCAAAGACAGGTTTTGGGAGCAACAGACCCAAGAGTTGGTGAAACTTGTAGGTATGTGGCTGAGGCTAATTTTCAAGCATTGCAATTTGATGAGGCTGAGAGATTGTGTCAAATAGCTCTTGATATTCATAGAGCAAATAATGGTTCTCCTTCTTCTCTTGAAGAGGCAGCTGATAGGAGACTTATGGGTCTTATATGTGAAACTAATGGAAATCATGAAGCTGCATTGGAGCATCTTGTTTTAGCAAGCATGGCAATGGTAGCAAATGGCCAAGAGGTGGAAGTGGCGTCTGTTGATTGCAGCATTGGGGATACATTCTTATCGTTGGCTCGATACGACGAGGCCATCTTAGCATATCAGAAGGCTTTAACAGTTTTCAAGACTCACAAAGGAGAAAATCATCCAGCTATGGGATCAGTCCTTGTACGCTTGGCTGAATTGTATAACAGGACGTGGAAGATAAGGGAATCAAAATCATATTGTGAAAGTGCTCTTAAAATCTATCAGAATCCCATATCTGGGGTCCCTTCGGAGGAGATTGCTAGTGGTCTTGTGAATGTTGCAGCTATCTATGAGTCAATGAATGAGATTGAACAGGCACTTGAGTTGTTGCACAAGGCATTGGAGATACATAATGATGCCCCTGGTCAGCAAAGCACAATAGCAGGAATTGAAGCTCAGATGGGGGTCATGTACTATGTGTTGGGAAACCATACTGAATCTTACAATGCTTTCAAGAATGCGGTCTCGAAGCTTCGTGTTACTGGAGAGAAAAAATCAGCCTTCTTTGGTATCGTTCTTAATCAAATGGGTCTTTGTTGTGTGCAGCTTCATGCCTTAAGTGAGGCTGCGGAATTATTTGAAGAAGCCAAGATTGTTTTGAAACAAGAGTATGGACCCTATCACCCTGAAACACTTGGGGTATATAGCAACCTTGCTGGCACGTATGATGCAATTGGGAGGTACTTATCCACTCTTTGTGATCCTCTTTTTTTTTTTTATTATATATATATATATATATATATATATATATATATATATATATATAGACACACACTTATACCCTCTTTTGTTTGCTACAACTTACCAGCAACAAATCATTATTTTGTTTTGAGACTTTTAGCAAGGGATGTGATATGGAATCACTTGCTTCATGGCTTTTGAAATTTTTAGCTAGGTTTTAAATAAGGACTGTGGTCGCATTGTGATCCTTAATATTACAAAGAATCACAATCAAATACCGCTAATGCGACTTTAGTCACTTTGTTTTGCAATCATGGAAACATAAAAATCCAAAAATCTCATTGTCCATATTGGCGTACAAAGATCTTTTTCTTAAACCTTGATTAACAGTTTAGATCACCTATGAAATAATTATGTGAAAGTTTATTTTCTCATGCACTATGATATTCTATTTCAGGGTGGGTGATGCAATTGATATTCTGGAATACATTGTTGGTGTGAGGGAGGAAAAGCTTGGGACAGCAAATCCGGATGTTGTTGACGAAAACAGGAGGTTGGATGAGTTGTTGAAGGAAACAGGTAGAGTTCGGAACAGAAAAACCAAGTCACTTGAGAACCTTTTTGATTTTACCAGCGCTCGTACCTTAAACAACCTTGTCTTCATGGCCTGATGATAAAAGTTTGATGCTTTAATGTAGCTCTAGAAAAGCTAGGATAAAAGCATAATTGATAAAGAACTGGTCGTGATGGTGGTAGTTTATGGGGGCCAAAATTGAATTATTGAAGAGTTTAATATTTTTTTTTTTGGTAAGTTGAAGAGTTTAATATCTAATAGTTCACTTTTGCTAAGTTATGCTATATTATTTGTAGATACGATGTAATTAATCACGGTATTATTTGGATAATACCTTGTTCTGTATGTATACAAAAAAGAAGTCTATGTAATCCCAAACTTTTACTACGTGATAGAGACGTCGAAAAATTTTCATTTGCCAACTTTCTTTCATTTCTGCAATATGGGGAGCAAAAATAATTTTTGGACACCCAAAACTAAATATACCTTTGGTGATAAAAAGAAATGGATGGAGTATTTGTCAAAAAAAATAAAATGGATGGAGTAATATAATAAACGTGATAATTAGGTGATGTGATATGAAGAAAGAGAACAGAGAAAGTAGGGTATTGGATGGGTGTTTGGAATTTTAAAGTGTTTAAAAATTGTGGTTGTATCAACTAGTGTGTATGACTGGTGAATACATTACCTTTTTTTTTGGGGTGAGAAGTGAATACATTACCTTTTGATGTAGTATTATGTTTACTTTAATTCAATTAATCAGCCGGTAATTTTAATAGTTTATATTATTCTTTGGCAAATATCAAAATAGGTAATATTAGTCTCTGACAATATACCAATTTCATTAACAGATTCAATAATCAAACTACCAATACCAATGAACGTACAGAAATCAAAATATAAAATGAAAATAAAAATGACACACAAATAATGAATCAATACGAAAAATAGTGAACAAAACATACCTTTTGGTCGTTCTCTCTCTTTCAGGTGTGTCCTCTCCTTCAATGGAAGAAAAATAGTTTATGGTTTCAGAAACCAGAGTTTTATGGTTGAAGAGTCCTTTTTTTCAAATTTGTAACGTCGGAGACTTATTTGGCCAAAAGTAAACACATCTGTGGTATTTAATGCGACAACTTGGCACTTAACGTGCCACGTAGAAGACATTTACTGTGCTGATAACGGTTAAATGAATTGACAGACTAACATGTCTTGCTTTGGAATTGTTAGAGATCAATATATCTCGAAAAAATTATCAGGAACAAAATCGTCCCGTGAAAAATTGTGAGACACAAATTTGGGCATTTACTCAAGAAAAAAACTTGCACTCTCGTTTGGCGTGTTTTGAAGTTCATTAGCTGAACGACAACAGAAAGAGGATATATATGATGCAATATGCTTGGCCTTGGAGAAGAAGAGGAAATAGAATCCCAATTCTTTTTGTTTTCTTCAGCTAAATAAATCCTCTCACTCATTCACTTCGTCGTTATCTTTCATCACTGTAATCTATCTCATCTCCTAACCTTTGCTTACCTTATTTATTCACTTCTTTTTCCTAATTCCAACTCTCTTATTATATTTCATTTTTCGTCACAGGAGTGAATACCTGGTGCGCGTAGAAAACCATGGCGACGCAATCGCCACCTCCTCCCATTCCCACCGCCACAGACGAAAATCAAGGTTTTGATTTCTATCTCTTTTTCTTCTGCTAATTTTCTTATCATCGATCGCGGTAGAATCTGTAATTGCCTCTCTAGTCAAATTAGAGCATTTTGCCTATGTAAATTGTTTGTATGATGTGAATTGTTTATTTCTAGTTTTTTTTATTGGAATCTTCTTGCTTCTGTTAGTCCTCGCTCGATTAACTGATAATTTCGCACATCGAGATTTCTATCCTTTTTTTGCGGTAAATTTTGTTTGACGTTGAGCTCAATTGTTCCCCTTGTGATTCAAAATTCGTGTACATGATTACCTCGTGCACAATTTTTTTTATGATTCTAATGTATAATTCTGATTCGCCAAAGTGCCGTTGACGCTAAAGATACTAATGCCTTATTGTTACTGATGGATTGCTGTTTTCAACAAAATAACAGCAAGCACAAATTCCTTATTGTGATACTGTCTACACTAGAAAGAAAGTCTATTTCGGTGAATCTACACTACTTTCTCTGGTAATTGACCACTCAGCACCATGTCAGTCTCAGACTGTTTCTCCAACTCTTGGAGTTTCCCTTAAACTGTGTTTTAGAATCATTAAAAAAAATTGAATCTTAACTTTCCAAAAACCTTATTTCATTTTTTTTTAAGATCCAAAATTTGTGGTTCCAAGGAGAGTATAAGGGTGTGTTCAGGAGTTTGTTGGGGAGGGAAAGGGAGGGAAGGGTTTATGATTTTGTCTCTTTAGTTCCCAATTTCATTTTGGAAGGATCACACAACTTTGTATTCCAGTAGCCTTTATATGCATTTCCTCCACCATCTTTGGGACTTAAAAATTTTGTGATATTTATGTGACTTGTAATTTGTTTTTCTTAATTTATCCCCAACTTACATAAATTTCATGCTATCTGGAGTGTTTTTAACTTCGTCAACAATATCTTTATTGGCTACTATAAGACAGGTTCCTTAGTTTCTTTTATCATTCCTGCTTTAGTCCTCTGCTCAATTGGAAATGGACATGTCCTCTATCTTTTATACAGTCTTCATTGGCAATGTTTAACTTCGACTTTGCTCCTTTAAATTGATCTCCGATGATTGCTTTCATGGTTCCAATTTTGAGTAATGTATTATTTTGTTCAAGTATTTCCTAGTCATTTTATCTAAAAAGGGAATACACTATCTGAGAAAAAGGACACTACCAATGACAACACAAAATCTGAAAAATAGGCTAATCTTTTAGTTTATCATTTTGGATGGTGGCCGATAAACAGATTAATATAGTAATGATATTTGCACATATTATATTCTCACAAACCCTTCAGAAACTCTGAGATGGACTTATATGGACCAATCATAAAATAGCCTGCAGTTGGACCAAAGTTTTATCCATAGGTGTTTTTGCAGGTTTGATATATTCTGCATGTTATGCTAATCCATAAAAAAGAAAGATAGAGTATTTTTGCATCTTTTAAGAAGGAATTAGATTATGACTTTCTTAACCTTATATGGATTAGCATGGAAAAGGGAAAACCATGAGACAGAAAAGATATATGAGAAAATATATTTGACATATGAGACTGAATAATTATAATGCCTTGACAACTCTGTATGTAGTTATATGCTTACACAAGTACATTGCCCTTCACTGTGTGTGAACGACTAGTAGCTAGCTACTGCCCTGACCAAGAAAACTCGCAACGGCAAATATTATTTCTCAATAGATTCCCTATTTTTCTCAGAGCAAAGGTTACGTTGCTGTCATCATTTATTGTACTATTTGTCGTTGAATGTTTCCATGCTTGATCGATTCGATTTGCTAGCAGAATGTTTCAGATACTTTTGAAGTTATTTTGTTTTGGGTATGAGCTGATTTTCTTTTCTGAGATTTAGGTGCTGAAACCGTGCAACAGAAAATTGTGGATCAGCAAAATGCCAGAGAGGAGCCTGTTAAACCCAGTTCAGATGCATCAGTCTTCGTCAACTCACAACCATTGCGTGAAGAACAAGTTCAGAATGCTGTGAAATTTCTTTCACACCCGAAAGTTAAAGGTTCACCTGTCATGTACAGGCGGTCATTTCTGGAGAAGAAGGGCCTTACAAAGGAGGAGATTGATGAAGCTTTTCGGCGTGTGCCAGTAAGCTAGGGTTTTTTTAAGAAACGAAATTATCATTTAGTCAATTTTCTGGATTGCTCTTTAACAGCCCACCAGTTACTTACCAGTTTATCACTTTTCTGTATGTTCATCTTTTTTAAGTCTTAGCTTGATTTAATTCACAGGATTCAGCTCCAACTGTGCAGACAGCTGGTGTAAATCAAGGTGAAGCATGTTATACTGTACTTTTCTATTGTACCTTTGGGTTGAGTCAAACCACTTGTGAAATCTCCATTTAATTAGTTTCAGTAGAACTGGAAGGATTTTTGCTGTAGTTAAATTTTGAACTTGCCAACAGATGGACAATTGAAATTCTCATCAAACATTCAGCAACAGGCCCAACAACAAACCTTGCAGCCGGGTTTACCTGCTTCCACTGCTGTTAATACCTCATCAGGAATCTTATCACGGACCAGATTTCACTGGTACCATGCCCTTATTGCAGTTGGATTACTGGCTGCTTCAGGTGCCGGAACAGCTTTAATTATTAAGGTATTACCACCAACTGTTGTGCATGACGCCATCTAAATTGGCATTTTAATAAGGGTTTATTGATATGCTGTGCTGTGATCAGTTTGTTGTTGACATTCTAATTCGTTTTTGTGCTTGATATATTGATGCATGCACAAGTTTTATCACGTTGTTGTTTGATCCTCGCTGAACTTTAAGCATGCTCCATGTTTTAGAAGTCCATTCTTCCTCGGTTGAAATCTTGGATACGTAAGGTTGTCTTAGACGAAGATGATGAACAATCAAAGGAAACTAACAGCAAACCCAGTTTGGCGGAAGAAGCTGCTCAAGCAGCAAAGTCAGCTGCAGCTGCAGCTGCAGATGTTGCAAAAGCAAGCCAAGAAATGCTGGCTTCAAAAGGAGAAGGTGGGTTTATTAGATCTTTATTTTGCATGGTATAAAATGTCTTCAATTTGTTTCTGTACCCCTACTCCTGCTCGACATATTTTATTCTGAGGATTTGCTGCAGTTATTGGCTTATTGCAACATCTGACTTTAAACTTTGCAGATAGAAAATATTTTGTGGAAGTTGTGAGCCTCCTAGATAAGCAAATTCAAGAAATGAAGTTAATGACAAATGCTATAAGAAGATTAGAAGGTAATTGGGCAATATAATTTAATCTATTTATTGGTGGTTTCATGTCAGAAATTCTTGTACATTTATGCTGGAGATTTATACCTGTTAAATATTTAAGTTCTTACTGAATATCTGATTCTGCCAGACTATGGAACAAGTTATATCTTCTAATGATGTGTATGTCTCAGGGCAAGAAGATATCCGATTCAGTCAAACAAGTTCAAAGGTTAGAGATAAATAGACTTAGATGGGACTGTCTCAAGTCTCAATATCTTATATGAAATTTTGGCACACATTCCGATTCTCATTTGAGTTGTCTAAGATTTAACATTTGACGACCACATTTTTTTTAAATATTTACAGCAACTTATTGTGAATGGAAAAGTAGACCACGACTTGCGTTCAGGTCATAATCTTGGTAGTTAAATTTTAAATAAATTAGTCTTATTGTCTGAATTATTACCTATAATTAGAATGTTTTATGCAGTGAGATCTTTATCTCCACCTGCAGCTGTTGAACCATCGGGTCCTCCTCATCCAAAGTCATATATGGAGGTAGTGATTATCTTGCTTTATTAAGTATCTGTTTTGCACATCCCCCCACTGGCTCTTCCTTTTACTTATTATATTTATTTATGGATCATACCCGAATGCTTGTCATTTTCAGCATCGTCATCATGCCTTGAAGGTCACTTCTAGTACTATCAAAATATAACATTTAGGCATCAATTACTTTGGGATTTGACTATGGATTATACATTTTCTGTTATGGCCATTGTATTTTTGAGTTGTGCTTCTAAAAGTGACCAAATCAGCCCTGCTAATTGGGTTTGCATGATTGAGACCTTAAACAAGGTAGATGAAATAGTGATTTACGTGTATTTTTTGTCTTTTTGTTCGTTGGCACTGGTTATTACAGTCTTCAATATCAGTTGTGTAGTTTGTGCCTGATTTACTTTATTTGCTTCACCTATTAGTTGTTTAAAACATTTGAGAGTATTTGCTTCTTCCAATGAGAATCTCCATTTTGTGTTTTAATAAGGCAGTAGTTTCACCTTATTTTCTGACTTTATCTGAAGACAATTTTTCCCCCTCCTAGTTGCACCTTCTCTCTTCTGTTTCTTAACTTCAATTTCTTGAAACAACTAACCATAATCAGATTTTACTTTTTCACAGTTATTGCTATAGGTTATAATTAAGGTAGCAAAGCCCCCTAGAGTAGTATTTGGTGTTTTTGCTGGGAAGTCACGTTCATGATATTCATAAACATAAAAACAGAAACTTGAATTCTTTAGTTATTAATGAAAGTATACTTTGTCCGTATATGATGGAATGGATACTTTTTCTTCTCCCTTCCTTTGAGACCTTAACACTTTTTTTTTAACATTTGCATTTCTTCAATTTTGCAGATAATGGCTATGGTACAGAGGGGGGAAAAGCCTTCTAATATTAGAGTAAACCTTTTTGCTTTTTATTCTGGATAAATTTAATTGCATGCTAAAATCACAATTTACACACCTCATTTCTGCACCATTAAAGCTTATTAAAAAACATGAAGCAAAATTAATGAAGTTTAACATTTAAGGAGAGGTGTTGCTGTGTACTAAAAGATTATGGTGTGCAAATAAGATTGTTCTTCTATATTAGGTTTACCAAATTTATGTGGCCAGTTACTTTTATAAAATACTGTGTTTTAATGCAGGATATCAATGATTTACCCCCCAACCCTAGTCAACAACCGTCAAATCCTCGCTTATTGCCTAAATCCAAGGTTTATTACAGAGTGCTTTGCATTTCCTAAATAGTTTAGGTTTATAAAGTTTTTTATTTAACTTACACAAGTATTAAGTTTTTGAACTTTATTTTTGTTCATCTTTGAGGATTTTGTCAGTAAACTCATATGCAGCATGATGTTTCCTACATATTTAAGATCTGGTTGCTGACCATTTTTGTGAAGATGATAGGTCCTTCAATTGGACCATCAAGGATAAGACAGTTGATCTAGTGATAAATCTAATTTCTAGATTATGTTTTGCTAGGATCCTAATGTTATATTTACAGAAACTTAAAGTACTATGGTAGCTTTATAATTACCTACTATTTAAAAACGTCAATTTACTAGGATAGATTTAAATTGGTCTCATTCTCCTTAGAAAATACATTTTAGTGTGGTGGTGGACTACTTGATTTTTAAACTGGACCACTGCATCTAATGTTAACGCTTATTTAAGCTAAAAGATAGGAAAAAGGGATTTGAAAAACCAGTGAAAAAAGATATTTTGTATGTTACATTTGCTAAGATATTTTGTATGTTACTTTTGCTAAGATATCAGATATGATTATGCATCTATTTGAGTTCTGGCTTCTAACACCAGACATCCAAATTGAGCAGTAATTTATGCATAAATTCCTAATATTCCTTTCTCTGGTATTATTTTATATAAATCTGATTGTCTGTTTCAACTCCTGGGTAGCCTTGGGAAACAGGTCAGGTGCAAAACACGTCTACCCAAGTGTTTCAGCCTCAAGCAAATGGTGAAGCATCGAATATCAAGGTCCAAGATACCACTCAATCAAATGGGGATGACCCGGCACCCTGGTGGCAGAAGAAAAATGTCAGAATCAGAGAAATTGATGAAAATGAGTACAATGCAGCACCTTATGGTGCTGCTTCCAGTCAGCAGCCTCTACAACGTGTGTGGGTTCCTCCTCAACCTCCACCGATAGCTATGGCTGAGTCTGCAGAAGCTATCAGACGCCCGAAACCAGTGGCCCAAAAGGAACAGGTGTCAGATAATCAGACAGTACGTCGTTCTTCAGATATCTCTGGTGAGGTGAATGGGATCCCAAAACAGTCGGAATTTGAAGCTACTGTAGAGGACAGTAATACCGGCTCGCATATCAGCTCTGGTGAGATTCAAGAAGACAATGAAGTCAGATATGAAGAGCAATAAAGGAGAATCATATGATCTATCATGGTAAACATCAAGTTGGAAACAGAAATGAAGTAGTCCCAAATTCTGTATAAACTGGACACAATCTTTATTTCATTAACTGGACATCACTACAAGATGCAGAAGAGGGTGTCATTTTCATGAAAGAATTATGGTACTAGAAGTATACACTATTCTAGGTATTATTTTTGAGATATTTTACACTTTTATGATGTTCCATTTTTACAGTCATCATCACTTACTACTACTAGTGCTCGCAGTAATAAAAATCCCATGTGGAATGCGATCATTTATGGCCTCCAAACGAACCATTATTAGTTTATAAAGAAAAATCCAATGAGCCCCTAGCTAGTAACATAACATTATGAATTAAACATTAGTAAATTCTCTGATGGTAACTACAGCCTCCTTTGGATATAAACTTGTTTTCTTAATCATCACTGGCTGCATCTATGGACAAGTAACACGAGAACACCATCAAGAGAGATAAACCTTTATATAAGTAATATAAATAAAGGATCTTTTGAGATTATGATCAAACTGTTTTTGTGTTTACAGTTTTACAGAATTGTGAATGATAAAGAACTTTAAACCTAGAAAGCATGCTGCATTACTTGAAATAGGTGGTTTGTTTTTTCTACTTTTCTTTCGCTTATATTGTTGATGCAGTAGGTCCCATCCTTTGTCATGAATGCATCCATTGCTTGAGTCCTTGAATGGAAACGTACTGTATGTTGCCATTCAGTGGAGAAGAAGCTGGGCATAAAGCCATGACTTCATTGTAATGCACAAACACTAGAGATTGTTCTCTTCATTTTGGCTCTAACAACACTACCCATGAAGTGCATTGTATAGCAAAACCCACTGTGACAAGATAATTGTATTCTGAAACGAATCTCCCCATATAACTAAGCACTCAGCCGCTAACAGACAAATTGGAAAGGGAGATATTCTTTTTTTTTCCCGTTATGTGTACAACAAAGTGGATTAGTTTATTTAATTGTTTAACCTAGGGGTGTGGTTGAGCGGTTGGGGCTCATCCTCCCTTAACCAAGTGTCGAGGGTTCGATCCTCGCCTTGGGTACGGAGCAACTTTAAATCTCTGGGCCAGCTGTCCCACCCTTCGAGGTGCCTTCAATCCAGCGAGGGGATTAGTCACTGCGTTCGGCTTTAAGCAAACTTGCAGCAAGTGAAACTTCAAAATAATTGTGGGTGGATGCGAATTGCATAATATGGACTAGTTCGAATCTTTTGCGTGATTGGTCTATTGCACGTGGCTTAGGGAGTCTTGATGATGCAGGTAGTAGTACTAGTCACATTGCTAGTAGCGACACGTGGAGTAAACCGACCCAAGGTTGTGTGAAGTGCAACATTGATGCTTCATTCTCATTGACTGAGAATAAAGTCGGTATTGTCTAATGTATCCGTGACGCTTTGAGTAATTTTATTGGAGCTAAAACTCATTGGTTTTCCCCTGAGTGGTGTTCTTATGGGTGAAACTATGAGTTTGCATTTGGCTATTGGCTAAGTTCGTGAATTGGGCTTCAAGAATATTATTTTCGAAATGGATGCCAAGATGGTGGTCAATGCTTTTAACTCTAATAAGATTGTTATTCCTAAATTTGGTTGTTTGATTTCAGTTTGTAAGACTCTTTTTAGTTTTTTGCAGCAATAACTCTCATGTAGAGTTTACTAGGAGGAATGCTAATAAGGTTGTTCATTCCCTTGTTGGGGTGTCCTTATTTACATCTAGCCCTTAAGAGTGCTATGATATTCCTACATATGTATTATTGATTTGATTATGAATGAAATGTACTAAGTACTTTGTGTAAAGAAAAAAGACATTCATTATCATTAATAAATATCCAATTATAATTAGTGAGTGTTTTGGGATCATACTATCAGTGATTATAAAATTTGCTCGTGGTTAGCTTATATTTTTGCATAAGAGAAATAAAAAACAAAAGAATCAAACAGAAATACATATGAAAGATAATGTACCAAAGTAAGAAAAATAAAATATGAAAGACCAAACTGAAATGGATATGAAATATAAAAGTCCAAAGTGAAGAAAAAAATAAAAGATAAAATTGAAATTTTGGTCAAAAATAAAGAACTAAAAGTGCAATTTAGTCTTATTAAATGATTTTTATTATCTAATCTTTGTCAAATGTTGTTTAAAAAGTATTCTTTGATTCTTGTTTGTTTATTAATGAATATCCTTATGATCTTTACTAAAGAAATAAAAAAATCTCAATAAAAAAATAATTTAATGAATTCTTTAATGTACAAAACTGGATAATAAATAATTATAAGTTTTATTTGACTGTTGGTGAAAAAAGTTCCGTTTGACTAGATAATAATAAATTAACAAGTTAAGTAAATTTTTTTAGTTTGAACAAAATGACAAATAAACACGACACACATACAATTTAATAAACACACTCGATGCAACGAATAAAAAACTCAAATAATTCTTAGAAAAAAGAAAGTGATTCTCCCGTAAAATACATAACAATCAAGCTCTAAATATGAATTGAAAATTGTCAATTGCCAACATGAAATAAAATTTGTCAATGCAACTAATAATGACTAATAAGTTAAGTGGTTAGCATGGTGATTTGCTAATAAGTTTGTAACTAAATCTTATTAGAAATTTTAAAAGAGTTCAGATCAATCACATGACAGATTTTAGATTTAAAGGTTCGACTAGACAAAAGAATAGAAAAAAAAAAGTTTAGTTGACACTAAACTTTGTCAATAAGTTGAGAGTTGAGACTAAACGGAATATAGGGGAGGAGTATTTGATGATTCCACAAGTTGCACACTTGTCCTCACCCTATTTCGTCTTCATTCCATATATTACTCGGTTTTCCTTTCGCATTATTTTTGGTACTTTTTTTTTTACAAGAATATTTTTGGTACTTATAGGTGTGTATGAGAACTTGATTGGCCACGTGTGTATGTCCAACTTTGTCTATCTATGTGGTTTTCTTTCGACTTTTTGTTATATCCAATATTCGAATATGAGACTTGGGATCCGAGTCAATTACTATTTAGACTGTAGTTTCCTTTGGCATTAATAAACAATAAAAGTAAGTCTAAAAAAATCAATAAAAATATCATAATAACCCGATGCTACTCAAAAAAAAAAAAACACATCCATTGTTGGACGCACTTGTGTGCTTGGCTATTAAACTAGTAAAAGTAAAACCATTTTCTGTCTGTCACCACATCCTCTGTCTTTCTCTTCTGCAGCTACCAATCTTGTTCTTGTTATATTCGACAAACAGAGAGAGAGAGAGACTTTGGTTTTTTCATTTGTTGTTCAAACTGAAAGTTTAGTTGTTGTGATGGCTCTCAATTTGTCTTCTCCAGCTGAACTCAAATCCATCTTTTTCACTGATTCCTTCAAGTCTAACTGCCTCTCATCAAAATTCCCAGGTTTTTTCTTCTCTTCATTTATTTACCCTTTCTTGTCTCTTCAAAAGTCAACAACATTACCCTGTATCGGTGTTATATAGTATGATGTTTTATTTGTGACAAACTATTTTTGATTATGGTGTTCTGATTTAATTTCATTGAACAATTGTTTGATTCGCAGGTGGTTTTGCTTTGAAAAGAAAAGAGTGTGGAAAAGGAGTTTATTGCTCAGTGCAGTCACAACCAGGCCCACCACCAGCCTGGCCAGGACGAGCTATCCCAGAAGTAGGTCGCAAGACTTGGGAGGGACCAAAACCTATTTCCATTGTCGGTTGTACTGGTTCAATTGGAACTCAGGTATTGCTTTGCTGCAATCTAATTTCACAGTTGAATTAACAACCTGAAATGTATCAAAAATATGTTGGAATGACAATTGATCTAAAGCTCAACTTGCAATATTATGTTGCTTGCAAATATTTGTTAGGAACTTAGGAATAATTCACATCTTTTGTGCTTCAGTACTAGTAGTTGTCTCTTATAAATCTTTCAAATGAAGTTATTGTTTTTCTTTTTCCTTTGCTTTTGCTCATAATTTGTTGCTTAGTCCTTGTAGGGCAACGTGATTCTCTTATTATTTGATGTAATGTACCTTTTCCCTTTATGCTTTTGTAGACGCTAGATATCGTGGCGGAGAATCCGGATAAGTTTAAAGTCGTTGCGCTCGCAGCTGGTTCAAACATTACTCTTCTCGTTGATCAGGTAAACTTTGGATTTATCTGCAATTATTTGTTAAATCTTGATGGACTCACTCCCACGGCTAATTTACTAGTTACACGGATTTATTCATGAGCATTTATGAAAGGGCTAATTTACTAGTTATACGGTGCCGAGTGGTAGGGCCATCTCCCAACCTGGTTTTGTTTTCGGAAAACTCGGGTTTAGTCATAAGCATTTATGAAAGGTTTCATTATTTTGCTCTGAAATGACAAATCAAAAAAGACTAAACAAGTTCAAAACTAAATTAATCGGTATGGTTTAAGGTTCAGTCAATCAATCTCATATTTTCAATATACTGACTAGGAAAAAGAAAGATTAATCTCATTTGATATTTATGTTGCACAGGTGAAAAGATTTAAGCCACAACTTGTTGCTGTTAGAAACGAGTCTCTAATTGCTGAACTTGAAGAGGCGTTGCGTGATGTTGAACAAAAACCTGAGATCATCCCTGGAGAGCAGGGAGTCATTGAGGTGGACATCTGGTTTGTTCATATGATGCTATTTGGCTTAGAAAACCAATATTGTTTTATAAGATATAGTTTATATGTTCTCAGGTTGCACGTCACCCAGATGCGGTCACTGTGGTCACGGGAATAGTAGGCTGTGCGGGACTAAAGGTAACCTCTTTTCCCTTTTTGGCGCCTCTTGGTAACCAACCTATTTGCTATGTTATGGAAGAGCTCTTCTGCGTGCATGCATCTACACGCCTTTTTAGTAACTTCATTAATCACATCCTGGAATTTAGCATATGTTTCGATACACGTCCACGAGGCATGGCACGTGTTCCAAAGCCTCCGCTTGTGAGAAGGACGAATATTTGCGTTGGCTTCAACGTTCAAAGGCCAAACAAATAGAGAATCAAACTTTGAAAAACATCTTTGTTGCTGCTATCATCAGTTCATCATCATCATCATCATCATTATTATTAATGAAAATATTAACGATAACGTTCAAATTGTATCTCACTAGGAGTAAAATCACGACACGTGCTATTTAATGTTTTTTTTATACTAGGACATTGATTGTTCGAAAGGACAGTGATTCAATGATCTTAAAGTAAAGGATGTCATTATATATATATATATATATATATATTACAAGCATAACTGCATAAGAAAATTGCTTATATGACCCCTATTGCATGAACTTGGTAATTTCTTTCCAGTTGCAACTTGCAACTCCATTGTTAATTTGTTCCTCAAGTAAACGAACATTTATTTTTTAGTAAATAGTCAAATTAACACTCAAAAGATATAGCATTGGTAATATTAGTCATTGAATGATGGAAATTACACCCAAAATCTCTGAATGTGCATTTTTCGGTCAAGTTAGTTCCACATTATAAACCTTTGAGACAGATTCAATCAGGTAAATGTACATTCAGGGACTGGTTTGGCAACTAAATGCCTATATAGGGATCATGGATGTGATTTTCATGATTTCATCATTCGTGTACTAATATGATTTTCATCAAGGACTTTTTTGACTATTTACTTGTTTTTGTTAACAAAAACCCTTGCAAAACTAATCAGTGAGAAAAGACACAATTTAAAGATGTTGTTACTTACCTTATATCAGATAAGAGATATTAAAATGCTGAAATTCTGCTCATTATTTTATTAGCCAACAGTTGCGGCCATAGAAGCAGGGAAAGACATAGCCTTGGCCAACAAAGAGACATTGATTGCTGGAGGTCCTTTTGTCCTCCCTCTTGCTCAGAAACATAACGTAAAAATACTTCCTGCTGATTCCGAACATTCTGCCATTTTTCAGGTAAAAAAACACCTAATCTGTTAAAGTTATTATGTGTACAACTGCAACATGATTAATAGATAATACCCGTTTATTTATTACACATTTTTCTCTGGCTTCGACATCTTTTTTATTAAGGTATTTTTCGCTGCAGTGTATCCAGGGGTTGCCAGAGGGTGCACTTAGGAGAGTTATTTTAACTGCATCCGGCGGTGCTTTTAGGTGCGTAAAATATACCTAACACAACTGCAGTTTTACTGTTTTGCATGTTCAGTTGCTCATTTTTTTTCTTTTTATGTTGGACATTTTTATCTTTTCTGAAATGAAAGGGAACCGAAAGGGATTTCGTGGCACTCTAAACTTTCTTATGTATGTCTGTCTGAAAAAACAGGGATTTGCCTGTTGAGAAACTGAAAGATGTTAAAGTTGCTGATGCATTAAAACATCCCAACTGGAGCATGGGGAAAAAGATAACTGTGGACTCTGCTACACTATTTAACAAGGTATGGTTTTCTTCCGTTATCCGTCTGATTAAGTGGTTTGAATTTCCATGCTATAACGCAAATTTGTTCTACCTTCTCACAGGGTCTAGAAGTGATTGAAGCACATTACTTGTTTGGAGCTGACTATGATCATATTGATATTGTTATTCATCCACAATCAATCATACATTCAATGATTGAAACACAGGTTTAAACCTTGTACTATGTTGTGTTCGCTCCCGCCTTTTGATATTCATATATTCAGATACTCATGTATGGTGAATAATAGCCCATACAAGGAGATGGAGATCAATAAATATTGTTAACTCCTTATCTAATACTAAATTATTTCTTTCTAGGATTCATCTGTTCTTGCACAATTGGGGTGGCCTGATATGCGTTTGCCAATTCTTTATACATTATCATGGCCTGAGAGAGTTTATTGTTCCGAAGTCACTTGGCCTCGGCTTGATCTTTGCAAGTACTATCATTTTTCCCTTGTGCTTACTTAATTCATCCCCATTAGTTTCTTTTTAGTTCATACCCCATACTCAAGAAAATAGTTTCCCTTGCAAGCATGTTGGAAAGGCATGAACATAAACTATCATCCTGTAATTCTAGCATGTTTGGTGAATCACTTAATTGAATTAAATGTTTGTTCGTAGTTCGTTTTACCGAGCCGTATTTGAATTATGATTATTCAGGCTAGGTTCACTTACATTTAAAGCTCCTGACAATATTAAGTATCCATCCATGAATCTTGCGTATGCTGCTGGCCGCGCTGGAGGCACCATGACAGGAGTTCTAAGTGCAGCAAATGAGAAAGCTGTAGAAATGTTTATTGATGAGAAGTAAGATTTTTTTGTTATTTTCCTCATTACAACTTCCAAGTGTTACACTAGGAATTTTGCTGAATATTTATCTTTAAACAAAAAACTGACATTAATGGCTATTTTGCTTTTTGCAGGATTAGCTATTTGGATATTTTCAAGGTTGTGGAGCTAACATGTGAAAAGCATCAAGATGAATTGTTGACCTCGCCTTCTCTCGAGGAAATTATTCATTATGACTTGTGGGCACGAAAATATGCTGCTAGTTTGCAAAGCTCTTCAAGCTCCATTCCTGTTCCTGCATGAGGCTGGTTTAAGAATTGGTGGTTGTGGCTGATTCCTACCAGCTGCTAGTGTTAGCATATTTCAACCATAATTTCTTTCGGCATTGAACAATTGTATACAATGTTAGCATGATACATCTCCCAGATATTGACAGATATAAAGGTTTTTAACTTTTTATCAAATGGAATGCTTATTATGTATTAACATAGTTCAATTGAACTTTTAGTTTGGTCATAATTTCATTGAAAATAATTCGTCTGTTTTTTAGTAATTTACTCCTGATATGTTTGGTATCATAACAATTCCCCTTAAAGAAAAGTCCAATTGGCTCAGTTCTGTTTGGCCAAAACATGCTTGTATAAGAAGGACAAGACACTAATTAACAGGAATTGATATGGTCAAATAGTCACGATGTCTCCCATGATGTACCTGAATATATCAGTTGTTAGTTGAAAGCGGGGAATAAGCAAAGCATAGGCAAGGACAAAAATAAGTTATGTCTGCCACCACTTTGATATAGTGGGCTGCGCACTTCCATAGTTTTAATCTGAAATTGGACATAGCTGGCCTATTGTGACCTATTTACATTTCATAAACCCACTCAACCAATGTATGTTTAGCATAATAAGTGCCCCTTATAGGAACAAGGATACAGGGACAAGGAAATGCCCCAAGAGGCCTCTTATAGGAGGTTGAATATTGACTAATATTGCACTGATGATGCATCAACTAGGAGGAATGCCATCAATATCAGTAATCATTGCATTAGAATCGTTATTACCAAAAGAGGGTCAACACATAACTTTACAAAGGATGTTACTTCCAAAATGATGATATTGATAAAGGAAACTTCTAATAGCACACAAACAACATATGAGAGATAAAGAGAGATGAATACCCAATAACATAAGATACTCACCCTGATATAAGGATATGGTTCAAGTTTTGAGTATGACCTCAAACACATGAAGACAAATACAAGTGCCCACTTGGGTCTATTCTGTATAAAGGGAATTGCATCTTCATGCAAAGGTATGCTTTTAGCCTCAAGCTACTACACAGGCGAATCAAGAAGAACCTCAAGCCTGTTGGAGAAATAGGAGAGAAGTTGGTAACGCTGTTCTTTCACCGCAGAAAATGAGACACAAATAACGGTATCGTCCGACACTTTATGTTTGCAATGTGTTTTGGTCCACCATATGCATTGCAACTCATAAAGTGGATTTATTTAAAAAGTAAATGCCCAAATTCGTTCCTCAAAAATCAGAGACCAATTTAGTACTTAAGAAATAAAAAATATCAGTCTGATTCTTTAAAAAAAATCAGATGTGGATTGAATTAGTCATTGATATAGACTATAATATCCATAAGAACTATCATACAAAGAACTAATTTGACCATATTTGAGCTTTGTAAGGGCCGATTTAGGGATATACTCTTATTTAAAACAGTGTTATTTTGTCCAAAAGAAAATATAAAATAACAAACTATTCTTTAAATTTCTTAGATTATTGTTCTTGAAAGCTTTTATTAGTCTTCGTGAAAATGAGAAATTAAATAGAAAGAATACAAGAGTTAAATAAATCCTACAAAATTGTACGGGTAATGGAGGTTCATTCCTTCATGGTCTTCGAACTTAAGTCAGCATCGCTATTTGGTGCTGCACGAGTTGATGACGGTTATGTTAGGTAGGCAGATAAAAAGTCCAAAGTTGAAACAAGCAGCTATGACTTATCATACAAAGGAATTTTTTTAGTTATTGTTACTAAATATTGGGTGATCATTATACAATAATCCAATGGATAGTACATATTAGCCACAATTTAGTTTTTCTGTGGTGAGTGAGCGGGTAAATGAAAACACTGGCTAGTACATGTTTGCCACAATATAACTTTAGTGTGGTCACTGAATTTTTTCATTGATAGGAAAATGACTATTATGCTCATTTAGTAACAATTACTAAACTATTCTTTAGTACCACAAGTCGGACTCGAAACAAGCTTTTGAGAAGGTAATAAACTCAACCTTAACCCCCGCTTCTTTTCATTGTCAAGAACTCGGTTTTAGTGTTTTTTCAATTTTTGATAAGAGTCGTACCTTTTCATAAACTTTGTTGTTCTTCAGTTGATCAACAATATAATTCTCAATTCTTTTTGTATTAACTTATAAAGCCCTCAAAGTGGGCGGAGAAGAGCTCAGCAAATAGAGGTTAAGAAGATATTGAGTTCGGCTTGAGACCCCGATACCATGGTAGTGTCATTTTCGAGAGGTTCAGTGGAAAAAATTTACACTTAAATTTGTCTTCAGCACCACAGTAGCGAAGCATCAGGTGGAAGTAGTCGATATGATCGTCGGGGTCCCCCACAACATCGTATATGTTGTGAGTAGGCGATTTCTCTAGGGATAGGATAGGATGTTCGTCTATCCTTCGAGTGAATGGCCCACGACGGGACGAACCTGGGCTCCTTGAGCTATTCCTTGGAGAGGGCTCACGTCGACCTTTTCTGGGTGGCAGCTGATGAAGAATTATATGGAAATCTCTAGATATAGAGAATACTAAAGAATATTAATGAAGCTTCTAGACACTCTACTAAATAAGATGAAACTAAGCACTAGGAAATCTTAACTTTTCTAGATCCTTCTAGTCATATAAACTAGGGTATCCATATCTCTAGAGTTTTCTTTTGTAATAAATGCTTCTAGATCCTTCTAGTTTGTAATGTAAGGCCCTACTAGAGTAGTATAAAAAGGGCTCATCACCAAGCATTTGTCATTCAAGCAATATTCAAGCAATAACAAGTTCTCTTGAGAAATTAGAGAGTTCTCTCTTTCTCTACCCTTCCCTTGTCCCTAAGCCAGCGACTTTAGATGTCTGTCGTGCGCTCGCTTGGTCCTCCAAGGTGACCTACCATGGCCATGAGCATGACAACGAGGTGAAGAGGACGCGACCAACGAAGTATGGTCACATGTCTCATTAGTCCAATTAGCTGAATCTGGGGAAGTTGAAGGAGAGCTATGGGTCACCTCGAACCTCTCCCTGTGTGATGTTAGTGCCGACGAGAGTGGGGACGATGTACGGGAGAGCAGTGACACCTGGATGCTACAACCTCCGGTAGTGGCGAGCAGAGATGTCCTCGTTCGAGAATTGGAGCAGTACACTACAAGAAAAACAGGGATTAGCGAGGGATTTTTCCCTCGCAAAATGACCAAAATCCCTCGCTAATGGTCATTTGCGAGAGAATTAGTGAGGGACCAGTTCCCTCGCTAAATCCCTCCCTCGCTAATGTCTACCTCAATTTTTGTGCGAATTTTCAAATTTCAAATTTGAATGGCTTGTTTTTTATTTTTTTATATATTTACTATTATATTATTAATGAAAGGGTTAAATATGTTTTTAGTCCCTACAAAATTTCACTATTTTGTTTTTAGTCCCTATAAAAAATTTCATCAACTTTTAGTCCCTATAAAATTTCACAATTTTGTTTTAAGTCCTTATAAAATGTAAACTCGTGTATGCCTTTAGAATTTTGAATGATATTTTGCATACACGTTAAAGATATTAAAAATATCTCCCTCACAAAAAATAAACTCAAAATTTGATTTCTAGGGTAGTATTTCCTTTAATTTGTTTATCGAATCTTTTGCACTTAAAAAATTTAGATTTAATTTATGCGTTGTTAAAAAATTCAAAGTTTTTCTGGAAGAGATGTTTATAATGTCCTCAACATGTATGCAAAACATCACTCAAAAATTCAATGGATTTATAGGGACCAAAAAAAAAAATTGAAATTTTATAGGGACTAAAAGTCGATGAAAAATTTCATAAGGACTAAAAACAAAATAGTGAAATTTTGTAGGGACTAAAAACATATTTAACCCTTAATGAAAATTATTTTATATTATTAATTTTGTAGGTGGTGGTGGTGGTGGTGGTCGAAGGTGGAGAGAAAGAGAAAAGAATGTCGTAGGTGGTGGTGGTGGTGGTGGTGGTGGTGGTGGTCGTGGGTGGTGGTTGTTGGGTGGTGGTTGTTGTGTGGTGGTGGGTTAGTGTTTATAGGTGAGAGAGAGAGAGAGAGAGTAGAGGAAGAGGAGAGAAGAAGAGTGAGGGTAGTTGGTTGGTTGTGTGGTGGTGGTGGTTGTTGTGTGGTGATGGGTTAGTGTTTGTAGGTGAGAGAGAGAGTAGAGGAAGAGGAGAGAAGAAGAGTGAGGGTGGTTGGTTGGTTGGTTGTGTGGTGTTGATGGTGGTGGTGGTGGTGGAGAGTAGAGGAAGAGAGGAAGGGAAGAGGAATGGTGAAGAGGAGAGAAGAATAATGAGTGTTGTGAGTGAGAAAGAAGGGTAGAAACAGATTTAAGTAAAAAAAAAGAAAAAAAATTGCGAGGGAACAACATTTCCGTCGCTAATTGTTACTTTATTTGCGAGGGATTTTAATTTTCGTCGCTAACTTCCTTGATTCGCGTGAATTTGACTGAATTTTCCCTCCAAACCATTAGCGAGGGAAATTTCCGTCGCTAATAGCTTCAAATCCGTCGCTAATCCCTGACCAAAACGACAGATTCAAATTCCGTCGCTAATCCCTACAAATCCGTCGCTAAATCAGATTTTTGCGAGGGATTGTTTTTCCCTCGCTAATGTCCCTCGCTAATAACTGATTTTCTTGTAGTGGTACTATCCTCGGCTGCGGCCATGTCCCTCTGGGTTATTCGAGCGTTGTGGTCTGCGATACTTCTGGCCTAATCATTGAGCAGGGCAATCAGGTTTTGAATGGCCTGCGCTGGGAGGGGAACCATGGGTGCTGCAGCAAGGATCAGCTTCGTCGCAACAAGGGGACGGGTGGCAACGGTCCTTGAATTGGTGTTTCCTCCGCTAGGATAGTCTGAACATGACCTTCCGGTGTAAGCGATTGCCGAGGTTGGATCTTGATCTGGGGGGCCTTGTGTCCGAAGTTGGCGTCTTGGAGGCATAGGTGAGTGATCTGGAGTGGATCTCGAGAAGTGAGAAAGATGAGAGTGTTGGTGCTCCCACTGTGGTCGCTAATGAACTGTCTTGGAAGCCGGTCTCGATTGGTGAAGCTGGGTCGAGATGCTACCGAGGTATGATGTCAGGTTTGCTCCAAGTGACGCTCCTTCGCATTGATTCAGAGGGGATGGTACCTACACACTCCGACTATCAAGTCAACTCAAAGAAAAAATACAGTCAGTAATAGATGTGTACTTGGTGTAATGATTGGAGTGTGTATTTATAAGGAATAGTGAGAATAACGTGACTTGATTCCTTTTATCGTGCGCGTGATCTTAGGGCAATTCCATACCATGCGATAAGATATGAGGTGATCTGAACCATAGGGTGGGTGGCAGAGCAAGTGAGGTGCTTTTTAGATCATGAACATGTGTCGCTGAGGCCGGCCCAAATCTGTACGACGAGACCCAATCCGGTGCATATGTGTTGACTCTAAAGCCTCATCTAGTTATAGGTCTTATACAGATCTTACCTTTAGCGTAATCTTGACCTTTGCGCTATGTGGAGGAACATTTGGCTACTAACCGGGGTAGGACATTCTCATCAATCATCATAGAAACATTTGAATGAGTGACCTCTTGTACGGCTTAGTTTAATAAAAAATCCGCACTTCAATGAATCACACTCATTTTTTAATGGAATCCTTCCGATTTTCAACCATGCCTAGCCTATATTATGATGTAATGAATAAAACAAAAAAATAACACCCGTAATGTTTGATGTTCATGAAAAGAAGCCACATTACATGCCACTTTCTTTTTTTAATCTACGCCCCAACAACTCCGTCAGTGTAGACAAATAGAAAGTCATTTATCCACAAAGACTTGCTCTGCTCACTTTCCTTTCCTTTCCTTTCCACCACCATTTTATCAGCCATTACTTTACTTTAACTTCTTTTGTCTTAAACATCACCGAAGTTTATGCCGTGTGAGACCCACAACCATGCAGCCACACGTCATCCTATTCTCACTTGCTTCTTCCAATTTCAAAATACTAGCTATTCAAATTTAATTCTATTGTAACTTTATCATCAACAAATAAAGCTACCCATAGAAGAACAAAGATATGCTAAATCTGAACTAACCCCACGAAACAAAAAACAATTCTACTGGAGTAGTATATATGATTCTATTAACCAAAATTTAAAGAGAAAATAATAATCTCATTAGTACGCTTTAATTACATAAATCAAAAGAAAACCATTGAAATTCAAGTAATTAAAGATAAGAATTCAATTCCAATTCCAATTACATAACAACCCAACCAAATCCTAACCTCCTCTTTGATGGGTACCCATCCATAACCGCGCTGGCGCTACCGTCAACGACGGAGCCATGCTTCCTATCGCTGTGGCTCCGGTGGAGAAGGTCCTTAAGCTTCCACCGCTTCAACGACGACGAGCTGCTCTTTTTACAGGATGGGGTCCACACGCAGTAGTCACCCGCGGCCACGCCATCGAAATCTTTCCCGTCATCCGCCATGAGCATCTTCAGAGGTAAACGACGACGACGAGGCTCCGTTTCAGCGTTGTCTGAGGAAGCAACGGGCGTAACAGAAACGACGCCGTTGAGCAAAGTGCGGTCGAAGAGTGGATAAGTAGGAGTGATCTGACCGTTGTGGAAAATGTCATCGGCGGAAACAGGGGAGGAGACAGGGTCTATGGAAAGGAAAGCGAACTCGAAATCATCGGCGACGGCGTCGTTTCGTTCTTGATCAGGAGTGAGTTTGTCGTTTTGGGAATTGGGGTCGTTGTGGAGTTCGTGAATGACTCTGGCTGCTATATGAGCCAAAGCCTCTGAAGAATAGGTGCTAAAACTGGGAGATGAAAATAGCTGATGCTGATGAAGAGGCTCTGTTTGCATTTGCATTTGCATTGTGCACTTGCTTCTTTCACAACATACATCACCCACAGCAAGAGAGTTTAATTTAAATGAAATGAAATGAAATGTGGAGTATTCAAGTGAATGTGTATATATAAATATGAAAGAAGATGAAAATGACAGCGTGGTTGGGGTTGTCTCCAAGTTTAGTGTGTGAGTGAGCGTAAGCCCGCAAAATGGGTTACCTCCACTTCCGGTTGTCTCGATGTTGTGAGACAAGAGCGCGTACTGTTTTTTTACTTCTTTTTCGTCTCCGTTTCCATTTATTCTAACGGGTATTATGAGAACTCAAAGACTATAAAAAAGAAAAAAATTGAGGTGCAGGCCGGCCCAATCTAATCAATCCGGCCCACAAAAATTAGGTTGGGTCATTCGTTAAACTCACTGTTAAACTTTTGACCAAAAAAAACTAACCGAGGTTTATTAAAGTCAACTCAATTGGTCTAAATGCCACCTAAAATTATACACACAATTGTGAGGTTTCGAGTTTGAATCTAAGTAAAAAAACACTCCAAAATATGTGAAGCTCCCCTATGTGAGATAGCTCTGATACTGATTTGATATAATCAAACCAGAACACGATGAAAGATAATGCTCAATCTTATTCGAGAGAATACTTCATTCTGACTTCAGACACTGAGTACAAGAGTCACAAGGAGTTTCGAGAGTTCAATAATGGCTGTTTCCCAGAGTACTCCAATTGTTTTCTATCTCTACTACCATTTCCTTACCAATCCTATTAGCCTCCTATTCTATCCCAATTATTTTTAATAGTTGATACATAATCTGATCAGTCAGTTACTATTAGTTAGAGGCGATAAAATGTACACCTTAATTGGTAGTCTCTACTAACACATTTTCGTGAGAAAAAAATACTAATAAAAAACCAAATTCTTTCAAAACCGGCAGCAAGGAACTAGGAATATTAGGCTGCTCAGGAGCAAAAGAAAGCAATTAAAAGGAAACTACAATTAAATTGTTAAAGACGGCAACTAGGAGTCTCTGAATATGTCTATGATAAATGCCCCATTCGCGAGTACATTATTCCAACTATTGTAACCCAAAAAAAAAAACATTTTTCCAACAACTAATTGTGACTAACTAGAAAAAGAAAGGGACACCACACCTTCTATTACAACACAAACAACGTCAAAACAAAACGTGTATTGTGTATACCAACCACCCAAACAAAAGAAAAATTAAAATGCCCCCTTGTTTCTCGTGCGTGTGTTTTCATCTTCATCTCAATGTAAGTTTTGGTTAGTGCAAGTATTGTGTCAACTCCAGTATTTTATTCACTTCTTTAGTAACACTCGTATGGACAATTATACCATCCACGCCGCTGACTGTCCGGTTTGCTTGAAGCTTGCACGTATTTTCTGGAAAACAAACAAATAAACCAAGTTAGAATAGAAAGCCTAATACATGCCCACATGAAACAGAATGGGAAAAACAAAGGGAAATGGAAAACAGCCAACTCTGCCAAAGAGGCAATCTATGATTTTGTTTTTGGCATACAGACACAGTTTCCTACCAATGATTGTAGATAATATGTTGTTACTCAAAAATCAAAAGAAACGGGTTAGCTCATTCTTAGCTATAGATTGTTCAAAGACAAAAAGCAGAGCCAGAATCAAATGGACCAAATCTAAAACTGCTATGGTTTTAACTTTTGAATCAATTTCATCTTCACTTCTATGACGGCGTTTAGTTGAAGTAGAAAAACTTGTCCGATAGCATTGGCAAGTGACTTCCACCAAATAAAAATAAAACTCAACTAGCACTAAGCACAACCCACAATGTGCAAGTCAAACCCTACGCTTACTCCCAACTAATTATTATTTTACAATAATGTTATTTCTAATTCCAATAAGACCTCTATTGCTCTTGGAAGCTAAAATCACTAGCAGGCCTCCATAGTAATCCAGAAGTAGGAAGAAAAATTGAGGACACTTTCACATCCAGCTGCAATCTGGGTAAAATTTCATACATCCATAGATATTGATCCGTGGACTTGAGGTCGGAACAAATGTGAATTCCCATTTATCATTTTCCAAACATAATAGAGGGTCACATCTCCCACCTAGTGGGAAAAAATTATGGTGGTTGTCATTATTATTGTGATGCAAACTGAAATTAACTTGCCCCCATGATTCAGCTGAAACCGGCAAAAAATATGCAATACATATTTCGCCCAGTAAAAAATGGTTTGCAGTAGTTATTTCGCAATTTCAGTACAGAACAGTGTGCACTATGTATAGTACACACCCTAAATTTCCTCCTTTCAATTTAGCCTAGAGTAGTATAAACTTCAATCTATAAGCCACCAACAAGATCAGTACGCCTGATATTTGTATTATTTGTTATGAGGATGACCACAAAAATGGTGCCGCAAACACATCTTCTAACTTAAAGAGGTTGTGAATCATCATAAAGAGAACCGATGTACCTTGGCTCTGAAAGATTTGATAACCGAAACCAGCAATTTGTCTCCCGCAATCAGTCTCACTTTCTGTATCATTTCATGTCTAGAAATCTTCCTTTCCTGTAAAAGAGAGGAAACCCAAAAAAGAATTCAGCTAACGAGAATCCAGCAATTGTCTCAAACTCCAAAAGCAAGTAAGTCAGAAGCACTCACTCTATACTCTCCGTGAAACTTGGAAATGGAAGCAATATCAGTCGGAGGTAAAATCCTGGAAAGCACTGAAATTAGTGCCGTGAATGGCATCCAAGGTGAAGTTGGTCTCAAAGGTTGCCTCCCAACTTTCTCATGCCCTACAAAATCAAACAAGCAGAGAATCTTCTTAGAATAACATCACTGATCGCAAAAACACAACAAAATAACCACAATAACATAGGGACACGACATTAACCTTTAGAGGAAGCAAGCTTGAAGCTCAAGACATATTCAGGCAAAACATGCGTGTTGATCCTGTTACTCCAAATGATGTACTCCTTTGGAAATTGAAGACTATCCACCCCAGAATCATACTCTTCAGAACTCGGACGCCATTGATCGGAACCCGGTGGAACAACCTCCATCCTGCCCAAGATAACACGGCACAACAACAAGTGCCTCAAACCGTCTTTATCAACAACTGAGTTTTTCACACTGTCCCACACACACATTCAATCAGAAATCTACAGCTATTAAATTAAACATTGAATATTAATTATAATAAAATAATACAATTGGCGCGTGCGTACCTTTCGAGAGGAGAATCATCGGAAGAAAGACGAAGACCATGGCTATGAGCATGACCGAAACCGTGTTGGATGATGTCAGCTATCTCTTCCTTACTAGAAGCTGCATACCAAGCGTGTTTCAAGTTGGCAGTTCCACCGCGTAATTTGGCCGCCGCACGTGCGAAAATCTGAAATGATTGAACCCTAGCTTGCGCCATCACGGTTGAGCAAGCATTCCTGTGAATTGACACGGCATCGGCTTTCAATCCGTGAAAGGCCAAACCGCCGTTGAATCTTCTCCGGATGAGGTCAGCGCCTCCGTCCTTGGTCTCACGAATAAACCTTTCGGGAACTTGGCCTCCGGAAACGCCGCTCTCGCAATCAGAAACCACCGATTCGTCATCGCTGGCGGAATCGTGTGGCGGTCTCACCGGGAAATCACGAATTGGATGCTCCATTAGTAAAAACGAAAGAAAAAGGGAAGAGGATTTTGTAATGGAATAATGAAATAATTGAGAAAGATGACAAACAAAAAAAAGAAGCTAATTAAGAGAGACTTGGATAGAAGTTCATTGTTTACAAAAACGGAAAAACTTGGCGTGAAAGAAAAGGGGGGGAATACGCACGCACGCACGCGAGAGAAGGGAGGTACAGAAATAGAAGTAGTAACTAATTAAAATTAAAACTAAGAAGAAAACGGAAAAGTGAAGAGGTGTAGACTATTGAGGTGTTTTAAAAGAAACGGAAACCGCCATATATGAAAAGAAATAGGAGTTTGGTTTGCGAGAGGCGGTGGGGTGGGGAGGGGTGGGGAGCGGATAGATTTGAATGACGGGGCCACGTACATGTTGATGTTGTGAAGCAATATTGTTCGCCGACGAGGCGTGCATTCTTGGGCAGTAAGGCAAGGGTCAACTTTTGCAACTGATTTATTTCATCAACTACTTGTGCCACACATGTGATGTGTACCCCTTTTTTTTAAGTTTAATTTTATAATAAAAAAAATTGACCGGATTTTTTTACTGTGTTTAGCTTTGTCAGTGACTAGTTCAATTTAGTTCGTGTGGTTCTCTCCTTCCAAATGAGTTTTTTATACCTTGTCTAAGATTTGAACTCAGATTTTGATATATGATCTAAGCCCAGTTATCGCTCGAATGAAATCTATGTGGTTTTTTTATAGGATTTAATCAATACCTAATAATTGTTATACATTTGGGTTTTTAAAAAAACAAATTGGTAAATATTTGGTTTGAAGATTGGGTAAAAGTCGTTTTAGTCCTTTAATGTGTAAGATGTTGTAACTATAGTCCCTGAAGGTATTAAAATTACAAATGCGTTCTTTTTTTGTAATTTAGGAACTAAATTGACCAACCAAAAACAGATTTAAGAACCAATATGACTAACAAAAAACGCATTTGAGAACTAAAATGACTCATCAAATAGACACTTTAGAATGTGTTTGCAATGAGGACAATAATAACAACACTTCACACATTCATAGACGTAAATTATTTTTAGCCTTTTAAGTTTTTTACAATGAGGATAAATTATAAATTACAGTGTCAATGATTTTTGGTGTAATCAAGAGAAAATTTAACTATTTTTAATGACATGATTAATTGTGATTAATCAACAATTCAAATTTGTCAAAATAAAAATTAACAATACAAAAAATCTTTATACCACCGTCTGCATAAATTAATTTTTATTTTATTTTATATATATATATATATATTATTATTATTATTAGGGGAATGCCACAATCTAATTAAAAAAATGTATTATGTCGCTATCTTTCTTTGTTTTTTTTACAAAAAGTATTCTGTCACTATCAAACCCCAAAAGTTTTTTGTCAAAAGAAACACCAAACGTAAAAATATCTTCGTCCCCTGTGTATAATTATGTGTATAATTAGTTATTAATTACTATTACTATTTGTGAATAAAATTGTCTCTTTTCTAAGTTTTTCAAAAATTACTAAATGCACTAATTTACTTTTACAATTATACCCCTGAGTTTTGTCAAAAAAAATTCCTTTGTCTTTTGTAGTACAAGGTAATAAATAGGTGATTATGAGTGTGTTTGGGTTTTTTCGAGGGAAATTGAAATATTTCATTTTAAAATTGTAAGCTAAAATATTTAAATTTTCTCAAAAATTATATTACTCCAAAAGTATACTCCTTCCAATTATATAGGGTAAGAGTTTTGGCAAAATATGAGCGCAGATAATTGAAACTATTTTTCTATAAGTCATAAATAGTTTCCATAAACTATCTTTTAGAGCTTATGGAAATTAGCTTAAAACAATTTATGAACATGTCATAAGTCATTTCCATAAGATCTCTCAAACAGTTTCTCAAGTATTTAAGCCAGTAGATAAACCCAAATAAATCGATACAAACGGGGTGAATGTTGACTTTTTTAGCGTTTGTGCTTCAAGTTTAAACTATATTGTTCACGCAAGCCATATGACTACTTTTAAACTTCATATGATTAGGGTCATCTGATATGAACTTGTATTTTCAACTTGTAATATGGAATTGCTGATTTGCGTCAAAAAAAAAAGGACTTGTTGATAAATAATCTAATTGCAAAATCATCAAAAAATTTATGTAAAAAGGAATTTTGGACACTATTCCTTATCTCTCGTTTCTCTTGTGCCCTACTAAAAATACAATAAAACTTAGGCTAAAATACTCCTGGGGTCCCCTAACTTTATTTAAAGTAACGATTTAATCCTTTATCTTTTTTTTGTCTCAAATAAATCCTTTATGTTTTAAATTTTTAGCAACTTTAGCCTTTTCCGTTAGCCTTCGCTTAACTCCGTTAAAAAAATTCTATGTGTCAATTAAAGTGCTGATGTGTCACAATTTATGCTTAGGTGGCTTATCTATACTTTATATGACTAGGTCTACTTTTCAGTCATTTAAGCACTATTTATCTCATATTTGCCACTATTTATCAGATTTAATCGGCCAAATTGCACTAAAATCCTGTTCATGTACACTATTCATCAAAATAGATGGCACATCATTTGTAATTTGAGCAAACATCAAAGGCAAATAACTAACCCCCAATCTGACACACTTTGCACCCTCTTTCTCATGTGCTCCCCACTTTCTCTCTGTCATACGATCCCATCTTTCTCTCTTCTTCTTCATGTCAAAAAAAAAAAAATTCTCTCTTCTTCTTCTTTTCTCATTCGGACCAGAAACCCCTCCAACCTCTCTCCTCTTTCAACCACCATTGAAGAAGATGCCATCGCCGGCGACAGAAAGAGAGAAAAAGAGTAGAAAGTGCAAATCAAAATCAGAGAGGACAATGCTGCGACGGGAGCGACGGCCGCGACAGCAGCGTTCGCGGTGGCTGAGACGAAACTGATGGGGGTTTTCTCACTCTCTTTTACTTCAAATCGCGGTTCACTCTTCTCTCTTCGCTGATTGAAAACGAGGAAGGAACAATTATTTGTAGCTGGAATACAAGTGGTGAGAAATCAATTTCCATCATTGTTTATGTTTAGGTCAATTCCTAATTCGAATTTCTCATAAATTTGAAATTGTTCAAACTGCAAACCCTAATTTCAAGTATCCTATTTAAACACTAATAAGGTCTATGTTGTTTTTATGTTATTCTTTTTTGTTGGTGTTGAGTGTGGATGAAGTGGGTTTTGGAAAAAAATCATGTTTGAACTCTAAATAAATTGGGAACGAGGTTTTCAAGAATAAACAAAAAATAATACTGCTGGGTGTTTGGCATCATGTTCAGTGGCATCATGTTCTGCTCATATGTATATCTATTTAAGTTGTAGGGGGTTAAATGTTTTTCCCTTTTGATTTCAACACTTCCATGTTTCTGTGGCATCATGTTCTGCTCTATTGTTCCATATATGTACTGATCTTGAGGTTTTGATATTATTTATTTAGGAATATTACGATGTTGAGATGAAAGCAAACCGGCTGGATTTTGATAATTATTGCAGGTATGGTAGCTTCTTCTCTAGAACCAAAAGATTGAAATCTTCATTTACGATTCATAAATTTCACATGGAAGAAGATTTATACATTTTCTTATTTCCTCAGTGTTAATGGGACTAATTTTACTCTTTGGTATTTGTAAGTAGCCTAATATCAGTAGTATGTTCTATACACCATAATCCTTTAACCAAATTTACAAAAAAAAAACACACTTAGGGAATGCTTGATTAGAGTTTTTAAAATCAATTTTCTGTTTTTTAAAGTTAACCAAGAACAAAGTTTGTGCTTTGTTAATTTTTTAAAAACAGAAATGTTTTTGAAAAGCTAATCAAACATGAATCTTCAATTCTGGTGTCGCCTGAGTTCACATTTCTGTTTATGAGAAATTCGTGTGTATGATACAGACAGTATAGTGGAAAAAGGAAGAAAGTTACATTGAAGGGGCTAGATTGCATGATAGTGTTGGGAAAATTTCCTTGCTAGAAGTTAAGTACAGTTACATTGAAGGGGCTATATTGCATGATAGTGTTGGGAAAATTTCCTTGCTAGAAGTTAAGTACATCCAGAGAGGAAAATTTCTTGCTAGAAGTTAAGTACAGTTCATAGTTTTTTGAAGATGTAAACTCAAGTTGTAGACCTCCTCTTTAATGCTATTTTATGTTTTAAGTGATTCGAATGAGTTTCAATTTGAATATGTTGTTTCCTATATGTTTATCAAGCTTCTAATATACCTCCTCTTTTGAGTTTACTATGACATTTATGCTAATTTTTTGAATTACCATGGAGTAGCAAACAATGACTGAGACTAGCTCCATATAGTCTACTTCTCTAGAGCATTATTTTACTAATTACCATCGATGCACATCTTCTTTTACTAATTGTTCTACTGCAGGTAAGTTCATCAAATGTTCTTTTACTAACTACCATCGATGCACATTTTCTTACTCTATGTGACTTCATCTCATTTGGTGTTACTAGCTTTGTATAGTTCTTTGCATATTTGTCAAAAAATTTCATCTAGATTACTTCATTAACAATCACATTTGCTTCATTTTAGTTCTTCTTTCTTCTTCATCTTCAAACCCTAACAATTAATGTCCTTTATCTCCTTCATTTTCGTTTCAGTGTAACAGAGGAAGCGTTGTGAAATCGAAACTTAGATTCTGGAAGAATTTTGGTATGTGGTGGCCTTCTTTCATTTATCTTGCCTTCTATTTCATTTGGTTCCTTAGTTTTACCTTATATTATTTATCTTTTCTTTCTTTGTAAATGCATAAGCAAGGAACTGTTATGGAAGAAGTAATAACTTTCTTTGTTATTTTTTTAGGGATAAAAATTTATTCTTCTAAAACATACTACAATGCTTTAACTTTTTTGGTTGTTTTACAGTATGATATGACTGAAACTATGTTAAAGGATTTTGAAAAGGCATTTGAAAACACCCTCACAAACTAACATGCACTTGAAAAGGCATTTGATAATCTGGGCTCAGTTTTTTATTTCTAAGATTTTATTTTTTATCTATACATAATATGCTCATTTAGTATGTTGGTTCTTTAGTAATTTTCCTTGCTGGTCATGATTGTTGCATATATTATTATTATTATGTGGGGATGATGCCTTTTAGCAATTGGTTTTGTAATATTTATATTTATATTATATTCACAACAAAAAGTCAGGAATCCTTTCCGATTTTGATTGTGTCTGGGGTGTTTTCACTAATCATTAATCAAGAGGGCAAATCTTATGTTGCAATTTTCGTTGAAGATCTCATTGATTTCCTGATGAGCAACATGGCTCGAAGGATCTGAAATATTTCTATAATTGTGGGAAAAGTGGCCACCGACTTGCAAATTGTTCCCAGCCTCTCCAAGAAGGTTTTCTTAATATATGCATATGTTCTTTTTTAGTATTTTCCATGATGTTTAATGTGTTTAGATTATAGGTGAGCCTGATACTGAGCCCATTATGTAAACTGACATGTATAGCCAAGTTTGCATTTTCAATTTCTTATTCATGTTTTAGTTGACATGTATAGCCAAGTTTGCATGTTCCTACCATTGTTCTACTGCAGGTGACAATGAGTGCCTTTATTTCCTTTCGTCATCTTATTTAGTTTAAAGATATGATGGTCTGATGATATTTTTAATACATTAGTTGTTTAATGATATATACTTTGATGACTGCATCCTTCCTTTTATCTTTGTTTATGTAGATATTGAGCAGGTCATGAATCATGTACACCACCAGAATACACTTAAATCATATCATTATTACTAGAGTTTGTCTCTTGGGATGTGAATATTTGTAGTGCATAATTAGACTTGGTTTCCTTTTGCTCATTGGCTTTAGCAGACACAGGCAGAGAATTTTCACTTAATCAAGGTGATTTATGACTTGAGTTTAAAGCAATTCTTATGAAGATATTTTTTTTAATTATGTGCAACTAATAGTGATGCATCTTGAGTGGCTTATTTGGTTTTGACTTTTGAGCAGCATTTTCATGTGTTATCTTCTTCAAGGGAGGCATTTTGTTATCTGCACTTATATATTCTATTTGCTTTTTTCTTTGACAATCTTTTGAACTTCTTCATATGCGGATATGGCGGGGGTATTGGCTCTCCAATATTGGCTTAAGAAAGTCATACAAGAGATTGACTATAAGTTTTTCCTCACTATATTAGTTTGTTTTTTTAACTTCTATGTCACCATATTAATATTATATGTTGTGCAATTCTCTTCTTTGGAGGCTTTTCCTTTTCTTTGGTTTATTGTTATTAACTACTATGATTTTTTAGAAACACTGAACCAGAGGCAGGGGCCAATTAGATTATATTCTTTGGGGTCAACTGTTCACCTTCAATGTGCTCTGATATCCTCTCCTATATACCTTCAACTACAGGATGAAATTCCAATAGATGGTGCACCTCATGTGGATGATGATGAAGATGAGGGTTCAACTGTTCGTATTGGGTTAATGTAGTTATTTCTAAGTCCTTTTGTTCACGTTTTGGGATGTAACTTACCAAACTAATTGTTGATGATATGCTTGGATATTCTTCAAAAATAGAATGTTTCCATTTAACAAAATATGTTGTCTCTTATTGTATGTCTATCAACTTCTCAATGTCATTTAACGTAGTTCAATAGATAACTAACAGAATCATATTGGTAGGTTAACAACACTCCAAACCAAAAAAAAGTAGTTTACAAACAAAAACAATTTTCGTAGATTTCGTTTCCAAAGTTGTACGTTAACATATTACATACTATAATCCAACTTATCCTCACATGTCGTCCTTAGTACATCGTATAAACACCTTCCCGTGCAGAGCACGGGTGTTCACCCTAGTATAGTGTTAATCCAAGTCATTTTTTATTTTAATTTTATTTAAAAAAATCTTAAAATTTATTATCTTCAACCTCACTTGTTTACAGTGCCCATCAACAATAACCCGAAAATCCATTCATCAGCTCCATTTGGTTTTACCCATTAATTCATCATCTTCTTGAAACCCGTAAACACCACAATCTTCAAACCCAAATCTGGAAAAAAGCTGAGATGAAACTTAAAACGAAACTGAGATAAAAAGGAAGATTAAGATGAAGATGATGAAACAACAAATTTGAAAATAACATATTCGAAGCAAGAACTAATTTGAAGAAGATGATGAATTAGGGATTTTGAAGAAGATAGTGGCTTGAAGATGAACAATCAACGGAGGAACTAACGATAATGGCTTGAAGATGAATGGAGAGCGAGAGAGTGCAGATGAACATGGAGGAATCGAATGCAATTGCGTTTTAAGATTGAACATGAAGATAGATAAAAAAGAGATTGAACATGAAGATAGATAAAAAAGAGATTGAACATGAAGATAGATCATAGATTAGGGATTTGACTATAAATTGGGGATTTTCATTTTTTAGAACTTGTGTTTCTAGTATTTGTTGGATTTCATGCTTGAGGTGATGTAGTGTGGGATTTGTTGGATTTCAGAATATGAAGCAAAGAAGAAACGTGGTGTCTCAATGCTCTCTGGTGAAGAAGAATAACAAGAACTTGTGTTTCTGGGATTGAAGATGGAATGAAAATGACTCTCATTTTTTATTTTAAATAAAAATAACAGGTCAGTAAGGAAAAATGCCAAATAATCATAAAAAAGCCACATAGGTATTTTTTAACAGACTTGGACGGAGGTTAACAGAAAAGGGTAACTGTGAAAAAAATTTAAAACATAAAGGACTTATTTGGGACAAAAAAAGATAAATGACTAAATAGTTACTTTAAATAAAGTTAAGGGATCCCAGGAACATTTTAGCCTGAAACTTATTGTCAAAAAAAATTACAATACAACTTTTTCAATGAGTAAGAGTGTATTACAATAAAACTTATTGTCAACGATGTCGTATCGAGGAGGAGACGGTGTTACACTGCTTAAGAGACTACATCTATTCTCGAAACATTTGGAATTCCCTTTAGTTTGACTCTGTATCCTTTTATCAGATTACTACTCCTATGGATTGGTTCAAATATGACATTTGTGGTGATAATCCTCATCTCTTTTTGGCCAGTGTGTTGTGGTTGTGACGATCCCGTAATGCTAGTATCATAGCTAATGATCCCATTCCTAGTTACGAGCTAAAAATGACAATCCACAATTTTGCTTCTCTCCTTTATAGTTGTTTTGCTTGGAATAGAGGCTATCGATCTTTAGTCTTCTATTCGGACTCCCAAAACGGGTTACAACTGGTAGCTGCTAATTATAACAGATGGAATAGATTTGCTCCTCTAATTCAGGAGATTAAGATCATGCTCTAGAGGAGCTGACATGTTCAGTTAGTTCACACGCTTTGAGAAGGAAATGCTTGCGCTGATTTTCTAGCAAAGTTTGGAGCTGCTGCTGATGATAAATGGATTGTGTTTGATGCTCCCCCTCCTGGCATCTCCTCTCTCCTTCAGGCCGATGCGCAAGGAGTAGAGTTTATTCGTCCTTAGTTTTGTTTTGCTTTTTTCTTTTTGTTTTTTTCCTTCTTGTATCAAAAAAAGTGTATTATTATAAATCTGTGTTTATGAAGGTCATTTTTAGAAGGTCATTTTTTTGGGCCAAATAAAGTTGATAAAAAATGTCGAAAAAATTATATAAAAAACATTTCACATGTTCCACTTTTTTAACATTGAACAAACATTTTTCTAAATGGTCAAAATTTTGCAGACACTTTTAAATAGTCATGATCATTCAAGCTCGTATTTCAATCGCTATATATATGCCCCTTCACTCCTGCTTATTTCACACAAACACTTCTTTGATTTAGTAAATAATCCATTTTTTATTAAAAATGAACACTCTTTCAACCCAATACTCAAGTGATACCACACTAGCAACCATATATTCATCATCAAGGCTCCATCACCAGAAGAGAAGATGGTGTCTTCTTCTCCTGTCCTCGACCTATTTTATGCAGGCTAAACCACGTCACCACTCTCATTGCTTTGAAAAATAAAGTAGAGCAAAAGGTTCAAGTGCAGGGTGATGATAGGGAGGTTACTAGTGTCACTTATCGAAAACCCAGTGTTGGAGATGGTGGTTGTGTTTACTGGTCCTCATTGGATGTGAAGATCGACGATGATGTGCGAGCCATGTTGAACATCCATGACATGTTTCAGACTCATAGTTGTTTGGAGTTGTACGTGGAGACTCAAAAGAGTGTATACGAGATTCTTTTACGTCTTACTCTAAGAGGATAAACCATTTAAGTTTGTTGAGTTTCTCTTTATTGTTGTTGTCGTCGTCAAGTTTGTCTTTGTTTTTATGGTAGTGTAAGGATTTCTTCATCAATAATAATGGTTTCTTCGTCAGCAAAGCAAACAAACTAATGGTTTCTTTGTTTTTAAATGAACAATTTTTTTCCTAATTTATTTAGGTTTAATTAAATTAATATATAAAAATATAAAAAAAAAACACAGTTGGGAACTTCCACTGGTGGGGGCGACTTCTCAACTAGAAAAACAAAATTTTTGTAAATTTCATGTTGAGAAGCCGGGGGGCGACTTCTCAACATTAAATCCAAAGTGTGTTACTTTGGTAAATAAAGAAGATTAAGAAGAAAAATTAAAGAAAAGATGGGGGAGAGAGAAAATTTGGGTGTGAAAAAAAGTGAAAAGTGAGAAATGTTTGAAAAACTCTAAAAAAAAATGAAAAAGGGTAAGACATGTATTAAAACCCAAAATAAATAGAGATGATAACTCTGGTAAAAAAAAATTAGAGATGATAACAAACAATAAAAAGTATTTCTTTTGACAAAATATGAATAACAAATTTTGCTAGAGAAAAGAATAAAAAATAAAAAATAAAAATCCAAAACCCTGGTGCTTAAACCCTCACTATCTTCCTCGGCGGGTAGTGTAACCCTAACTAATTTTGATTCACAGACACAGTTGCCGCAACCCCAAATGGACTCCCTTCGGTTGAAAACAAACTACCGTCATGTTCCGGCTTTACAACAGTTCTACACCGGTGGCCCCTTCGCCGTCTCATCCGACGGCTCCTTCATAGCCTGCGCATGCGGCGAATCCATCAAAATCGTCGATTCGGCCAACTCATCCATCAAATCCACCCTCGAAGGCGACTCCGAACAAGTCACGGCTTTGGCTCTTAGCCCCGACGACAAACTTCTCTTCTCTTCCAGCCACAGCCGACAAATCAGAGTATGGGATTTGTCCACGCTCAAATGTGTGCGCTCATGGAAGGTACAAATTCACCGAATCACATTAGTTTTTTACATTCTGTTGAATGTTAGGTTTATATGCATATGTATGTAATATTATTGATTGATGTTGGCGTTGTGTTAGGGTCACGAGGGCCCGGCTATGTGTATGGCTTCTGATCCTTCTGGAGGGTTGCTTGCTACTGGAGGAGCTGATAGGAAGGTCCTTGTCTGGGATGTTGATGGTGGATACTGTACTCACTACTTTAAAGGTCACGGTGGAGTTGTTTCTTGTGTTATGTTTCATCCTGATCCGGAGAAACAGCTCGTGAGTTTCCACTCTGATGTTTTTATTATATTGCATTGTATTTGGGGCTTTGCTAGTATCATACCATTCACAGGGATTCAATGAACGCCTTACTACTACTCTCTGAACCATTTAATGGGTCTAAGCTAAGATAAAGTAAATTATAATCACGGACCATTGTTTTGTGGGTTACTGATTAAAATCGGACATAAGACATTCAATGAAAAAGGACAAAATTTGCTCTCCCCCCTTTTCCCAATGGGAAAGTCTAAAACAAAACGGGATTTGGTAAATTATTTACTGTTTCAGGACATTATATTGACTAGAGTGATTAGTGATGACAGGGACAGCAATCTAAGTTTTATTAGTAATGATGTAATGTAATTTTGTGCTTTTTTACGATTACAATTAGTGGTTTTTGAAGTACAAAATGAAAGCTAATGTGACATAAGAAGGGTGGGAATTCAATAATGCTCAAGTAACAGGTTGATAGGATTGTCTCTTCTAATCTTTTTAATGCAAATGTAAATTTTGTTTATCCCTACCATATTAGTTGTTTTCAACTATTCCCAAGTGTTGATTCCTCCTTCATATGTTAAATCACAATGAGATTGGTGTTTGCAGCTTTTTTCCGGTAGTGATGATGGTGGTGATAATGCAACTGTAAGGGTTTGGGACATTTCAAAGACCAAGAGAAAGAACTGCATTGCAACACTAGATAATCATCGCTCAGCAGTGACTTCCATAGCAGTATCTGAAGATGGATGGACATTGCTCAGTGCTGGAAGAGATAAGGCACGCTCTTAAATGCTCCACTTAAACTTCTGTTTTAATTTACATTTACAGGCAATAAAATTTTCATATCACGAGCTTATTTTTTTCTTTTCATTTATTTATCCTCTAATTCATTTTTGGATTTATAAGTTCGTGCCTTCTAATGGAATTTATATATCTTTTTTCTTGGAATTTTGAGTGAGAGTGTCCTTAATTTGATACATGGCATGATTTGCCTGGATGGAATTTTAATATAGTATGCCCAAACTTTATCGAGCTTATAATATATTAATTTGACAACTTGGTGTGTGGTTTTTTATTGGCAGGTTGTTACAATTTGGGATCTTCATGATTATAGCAACAAGAAGACTGTCATCACAAATGAAGCAGTAGAAGCCGTTTGTGTAATTGGTGCTGGGACTCCTTTTGCTTCATCTCTGGATTCATATCGGCAAAGTTCAAAAAAACATGCTGGTACCCGAGCACTGTATTTTGCCACAGCTGGTGAAAGAGGCATTGTTCGCGTATGGAATTCTGAAGGGTAATATATATGGATTTTGCTCTAGTTAAACTTGGTGAATGATGAAAGAGGCATTATTTGCGTTTGTTAAGATACATAAAGTTCCATAACATTTTACACCCGTTAAACTTAGTTAATGGTGGAATAAAATATTGGAGGTATGAAAGGACTCGAGTTAAAAACTTGGTAGCGCGATTTGTCTCTGTTGTAATTCGGCAAACTTAAATTTGTGATGTAATTTTTAATTTTTAACCAACAAAAGGTGAATGAGTTTAAAATTTAAAAGTTGTGTCAATCAAGATGGAATCTATGCACTCACAGTTTCTTTTTATTTTAAAAAAATTGACAGTGCAGTTTGCATGTTTGAGCAAAAGGCTTCAGATGTTACTGCCAGCATAGATGATGATGGCTCACGGAGGGGTTTCACTTCTGCTGTTATGCTTGGCTCAGATCAAGGATTGCTTTGTGTGACTGCAGATCAGCAGTTTCTGTTTTACTCTCTGAACTTCACTGAAGAGTTGTTGCAACTAAATCTAACCAAACGACTGGTGGGATATAATGAGGAGGTTGTAGATATGAAGTTTATTGGGGTTGATGAAAAATTCCTTGCTCTTGCTACAAATCTTGAACAGGTATGAAAATGTGCATTTGCATCTAAAAATCAGTAAATCAGTAACTTCCCGTGATTTATGTATGGTTGAACTTTTTTTGCAACTTGGTCAATTTTGAACATATCAGTGCTGAAAAAGATGACGAGTTTTACCCAAGTGCAGGATATCGTTTTTCATTTAATTTTTATTTCTTTAGTGTTTGTTATTTCCTCAAAATTTTACTGTGCTCTTGAAATTAATGTACCAAGCCCAAAATATGGCATTTGTTCATGATTCACGTCTCTTTATTAAGATTAACAAATAATCCTATGTATTCAAGAGTGAAAATATCTAAAATTTATATGTATAGGCGTTTGGGATTAGATTCCATTTATGGAGCTTTTTCATTCTGCTGATTTCCACACTTCAACTTTTGAAATCTTCATTTCTAAATTAGAATGAGGTGTATTCATGTCTAAGAAATTTTTTCCATGTTGCCACGGTCTTATGTATGCTTTAGCAAGCCGTGATATGTAAGTTAATTGGTTTCATATTTTTGGGTTGAAAACCATATGTGCAGGGCATGAAGGATTAAAATGATTTTGTTGGGTGTTTTGAATGTCCATTTTGAGCTTGCTGTTGTCATTAGAGCTTTCTAACATTTTTTGTACTTAGATAAAGCAGTGAACGTGTCCTGTTTACATAGTTATCAATCTCTGATTGCAGCGCATAGCGACTGACCTACAAATACTATAGTGGGATGACTGCTATTCTGATAAATACATATTAAATAATTGATAAAATGATATTAATTATTAAATAATCGGTACTATATATACAACTATACATACATGATACATACCTCCGGTCCACAATATAAGAGACATAGTGTTTTTTGGTGGTCCACAATAAAAGAATCGAAAACAATTTTTAAGGTGTATTAAACGATTAATCCCAACTTTACTCCTATTTAAGTGGTGTAGTTAAAAATGATGTCATTAATTAGAAGTGTAAATCATCACCATTAATTAGAAGGTAAACTTTTAGCCATATTAAATGAGAATAGTTGATTTAAAAAAAATGTCATTTCTTGGTCTGTGTGATGTAGGGTTCTGTCTCCTATATTGTCGACCGGAGGTAGTATTTTGTATATATACTATATATTATGTAGATATAATATATACACACACACACATATATAAATTGTAATCATACTACACGTTCATGATATATTTATAAATGACAATAAAAAATCACAGGTCTTGGGCGAAACATAGATAAACATTAAAGGTTTAGGCATCTATGGCTTAAAGTAAAGAAACATTAAAGGTCAAATTAGAAATGGTTGAATAAACAAGGTCTTTTTTCTGAAGCATTATCACACAGACCAGCAAACTATATGTCATAATTTTTTGATATCATAAATTCCAATTTATGAAAACTTTCCGTTATTTTTTATTTTTATAAAAAGATAAAGGGGATATTGATACTCCTGTTGTTGAGATTTGAATGATTGATGAATGTAAAAAGTTCAGCATTTGATTCACTATGCTTCAATTTGTTATGCATTTGAAAGAGTGTTATTTAAGGTTTTAGACCTTTGGTCTTTTAATGTACAATTCTGCTGGAGCTTTGCAGGTTCGAGTTTATGACCTTGCATCTATGTCATGTTCTTACGTCTTATCTGGTCATACTGAAATCGTTCTATGCCTTGACACCTGTGTTTCAAGTTGTGGGAGAACCCTAATTGTAACTGGAAGTAAAGACAAGACTGTAAGTTTTTCCTATTTGGTCTGAATAAAACCTTCAAATTTTCTTCTACGAGAATTGGTGCTTGAGGTGCAGCAATTCAATGACAACTGGTACCCTATAAAGTTAATAATATGCTTGCAGTGCACTGTGTTGAAGTCTTGCGCAATTGAATCAGAAATTCCATAACATTGTCCACTCGCTGTATAGGTTAGGTTGTGGGAATCAGAGAGTACAAGCTGCATTGGAGTTGGTATAGGTCACATGGGAGCTGTTGGAGCCGTTGCCTTTTCAAAAAGAAAGAGGGATTTTTTTGTTAGTGGCAGTAGGTGAGTGTTCATGCATTTATTTATACTTTTCCTTTATTGAAAAAATTTATTTACTTTTCTCTCCATTCCTGCTTTTTGGATTCTCTTTATATGGTTTTTTCTCATGCTCACTCTTTTATTGCAAAAGTAAAGTAATTGCGGTAAAATGACAAGGCACGTTAAAATAGTAACAAGAATTGTGTTTTGCCTTGGGGTTTATGAAGGAGGAAAGCGTAAGTAATCATATCCCTCCTATGTATTACCAATAAAAAATATTGACTCAAACTAGTTAGAAAGTAATATTTTCAAGAACTTTCTCACATGCTTTGTTCTAGAGAGATGGAAATGATTTAAAATTGATCCAAAATATATTACTTCTAGATACTCTGGTGGTAAAGACTATCAACTTTACAACATTTGATGGAATAGACATGATAATTGAAGTTGATATTATTGTGAAACCAAAAGTTGTATTTGTGATCCCAGATGAAGGTATGCCTATTACAGAGGAGCCAGACAAGAAGGGAAACCTCATTATCAAGTTTGATGTTAGATCACACTTCTGTTGTGTTGTTAGCTTTGATGGAATTATAGCATACTCAATAATGAGACTTCCTTTCTTCCCGGTTCTTCCATAATTGGCATACCTTCATTTGAGATCACACAATGTCTGATTTCATAATAATTTCAACTCAGATTATCATGTCTCAGTCTCTTTCATCCAATGTTGTCAAGTTGATAGTCTTTCCCACTAGAATATCTAGAAGTAATATCTTTTGGATCACTACTAAATCATTTCCATCCCTCTTGAACAATGCATGTGGTTTCTCATCCACCACAAAAGTCAGATCAGCTACTAGTACTTGTTTCCTTTCCCGGCCAAAGTAATTATTGTGCCTAACGCTGTTGTCGGAGACGCCTTAAAAGGACTTTACAAGTGGGTGGCATCCCTCACTCTACAAGCCGGTTTTGTAGAGGCTAGGCCTAACCCAAATTCTAAGATGGTATCAAAGTCTATCCTAGATCCATCGGGCCACCCACTATTATCCACGCACCAAGCCCAATAGTGCTGTGCGTGAGGGGGTGTATTAGGAGAAACCCAAGTCCCACATTGACTAGAGATATGGTCTCAAAAGAGTACATAATGAAAAGACATCCCTCACTTTACAAGTCGGTTTGTAGGGTTAAGTTAGGCCTAACCCAAATTTTAAGATAGTATAAGAGTATCTAGGATCTACTAGGCCACCGACTACCGGGTCTCCATGTTGTCCAGTCTTGGGCGTGAAAGGGTGTGTTAAGAGTCCCACATTGAATGTGATATGACCCGAAAAGTAGTTTATAAGTGGGAAACATCCTTTTGCTTACTAATTTACCTGCATTCATTACAACTTGTTTTTTTTGAATTGGGAAGATTTTTTTTTTGAATTTAATCTTTCTACGTTCCCTTTTGTGTTCATCTTAGTCATGCAAGACAGCTGCATTTATCTTTTGTGTTCCCTTTCCTGTTCTTTCTGCTGTATGAGTTGAATGTTGTAATATGTTTGAGTTGACTAATTAATCGTTTGGTTTTTAACATGCAAGCTTTTGGATTATACCTTATTGTTTAAATTTATTTCTTATCAATCCATGTCAATGTTTCCCAGTGATCATACTCTTAAGGTTTGGAGTTTGGATGGTCTCTCGGACAATATGACAGCTCCAGTTAATTTAAAAGCAAAAGCTGTTGTGGCAGCTCATGATAAAGATATCAATTCTGTAGCTATTGCTCCTAATGATAGTTTAGTTTGTAGTGGTTCTCAGGTTGGTATTATACCTGACTTGCAACTTTCCTTACTCTTTTATATTAACTTATATGATTAAAAAGGTATGCTTCCTTTATAGACTCTTCTTGTTTTTGTTTTCTTCCCAGTGAAGACTACTTACACTGGCTTTCTCCGTTTTTCCTAATATTATTTGAAAAATTACTGTGTTTTCATTGTTGTTATTATCATTTATTTTTATTTGTCTCTTGTCAGGATCGTACTGCTTGTGTTTGGAGACTTCCGGATCTAGTATCAGTAGTTGTATTAAAAGGGCATAAAAGAGGAATTTGGTCTGTAGAATTTTCTCCCGTGGATCAATGTATCATAACAGCATCTGGTGACAAGACAATAAGGATATGGGCTATATCTGATGGCTCATGTTTAAAGACATTTGAAGGACACACTTCAAGTGTGTTAAGAGCACTGTTTATTACCCGTGGAACACAAATTGTTTCCTGTGGTATGAGGATATCTGTCACTGGTTTTGTACTGTCTAATGTTTTATTTTTGATTGCTCGTGTAATCACCTCAATTATATTTCAGGTGCTGATGGCTTAGTAAAACTATGGACTGTAAAATCTAATGAATGTGTTGCCACATATGATCATCATGAAGACAAGGTGCCAGTTGAACCTTTGTTATGCTCCTCATTTTCTGTTGTTTTATTTCCAAGTTTTTATACCATTTATTATGTTTCTGTTTCTAGATGTATATACGCAGAAAAATGTGGTTCAAACGTGTTGGATGATTAATGTTTCTCAGGAGTGTTTTGAATTTTTTTATTATTAGTAGGAAGTTTAAGATTTGACCTATTCAGCTTTCACCAGAAAATGATATAAATGATTACCGAAATGCACTGCCGAACCGTCAAAGTCTGATTTCTTTGATCATCTAGTATTTCCGAACTTCGAGATAATTTAAATCCAACTCTTTTAGTCATTTGTTTTTATTTTTAACATTAAGGGCGTGTGGATAATATTTTGGCTGTGGCATGTCTCTGATTTCCTTCGTGCGCTCTTTTGAGATTGTATGTATGATATAGACGATGATGATCTCTTATTTGAGTGCTTGATTGGCCATTAATATCACTGTAATTTCATCTGGTTGGGATATTATGACTTAGAGTGAGTTGCCAAATAGACTCTGCACTGTTATCTATCAATATGTTTTGGTTTCTTCATGATTTTCTCAAAATGCAGTTGCAAAAGTTTGTATGAGCTACTTGTTCTGGTTTTTAACCCAATGCCCTCGGTAAATTTTCCCTGACAAGAATTCGAGATTTTTTGCCCTTATATTTTGCTGAAAAAATTGCAGGTCTGGGCCTTGGCTGTGGGCAGGAAAACAGAAATGCTTGCAACAGGTGGCAGTGATGCTGTTGTCAATCTATGGTTTGATTCCACTGCAGATGACACAGAAGAAGCTTTCCGTAAAGAGGTTAGTTTAATTGATTGTAGACTTATGGACTCTTTCAGGCAAGGCACACTATGTTTTGTGCGATGGAGAATAATGGACTTATCGAGATATGTTACCTATTGTGTATTGTAACTTTTAGGATTTATTTAAAAGAAATTGATACGATCACAGAAACAGAGTAATGGGAATGTGAAGTTCCTTGTATTATTTACTGCAATTTCAGAGGATCTCTCTGAAATTGATATGGTGATTTACAAGGAAAAGAGAAGGAAACAATGAAACAGTAAAATGGTGATCCTATCCCCAAGTCCCTTCCCAAACAAATCCCAATCCAAGCCTAAAAAGGAAAAAGTTACATCAAGGAATATTAATACTATCATCTTCTCTCTCCAATCATCAGGAGATTCTCTTCCCACGCCCTCCTACCTGCCACGTAGGCAATTCTGTTAACAGAATTAAGGTGAGTGTGCTAGTGGTCCCCAAGTGATGGGTTTCCACTTCTTTCTTTCATAAACTTTCTGATATTGCCTATTCTGTCCTTCTTCATTTGCATACGTATCAACACCCTCCCCTTCAAATTTCACCTTGTCCTCAAGGTGAAGTTCTGGGAAAGTCTCTGTCATCTTGCTCAGTGATTCCCAGGAATTCTCACAGGCTGGCATATCTTTCCATTTCACCAACACTTCACAGTTCTGCATGGTTTCTCCTCTGACAGCTAGGATGTCCTCTGGTAGCACCTGAAACTCCAGTTCTTCACTGAGGTATGCAGGCAGGGGTTGGACAGTAACATCAGCAGCAACATTGGGCTTCAATAGTGACACATGGAACACAGGGTGGACTCTACTATCCTCTGGTAGCTTCAACTTGTATGCCACTTCTCCAATTCTTTCCAATACCTCACAAGGACCATAAAATCTAGGATTCAACTTTTGGTTGATCCTCTTAGCTAGTTTCTTCAGTTTGTAAGGCTGAATTTTCAAGAATACCAATTCCCCTACCTTGTACTCCATTTCTCTTCTGTGTTTGTTGGCCTTTTGTCTCATTCTATTCTGTGCTTGCACTAAATGTTCTCTGAGGGTCTCTAGGACTTCATTTCTGTCTTGTAGCATCACAGTGACCTCCTCCATTGGAGTAGCTTGAACATCTCCTCTTATCACAGGTGGAGGATCCCTTCCATATAAAGCTTTGAAAGGTGTCATCTTAGTGGACTCATGATAGTTGGTGTTATACCAAAACTCAGCCCAACTCAACCATTTATGCCACTGTTTCGGTTTAGTGCCTGTCATGCACCTCAAATATGTCTCCAAACACCTATTCACCACCTCTGTCTGCCCATCAGTTTGAGGGTGGTAAGCAGAGCTGAATTTGAGTTTTGTGCCAGCCATTTTGAACAACTCAGTCCAAAATGAGCTTATGAACACTCTGTCCCTATCTGACACTATAGACTCAGGGAACCCATGAAGCTTAACAACCTCTTTTAGGAACAGCTCAGCTACATCTTTAGCATTGAATGGATGTGCTAAAGCAATAAAATGAGCATATTTTGTGAATCTGTCTACCACAACTAAGATAGTGTCCATACCTCCTGCCTTAGGCAATCCTCCAATGAAATCCATTGAGATGTCAGTCCATGTTTGCTTAGGAATTGGTAGTGGTTGCAAGAGTCCAGCTGGGCTCAGAGTTTCATACTTGTTCCTCTGACAGACTTCACAACTTTGCACATAGTCCTTGATACTTTTTCTCATTCCCTCCCAATAGAACAGGGCAGTAATTCTTTTATATGTTCTAAAATAGCCAGAGTGACCTCCCACAGCTGTGTTATGAAATTCTTTCAAAATTGAATTAATTTTGAGGGAATTCTTTGGAATTACCAGTCGGTCTTGGTAATAAAGCCTGCCATTGATCAATTTATATCCTGGATGGTCATCCTTTTTTACCAACAAGTCTTGGACAATCTTCTTTAATTTCTCATCATTGTCCACTTCTGCTTCAATGCCTTCCCACTCACAAAATTGAACTGTGGACAAGGCAGAATACTGTAACTGTCTTGATAAGGCATCTGCTGCCTTGTTTTCTATCCCAGGCTTATATTTGATTTCAAAATCAAATCCCAACAGTTTGGAGATCCATTTGTGCTGCTCTTCACCCATCAATCTCTGATCTGCCAGGAACTTCAGGCTTTTTTGATCTGTGTGCACAACAAAATGTTTTCCTAGCAGATAATGTCTCCATTTCTGTATAGCAAGCACTACTGCCATTAGTTCCTTTTCATACACAGATTTATTCAAGGCCCTATCAGACAATGTCTGGCTCATATAAGCCACTGGTTGTCCTTCCTGCATTAGCACAGCACCCAAACCCTTCCCTGATGCATCAGTTTCTACCACAAAAGTTTTGTTAAAATCTGGCACAGCTAGTACAGGCACCTGTGTCATAGCTGTCTTCAATTTCTCAAAGGCAGATTGAGCATTATCATCCCATTGGAACTTGTCTTTCTTTAGTTGCTGTGTTAAAGGCCAGGCTATCTTCCCATATCCCTCTACAAACTTCCTGTAGTACCCAGTGAGTCCCAAGAACCCTCTCAGACCCTTCACATCTTTAGGAACTGGCCACTCTACCATGGCTCTTACCTTAGCAGGGTCAGCAGATACCCCCTGACCAGAGATTATATGCCCCAGATATTCAAGACTTCCCTTTCCAAATGAACATTTCTTCTTGTTAACTACTAGATCATGCTTCCTCAGTACTTGCAATACTAGTTTCACATGCTCCAGATGGCCATCCATACTCTTACTATATATGAGGATATCATCAAAAAACACTAGAGCAAATTTCCTCAAGTAGGGATTCAATACCTGGTTCACGAGTGCTTGAAATGTAGAGGGTGCATTGGTAAGCCCAAATGGCATTACCAAGAATTCATAGTGACCTTGATGGGTTCTGAAGGCTGTTTTAGGTACATCTCCATCCTGCATCCGAATCTGATGGTACCCAGACTTAAGATCCAGCTTAGAAAACACTCTAGCTCCACCCAATTCATCTAGTAATTCATCTATCACAGGGATTGGGAATTTGTCAGGCACGGTTAGCTTGTTCAAAGCACGATAATCAACACAAAATCTCCACCCTCCATCTTTCTTTTTCACCAAAATTACTGGGCTACTGTAAGGGCTGTTACTGGGCCTGATAATTCCTGCTGATAGCATTTCCTTCACAAACTTCTCTATTTCATTCTTCTGATAATAGGGATACCTATATGGTCTGATATTAGGTATATTGGCCCCCTCCTTGAGAACAATGGCATGGTCACAACTCCTCTTTGGAGGTAAATCAGTAGGATCTCTGAATAAATCCTCAAACTCACTCAAAACAGCTTCTAACTGAGTTCTGAGTTACTGTCTGCTCTGTTTTCTCTGCTTCTGTGACTTGGTAAGACAGCATATATCCCTCCCCTTCATTACTGAGAGCCTTCATCATAGATTTCCAAGAAGCTTGAGCCTTGCAGAGAGCAGGATCCCCCTTCATCATCTTCCTATCTCCTTTCCCTCCCCATGTCAACTCCAAGTTTTTGAAATTTGCCTTCACTTCTCCTAAACTGGCCAGCCAATCCATTCCTAACACAATATCAGTCCCCCCAAGCTCCATAATAAAGAAATGTTGCACTATGGAAACTCCTTGCACCTCTACCTCCAAGTGCTGACATACTCCTCTGTTCCTCACCTTCTCCCCATTGCCCACCTCCACTTCAAACTCTGTTGTGCCATTCACTGCTAGTTGAAGCAATTCTACTAACCTTTTAGAAATAAAGTTAGCAGATGCCCCACAATCAACTAATATCAACACCTCAACCCCTCCAATCCTCCCAACTACTTTGAATGACCTATTGGAAGTCAATCCCTCCTTACTTCTTAGAGATAACTGGAGTACCTTAACAGAAAGTGATTCTGCAGGATCCTCTTCTTCCCCGACACCTCCATCAGATTCTTCACTTTGTGACTCTTCTAGTAACACAAACTTGTAATGCTTCAATTTACAAATGTAATCTCTACCCCAGTTTTCTCCACATTTGAAGCACAAGCCCTTACGACTTCTCTCCCTCAATTCATTCTGAGAGAGTTTTCCCCCAGCCACATTCTTCTTCTCAGAAGCTTCATTTTCCATTCCCTTACTACTTGATCCTTCCTTACCTCCTTTCTCCCATCTGGTAAACCCCTTGGTACTTTTCACATGAGATTTCTCACCCCTTTTCTTCTCTGTGCTCATCAGACCCCCTTTTCTCAGGGCATTATTCTTTTCCTCCAACAATAAGGCTCTGTCCATCAATTCCTCTAAAGTTCCAGCAGCATGGAGCTTTAATTCAGCGTGGATTTCCTCCTTAAACCCGTTAATGAAAATACCTTTCAGCTTAATTCTCTCCTCCTTCTTCAACGGCGCAGATTCCCTTTCAAACTTCTCCCTGTACTTCATAACAGAGCTCGTTTGCTTGATACTAAGCAAAGGGCCAAACGGGTTCTGAACGAGACCCGGTTGGAAGCGTCGGATCACAGCAGCTTTGAAATTCTGCCAGGTTAGCTCAGTGTTCTGCTCCTCCCACCATTGGTACCAGTTCAACGCCTTATCTTCAAGTGCGATCACCACCGCGTTGAGTTTGTCTTCTTCTTCTACCATATTCAATTTGAAATAACGCTCTGCTCTCACGATCCATCCATAAGCGTCATCTCCCCTGAAGATAGGTATCTTCAATTTGCGTCCTCCAAAATCGCGAGATGAATCACGACTACTGCTTCGCGTAGAGGAGTTGGAGTCGTCAGCTTCATCGGAGTTCACCACTCCTTCTTCTTCAACCGGGTCGGGTCGGGCCCGGTGTCTTCTGTGAGAATGTCGTTTGCGAGGACGACCATTGCGAGACTTGCTGCGTGAAATGAGCAGCTACGTCAGTTCCTCAAGCTTCTGCTCAATTCCTTCAACGCGTTTCTCCATGGTCAAGCGTGTAAAGACCATGCACTAGGATTCTAGTGCTTTGATACCAGTTGATACGATCACAGAAACAGAGTAATGGGAATGTGAAGTTCCTTGTATTATTTACTGCAATTTCAGAGGATCTCTCTGAAATTGATATGGTGATTTACAAGGAAAAGAGAAGGAAACAATGAAACAGTAAAATGGTGATCCTATCACCAAGTCCCTTCCCAAACAAATCCCAATCCAAGCCTAAAAAGGAAAAAGTTACATCAAGGAATATTAATACTATCATCTTCTCTCTCCAATCATCAGGAGATTCTCTTCCCACGCCCTCCTACCTGCCACGTAGGCAATTCTGTTAACAGAATTAAGGTGAGTGTGCTAGTGGTCCCCAAGTGATGGGTTTCCACTTCTTTCTTTCATAAACTTTCTGATATTGCCTATCCTGTCCTTCATTTGCATACGTATCAGAAATACTCTTCCAAATCATAATGATTAGGTGTCTGTTAGTTATTCATGAAACAGTGTGCTACGTTCAGTTATAAGGCATTATTGCCTATGAATAAAAGGAGAGGTTGAGACTTGAGAGGGAGAGGGGAGAGCTATCCTGTCATTTTGTGAGAGAAATGAGGCATTTGGCTAGGTAGGAGTAGACCCTTGAAGTTTTACCACGTCTTTGTAATTGAGGACTTTGTTCCTATATATTGGAATAAGATATCAGGTATCTAACAAAATGTAGTATGATTTCTAATGTTGATGCAGGAAGAAGGGGTTTTGAAAGGTCAAGAGCTAGAGAATGCTGTCACAGAAGCTGACTACACTAAGGCAATCCAAATTGCATTTGAACTGCGCAGACCCCACAGGCTTTTGAAGCTATTTTCAGAACTTTGCAGGTTGGCTTTAATCTATTTTGTTGCCTGAATCATATTGGGATATGCATAACTGGTTATTCTGCAGGAAGAGAGAGGGTGAAGATCACATTGACAGAGCAATTAAGGCCTTTGGCGATGAAGAGCTTCGTTTATTATTTAACTACATTCGAGAATGGAATGCTAAACCAAAGTTCTGTTATGTTTCACAGTTTGTGCTTTTCAGAGTTTTCAACGTCTTTCCTCCCACAGATATTGTTCAGGTGTTTTCTCAACCCTTTTTCAAGAGGCTTTATGCAACTGATCACGTCATTCTTGCATATTTGCTTATTATTTTTGTCAGCCTTCAGGCAGTATACGCAGCTCTCAAACACAATAAAAGCAGCAAATGTAACTGGTCGTAAACCATGTTTAATTATCAGATTTTATACTTCAGTTTTATAAAAGCCACAAATGTAATCTGTCCTAAACCATATTTAATTATCAGGTTGTATTCGCTTTTATACAAACTAGTTTAGTGACCCGTTTTATAAAAGTTGCAAACGTTACCTCTCCCAAACCATATTTAATTATCAGATTGTATTCTTTTCTTTAATGCAAACTAGCTTAGTTACCGTGCTTAAAACACGGGTATGGCAAGTTTAAGACCTATGTGAAGTCTTTTGGGTGGGAACAAATAGAAGCACCCACACAATACATGTGTCCCAAGGGTTTAGTTTTGAGTGGGCAAAATGGTTTTGTTATATAGTAATTAGAGTTTAGGGTTAGAAAAACTTATACACACACACACACATGCACGTATTTTTTGGTGTAAATCGGGTATCATTTGCGCACAATTGCAAAAACTAATCCCTCGATACACATGTATCTTAATTCATATTCTTAGGATTTTTTTGTCGTATCTTACACCATTTGCAATTTTTTGTGGAAACAAATTTTTTTTGCTGACTAACATTTTTGTGGGATTTTTTTTTCAGATTAAAGGGATTGGTGAACTTCTTGAAGGCCTTATCCCATATAGTCAGAGGCACTTTGGCAGGATAGATAGACTTGTCAGAAGCACATTTTTGTTAGACTACATACTATCAGGAATGTCTGTTATTGAACCAGAAATTCAACAGACGGAACCAAAGGCCGAGTTTCTATTGCAGTCGAAAATGGATGTTCCAGAAGAAGAAAATGGGATTGAGGAGAGAGAGCGCACACTCGAAAATAATACCCCATCAAAGAAAAGGAAATCAAACAAATCAAGACACGGTTCCCATAAGAAAGTCAAGGATGTAGCTTACAACAAAGTGGAATCTATACAATTACAAGCATAAGAAGATTGGTGCTTTCATCCTCTAATGTACACATATGTTAATGTTAAAATTGACAGATGAAGGAGCTGTTTTTGTTCCTTTAAATTTTGAAATCATGCTGTCTTTATAGTATGTAAGCCAAAATTTTGTTTTCAGTTGAGATGTAAGCTTAGCCACTGTAATTGTATCAGTATTCCATTCTTTCATGTAGATTAATTAGTGCGCTCCTCAATGTTAGGTATAAAAAGGTTTCTTGAGCTGTTGTCTAATGAAAGAAGGATATTGATTGAAAAACACACAAGTGATCTCAAGTTAGCGTGAATATAATGGATTATTCTTGCTCTTAATTTGAGGCCGTTATGGCAAAATTTTCCGTCCCAGTTCTGATGAACGTGTGGTAAGGTTCTGATGGCGGGAGTAAAAAATCACATTCATTCTTACATGATGGTATGACCACAGGGATTTAGGCGTAGGATGGATATTTTTTACACTATTGAGAACTAAAAAACCAGCTAGTGTTGACTGTTGACTATGATGTTTGGGATTGAAAGATTGCGCTGAATTATTTTTCTTCTAATTTTTGTTTTATATCTTTAATATATGAAAGAAAATGATTTAAATAAACAGTATTGCTATATATTACGAAACATCAACAAGAAATTAGGAGAAAAAGCAGATCAACCGATGGGATAAGAGACAAAAGAGAAAGGTAAAAGAAATAGGAGGAAAGAAAAAGCAGTCCTACGGCATTAGATGAATAAAAATTGCATGCACACTTATTAAGATAAAGTATTTGTTTTGTAAATCTCATTTATAATGTTTTTTAATTTAAAATGTACACACTTCATTTCTTCATAAGTTAAATCTCAATACAAGTAGGAATAAAATAGAAAACACGGTGACAAAAAATGATAAAGAAGCTCGTGTTAAGCTATGAGCAACCTTATGCTAGTTTATGATCAGCATGAACAAAAAGGAAGGCTTTAATTTTGATAATATTCAGAATTAGAATTTTAACTTCATTACCATCTCATTCAAGTGGTATTAGGTTAATGAATGAAAATTTTAACATACCACCATTAGGATGAAACAGTCAATTTTTTCTTATGTTTTGGTACGGTGTAGAGGAACCAAATCTTGCTTTTATGTACTTTATTAAAGATGGTGAACAAACTATTAGTAATTAATCAATTATATTCTATATTCACCTCATTTACGTACTAGAAAAATTAAAGATAATCAATGGGAGAAAACCGTCCGTAAGAATTAAACAATATTTTAACATAATGGAGAATCTTTTTTAAAGAGCTCAATTTATATAATAGAAAATATCCATTGTTTTTGTAAAAGATGCGTATCACGTATGAATGCATATTGCATACCATCTTTTTTTAGCTCAAATATGAATGGATACCCTTCAACTTTTTTAGCAACACTTTATTTGATATTTTGATATATAATATAAAAAGGAACATTTTTTTTTTGGTGAGAATATAAAAGGAACATTGTATAGTATAGGATACTGATTTGTTATTTTAAACCTACTTTTTTTCTTCACAGAATATTTCAGACCTATTTAAGACTAGAGAGAACCAATATTAATCGGAACACACAAGTTCATTTTCATCATCTCACACATCAGCAGCATGGAAGAAGAAAAAAACATGTCTGATTCTAAGTCTAAGTATGATGTGGCTCGTGTGGGGTATGCTATGGAACCCAAGAAAGTTGAAACCTTCTTTCAACCTTCTCTCATCGATTACGCCAAAAAACACGACATTAACCTCGTACAAATCGACCCCACCATACCCTTAACTCAACAATCCCCTTTCCACTGCATCATTCACAAACTCTACACCCAACAATGGAACAAACAACTCCATGAATTCTCTCTCCAACACCCAAATACTCTCATCATTGATCCCCCTGAGTTGGTCAATCGCCTTCACAACCGTGTCACCATGCTTGAACCCATGATCCAATTGCAAGTTTCAGCTGTCGGGGTTCCAAACCAGGTTGTTATAAACGAACCAAAAACCTTCGAGTTCGACACGATTGAGGAACTGGGTTTAACATTCCCCGTCATTGCAAAACCGTTAGAGGCTAACGGCACTGCTGGTTCTCATGAACTGTGGTTGGTTTTCGACCGTGACGGCGTCATCAACACGTTGAGAAGTAGTAGTGATAGTAATCCCATGGTGCTGCAACAGTTTGTGAACCACGGTGGGGTTGTTTTCAAGATTTACGTTGCTGGGCAGCATGTGAATTGCGTAAAGCGTAAATCTTTGAGTGATATATCAGAGGAGAAGCTCAAAACATTAAAAGGGTCGTTGCCGTTTTCTCAAGTTTCTAGCTTGAGGGTTCAAGATGGTGAGGAAGGTGTTGATAATGCTGAAATGCCACCTCAGAATTTGGTAGATGAGTTGGCTAGAGGGTTGAGAGAGGCTTTGGGACTTAACCTTTTTAATGTTGATTTGATTAAAGATGGTACAAGGTATCTTGTCATTGATATCAATTACTTTCCTGGGTATGCTAAATTGCCATCTTATGAAACATTTTTCACCAATTTTTTGTTGGATATTGTTCAACAAACCAAGACGTCCTAGGGATGGATGACTACGAACACAGACACGACACTGAAAGAGTCGTGTAGGCATCTGTTTTAATTTGAAAAATAGAAGTAATTAAAGTGTAGGTGTCTAACACGTGTCAAGCTGGACACCAGACACGTCTTAAACTTGAAGTGTCAGTATTATTCTCCGACTTATTTATAATCTTTTGTAATGTTTTTCAAAGATGCTTTGGCGTCTAATATTTTCACTTTGGTCGACTATATGAATGGTGTTTGTCTTCTGGGCTGTGCTATTCTTAGTAACAATCAAATCAGAATTGCTTTGGCATTTGATTCTATACTTTTTGTATATAAGCTTTATTCTACCAAAATAAAAAAAGAAGAAACAGTCACCACTCACCACTCACCATGAAATTTTATTCTACTAATAAAAAAGAATAAAAATTTATGTTATGTTGAGGCACTTCAGTGAAGAACAAATCCACATCACTTATGTTATGTGACTTTTGTTTTCTTTGCAATTCCATTGCAGGGCATTACTTATTTGTCCCTTCTAAAACTCTCAAAACAGTCCAGAAGAACCACTGTACATGAATAGCATAATCAAAGCTAGAGATTCATACAAGTATATTGGTTTTCTTATAAATAATTACAGTTTTGGACCACAAAATTCTGAATTTAATTTTCAAAAGTAAAAACAACAAAATCACGACCATCCGAATGACCCTTATTTTTTCCAAAGCCCCTGGAATGTTTCCACTCTTCATTTACTTATTCTTCGATGGATACACCCTTCTCGTTATCAAATTGTGATCGAAGAATAATTGTTATGGATTTCCCTTCTTATTTTTGACATCAACGTTTAGATTTGAGTTTTTTATTTGTTTTTCGATCTGGGTTACGATCAAAACATCTACATAAATGATATAATAAAATAAAACATCTAAAGTTGCTTTACAAATCTAGTGTGAATGGCGTAGCGATTGGGATTTTGTTTTTCAAAACAACTTGAACGTCACGGGTTTGGTTCCGATTGGGCCGCTTTCCACATATTTTGTTTTGATTGATATAATTAGGGTTTTTTTTCCCACCACCTTCCCATCTACACCCCCCCCCCCCACGGCCCATGCGAAAAGACCAAAATACCGTTCACAAAATTTAAAAACCCCAACATATCCCCAGCTAAAATTTTTTTGGAATTTCGTATATACCTATATACGAGGTGTATACGAAATTCTCCAAAAAATTGGAGATCGTATATAGGTATATCCGATTTTCCCTAAAAATTTTAAAAAATAAAGTCGTATGTACCTAAAGTGGGGGTATATACGATTTGTTAAATTACAAAACCGTATGTACCCCCACACCTAGGTATATACGACTTTGTAACCCAATAAATAAATAAATAAATCATTTAAAAAATTTAAATTATTTTTTTTTAGAAAAATAAATTAGATATGAATATTGACCGTCTTTTAGTTCTGTTTAATGTGTATTTCGTTAACACGTGACGTTGTTAAATCCGAAAGAAGGGACTTGTTTCAGGATAGGGGGCTCAAAATCCCAATTTCCATCGTTTACTATTGTTTATTAATTTTTTTAATTCTTCATAGTCTCCAAAAAATCTAAAAAAATTTGTATAGCCTTATTTTCGTTTTATTAGATTTTTAGTGGTGTTTTTATAATTTTTGAATTAGTTTTGACTCTTTAACGGATTTTTAGTAGCATTTTTAACCTTTTTTAAAAAAATTAAAACAATTTTTTTAATAACAAGTCATATATACATAAATACGACTTTGTAAAATACAAGTCGTATGTACCCCCACACCTACGTATATACGACTTGTATTTTACAAAGTCGTATATATGTAGGTGTGGGGGTATATACGACTTCTGTTTTACAAAGTCGTATATACACCCCCCTATGTATATACGACTTGTTTAAAAAAAATTCACAAATATACGATTTGAATTTTCGAAGTCGTATATATGTAGGGTGAGGTATATATGATTTTTGGTCAAATTTTTTAGGGGTATTTTCGTCCGAAAAAGTCTTGTGAGGGTATATGGGAAGGTGATGGGGGTAAAAAAAAACCCATATAATTAATAGAAGGCTTAAATATGTATTCTGCCCCTGCAAATATCACCATAATCCAGTTATACCCCTGTAAAAATAAAAACTTTAAAATTACCCTTGCAAATATAAATCGCTTACGGTTATGCCCCTCGGTCAGCTTCCCATCCAAAAATATAATTTAAATAAGGTTTAAATATATGTTCTGCCCCTGCAAATATCACCATAATCCAGTTATGCCCCTGCAAATATCAGCATAATAGAAAAATTAAAGATTTTGACAGGGGCATAGCTGGATTATAGTGATATTTGCAGGGGCATAATTGGATTATGGTGATATTTGCAGGGGTAAAACATATATTTAAACCTTATTTAAATTATTTTTTTGATGAGAAACTGACCGAGGGGCATAACCGTAAGCGATTTATATTTGCAAGGGTAATTTTAAAGTTTTTATTTTTACAGGGGTATAACTGGATTATGGTGATATTTGCAGGGGCAAAACATATATTTAAGCCTTAATAGAATATGCAGTAAACTAAATTGTCAGGGGTGCAAGTGCATGCATTCATCCGAGGTCCGCCAATATCTGTATACAAAAAGTTTTCATTTTAGATGTTTATCTTTTGGCTAAAAAAACATTTTGGGCAATTATCTTATTTTTATTAGTTTCATTTTGGTTTTGTAATTTTTAACACTTTCAAGCGGTGCAAACCCAAAAAAGATGGAGGATTAGGCTTTAGATCTACAAGGAATGCCAATGCTGCTTTCTTGTGAAAGGTCTTTGGAACTTTTGCTCCAACTCAGATGCTTTATGGTGTAGTTTGATTTGAAGTAGGTACAAGTGTGGGTGGAGGGGTCAGCCTAAAATTGATTCCAAGAGAAAAGGTTCAAACTTCTAGAATGGTCTTGGCAAAACTTGGGAGGAGTTTAGAAACAATTTGAATTGGCAAGTTGGAAATGGAGAAGATGTTCGATTTTGGCTTAACAAATGGATTAATGGTTGTGAAGCCCTTTCAACCTATTGCCCTAAGAACATCAATGAGGAAGAGTTAACTCTTCCTATTAGCCACTATGTTACTTATAGTGGTGAGTGGAACTTGTCCCTTATTAAAATTTTGCTTCATGCAGATATCTTGCAGAGAATTGGATACTCCCCTGAGTTCTAGATCAGGATGAAGAATTTACTTGTGATGCCACTCTTGATGGAAGTTTCACCACCAGACCAGCCTACAAAACCCTCCAAGGGTGGAATGACAATTCTAATAACATCATCTTTACCTATATCTAGAAGTGGAAAGGCACTGAAAGGATACGCATCCTACTATGGACGCTTGACGTGAAACCCTGCTGACAAATGCGAAAAGACAGAGAAGAATATTGTTTGCTACTAGTTCCTACCTTGTTTGCAATGAAGGGGATGAAAGCTTGTTCCACCATTTTTGTGATTGCCACAAGAGCTTGAGCATTTGGTGTAGTCTCAAAGTTAGGAAATAGAATAATTTTTTCAGTAATTTAAACTGGAAAATTTGGATCTCAACCAGAAAGAAGGTAGAGGAGAAAAACCTTACTGACATATCGTGTTTGGTGTCACCCTTGACATCATTTGGCACAACAGAAACGATTGGGTGTTCTCCAAAAAGCCTCCTCTGCTCAGCCCTCGATCTTCAAAATTCTGCATGGAGAGGAATGATTTGTTGAAACCCGCCCAAACCCTATTACGGATGGCGTCCTCTATCACTGGAGCCTTCCTCCTCCTTGGGCTTCAAAGATGAAATGTGATGGCTCTGTAACTAACAACGGTCGATTTGCAAGTTGTGGCAGGATCCTTCTTGATGCTCAAGGGGATCTTGTTTTTGCTTTATCGCATCGTTTGGAAGCATGTACTACACTTGAAGCAGAGCTATATGGGCCTCTATCATGGCGTTAGTTTAGTGTTGAGAACGGGCTCCAAGAAATTGATAATTGAAGCTGATTCCTTGGTGGCGGCCGACTTTCTTATGGCTAGAGGCAACCTCAACCACCACCTTCATCAATTAATCAGAGGAGTTAATTATGGAGATTAGGAAAGGCGAAATTGAGATCGCTTTGAACCATTCTCGTAGAGAATTCAATGTGGTGGGTGACATCTTAGCCAAGGAGAGTCATAACATAAGGGATATATGTGTAATTTCTGATTTTGTCCCGGATTTTTTGCTCCAAACACTCTATTTTGATGTTTGCGGGTCTGCCGGATGATACCTTTATTTTATATAGAGTTATTTATGCTTTCTTAGCTTAAATTGTTGTGAGTTCTAAAGTAATATTGTGTTTAGATAGTTAAAATATGTTGTTTAGTGCAAATGAAGAATTAGTTCTGGTTTGGAGTCATTTGGCACTTTGGTGCCCCATTTTGTGCTTTTATGTGTGTATTTCATTGCTGCAGCATCAGGTGCAGCAACATTGCATTTCTGCGACAAATGAGAGAGAAAATGTTGTCACACGGATTTCAGCGCCTGCTAGCTGTCAAAAAGGATAGACACGTCCTGTAGCAGTGAATGAGTACTATTATGCCAAGAATATTCCATCTATGTGGTCACTTGTACTCCTAGGCACACATAATGACAAAAAGAGCCTCCAAATGACATTTCTTGGATCACTAAACCCTAGCTCTATAAAAGGGAGCTCATCTTCCTCAGTTGGGAGGTTGGTTCAAAAAGGAGGCTAGGTTTAGAGATAGCCTTTCTCTCCATTTTCGTTCCAAGCTCCATTTTCACAATAAAAGTAGAAATTCTGATGCTGCGACACCTGATGCTGCAGCAACACAGGAGCTGATTTACTTGGAGAATTTCGTGGATTTGGGAGCTGATCTGAACCTCCATGCTACTGTTCTTGGAGCAAATCTTCAGTCTACCTCTTCTTAGTATATTTCTTTCTTGTAACTTCGATTTTATGGCTTTAGATTTTGCATCTATGCTTTATTTCTTGTGTTTGTTGCTCATCATGAGCTAAATACTCTTAGTTGGGATGTTTAGATTTATGTAATGAAGTCTTAATGTTTTTAATGCATGTATTTGATGTTTAGCATTTTATCCTTTGTGTGATACTATTTTCAAAACTTGTTTTAGAATTGATCACCTAAATGTAAGTACCATTTATAGATTCAGAGATGGTTTATAAATTGATCTTAAATGATAATATGGTTTGTTGCATTTAAAGAGATTTAAGTGTTTCTTGCTTAAACCGTAGAGATAGGGAGGGCATAAGCCATAAGGTGAATACTGCGGGTGCCTAAGCAGCCTAGAGCGTAGCTTTTTAAGGTCTAGAGATAAACTTTTGGCCTGAAACCCCAGTGAGAAGTATTTGAGAAAATACATCCATTGCTGCGCAGCACCTAATGCTGCAGCATCAGATACAACATTAGACCATTATTATGAATTTGCATAGTGAAAGCATTCCCAACTTACTCTCATTCTGGATTTCTACTGATCCTTTATTTTAATTACTGTTTGTTGACAAAACTGAGTTCTACAACTTGTTATTTTACTTTGCTTTTACTCACTAGCTTGCTTGCTAATTTAAACATAGAAAAGAACTCAACAATCCTCGTGGGAACGATCTCTACTTACTTTTTATTACTTGTTGCGACTGTGTATACTTGCACATATTGTTTTCACACAACACTGGACAGTACCAGAGTTAGTATGTTTCGCTCGGACTTTTCTTCCAAAAATAAATTCTGAAAAAGAAAAGTTGGTCCAAATAATGAAGAAAAAGATGTGTCTCGCTGGGAGTGAAGAAGAGAAGGTGAAAAAATAATCAAATAACGGGCGAGAAGGTAAACTAATAATTTTAAAAATAAAATAGTAGCTCATTCCATCCCATACCCCCAATTAGGACCAGGAGAGAACAAAAATGAAGGTAAGTGAATAAGTGATAGAATGAAATCAAATACATTTCATTACTTACCACTTCATTTCATTCATTTATTCACAATCCAAACAATGGAATTAAACATAAAGTTTAATTTCTTTACACATATTGAGTATTGGATTTTACAACTACCACCGATCACCGGGATCCGGTTTATGTGCAGTCAGAATGCTTGTGCAGTCAAGCAATCGATTATTGGGAGTCGTGCAATTAAGATCGGACGGTCCAGATTTGAGTAGCAGTTTTTCCTTTTTATTTAATAAAAAACCGACTTTAAAATCTGGACCGTCCGATCTTAATCGGATGACTCTCAATAAGCGACTGCTTGACTGCACGAGCATTCCGATTGCACATAAACTGGATCCCGATCACCATACATGGAGTGGTTGGTTATTAGTTGACTAATTAACGGTTAACAATTGACCAATTTTCTTTTACTGATGTGTCGACCTCTAATTCGTAGATAGTGTAAAAAAAAGCTATTCGATAATAAATTAAATCCTATAAACATATTCCATTTCATTTCATCTTTTACCACAGATCCAAACATATCTCATACTTAGAGAACTGGTATTTAATCTGAACACAGACATAAGTTCAATATCATCTCCCCCACATCAACAGCCTCCCAGTTAAGACATGTCTGATTCTGAAATGGCTCGCGTGGGGTTTGCTCTCGAACCCAAGAAAATTCAATCCTTCCTTCAACCTTCTCTCATCAATTACGCCAAACAACACAACATTAACCTCGTACAAATCGACCCCACCATACCCTTAACCCAACAATCCCCTTTCCACTGCATCATTCACAAACTCTACACCCAACAATGGAACAAACAACTCCACGATTTCTCTCTCCAACACCCAAATACTCTCATCATCGATCCCCCCGAGTTGATCAATCGCCTTCACAACCGTCTCACTATGCTCCAACCAATCACCCAATTGCAACTTTCAGATGAAGATGCCACTATTGGGGTTCCCAACCAAGTTGTTATAAACGAACCGAAAACCTTCGATTTCGACACGATTGAGGAACTAGGTTTAAGATTCCCCGTCATTGCAAAACCGTTAGAGGCTAACGGCACCGTTGGTTCTCATGAACTGTGGTTGGTATTCGACCGTGACGGCGTCGTCAACGCTTTGAGGAGTAGTAGTAATCCCATAGTGCTGCAACAGTTTGTGAACCACGGTGGGGTTATTTTCAAGATTTACGTTGCTGGGCAGCATGTAAATTGCGTAAAGCGTAAATCTTTAGGTGATATATCAGAAGAGAAGCTCAAAACATTAAAAGGGTCGTTGCCGTTTTCTCAAGTGTCTAGCTTGAATGTTCAAGATGGTGAAGAAGGTGTTGATAATGCTGAAAGGGTTCCTCAGAGTTTGGTAATTGAGTTGGCTAGAGGGTTGAGAAAGGCTTTGGGACTTAACCTTTTTAATGTTGATTTGATTAGAGATGGTACAAGGTATCTTGTTATTGATATCAATTACTTTCCTGGGTATGCTAAATTGCCATCTTATGAAACCTTTTTCACCAATTTTTTGATGGATATTGTTCAACAAACTAAGACTTTTTAGTGGATGAATGATGTTATTCCCTTATCTTTTGTAATGTTTTTCAAAGATGCTTTGGCATCTGATATTTTCACTTTGGTTGACTATATGAATGGTGCTTGTCTTCTAGGCTGTGTTATTCTTAATAACAATCAATTCAGAATTGCTATGATATCTGATTCGTTACTTTTCTTGTATATAAGCTTTATTCTACCAAAAAAAAAAAGAAGAAGCAACAATCACCATGTTATTCTACTAATTCTACTAATGAAAAGAATAAAAATTGAATGTTATGTTGAGGCACTTCAGTGAAGAACAATTTGACATCACTCATATCATTATGTGTACTTTTTTTTATAAGCATCATTATTATTTGTCACTTTTAAAACTCAAAACAGTCCGGAATCACTGTACATGAATAGCATAATCAAAGCTAAAGATACAAATAATTCTGAAACAATAGTATAAACTGGAATCATGAGAAATCAACATTTAGAAAACAAGCTGTTACTTTGGTTTTGTGAGAGGAAAAAAATTCGGTTTTTGTTCGGTTCCTTGTTCCCAGTTTTGTTCAGTGCCATAAACAGTTTCCAAATCAAATAGAGGACAATTGAAGTTGTCCAGTGCAATCTCTTGTTAGCAAATCAAACGCTCCCTTAATTGCAAACCACTTTCTTTTTTTGTCTGTTTTATTAGGATTAAAGAAAAATAAATTGTGCAATATACTTTGTCAACATATTTGCAATAAATTAACTAACCATTTCCGATCACTAATCTCACTATTGCTTAATTTTCTTTAATAATAATCATGAAAAATGCCTAAAATATTTATTTAAGAAAAGGGGCTAATCCTATTTTGAGAGGGAGGTTTTAAGGAGGTCTATTGCATTTCAGACTCAATCATTGATGTGAATTATGTGGTGAAGGGTGTTACTGCACATCACATATATAGTAATGAGCTAGAGACTATTGGAAGCTATATGAGAAAGGAATGGAGTGTTGGGCTCGTTCATAATTGTAGATAAGGTAATCAACGTGCTGATTTCCTAGCTAAGTTGGGCGCTTCGCAAAGCAGGGGGGTTAGTGTTGCTTGCCAAAACCACCATAGGGCTTGCAAGATCTATCGGGAGCTGACGCAGACGATGTTACGTTTCTAAGAATGTAACACTTTGTTTTGAGTTTGCTTTTTGCTTTTTCTTTCTTGATCTTTGTAACCAAAAAAGTTAAGATTGATTTCTCTAGTAGGCCCCTTTTCAACTAGAATATCTTTCGAATTGTTTTCAAGATTCACTCAATTTCTTGGATCATAAATATCGAAATGAGGATTTTCTTGTTCACTAGGAACATCATTAAGTGCATTGGGCACATCAATATTATCAAGATTGTCGGTATTAGATGCACTTGGCACCTCATTTGGAACACTTTAATTATCGTCAATTTCATCATTGTTATCCAAATTTTATTGGTGTATACCTTTTTAAAAACAAATTTATCAAGATCTCCTTCTTGTGACTTTACTAGCTATTCTTTTCGTTTTCTTTTTTCTTTTCGTTTTTCACTACCAGATAAATGTTTTTTTCGGCAACATCTTAAAATAAGTCAAATACTCAAATAAAAACCAAACAGAAGTATAGAACAATAGTACTTGGGAAGTAGAATCGTAACAGCGGCACAAATTTAATCACCTGTCATCATCTCCAAACTGATATTCTGTTAACTCCGTTCAACAAAGACACGCCTTCACTAGAAGAATTAAAACCACATGAAATTATTATTTGTCTTTTTTATCTTCATAAAAAAGTATACGAAGGGAATTACTAATTAGGGAAACAACATCATATATCATCTAAGATACTAAGACAAAATAATCATTTAACTTACCCATGACTTTTTGTTGATGAATTATTGAATTTCTCTACTGAATGCTTCAGTTCGATCACGAGTCACTTGGTGGCACAAAGCTATTGGATTTTTGGGCACAAAACTATTGAATTGTGCTATTAGTATTGCTTCGGTCAAAACTATTGGATTTTTGGGTTGTGGGTTTTTTCTAGATTGTAATTTGTAAGTGGGTTTGGTTGAGAACTAGGAAAATGAAGCGCCAACAGATTTGCAGAGATGTTTTTAGCGTGAGTTTATTTTTGGGATGAGAAATAGTCGGTGTAGGCTATTTTTGTGGCATTTTTTACTTAATTTTTTTGTTATAGCAGTTGTATAATTTAGGCTTAGTATAATTTTTTTGGCCCCCTACAAACATGGCCCTAGGCGGTCGCACCCCGGCCTAGGCCCAAGGCCGACCCTAGTTGGTGCCACAGAAAGAATGATTTCCTTCTCATATATGAATTCATGCCATGCCAAATAGAAGCTCAGATTCCGAACTATATGGGGAGAAAAGCTTCTTGTCATGGACAGTGAGGTATAAGATAGCTCTGGGTTGGTTTCAGCATTGCTTAACTTACATTAAGAATGGGACCAGTGTGTGATTCACATAGATATGTTGTTTTGGTTATCATGACAACTTGGTTTTTCCATAATGTCTATAGTTTTGTTTCATGAAATTATTGAGACATATAAATTAGGGTAAATAGTCAATTTGGTCCCTGAAAGTGTAACTCGCTGTCAATTTGGTCCCTCAATCAATCAAAAATGCAAAAAAGCCCCTCAATGTGTAATCCGTCCGTCACATTAGTCCCTCCTGTTAATGTGCGTCGTTAACTCTGTTAATCCGTCCGTTACAGTCAGTTTAGTCCCTGAAACATGTCACTTACTGTCAGTTTGGTCCCTGAAACATATACGTGAATTCATTTTAGTCCCTCAAATCTTAAGTTATTTGTGCAGAATTTTAAACCAGAATTTACTAGCAGATGAAGTTGAAGCACCAACTATTGAAATTCAAACATCAATCTGTTATGAGATTTTGGTTGATAAATACCATCGTCAATTCCGTGAATCATCTTCACCTCAAGTCATTCGAATTGTTTCAAGTTAAATTTCACCCAAATTCCCAATTATCTTTTGAACCAACTATGCAATTATGCATATGTTTTGGACAAATTATGAAGTTGCAACTATGAATATGTTATTGAAATATTTTAGTTAAGTTTCTGATTTAAAATTCTGGTTTATGTGAAGTGTGAGATCAACCGATTGCACTGCTAGTAAATTCTGGTTTAAAATTCTGGAGAAGTAACTTAAGATTCAATGGACTAAAATGAATTCACGTATATGTTTCAGGGACCAAACTGACAGTAAGTGACATCTTTTAGGGACTAAACTGACAATAACGGATGGATTAACGGAGTTAACGACGCACATTAACGGGAGGGACTAACGTGACGGACGGATTACACATTGAGGGACCTTTTTGCATTTTCGCTCGATTGAGGGACTAAATTGACAGCGAGTTATACTTCCAGGGACCAAATTGGCTATTTATCCTATAAATTAAGCTATCCCTTTTAAATATATATACTTCATCAAAAGTTGCACTTTTTCTACTGGGAACATCTTTTGAGGTTATCACTTTTTTGGATTAGAGTTGCAGTATGTAGTTGTAACCACAAAGTTGCATTCAATTTTGTGGACTGGACTTCTCCATCTGATGATTCAGCTTAGTTCCATCTTTATGTTGGTTGTCAATTTAGGCTACAAGTTTGAAGCATACACATGAAGAGAGATGCTCACATGGACTGTGTACATCAATATCGTGTTTGTGACAATGTTGTTTTTCGTTCCGTCTATATCTACAGACAACACATTAAACATTATTATTCATGTCATTGAAAGTCGTAAATGTGTTAAAGACTTTTGTTTAATTGAGGTTTCCAAAACAAACAGTGTCAGCTTATGGTTAATCATACTATATACGCAACACGTGCGTCCAACTACCCTGTTACAAGAAATAATTTTTCATGAAACTTCTTTCTTTACAATAATCTAAAAAATTCAGATACATTGACATTCAACTACGAAATTTAGATATCTTCCCTCATATAATAGGAATAATGCAATGCTTTGTCTTTAAACGTGCGCTCTTTGATTTCCAAACTCTTATTATCTATGAATGATGGGATTAAAGTAATATTTAGTTGCCATAATATACTGTTTCAGTTCAGTTTCATATATGTTTGGTTTAGCGGTGGGAGGGTGTAGAAGCGCTTTTGGTGTTGCTTTCGTGATTTTATTGTCTTAAAAAGATGTTTGGGTGTAAGTTGGGAAAGTGATTCACCCCTTGAAAATCGATTCTATCAAAAGCTACACCTTGTAGCTTTTACGTCAAAAGAAATCAATTATGGGTGCTTCTGGATGAAAATAGATGTTTCTGCCCTTCTTCATTCCATATTTATTGGTGCTTTTATGCTCTGCTATGATTCTGGCTTTCTTATTTTACTAGGTTAGAGACGATGAACAATTAAATTAGGGAAGAAAGAAATGGCTTGGGCTTCAATAACTAGATGGAAGATAGGCTTGTGAAAGCAAAAACACGTTGCTCTATTTTCTAGTGAAAACAATTAAAAAAAAGTAAAGATATTCATGACAATAAAAAAGCAAAAACACTTTACGTTACAATGGTAATTTTTTAACTCTTTAAATTGTCAAAAAAAAAAACCTTACGTTACAAATATTAGTTTCAGTTTATATTTTTTATTTTGTCACCAATAAAATACTCGACATTTTTTTATAAACAAACTAAAAAAATATCTAGATTTTTGTTTGGTTTACAATATCTAGTTTTATATACGCATGTAATTTTTTTTTTGGTATACAGGTTTTGTTGGGTATACGCATGTAATTTTAATCTTTTTTTTTGACAAAAACATGTAATTTTAATCTAGATATTATATATTTTATCAAATTTTAAGTTTTTAATATTATAAATTGAAATCCATTTTGGTAATTTCATGTTCAAAGGAATTTTGGTCTAACCTATCCAAACAACAAGGATTGATGAAAATCATTTTTTGATAAATGTATCCAAACAAAAATCACATCACATTCAACTAAATTTTAACTAAAATCAATTCTACAAAATCAATTCTGTCAAAATCAATTCTCGTCACGTGTTTCTAAATAGAAATTGGTATTTTTTAATTAGTCGTGTACAAAATTACTCATATCAGATTGCATAAATGATTAAACAACCATGGCATTCATTTTATCTATTTTCAGCTCATTTGTCTAATAAAGCGAAACAATTATATTTTTCGAACAACAAAAACAGTAATCAGATAAAACTATAACATGCTTTCAAAACTTGATTGGAAAAATCCACCAATAACTAAATCCAATAACAAAATCTAAAGATTTAATTCTTATCTTGTCTATAATTCACACTACAAATCATCATGAGTAAAACATTTTTCCCAGTGTATTAAGATTTTCACGCCATGGAAATGGCTTCCATTAATCGCTTTATCTTCTTCATTAACATCAATACCTGCATAAGAGCCACCTTGATCTCAGAAGAATATAATACATAAGATATAAGATATCATGAACTAATTATTTGGACCTAAATACAGCTCAACAAATAAAGTTATATTTTCTCCACAAACCATAAAATTACACAGCTGCGTTATATTATAAAGAAAATTGAATTCAAAATACCTCAACATATTTGGAAACTTGCTCTAATAATGAGTTAGTAAAAATTTCAGAGAATTAAAAGTATAATCTACGAGGTAAATATGCAAGAGAAAGCAAAATGGTATTGTAAGTTAGACTGCTAGGAAGTTCTGTTGTAATACCACCAGTGTTTAAATCACGAGTCTTTGTATATGTTTATTCCAGTAAAATTATAGTTTTTGATATATTTTTTGGGCATTCACAGAAGAATATATTTTATGCCAATAGTGAGCCATGTGGATTGAAGAGTCAACGAAAAAATACAGAGTTGGGAGCGAGGAGCAGCACAACAATACCAAGTTGTTAAAGAGATGAGAAACGTCAATGTTACTCTTCTTCAGTAAACAGAACAATAACTACTAAAAAAAACAGAACGTTAAGCGAAATGGTTTGAAACAAATAAATGAGCAGAAACAACAGGGCCAATATTTCTTTAGTAACAAAGGTCACGTCTACATAGTATAAGCCTAGAAGGTTAAGCGAAATAGAATAGTATAAAAGAAAAATGAAATAAAGGGAAAATAATCCAAATAAACAGAAGGAGCATGTTAAAAAAGGGTGTATAATACTATAACCTATTTGATTTGCCCAAGTCAAGAGTCGAGAACATAAAAGGATAATCAAGGAATGGAAAATGCCAACCTCACATAAAAGCCAAGAATAAGATGCCTAGTTTATGTCTTGTGCAAGAACATCATCAGGTACCAATTCATTTTCCATGGAACCAGGTAAAAATGCTTCAAGCTTTTCTATTGAGATATTAGAAAAATGTGATATCAAACATAAAGTTCTAGCATTCTTGAAAAAACCTATGAATTGCATAAAGCAAATGCGAACAAACTTCAATCCAGCTTCAATAGATTTTTTAATCGGAGGCTTTGAAAGACTAAGAGTTCGTTTGATTTGCAAACACTGGACAATATTGGACAACTTTTGTCCGTACACTGTTTGGTGAACAATGGACAGCACAAGCAAAAAAATGTAAAATTTACTATAATTTCCTTTCTAATGTTTATAATGATTTTATATAGCTTAATCATAATATCATAATATAATTAAAAAATTATAAAAAATGTGTGACGGAAAAGATGAGAGAGAGAGATGAGAGAGAGGTCATAAGATGAGAAGATATAAGAGGGGTGAGAGGTAGAAAGAGGAAGAGAGAAGATGAGAAGATACAAGAGAGGTAGAGAGAGAAAAGGGAGAAGGATGAGATAGGAGAGAGAGAGAGAGAGAGAGAGAGAGGAAAAAATTATTGGGTAGGAAATAAAAATAATATTTTGATATTTTTTTGGATAATCAGGAAGTTGTACTATACTATGGGACAAAAGTTGTACTGTGGTTTTTGTGAATGACAGAAATTTGGGTTTTCGTCCAGTCCCTTGTCCCCAGTTTTTTACAGTACCATGAACAATTCTCAAATCAAACAGGTACAACTGGAATAGTCCAGTCCAGTCCCTTTTCAGCAAATCAAGCGCACCCTAAAACTCTCATTTATAGCACTACTTAGTCTAGCTATATTATAGGGGGTCAAAGATGTAGCTTAAATTTTTACCCTTAAAATATCACTTACCCTTAAAAAATTTACGCTTATTGTCAAAAGAAAAAAATATCACTTACGCTAAATAGACTTCTTAAGTAAGAAGAGCAACTAAACACATCTTCCAATTTCAGTTCATATAGTTATCAGGAGTTTAAAGGCTATAAAAGTCATCACCAAATGTCAAGACCAAAACCAAAGTCACTACAAATGCCACTATATTTTATTTAGATTAGATATAAGATTTTGGGCAACAAAAGAAAATCAAACTCTTATTCAACCATTTTTGCTCCACAAAGATAAGTCGTGGTTTAGTAGAAATTTTTACCTTTGAAGGAAGTAGAAAAAGAAGCAAAGAAGTATGCAGTGAGCTAGGAGAAGAAGTCTGCAAACATAAAGAGAAGGAATTAGTAGTTGTAAAATTGACAAATAGGGTAAAATATAACCTTAGGCATGAGGTACTAAATGAAGGGGAAGAATCTGAAACCACAGATAAGAGGAAAACTGCAAATGGAATTAAATGGTGAGAGTAAAAACCTACATAAAGATAAGGGAAATCTACAATGCAACTGAATTTTGTAAAAGATAACTACAACTTAGAGAAGCCTAGAGGAAATATATGCAGCTACTGAAAAGAGAAAATCAACAAATGGAAATGAAATGTAACATTGATGGATGTATCACCACATCATCAAGGGTATGCATTAGGCAATATTGGAATTATTTGGATGTCATAAAATATCTAATCAACAAACTAAAATGTTCCTCCTTATATCTAATGTCTAAGAACTCATGAAACTACCAACAAAATTGAAATGGGGCTCACTTTGATATCCACAAAAGCTAAATTTTATAATTGTAACAAAGGTTATCAATATCACATGCAATTTATCAGCTTTCACCCTTAATTTGGTAAGCTTCCAATGGTGCTATCTTATTTCTCTTTCCACCTCCCTGATTGAGGAAAAATAGGAAACTTAGGCAAACACCACTATTTATAAAAAAAATAGAAATTGCTTATAACAGATTTAACTTACTAAAAGAAGCAATTGTGGAATGTCACATTATTACTATGATAAATTTTTTTGGATAAAGGAGCTTATTCGAAGTTGGTCGGAATGAAAGATTTTTTATTCAAAAATTTTCAAGGAGGTCACTACCTTTGCCTCATTCGTTCAATTGTGAGCATAGATCTTTTCTTATTTGAAAAAGCAGGGAGTGATGCCTGTCCTAATAATGGCAGACCCTCTAATGCATGTCAACTTCCTGATTTTTTATTAGTAGTACAAAGTAGAAAAAAACTGATAAAAACTTCCTAGGTTTTTTATAATACAACTAATTTTCATATAGGTGCCAACATACTTTAGCAAAATTGAAAACAATCCTTATAGAAGATAGGTAAAGAATGGATAACCAGTGAAACTCAATCAACCTTGGTCAGTCTCCAGAACATAAACAAAATTAAACATGTAAACACCAATAACAAAAACACCTGAAACATAAACTACTTTCAAATCATCAAAATCAAACTTCCTTAATCATGAAACTAAGTCTCCAGAGCACACCTCAACAAATCACAGGTTTTGCATCAAAAGCCTCTCTTGCTTCCAATAAGTCGGGGCAAAATCTCTTCGCAAGAATTTCAACCTGCTCACTAAATGACTTCCCTACATGCTCTCCAATATGATGGACCATTTGGCCCCATCGTTCTCGGCATACATCACCAGATCTATCCTCAACCAGATTGTCCCAATCAACCTCCTCCATGTTGCAAGCATCTAAAGTATATAAAGCATCAAGCATGCGGTAATCATCACTATCACACCATTCACCATTGGCAACCAGAGGCGACACTAACTGCTCATACCACTTTTTGCAACACCATGAACTGCTTCGTGTTGACAATTTGTGAGCAATTGCCTCCCAACAAATATTATCTCGCAGCATACCATGTTGTGATTTTCTATATTTCTCCTTAGCCCTCATACGTAGATCCAGGTTTACCAAATCAAATAAAGTTTGATACTCCTCTTGGGACCAATGTCCTTTGTTTATATTGGAAAATTTTAATCTACGCCAAGCATCCTTTACCTGATGTCGACTTTTACCCAAAGCTTCAGCTATTGACTTCCAATCAGATCCATGTTGCTCATGAAACTTTATAATAAATTCAAGCTCTTCCTGTGTCCACTTGCACTTGATACTTTCAAACAACACATGAGCACGTTGATACACATAGTGTGGAGGCCTATTTGGTAAGGCTTTTCTTATTTCTAGCCAACAACCTCTAACGTGAGGATATTTCTGGCAATTGAGAATCATATTTAGACCGTCATCTCCCAAACCATGAGACTCGATATAGTCATAAACAGCTGCTTTGATCTTCTCATCTTCTTCTGGGGTAAACCTTTTCCCACGCACTAAGCCATCGCAACAAACCTCTACTTGATCAGAAAAAGTTACTCGTTTGGGTTTGGATGTTCCATCAAGTGCAGGGTTAGGAAATTCACCAGTAACAGCCTCCGCTTTCTTTTTTTTCTTCATCTTCTTGCCTTGATCAATAACTTCAGTGACTCTAGCCAAAGGTGGATCACTTTTATTGCTATTAAACTCACAGTTCTCCTTACTGTTGTTTTTGTGACTCAGTTTCTTCTTCTTTTTCTTCATCATGTTACCTTGGTTATCATCTTCTTCATCTTCTTCAGCCAGTTTCTTCTTCTTCTTTTTCATCTTCCTGCCATGGTCCTCATCTTCAAATTCATTGCTTTTTAACTCACAGTTCCCCTTACCTTTGCTTTTGTGACTCAATTTTTTCTTTTTCATCTTCTTGTCTTTGTCCTCATCTACACATTCATTGCTTTTAAACTCTCTATAATTCGAGTGTTTGCTTTCTTCATTGAATTTATTCTTTTTCTTCTTCTTCATCTTCTTGCCTTGGTCATCATCTTCACCTTCGTTGATTTTGACTAAATCCTGATCATCGTTATTTCTGACCAAGGGTTGGTCAACTACATTGCTTTTGGCCAAATATGGATCACCCCCATCTGTCTTCATCTTCTTCACGGTGTCATTACGCTCCTTAAGTTTGCTTTCTTTGGTTAGCTTCTTCTTCTTCATCTTCTTGCCTTGATCATCATCCTCACATTCATTGTTTTTAGACTCATTATACTCCTTATGTTTGCTTTCTTTACTTGTTTTTTTCTTCTTCTTATTCTTGCCTTGGTCATCATCTACATTACTTTTGACCAATGGTGAATCAGCTAAATTGCTTTTAGCCAAATCTGGATTATCTCCATTTGTTCCATACTCCTCATCATCAGTTCCTTTGTTTTTCTTGCTCAATTTCTTCTCTGTTTTCATCTTCTTGTTTTGCTCCTCTTCAATGACAACAGGATGATCAGCTTCATTGACTGTATATTCCCCTGCCGTCTTTTTACGTTTCTTACTCAGTTTCCTCTCCATATTCTTACAAACAACTTCTTTGTCAAGCTTCGTCCTCTCATCCATGAAATATGTATTATGGATGGATAATACCCCTAAAGCCAATCTGGATAAATATTAAAACAACAAAGAAAGAATATATAAATTATTATTTCAATGATAGATAACAAAATCAAATTCACAACCTAGAACAATGATGTTCATGTGAGAAATCAGATCCAAAAGCTGAACAATGATGTTCATGGGAGAAATCAATTTCAACTTCAAAATCACAACCTAGAACCACACGGGCACAACAACGACACGCAAGGAAAGCACAACACGCGACAGAGTAGAGTTAGGGTTTTATTGATTTTGCTACAAATTAGAAGAACAATCAACAGCAACAAAGTGGGTTAGCAATGGAATCTCACTAACCAGAAGAAGAATCGACCGAGATGGAGGCGTAGAGCGCAGATGGCGGAGCAGGAGCGGCGGCCGGCGGATTTGAGCATAAAACAGGGCGCTAGCAGCGAACAGAGAACAGGTCGCGTGGAGCGGTTTGCGCAGGCGGAGGGACTCACGAGTACCAGGCCGGCGAGAAGAGTCTGGCGGAGAATAGGGCGGCAGCGATGGATGTGCAGTGCCTGTGAGTGAGGTGCAAACTGCAAAGTTAGGTGCCTAGCTGCAAAAAATAGCATAGAGCGGTAAGAAAAACCTACTACAGGGGCAAAAATAGGTCATTTTGTTAAATACAAAGGGTTAAGGATTATTCCGTAAATACATATAAAACACACTTCTTCTTTTTTGACACATAAAACACACTTATTAAATTCGCATTTTTTGCTTCAAAAAAAAAAGTTCGCATTTTTCATAAACTTCTCTCCGATATAATTACCCGAGTGGTTGTTAATTTGGGGGTACATTGGAGGATTGAGAATGGTGAAAAGGCGTCGGTTTGGCGCGATCCGTGGTTGAAGGGGCGAGGTGATAGTTTTGTTAGATCTCCTATAGTACAAGGTACGGAAGAAATGCGGGTGAAGGACTTGTTGAATGCAAATGGTAGTGGGTGGAATTATAATTTAATAGATCATCTTTTCTGTGCTCAAGAGGTTGCGCTAATTAAAGGCATGCCTAGGTTCAGTGAGTTAGAGGAAGATAAGTTTACTTGGTGGAGGAGTCGGTCGGGTAATTATTCGGTTAGTTCGGCTTACTATGCTCTAATGGATACTCCGGCGATTATTAATAACTCACATGCTCGACTTGAGGGAGATTGGATGTCTATTTGGAAAGCAAGTGTTCCCCCGAAAGTGAAATTATTGATTTGGAGGCTTGCTAGGGGGTGTCTTCCTACTCGTCGTAGTAATTTGGTTAAGCGGCATGTTGATTGTACTATTTTATGTCCATTTTGCGAGAGGGAGGAAGAATCGGATAACCATCTCTTTTTTGGGTGTAATGCTGCGGTGGAGGTGTGGCAGCAGTGCAATTTGCTGTTGCCAGTCCGTGTTGCTATGGAGAGCGCATCGTCTGTGCGCGAGGGAGTCTTTGAGCTGTTGCGCACATTGTCAGTAGATAATAGAAACAACTTCATGATGTTTATTTGGGCTCTTTGGCGTCGCCGTAGTGATAAGGTGTGGAATGGGATGTTGGATTCGATGGAGCATGTTGTGCATCGCGCGAAAGATTTGTTGGAGAGCTGGGTGGTCTCGCGACAGCAGCGACGCAGTGTTGGGCATGGCGGTGAGCAGCAGGAACCGAGGGGCTCTAGGTGGGTGCGTCCAACCGAGGGGAGCCTCAAATGTAATGTTGATGCGGCGATATTTGCGGAGGAAAATAAGTATGGCATTGGTGTTTGCATTCGATCTTCTACGGGGAGTTTCTATAGAGGCAAAACTATGTGGTTTGATTGTATCCCTACACTACAAGTGGCGGAGGCAATTGGTTTGAAGGAAACCATTCTTTGGTTGGAGGCCTTGGGGATAACTTCTGTTTCCATAGAACTGGACTGTGTTTCAGTTGTAAATGGCTTGAAGTTAGAGCCAATATTGTCGAATACCGAGTTTGGTACTATTTTATTGTATTGTCGTAACTGTTTACGTTTTTATCCTAGCTTTAAGGTTAGCTATATCAGGAGACAAGCAAATCTTGCTGCTCATACGTTAGCACAGGCATCAAGATTATATGCTCGTTCCCAAACTTTTGATTTGATTCCAACCTGTATTGAAACAATTTTGTTTAATGAAATGAATTAAGCTTGTTCTTGTCAAAAAAAAACATTTCCAAAAGCCTTTGTCAAAAAAAAAAACATTCCAAAAGCCGTTATTTTTTTTTTTTTTGAAGCAAAAAGCCGTTACTTCTAGCTTTTCATTTTTAGCATAAGAACCAATTTTTTTAGAATTGATTTTCTAAAATATCTTTAACAAACACATTTAAAATCAATAAAAACAATTTTTAATATAATAAAAGTGATTATATTTCTAGAGAATATGTACCGAACGTCCGAACTCTCTCTCTTTTTTTGTGTCAAAAATCCATGATTTTCATTCATAAGTGGGTAAAGCTCCCTCAGACTAGGTGAATAGCCCTAACACACTTGGGTTGGGCCAAACAACCCACTAATGCAAAAACCTATAGGCTCATTCTTTTAACATATCCCCATTACTTCTCCACTCCCCAAATTTTTAAAAAAACATAAAAACACCCCACCACTCCCACACTCCTACTCCCATTCTTACTCCCGTTTCACTCTCTCTCTCTCTCTCTCTCTCTCTCTCTCTCTCTCTCTCTCTCTCTCACTCACTCACTCAGCCTCTCACTCCCTCTCTCTAGTGCAACACCTCTCCTCCGTCGCACCTCCACAAAACCACAGTGAGCCTTCCTTCTCGTCTCTTACGGTTTTATGTACTTTTCATTTTTGGGTTTGTTAATTGTCTGGTGGTACGTAGGTACCAAGCAACTTCGACAACTTTCTTGAGAACTTTGAAAAAACACATCCGGTGCCAAAGTACCGGACGGAACCAGTATCAAAATACCAAACCATCTCACTACCAAGGTACTAGATGTGGTTTTTTCAAAGTTTTCACTAAAGCTACACTTGGTACTAATGTATCGTATGTGCAATTTCATTTTTGTGTGTTTTTTCACTTATTTGAATATTTTTTTTTACTTTTTAACATTACTTTTAACTGCTTTGTTGCAGGTATGACTACGCCCATGGTGAAGGATCTAACCAACCTAAACCATGAAATGAGCGCCCCACTATTTCAGTCAAAAAAGGAGGAGTCATACACGCGGCCAGATGAATTGATTGCCAAGGTGGAGGCACCATATGAGGAGCACTATCATGCTTTTGCCATTGATAGTTGAGGATGGGGCACCACTTGGTCAGCAACACGTTGCCATTGTTGATACTTCATCATTTGGTTCGTATCCATACTCGGGCAGCCCAAAGGATAAATCAATCATTACTTGTTATAGAAACTATGTTTCTAGGGACTTATGCAAGGGTCATGTGACTCACTCACAGTTTGTGTTTACTTTTTTATGGAGTTTTTTAATGGTTGAATCTCATAAACAGAAACTTGTTTGCACTATTTATTTCACATGTAAAATTGACATAAGCCTTCTTTATACTCAGTCAGTTGTCGGATCTAGATATGACAACCACACTTTTAAGAGACGTTGCCACATTAAGTACTTAGGCCAATAACTTGTCACGAGTAGAAAGTACCTGAAACAATTAGTCAGTAAGTTACCAATAATTTAACAACACAGAAAAAACCTAAAGAATAATTTGTAGCTTCTAAATTATAAACAAACTAGTAACTTCGAAAGAATTAAACCCGTCCCAAATAATTGAGAGGCTCAGTTCAAATTTTAAAAATGAGCCCCTATTTTTATCAAATTGGTTCCCTTAGTGACAAATTTTATATAATTTATTGTGGGGGCCAAAATCATCAATAAGTAGACCCAATAATCAAGCATAAAAAAGGGTAATATAACTTAAAAATTACTATAGCTACAAACAAAACTAAATTCTAAAAAATATATTTTAATTTGTCAATAGAAATTTGTTTTTTTTTTACAAATATATAGAAATTCCGTCAATAACTGAAAATCACAATATTCTTAAAAAACAAGTTTAAATTTAACTAATTTTGGTATTAAAATGCTTGAAATTTTGTTTGGAAATTTTCAAATATTTATTAATTTTTTTTTGTTGCTAAAAGCAATATATTTTTTAATTGAATACATTTCAAAAGCAATGTAATATAATATATTTAATCACATTGACAGAGCATTGTAAAAAGAAACTAAGTGCACCTGTAAAAAAAGAAACTCTTCTTCAGAAAAAAAGAAGAAGAAAGAAACAACATGCAAATGCAGCCCCGGAAAAAAAAAAGAGATAGCATTCAGCAGTAAAAAAACGAAAAATGTAGTTGCCCCCATACCAATGATAAGTGGAGTCCTTCTTGTCATTGCGCCCTAGCGGTAATTTATTATGTAATCAGAAAAGTATTTGTATAAGATGTCGATTACTTTTTTTGGGTCTTAAAAAATTGATATGGGATCGGAGCCATGTGCAGTAGCATAGCGTGCATAGGCCTATGGTCGGCCCTGAAAAGCATAAACCAAGGAGTCATTCGATACATGATCTGTTGGTTCGCTTGAGTAATTTATCCATATTAGCCCCTAAGTCTGTTAAACATAGAAAAAATCTGTTAAAACAGAATTCTACACAATCTGCTAACATCCAGAGACCATTACCAAGATTTTGAAATTGTCCAATACCAAATGGTAGATGTACATATCTTTTAAATAACATACTTGACGTCAACATAAAGTAGTGCGATAGAGTAATAAATGATTTTAGATTTGTATGAAATTTGATGTTTATGATCTTAAAAATAATAACTTAAAAATTCAACGATCAAATTGATAAGTTTCACTGTACACACAAAGTTGTTGGTTTTGATGTAAGTTACTAAGTTTGACAGACACACATATAGACATTGATTTAGTACAATTTTTGTTAATATGAAGCTTGTGAAACCGTGAAGAATGTGAATATGAATGTGGCACCTAATCACAACATTTGTATCCGAGATAACTTACTTAGAATGTTCAAATTGTTGGGAAATCCAATTATAATTTCCAACACTTAATAATAATAGTGATGGAAAATTCAAGAGACACATTTTGAAGAGATGAAGATGTGCATCCAGAATATTAAAGAAATATCAAGAAGTCAAGCTCCATGAAAATGTGGGATAATTAATACGCACTATGTCACATACATGAATGGCGAATACACTCCTAAGCTATAAATAGGGAGTTTTTGTGAAGTGTTGAAGCAATCTCAATCCAATATCAAGAGAGCAAGTGTGAGCGTGTGAGATTACTTGTGTGAGAGAGTCTCTCGTAGTGAGCGTGTTATCATTTTTTGCAACGCACATGGAAAATTTTGCTAAAATTTTTGTCGTATCATCTTTTTTTAACAGTAAAAAATAGGCTAAATACCACTTTTGGTCCTTTATCTTTGCTCCAAGTTTCACTTTGGTCCTTTATCTTTTTTTGGGTCCGTTTTGGTCCCTCATCTTTTATTTACGTTTCACTTTAGTCCCTGCCGTTAGTTTTTGTTAACGGCCGTCACGCTAGCAGTTAACTGCTGACGTGGCGTTCTAAGTATCAATGTGACGTGTCATTCATTAAATGGCATGACAAAAAAAGATTTTATTTAATTATAAATCAAATTAAACATAAATTAACAAAAACTAAAACATTTATTTAAAAAACAATGCCATTTTAGAAACCCAGAAATTCTGGGTTTGAAACAACATGTTAACCTCATCTTCTTCTTTATGGAAAACTTCATCTTCTTTCTTTTTTCGTTTCTTTCTCATCTACTACTTCGATTTGGATTTAAGGGTTGAATTTCGTTTTGATTTCAATTTGGGCTTTAGGGTTGGATTTCGTTTTGATTTCATCTAGAAACGTGTTGGATTTCGTTTTGAGATCGATTAGGGTTGGATTTCCTTTTGATTTCATCTGCAATCTGTTTCGTTTCGTTTCTTCTGATCTGGGTCTGGTTCGATTTAACTTCAGATTTGGGTCTGCTTCAATTTAACTTCAGATATGGGTCTGTTTCGATTTTCGTTTCTTTGTTGTTCTTCAATCAACAATAGAAGAGGAAGAGGAAGAGGAAGAGTTAATGTTTTTATTTTTTTTGTGTTTCTACAATTTCTGGGTTTGTTTGGTTTTTGTTTCTTGTTGTTCTTCAATCAACAATAGAAGAAGAAGAGGAAGAGTTAATGTTTTTAGTTTTTTGTGTTTCTGGAATTTCTGGGTCTGTTTCGATTTTAGTTTTTAATTTCTGGTTGTCATAGTGAAGAAGGTGAAGCCATGGGAAGAAGATTCTGATCTGTTTATTTATGTTTTGTTTTTTTAAAATATAAAAAACTAAATTACTTATGTGTAAAACGTTTTGGAATTAAATAATATATATTTTGCCATGTCATTTAAGGAAGTTAAGACGCCACGTCAACAGTTAACTGCCAGCGTGGTGTCCGTTAACAAAAACTAACGGCAGATACCAAAGTGAAACGAAAATGAAAGATGAAGGACCAAAATGGACCAAAAAAAAGATAAAGGACCAAAGTGAAACTTGGGGCAAAGATAAAGGACCAAAAGTGGTATTTAGCCTAAAAAATATATATTTTTTATATATAATATGTGTTTTACAGAATACAAAAGTTTGTATACAATGTAACACTTGACATGCCAATATGGCCTACAGAGAAAACCAAAAAAAATAACCTGTCTGAACCTCTACGGAGTGTATAGTGTAGTATATTTACCAAAAATTACTCCTAACCCCTAGAAATAAAATCCAACGGTCCACACAGTACAACTCATAAAAGAGGCAATGGCCCGACTTAGTCTTAGCGAAGTACCAATTCCATGAATGTCGTAACATCTAATATATAACGGTATGACATTCATGTTGTGAAAAAATTATGTATGCAATAACTCCAAAATACAAAAAGAGTGAAATAATATCAAGAAAAATAAATGAATATTCTAAAGAAAAAATATTAAATTTAAAAAGATTGAACTTCAATTGGGCCTAACTACTTAATTTTTTTTTCCAATATTTAAAAATGATTCTAGAAATTTAAAATGGTTTGATAGACAATGATCTATTGAAGTTCTTCACAAAAATGATTCTACTTTACTCTTCTCCAAGGATCTATTGCAGTCTCCAACTTAGTCCCAGAATTGCACCAATATCGTTCTTCACAACAACTGAGAATAAGGCCAAATAGATTAAAGTAGAAGAAGAAGTGAGAAAATAAATACCATAGACAATGACATAAAGGTATGCGAATAGGAATTTGACGGATGGAGACATGATAACATAAAGGAGAAAACCTTTGCATGGCTCGTAATAGAAAAACCAAAACTGTGTATTCTTCTTGAGCAGATCAAGAAATATTTTTACAACATTCTCTCTGTTTTGCTACGCTAGAATAACAAAAACAACTTGGTGAATGTGATGGAGGGTGAGTGGAACCTGCAAAAAAAAAATTAGAAAGGGAAGAAGGTGACAGTGGGGAGAGAGATGGAGGAGGTAGGGGAGAAACGGTATTTAGTTTTGAATTTCAAATTGTTGATGAAGAGAGAAAGCATATCTCTGTCTCTGATTTCAGAGAGTAGAAAGGGAGAGGTCAAAGAGAGAGGATGTATTTGTTGATTAAAAAATTAGAGGATTTTGGAAATCAATTTTGTCTTTTACCCCAAAAAAATTGTCCTTTATCCTAATCCCCTACCATACACGTAAGTTTGGCTTTTTTCATTCAAATTCTTTCCCTCCCTTTTGAAAGTTACTTCCCATTAATTTTTTTTATCAATATAAAAATGTTAAGAATTTTTTGTTTCCTTTGTATTAGCTTAAAGTAGATAAAAATTCCCTAATATACAAATGGAACCTACTTCAAAGGAAGTTTTTGAACACATGTCAACAATTGAAAGCCTCTACCAAACCAACACTTATTTTAACAATATTTTTTAGCTACTTTTAACCATCGCTTACTATACACATGAGGCTACTTAGGGGTGGCAATTTCTACTCGTAAGTGGGGATTGCCCCGTTTGGGGCCCCGTGGGGACGGGGATGGGGGAGAAAATCCCCCCGCAGTCAATTTGGGGATGGGGACGGGGTCTATATCCCCCGCCCCGTGGAGATCCCGCCCTGAATATATTACATAAATGTACTTATTATATATATATATATATATATATATATATATATATATGTTGTATTTTAAGTAATAGATTTTTTAGACTTTTAATATATGTTTTTAAATAAAAATATTAATAAAATATTTAATTGTGCTAATTTTTATATTTTTATTCTTAACTTTATACTTTTTTAAATTTTAAAATATCAAAGTAAGACTAAGTTTTATATTTAGTGTTAAACTTATGTTTTTTAGTCTTACTTTTATACATTTTTTCAGTTTTATTATATTTTAACTTCTATTTTTGCTAACTTTGAATAAATTCTTGGGGTCCCCGCGGGGATCCGCCGGGATGGGGATGGGGGAGGAAAACTCCCCGAAGCGGGGAACGGGGATGGGGATGGGGGACAAAATGGGAGGCGGGGACGGGGGTGGGGAAGTACTCCCCGTCCCCACCCCGCCCCGCCCCATTGCCATCCCCAAGGCTACTACAAAGGAAACAAAGTCTCACACAAAAGAAGTAACAAAAGAAGTATTTTGTGTGAGACTTTGTTTCCTTTGTAGTAGCCTCATGTGTATAGTAAGGAATGGTTAAAAGTAGCTAAAAAGTATTTAAAATAAATGTTGGTTTGGTAGAGGCTTTCAATTGTTAACATGTGTCAAAAACTTCATTTGAAGTAGGTTCAATGTGTATATTAGGGGATTTGAGATAGTGAATATAATCGGTGTCCGTGGATGTAGGCAGAACCATGTATATCTTTTTAAGTCTTTTCTTCTTTCTTTGTAGTGTGTGTGCGATGTATATCTTTTAAGTGTGTGCGAATTTCCCCAACACAAATTAGGAAAAAAATGATGATCAGAAACTGATTATTAAAAGTGCCCTTATATTTCAATCTTAACAGTGGAGAAATACAAACAAGAAGAAGTTCAAGTGTTTTCCTTCAAAGTCTGCAAAAGTCATTGATATCATATACAGCATACTAAGTACAAATATCAACTTGAAAGCAGACAGATATAGTTTGAGTATTTGTGCAATTACAATCATCCAATAAGGTCTACAATTATCCTTCACGTTCATCTTCTCCTTCGCACCAGAACTTGAATGTTGTCACCCTGATAAATGAAACTTTATCAGACAAACCATGTCAAACGCAATATTTGAGAAATACGAATCAAAATACTAAAGAATGTGGAGAAAATTTTCAATTTTTTATATTACAATTTCTGGTTGTCGAAGAAAAGTTTCCCCAAAAAATGCTACTTCCCTCAAGCCTCTGTTATGATAGTCAAAATGGTCCATTCATTAGATTAATTAGTTAGAACTTGTAAGGGAATAGAAGGGTAATGTAATGAATAAATATGGAAAAGCCGAATACAAAACACTAACTATATAAATGAATACAGCCATAAATTAGTTTCAACTAATACATGCGCATTTACAAAAACAACAAGACTTGCACACACGAACAAGATTTGGAGCTCAATGCAACAGGTCTACTGATTAGAGATCCATTTGGATACATTAAGTACATTATATCAAGATGCCGAGTTGATACAATACACCTAATATATCCAAAGGATCTCCAATATCACGTATCTAGCTGCATCTCATAGCTATGTGCAAATCAAGTCATTTTAATATTGTCAAATAAACACAAAAATAGATACTGATATCCACCGAAGACAGAAGAAAGAGACTTAAATCTGAAACAAAAATCAAATTGTTCAAGTTGATTATTGATCATGGAGAACCATGAGATTGAACCAGAGAAAGTGCAGAGAAGAAAGAGAAGAAGGAAAAATTCAATGCTTCATTCTGATTCAATGCAATACAACAGATAGAGTTTTGGTATATATACACATTAGTTCTAACAAACTAACTATAAAAGTCAAATTCAAAACATCAAGGTTTACAAGGAGTAAACTAATCAGCTAATTAATCTTTTAAAGAAGTAACTTGCATAGTCAGCAGCTCAATACTCCCCCTCAAGTTGGGAGATAGATGCTCTTCATTCCCAACTTGCATAACAATTCATGGAACTTGATCTTGGGCAATGCTTTGGTTAGTAAGTCTGCCAGCTGCTGATGTGTACTCACATGTACAAAGTTAAGGAAACCAGACTGCACGTGTTCTCTCAAAAAATGACAATCTAAGTCTATATGTTTGGATCTTTCGTGGGTAGTAGGATTATTGGCCAATTGAATTGCAGATTTGCTGTCACAAAGAACCATAGTAGAGGGTATCTGAACATCAAAAACTCGAAGGATCTGGTTTATCCACAGTAGCTCAGTAGTGACTGCTGCCATGGCTCTGTACTCTGCTTCAGCAGAGGATCTGGCAACCGTGGCTTACTTTTTAGACTTCCAGGCTATCAAGGAATTTCCCAGGTAGATGCAAAAACCAGTAGTGGATCTTCTGCTAATCTCACAGCTTCCCCAATCAGCATCAACGTATGCTGTCAATTTTAATGAAGATTCTGCAGGAAACAAAATACCATGTCCTGCTGTTGTTTTCAGATACTGAAGTAGATGATGTGCAACATGTAGATGAATTGTTCTGGGCTTGCTCATAAACTGACTGTACTTGTTAACTGCATAGGTAATGTCAGGTCGAGATATTGTAAGATAAATGAGTCTCCCTATCAGCCTCCTATACTCAGATTCATCCTTGAGAGGTTCTCCATCAGAGTAATTCAGTTTAACACCTGGATCCATGGGAACATGAATTGGTTTGGCAGCTGTCAAACCAGTATCAGACAGCAACTGTAATGTGTATTTTCGTTGGCATAGATGAATGCCTTCCTTGGATCTAGCAATTTCCAACCCAAGGAAGTATTTGAGAGCACCAATTTGCTTCAGTTTAAAATGACTTTCCAGCAGTGATTTTGTTTCATTAATGAGACTCATATTGGGGCCAGCCACTATGATATCATCCACATAGACCAATAGGGCAATGAAATTGGCCCCTGTACCTTTTATAAAGAGAGAGTGATCTGCTGAACATTTTGTGAAGCCAAGAGATATAATAGTGGAGCTGAACTTGTTGAACCATTGTCTTGAGGCTTGCTTGAGCCCATACAATGACTTATGTAATTTGCACACCAAGTTCTCCCCCTTGCTTGGATATCCAGGAGGTAATTTCATATAGACTTCTTCATGTAATTCTCCTTTTAAAAAAGCATTGTTGACATCTAATTGGAGAAGATGCCAACTGTATTGAGAAGCAAGAGAGAGCAGAATTCTGACAGAGGTCAGCTTTGCTACAGGTGAGAAAGTTTCCAAAAAATCTATGCCAGCTTGTTGAGTAAAACCTTGTGCCACTAATCGAGCTTTATACTTATCTAGAGAGCCATCTGCATGGTATTTTACTCTATATACCCACCTGCATCCAACTGCTTTCTTGTCAGCTGGTAGGGTCACAACAGACCAAGTATTGTTGACTTCCAATGCAACCAATTCTTCAGCCATAGCCTGCTGCCATTCAGGCATTTTTATTGCTTGATTGAAGTGTGTTGGTTCAAAAATTGAATTGATGTTGCTGACAAAAATTTGGTAATGGTTGGAAAGTTTGTCATAGGAAAGAAAATCCTGCAAAGGATATTTAACAGAGCTGCATTTGTAATCCTGTAGATGTGCTGGAGGTCTGTGAAGTCTGGTAGAACGTCTAACAGTGGGTGTCTCCTCAGTTTGTGGCACAATGTTTGGAGAGCTAGGGACTTCACTCTGTACAGAACCAGGGGCTTCATCCTGTACTTCAGTGAGGAAGGGATCAATTTCTGACTAAATGTTTGAAGGAGCAGTGTCTGGTGGTGATTGAATGGAGACTGTACTAGGTGAACACTCAGTGACAGGGTGAGGGATGACAGTGTCAGTGACAGTGTCATTGGTTGGACTAGTGATGGTTGCCTTTGGTATAATAGAGTCAGGAAAGATGATGGATGAAGGTGAACTGACATTTATGGCATTATAAGGAAAGGTAGTCTCACAAAACACCACATCCCTCGAAACAAAAAATTTATTTGACTGAGGATCAAAGAGTTTGTAACCTTTTACACCTAGGGGATAGCTAACAAAAACACAAGGAATTGATCTAGGAGAGAATTTGTGTCGTTTTGTAGGTATGGTTAAGGCATAGGCAAGGCAACCAAACACTCTCAAATGAGAATACTCAGGTATGGCTTTATACAGCAGCTCAAAAGGAGAACAATTCTTCAAGGTGGGTGAAGGCAACCTGTTGATTAAGTGTGTAGCAGTAGAAACACACTCACCCCAGAAATGTAGAGGCACCTTAGATTGAAAAAAGAGAGCCCTAGCCACATTCAATAAATGCTGATGTTTTCTTTCCACGACTGAGTTTTGTTGTGGTCTATGTGGACAAGAAAATTGATGTAGAGTTCCTTCATCTTTCAAAAATTTATCCAATTGCAGTTCCTTGGCATTGTCTGTTCTAATTGCTTTGATGCATTTCTGAAATTGAGTCTTGACATATCTAAAGAAAGCCTGAATTAATTGAGGAGCCTCTGACTTGGCTCTCATTAAATGAACCCAAGTGAATCTTGTGCAGTCATCAACAATTGTTAGAAAATATTGCTTTGCATCATGAGTGGGCTTGTGGAAAGGCCCCCAAACATCACAGTGTACCAAATCAAAAGGAAATTCAGAAAAATTGTGATTAGCATTAAAAGGCAAACGATTCATTTTTGAAATTGGGCATATGGAACAAAAATCTCTATTATTCACTGAAGTATCATACAATGGAAGTTTTGAAGACAACAAATGCAAAACAGAGTCAGACAAATGGCCTAGCCTAGAATGCCATAATTGTCTGGAAACAGTAGAGACAGCATTACAACTTGCAGTGACAGAGGGCAAAACAGGACAATCAGTAACAGAATGATAGTAATAAAGGCCATTTTGGTATTTACTCGTGCCAATCACCTGCTGATGGTGTTTGTCCTGGATGGAGAAAGAGTTGTCAATTAAGGAAATTTGATAATTGGGATCTTGATAGAGGCATCCAACAGAGATGATGTTAACATGAAATGTAGGAATGCATAAAACATTTTTGAGAACCAATGAAGAATGAACAATCACAGTACCAGATGCAATAACAGCAACTCTATGATTGTTAGGAAGTGTGACAAATGTGTTATGCAAGAGAGTATATGAAGAAAAAAGAGACAAAATGGTGCATATGTGAGCATTCGCACCAAAATCAAACAACCAATCAGAAGGATCCAAGAATGAAGAAGCTAAGACAATAGTTAAACAGATGGTAAGATACATACCAGAGGTGGATGCTTCAGTGTTGTCTGTGGTTAGGGAAGCCTTTGCCATCTGAGATTGCATATACTGAATGAGTTGCTGATACTGCTGATGATCAATTTGGGGATCACTAGAGGAACCAGATGCAGCAGTGGCATTGACAACAGGTTTGGAGGTGCTAGCATTCTTTCTTTTGTTGAAACCAGGAGGGTAACCATGCAATCTAAAACACTTTTCTTTGACATGGCCCGAACCACCACAGTGAGAACACAACGGGCGATCTTTCTTAGCAAATTTTGATTGATTGGTCACAGCACAGGCCATATGACTGGCGGGATCAGATGTATTAACACCAACCTCTCTTTGCTTTTCATCTTGGATAATAAGAGAAAACACTTTATTGATTTCAGGCAAAGGTTCCATTGCAAGAATTTGACCCCTAATATGGCTAAAAGATTCATTTAATCCCATAAGAAAGTTGAACACATACTAGCGTTTGAGGTATGCAACCAAGGCATCCGAGCCACCACAAGAACATGTATTTGGAGGATTATGCTCAGCTAGGGAATCCCAAAGACCCTTGAATTTACTGAAGTAAGCACTGACAGAGAGATTACCTTGAGTACAATTCAATACCTCTTTGTTGAGTTGGAAGGTGCGTGGTCCATTCCCTTGCGAGAATCTACTCTTGAGTTCTGTCCAAATCTCAGCAGCAGAATTAGCATAGATAACGCTTGAGTGAAGCTCCTTGGCGATAGAATTCAAAATCCAAGAAGTGGCTATATGATTGCTGCGCATCCATGAATTGTAGGTAGGAGCGGTGGTTGCAGGTTTCTTGATTGTACCATCAACAAGGCCGAGTTTGCTTTTCGCCCCAAGTGCAATCGTCATTGCACGAATCCAAGAACCGAAGTTGTTACCCGATTCATCCAGGACCTGTGAAACCAGAACAACGCCAGGGTTGTCCGATGGATGAATATACAGAGGATTCAAAGGATTTTCATGGGGATTGTCAGAGGTTTTCCCAGAAATGACTTCGGAAGTGTCATGAGTAGAAGTTGTCACCATGGTGAGAAGAACAACAATTGAAAGAATTTCAAGAAAGAAAACACAATTGAGTGTGAATTGAGAAAAAAAAGGAATCTGTGAAATTGGGAAAGCAAGAACCCTAGAAATGATGAAGAAAAGAAGGGAATCTGCGAAATTGGGAAAGCAAGAACCCTAGAAATGATGATGAATCAGTTTGAATGAAAACGACGGTTCTGAACGAAACGGAAGTGAGTTCGCGACTGATACCATATTGATCATGGAGAACCATGAGATTGAACCAGAGAAAGTGCATAGAAGAAAGAGAAGAAGGAAAAATTCAATGCTTCATTCTAATTCAATGCAATACAATAGATAGAGTTTTGGTATATATACACATTAGTTCTAACAAACTAACTATAAAAGTCAAAGTCAAAACATCAAGGTTTACAAGGAGTAAACTAATCAGCTAATTAATCTTTTAAAGAAGTAACTTGCATAGTCAGCAGCTCAATATTGATGAAGTAGCAAAGTAAAGAAAGGGAGAGTAGTGAGATGAGAGTAATGGGATAAAATGACATGATGGAGAGATGACAGATGAGGGTGCTTGGTAGGCAACACTTAAATATTAACTGGCCATCACAAATGCTTTAGCCGTTACTTACTCACCTAAATCTCCACCGTTGGATCCGCGCAACGGGTAGATTTTGCCAAATTTCAGCCGTCCAGTTTTTCCAACTCGCTAACAAATGCAGTGCTTTTCAAGCCACTGTTGACACGCTAAAAACCTTTCCACCGTCCGATCTGAAATGGTACAACCCAGCTATATCTCCACCATCCTTTTTTTCAAAGTTACTGACGCACAACATACTCACAAAATACTCACAACATACTCACAAAATTTCTAAAAGATATTATGGCCCATTCACAACAAGATACATCGTGTTCTGCATGTATCTCCGTTAAAACCGTGTAATGATCCTGCTGCCAAGCCTCTTAAAAGACAACTCACCCATCATTCAACCTGCTGTTGTTAATTGGCGCCCTTCACCAGTAACTGCAGAACCTGAACTCTTAATTCAGTGGCAAGGTTTCTACCCTGAAGACACCATTTGGGAATCATTTGCTGAGATGAGGAAGCTGTATCCTCATTTGCACCTTGAGGACAGGGTGCTCGTGCAACAGGAAGGAAATGTTATGGTCCACAATGCTGAAGCAGCCCAATCCAATGAAGAGGTAGAGCCCAATTTTGTGGTGGAAGAAGTCTCAATTCCTCAAGGAAGAGCAAAGCGCAATAGAGAGAAACCTAAATGGACAAGAGCCTCTCTCAAATGACAGCTACCCTAGTCATAGAATACTCTAGAATCTATTTACCTATTTTAATTTGTCTTTTTGCCTTGTTTGGATAGCTATGAATGCGCTGTTTAGGGTACAATTGCCAGCTATGGTATTACTATTGCCAGTTTTCCTAGTGGCTATATATGTAGTAATGAATCAAGGGAATGCATATGAAGAATCTTATGAATGAAAGAGTGCTTTATTTTTTCTTAGCTTTGTTGTTTGCGAATACCCTTGCCTTGTTATAGCATATTTCTTAGTGAATACCCAAAACCCTACACCCCCACCAGTTTATGTATCAATTCGGTTATCTTCTGTTATGTTCTGTTGTTTCCAGCAAGGAAGGGTGTCTTCTCAAAAGGCATGACAACCTGAAAATGGTAGAACTAAGTCATATGAATAACAGAGATATTTCAAAATGCACAGCAATAATAAAACCACCAGCAGATTGTCTTAAAGAACGAATAGTCTTGTACATGGAATTGCTATTGATTTCATAACATGCATGGGGTCATGTCATGATGGACACTTTTTGTTATGGACATTCACATCACTTTTTATATTCAAGAAGTACATGGGAGTGATCATTTCCTATCCTAATTGGCCTTTTCCTTCTTGGAAAGTACTAAACACAAATATCCAATGCTAAGTGAGTTGATTATTTCGTTCATTGTTTGACATCTTTTTATTTATTTTGGGAGTTGGGGGTGGGCGATTGCATGTCTCATTGGTGCAAAAAACCACGATCATACCTTCAACTGTGTTAGTTCATGTTCCATTTTACGGTTCTTATCTCAAGAAGAAGACTCCATCTTGCTCATCTCCTCCCCACTTTAGTCACTTCACAGTGTTCGGCCTCAATTGAATTATAACCCACACTGCCTACAGCATGTAAAGCGAGTCACAAGGAGTTAGATGGTAAATCAAGGGAATCATCACACACACATATATGTGTGTGTATATATATATATATATATATATATATATATATATATATATATATATAACATCAAGTCATATATCATTGTAAAATATTACTATCATAAAACAAACCTCCTATCCAGTTGTGTAACCGCAAGCACTATCTCAGTTTTCTCCTTCCCTATTTTTTCTTGGAGCCACAGGGTAACTCCATCCAGGCATTGTTCTTTTTTACTTCCCGTTTCTAGAGCTCACAATTTAACCTCTCAGTCTTGTGATTAGAGTTCACTTCAAACATTCATGAGAGTTGCAACGATATCCAACATGATAGCCACCAAACCCCAGTGAAATTTCAATGAAATCTATAGAATTAAAAGTTGCAAAAATGTCCCCTCTTAGCTTGCAACACCTTTAAATTTTTTCAGCACTTCTAGCTCAATCTAACCACATCACAAATTTGCTACCTCTCTAACTCAATCTAACCACAGTGGTGCATGAAATTTTCACCAACACAAACTGAGTCAAACAACAAGGACCAAACTATAATTAATTATTGTTAATCTTGCTTGTATAATTCATTGGTTGAAAACATTGTAAAGTTTTCATGTCAGATAATACTTTTAAACTCCAAGTCCAATTCCAGAACATTTTTAAACTCCTCTATAAATAATTCATTGAATCCAACTGATTAAATTACACATTCACATGGCAATGTCAATCGGAAAACAAGAAAATCAAAATTCGCTAGGTTTCACTTGCAAGTACAATGCAATGAAGTCTGAATTGCAGATAATGCATTACAATATATAGAACCAGTCCTAATTGACTCAATGACACCCTAAAAATGCAAAAACGTAATAAAAATCAAATTCTAATATAACTAATGAAATCCGGAAAAGTGTATACATAAATGTGATTTAGCTAGCTAGCATAGCGGTGATATCAGACTCTCGTGATAAATCTGTGGCGCATACCCACAATCTATGCCATTCATGAGATTATACTCAAACCTGCCATTAATTGGGTCATACAAAAACAAATCGGGACACCGTCCCAAAAGATTACCACTTTTCGAAATGTAGAGGAGGTTCAAGCTACAACCGTAGATGTTGAGAAGAGAAATAGTGGTGAATTTAGTCCAAGAGTCTGCAACACCATGTTTTTTCATGGACCACACAACCCAATGAGTTTGGTAAGAGTCAAAAAAGGAGACACAAAGACAGTTATTCAAGACACCCAAAGCAGGTGGTTTCAAGGTATGTTGTTCAGGCAGCAACATTTTGTGGTAAGTCTCCTTCTCCAAATCAAACCAAAATATTGTCCATTTATATTTAGATAAATCACACTCAAGACCTCCCCCCGTAACTATCCAATTCAGAGTGCCACTCACAAATTTCCCAAAACTGAAAGTGGTATTAGGAGGAGGCAAATTGCAAATAGTTGTTGCAGAAGAATTATTTGTTGCACCAAAGGTGAAAATTTTCATAACTTTTTGGGTTGGAAAACCAAATCGTAGCATCAGTACGAGCTTGTACTTATCATTAACTTGATCATAACCAAAGCCAGCACTCATGATTCCCGAATCCTCTCGATTTTCAGAAATATGTAGGGAAGTTTTGGACATCAATCTGGTGGAAGGATTCCACAATGTGACAAAGCCCTTACGACAATCAAACAAACACAACAATCCATTGCATGACCCTAAAATAAATTTTTCAGCTCCAGTCATCTTAACGCGAATAGGTTTAGGAGGAGTACGAGGAAGAGGTGTTGATGATTTGTTGTTGTCAAAAAATGGCTTCACAGGCAAAAGCACTATATCTGCGTTGTTGTTGTTCGAAAAAGCTAATCGTAGATGTTTGGTGCTTGTATCCGCCGTCGAATAGCGTAGGTGGTCTTTTGCGAATTGGGGATCAGAGATTAGTGTTTTCCATGATTTGCACACACATTTGAATTGCAATAGGGATTTCACCGGAAGTCGCAACAGGATCTCCATGATCATATTATGCGGCAGAAATTCTTCTTCCAACATCTCAAACTGCTGCCGCTGTTTGGTTGGACGATGGAGCTCCCGGGACTTACGTTTACCTTTTGTGCTTGTTTGGATACGCGATTGCAACATCGAACGTGATTTCAAACTGTTTGGGTCTTCACGGTAAGGCTCAGAAATCGCGGCAGCAGTTAAGCAAGTTGTTTGCTGACAGGTGAATTTTCTTCTTTGCCCTTTCATGCCTAGAGAAGAAGAAAAAATAAGAAAGAAGGAAGAGGGGACATGAAACTGAGAGAGCTGTTTCAAGAGGAAGAAGAAGATAAGAGGGTATTTTTTAGGTTTGGGAAATGGGATTTTTTTTGCTACTTAACATTTAGTGTTTTCGATAAATGGGCTTTGCTTGCTATTGTCCTTATGAAAAAAATAAAGGGTTTTTTTTTACCCCTACTATCTTCTCATATACCCCGCGTCCCCTGCGAAAAGATCAAAATACCCTTAATATTTTTACAAAATTACAAAATATTTATCATTTGTCACTTACATTCGTCTGATCACCAGAGTCTTAGTTCGCATTAAGGGTGTTCAAAACCAAACCAAACCAATAGAAAACCGCAAACCGAACCAAATCAAACTGAAAACCGCAAAAAATCACTTCTTATTGGTTCGGTTCGGTTCTTTTTTTCATTGCACCGCGCGATTTGGTTCGGTTCGCGGTTTTGATTACAAAAACCGAACCGAACCAAACCAAACCAAACCAAACCGCAAGTAACTCTAAAGTTTATTGACTTACAACCTTCCTTACTAACTTATTAGCCCAAATACAACTAAAACCCAACTTTCACTCCCTTACTAACCCAAATCCAATTAATTCTTTGACTCACTTACAAACAATCCAAATTGTTATGCTATATTTAAAAGTTACAATAAAATATTTAATTCAAATTCTTTTAAACATTGTCTTAGCTATCTTAAAAGAATTAAAAGAGAGTAATTTATATATTACATATATTTGAGTAGTTTTTTCTTAATGATTTATGTTAGCCATTTTTTATGTTAGTTAATTTTAACACCTTTTTAAATTACGTTTAGTCTTGAAAAAAACCGAACCAATCCAAACCGCATTGGTTTGGTTCGGTTTTATTTTAAGAAGCCAACCGAACCAAACCAAACCGCATGTAGTTTTACCTTGCGGTTCGGTTCACTTTTTGTCTCAAAACCGAACCAAACCGCACCGCGAACACCCCTAGTTCGCATCGTATATACATATATACGACTTCAGTTTCTTCTTCCCATCATATATACATATATACGATTTCCATTTGTGACCCTACAAAACAATAAGTCGTTGATACCTATATACGATTTCCCATCGTATATACATATATACGATTGCCTTGTTCGCATTGTATATATGTATATACGATTTGTATATTTACCTAGCCGAGAAGGATATTCCCAGGCTGAAGGAATTTTAATGTCCATCCCTATGAGAAAATATCTTACAATGCACAATAATGTGAAGATGGTACAGAAACATTTTCTTTGGAACCCAAAACCTATGAGATATGATCTGTTTTACATGATTTTGCATTCAATATGGTTCAACAAGCTAAACCAGATTCAAACTCCTCAAATTTAGAAATTATTTTAGTATTATTGAGTATATAAATTTGGAAGCGCGATTCTGGTTTCGTCAAGGTTTCGGAAGAGTCAAATTATTGATGGGGATCCATCAAAGCAAATGGTTGATTGATATAGTTTATTAATTGTGTGAATACTTGATGTGAGGAACTACAAAGCTAGATGGTTAATTCTAAACCAGGTAATTTGGTTAACAATTTTGGGAATTGTTTGGATTCCCTGTTACTTTCAAATTAATTAATGCTTAACGGGTAATGGCTTTTATTTCCAAATGTTTAGTTCCTTGAGCTCTATATTGCCACTTTTGTACAAACTATAGAGGGAAATATTAGAAGGAATCAAGGAAATGAGGGGGGTGGGGTAGTAAGGAAGCTCTGTTGTTTTCTTCCTCGTCCTGTCAATTCTATGGGGCAACATCTATTAGTACTGAATCATTATTTATGTTCACTGACCATTGTCGCACTACAAACATTTTTGGTTTCTTCTCCTTTTATATTTTTGTTTAAAAAGAGTTTGAAGTTTGATGGTTTGTGTAAATTTTCTTTGACCATTATTAAATAAATGACCCTTTATTTCCATCACTCAAAGGAGAACTGGCTCTACTTTAATTACTTCTGCTAACTTGCCATATAAAGTAATTCTTTTAAGTTTAACGTGCTGGGACAACAAAGAGATTGAGGCTATGCATGTGTTTGGAAAGCCAAGTTTTACACTTATTGACGTGATCGTGGTGGAATCTCTAAGTGCGTGTTTGGAACCGCGGTGGGTTGGGTTGGCTTCAATCACACGTCCAACAATACGCTATAAGTTGTAGCATTGAAGTGGACACTAGTTTGTGGGTCAACAAGCGTGAATCCAAACACGTTCTAACTTGTTATTACCATTGCGCATTTAAACAAGCTATATGTGTTATCACCCTTCCGTCGTTTGGAAACATAAAGCAACTTATTTCAAATTCACCTTTAATAATCAAAACTAGTTTTGTAAAATTAAAATACTCAAAACACAAAAGTTCGTGTATGATTGAAACAAACAACAGGCATATTGCTTTATTTTAAGAATCAAATTCCTCTAGCATTTGAGGAAAAGAGAAAGAGGCCTTGAATGCTTGTGGTGTACTATAACAGGGTATCAAGGACGAAAGTACCTGCGCTCTTCCTGCATATCATTCATTTTCTTTGATGTCTACTTCATATCATTCATTATTTATAATGACATGTAACTGTAATTAAATACCGATTACTTATAAATTCTTTCGTTATTGATTTACTATTTTTGCACGAATACTTCTGTAATTAATTTGTCATTTCCATTTTATATTCCATGAATGCCACACACTTCATTGTATATTTACTTCCAAAACCACCATCATTTCCAAATTACAATAAGCAAACGACAAGTTAGAACAGAAACTAGAAAATATAACAACTTAGACTAACTTTTTTTTTCTCCCTCACAGAACATGTCACTTTATTTATTGGAGCTACTTTTTTTATCTACTAGATGAAATGACAAATAAACACTACACACACCGGGTTAGAACCCAGGAGCCAATGTCCCCATGTCACTGAAATTGGCAAGTCCACCAACGATAAGAGAAACTTTATTGGAGCTACTAATCTACAACTACAGTCACTCAGATATTTTTTATTGTGGTCTCAGGAATCTGAATTTGATCAAATTCCAAGTACTTATTCACCCAATCTAAACCATATGGAGCAGCTTCAGTTGAATAGTTGAAGAATTCGTCCACATCGAAGTAAACATCTGAACTAACACTTTCATTGATGACACCTTTATTCTCTAACATGGCACTATCCTCAGAAACCTTGTTCTGAGATATAGTTTCTTGTGCTGTGGAAGTTTCTGGTTTTACCTCTTTGTGACCAATTTTTTTGCACAAATGAGAATTCCAATGGTTTTTGATTTCATTGTCTGTTCGTCCCGGAAGCCTCCCAGCTATCAAAGACCACCTACACATACCAAAAAAAGTCCATCACCACTAAGGTTTTCAATTGCGGCCGTATCGCGATCCTTTATATTACAACCTTAATTAGGGTTGTCTAGACATAAAAAACTATGATGTCACAATTCAAATTGTGGTTGTAGACTTTTGTTTAAAAATTGTGATCAGCACAATGCTAATGAAACCATACACTATTTCCTCTGAATTACAATTTGGTATGAATATGACAAACCTGTTTCCAAGAAGTTTGTGAAGCCTAAGAATCAAATCCTCTTCTTCATCAGATATGTTACCTCTTTTGATATTGGGTCTAAGATAGTTCAACCATCTCAGTCTGCAACTCTTTCCACACCTATTAAGACCTGCCCCAACAAGTCATAAACTATAGAAACAACATTGCAGCACTTGCTTTGGTTTCAAGTTACAATTTTTCTCTCTTTTCTAAAAACTTTAACGTTTTCATTATTATTTTGACACTACTAGTAGTATTTGGAGTTGGAGAGGAAGTAAAAAAACAAGTTGTGTGAGTTTGTTACCTGAGTTGAGGGCAGCAGTTTTCCATTTTGTTGCACCATGAATTTGAATGCAATGAGCTAACTTGTGATCTTCCTCTGGGGTCCATGCTCCTCTGTTCATTGTTTTTTTGGTTGGTCCATCATTCTTGGGTGCCATGGGAATGAAGAGTGTTAAGGTTGATTGATTTGAGGGTATGGATATATTATTGTTTGGGTGAGGTGTTAAAAGTAAAAAGAGGGTGGATAGGTGGTCTCATATGTTGGAATATCGGTGAGTCCACGCACACGCATCTACCCTTCCTTCTTTCGTGAGGTGAGGAGAGGAAGGCTAAACAAAATGGGAAAAATCACCAACCACCAGTTACAGCCTCACTCTCCAACACTAACACCAAGTGTTAAGTGTTTGGCTCCAGAATGGGGGGTAGATAAAGCGTAGAATCACAAATTGTTTGGGAGTTGAGGTCTTTGCTATGAATTCTGCTTTCTCATTCAATATCCATAATAACTAGTACGTGTGATACTTTATTTGTTATGAGAGTACTGCTATTTAATAAAAGAAAAAACAAAACTAGATTAAAAAGTTATATTTCGACTTTGATTAAAAAATTTATGTTGCATAATTTTAGAATTATATTAAAAATGGCGTTGCAAATGAGAGAGGAAGAAGACACTGTTAAAGTGAATCTACACATGTTGCTGCCTTTTGGTCACTCCCCATTGCAACTATCATTGGCGCTCCCAGTTGCCGCTCTTCGTTGTCTCTACGGTTGCCACTCCTGTTGTTGCTTTTCGTTGTCGCTCAACCTAAACAACAAAACAAACATATTTAAAGGTAAAAAAATTAATAGTTTGACAACAAAAACTATTAATGTATCCTAAGAACACTAAATGTGGACAAGTAATGTATCCTAAGAACACTTTTCAAGCCCATAATACCTTTGGGCACAAACAAAACAACAGTTCCATGTAGACATTTTGCAGCCAACACAGATTGAAACATCTTGGAGCGCAAGAACATTGTATATTACATGTAATGTATCAAAATTAAAATAATATTAAAAAATGACAGCTAAAACTGCTTCCCAGACAAGTGACCAAATATATAAATTAGTAACGAAGACAATAAAAATAATAGGATACATCTCAATTATTCCAAATATCTCACCTCAGCACCCACAACAATATTTCGTCCCCTCTGATCAACTACGTTGCTGACCTTCACATCATTTACAGAGCACAGAAATGCATCGGGCTACAGAAAATTAAAATTGAAGTTATGTTTGTATTCTGGCTCTTAGATTAAAAAGAAAAATTACACAACAGTGAGCCCATAGAAATCAAACTTTAGTCTTTAAAATCAAAATCAATTCAAGAGCCAGAAAAACTATGTTTGTATACCTGACACAAAATCTCTCCGTTAAACATTGCCAAATCAATCTGTATTCAAATAAGTAGCAGACACAGTCACATATGAAGAGAATTTTAGTCAGATGGATAAAAATATCTGCTTCAGATGATGGCTTTTAAATATTTAAAACATGAGGAGTAACAATCCATTATTTAAACAAGCGGAGAGGCAAGCAAGTACAAACCAGGAGAATTCTTGCAAAATAAGGTGCAGCAATTCCAACAAATCCATCATTTGGTCCAGAATTGCGAAGAACAATGCTACTTATAGTTTTGCCAAACAACCACTGCCATATGCCTACTTCGTTTTCTGGAAGGTAGGCATTTTCCATTTCAATGGATCCAGACATAAAGCACATGGAACCTACAATCGCAATAGTATCGTGATTCAATTAAAATATTGATAGGTGTTATAACTCCCAACTTTAAGTTATGTATATATAGAGACAGAAATGTGTGCTTTTATTGGTATCAGTAAAACACCAAAAAAAATTATCTGCACACATCTCAACTTGCAATAAAAGTTACCCGAGCTTCATGTTAACCCGCACAGTCGCACTTGACTAACCGTTTAATAATTTGGGAGGAGCAAAAAGAATCACAAGCGTGCTTACTGGCAGGCTTGTGAACTGTATTTATTATTGTCTGTCGTCAAGGAAATACTTTAAACTAAATATTTGAAGTAAATTAGAACAATATATTTAGACCGCAAAAGACAAAAACTGGTTATCTCATCCCCAATTGAGCTCAAGTATCATGCCTAGTATTTTCCATGTTAAACAGATAACCATCAGTATGCATAATTGACCCATTATGCCTCTATAAACCCTTGAAAACACTATTAAACTGCAGAAATCAGGTTTGCAACAGTACCATACTGGTCAAAATGATAGATCACAAAACTTTCACTTAAAGTCCGCAAAGAAAGACCGCGAGTACAAAAAACTAAAGACCCGTGAATAAAAGTACCCAACAACTTACCAGGCTTTGCGATGATTTTTTCTCAACATTATCTGTATTGCAAGAACCAGATGACGAATGATTTTACAGTTGGGGATAACATAAAAAGATAGGTAAGAAAAATTGCCATCTAAAACTCGGCACAGTCTCATATACCTGAACCATCTGAGCTTCACCCCCTAAAATCTGAAAAGCAGTTACTGCATCTTGCGGGCTCTAAACAGCATTACATGAAAAAATTCAACGTGAGATTGTGAAGATATTTGATATGAACAAATGAACACTGTGAGGTATTTTGTCTTCTTTCTTTTTTCTTTTTTCTTTTCCATTTCACAAATACAAATCTATCCCCATAATAAGTCGAGTGGCACAAGACACCCTAAATAATTAATGCTCAGATTTAGATATTATTTAGGGTTTCACAAGTAACTATATCAATGAAAATACCAATAAAACTTTCCTGCTTCTTTAATTTATGTGTTGCGATTAATAGTCAGCTTAACCCATTTTCTTGCCCCTGTTTTGCTGGTAATTTGAGAGGTTCACTGCTCCTTACTTCTTGTCCCCCTCAGCCTAAGGAGTAATTTATTGTGATCTTGAACTCAAACAAAACTTTTTTGATCATAGAGTGAAACAACTCGTCCAACTAACTAAACAGTAATTTCGATTGCAAAAGCTTAGAAACATACAAAATAAACATAAGTCAATCATCTCCAACACTCCAGTTTAAGGAAAAAAAATTGATCCTAGCTGATATGTCATTAATGTATCAAACATTACTATTAATTTACTATTCAAACTCATCTAAGCTGTTCCGAAATCTGGGTAAACAGATAGCATATGATTGAAGCCATTTCTATCATCAAGAGAATTTCCCATACAAATACCTGATAAACATAAGGCTGAAAAGGCGTTGAGAAAAATGGTGCAGCCATGGCCAAGATACAGGGATTATTTTGACGTCACCAAAGACAAAGGGCTTAGCTGAAACCAAATCAACAAAGAATCCAGCTGAGTTTTTATAATAGAAAATTCATTTGAAGTCTAGTATTATGTGAAAAAATTATCATCTTTGGATGTTGCAATGGATAGAAGGATTCAACTCATCAATCGATTATAGAATACCAGTAACAATGAATTTATCTTATCATTAATTCATAAATTCATAAATGTGAAGTAGATAAGATTAACCCCAATGCTAGTCATTATCTTTTCTATTAAAAAAATTTAGAGCAATAAAATGCCAAACTCAATTCAGCATCAAATAGAAATTACAAAAAGGATGATACAATACACACATGACAAGCCCGAAAATTTGCGGATTTTCAAACACAATGCATCACAGTTAAAACCCATGGATCCTAAAAATACTTCCCTAAATATGGTCTAACACAGTGATCCACCCACTTGAGCATTTTCAACTAGCCCTAAGAAAGAAAACCTAGCATTGGTTTAATTACATCTATAGTTGCTATAAAAGAAGACCTACTCTCAACTAAATCCTCTAGAACAAAGATCGTAGCCGTAGAAAATAAAAGGATTATATAGAAAATTAACACAAACACAATCTGATTAAAATTAAATATTACAGTGATAAATCTCAAATTGCAAGTTTTCGAGTCACATAAAAACTTACTGAATAATAATTGGTAGCCAATCGAACATAGTCCAAGATCTGGTTTAAGAAACGATTCTGATGATATGCAAGAAAGATGAAATATTGGGTTATTTGGGTTCGGAGGTTTTCTATTCTATACTCCGTTTTTTTTCTTTTTCTTCTTTTATTTTACCACTTTGAATGTGTTTGTTGTTGACATTTGTTGCATACACGTGTTTCGTTCTGATATGGCTTCTTTCTATTGGTTAGAGTGGTGCATATTGTGATGGCTAATTCCTATTGGCTTCGTGCTCAAAAGATTCCGAACGGTGCGTTTTTATTTTTTTAGCTTACATTCGAGGCTTAATTACAGTTCCCCTATTTTCACCAACTCACGATTTTAGTCCCCAAGAATTTTTTTACGAATTTAGTCCCTCTATTTTCATCAACTCACGAATTTGGAGAGGATCAATGTTAGTCTCAAGATCGTGGTAAATCGCAATAAAAATTCTGGAGGTATGTGTATATTCTCCTTCTCTCTCCTCTGATTCTAACAGAACAAAGTTCCTCCTTGCACAACAAGCTACTTTTGTTGTTTTAAAGTAATCAAAACTTTAAATTGCAAGCACTATAAACAAACTCGTTCTGTCTCAAGCAATACTAGCCAAAAGGAAAAGCAGCTCTAGGAAAAGGGGTAGACAAAGGTTTTAAGTAAACCAAACTAATCATACAATCATTGATCCCGTGACAGTATCACCGAGTGCTTGTTTTAAGTAAACCAAGCCGCCACCAACATTGATCCTCTCATGGCGCAACCATAAAGGTAGGAGTGTTTGCGATGCGAGTTGGTTTGGTTTTGAGCAAAAAAATCGAACTGAATCGCAAGATAAAATATATGCGGATTAGTTTGGTTCAGTTGGCTTCCAAAAAATAAACCGAACAAATCAATGCGGTTTGAATTGGTTCGATTTTGACGAGACACTAATTGGTGTTGTGTTGTTGAATGAATGGCCTCGTTTGAGTTGCTCACCAGAAGATAAATGTGAAAGTCTCATTCTATTTTAATCAATAATCAATAGTTGATATCTCATTAATTACCAATATAAAGGAATTATGTAGATTGTTTATGTACCAACCAGAGACCCACTTTCATCGATTTATATACTTGTATGGTTCAATCCACTCTTTTGTGTGTAGATAGATAGTGTAGCTTGTTTGCTTTAGATTACTCCAAATGTTGTTTATGCTTTTTGGCGGAATATCGTGAAGACATTTATCAAATTTTGGAGATTGCATTGCCAAGTTTATGGTGTGCTTACTGATCCTTGTATGGAATAAGGCAATCTGTTTATTGACACACGTAGCAAGCCAATAATAACATAGAACATTTTGAAATTATTTTTTGATGGTATGGTAAAGTATAAATTAAAACTATTGTTATGATCCGTTATTTAAAACTGCCTCATATAAATACTCTACGATATCACAAAGGGAAGTATAAAAGTTGAACAGACTTTTCCCCCCAACACCTCCTTGCTCTTTGGGTGGTAATCACAAGCCCTGCTGTGTTGCGAGCCCAATAGGGAGTAAGTAGGCATAACTGGAACAAAACAACTATATTGTATATAGGATTTTCCGGTTTGTTTGGTTTGATTTCTGTAAACAAAACGGCGAATTGAACCGAACCGCACAATTCACTAATGAAAAAATCGAACATAACCAATAAAAATGGTTTTTGGCAGCTTTCGGTTCAGCTCGGTTTGCGGCTTCCGATTGGTTTGGTTCAGTTTTGAACACCCCTACATAAAGGTGGGTGGAAAATAGGATTGGAGTATTGATTTGTCAAGTATCTTCTGGTTTAAGTATCATTGTTTCTTTAACCATTTTCTGGTCTAAGTATCTTCTGTTCTATTTTTCAATCATTCTTCTTATTTAAGCATAAACTAAAGTTTTAACGCATCTTGTCATTTTTTAACACTGTCCCAGGTATTCAGTTTTTTTTTAGAAATTTAGCAACAACTTGATATTTGCTACTAAGACAAATAATCTCTGCTTCCTTTTCCGTCTATTTTGAATCAATGTATCATCTACCACACCAATAAAAGCCATCAATAGTAAAAGATCACTCAGATACCTGTTAGGTTTGATTTAAGTCCAATTTTGAATTGCAAATAGTATATGTTCAACAACTACTAAATAATTGCAAATTACTCTGTCGGCTCTTCTAAGAAACTTTCCCTCCCAACCTGTCAGTCTGCTGTGAACCTTATCAATAATAAAGAAAACAATACTTGGTAACTCTACTGACAGCATAGGAAAATCCAAGTCCCGCCCAATGTTGTATGTATGCTGAAAATCCAATATCCTTCCAAACTTGAGAACCTTTGTTCTAGTAATATTCTTGAAAGGGAGAAATCTAGACTTGTGAACATTAATTTTCATTCCTGAGGCTAAGCAAAAGGAGTGAAAAGTTGAACCTGAGAAGATTTAGCACTAGTAAAAAGAAGACAATCATCTCCAAAGAAAATATAAATCTTGATATGGGCTTGCACAAATAGTTCTCCACATTAGATTGAATTAGAAGGGCAAGTTTCTCCATACAGATAAAGCGAAAGATAAAGGGAGAGAGGGTCCCCTTGACGAAGTCCCCAAGCCTCTTGTTATTCCATTTAGTCTTCAAGTAACACCACTCATAATCAACGGGATAGTGGGAGGAGTAAAAGCAAAATCAGAGAGAGTAAGTTTGAGGAAATTCCAATCCACACTATCACATGTCTTCTCAAAATCAATTTTAAATATAAGATACCCACTCTTACATTTCTTTTTGTGCATAAAGTGAACCAGCTCTTGGGTTATCATATCATTATTAGTAGTGCCTCTGTTTGGAATAAACTACCTTGTAACGGACCAGTAAAATCATCCGAGAATGGTCTCATTCTTCGAACGATGATCTTCAGTCACGTTACAAAAACTTATAGGTCTAAAGTCTCAAAATTGTTTTGGATCATCCACCGTAGGAATGAGAACAAAAATAGTTTCGATAAGATAGTCATCAATAATATCAAAATGAAAAGCTTAGCAATTAGCTCACAAACATCTTTAGAAAATAATGGCGTTTTGAAGAAAGAAATTGTTTACTAATTTCTTTCTACAATGTATAGAAGTTTTTTTTGATAAGCGAAATTTATTAATAATAAAGGGGGAGCACAAGAAATACTCCGCCCATGTCGTTACAAGTAGGGAAGAGGGGCCTCGTTAAAAACCTCAAAGGGCAAAAACCCTTTGGGAAAAAGACCCAAGGAGGAAAAGAGTGCCCGAAACGACATTAATGCTCAAGTTACACGGTACATACAATAATACATGTTTGTTGTGTTTGTTACAACACAATAACAACACCCTCAAAATGCTCTTTAATCTCCTCACAAAAAACGCATGAGCAAACCTCCATTCAACTTCACACAGTACCATCTCCATCTTTTCAGCTAATGATGCCTTCAGTACCATTGATTTCTTTCACATCTGATCCTCCCCATCTTATAATTAACAATACGCCTGCCTTCAATTGCCTTCAATTTTCTCCTCATATTTGACTAAGATAGATTACCGGCGAGGAGCGCCAACCCGCAAAGAGATACTTCGAGAACCGCCGCTTGTCAGAGTTACTTTTCAAAGTTCAAACTTTAATAAACCAATAGTTCTTGTCACCCACATGGAAATAATGCATATTTGAATTAAAGTTAATTTATGCACCTTTTATTTATTACAGTTCGCGACTAATGTATTTGATGTTAGTTGAGGTCATTCCCCACTTCAAAAATTACTTTTGTTGAAAATATATGTAACAAATTTATTTTACCCCATAAAAAATAATCGTTGCCCCATAAGATAAATGAAATGTAGAAATTCAGAAGAGATAAAAAAATTAGTACTAATTTTATACTTTTAGGTATGTAATTTATAGGTATTTAAGTATTTTAATATTTCTCTATCGTAAAATTATGTATTTTGTAAAAATTTATGATATTTTTGAGAAAATATTATAGGTTATTTTTTGTCCCCAGTAGTGAAATTTCTGGGTCTGTAATAAACTCTTTGCAAAATTCTACGGCAAATTTAAATCACACAGCAAAAAGTTGAAGAGTAAGTTATGGGACAAAAAGGTTCAAACATAGGTCTGTATAGCAAACTTATTTGAATATAAAGCTAGAATATAAAAATTGTGAGTAGAAACTACTCCCTCCGGTCTCTATTATAAAAAGACTTTACAAAAATCATAAAGACCAACAAGGTTATTAAATGTAATGCAATTTAAGCCTTATTGTAAATATATCCCTAGTATTAAATTTTTATACCCACTATATGACATTCTAGCAAACCTCTACCTCACATAAATAGGGGTATAAAAAAACTTTACCAATTAATGTGTTTTGAAAAATATATTTTTCCTTATAATTAAGATAAAAAAATGTACCAAAAATTATCTTATACTCCCTCCGTCTCATATTAAGTGTCCTGTTTGTCATTTTCCTTTGTCTCAAATTATCTGTCACTTTAGAATCCCAATACAACATTTATTATTACTTTCCAACAATACCCTTACTTTAGAATATCAATAACTGTGCCTTTGCACCAACCAAGAAAAGTGTAAGGGTGTTTTAGTCCTACCACATTTTTTTACCATAAAATTTAGCATATCCAATCATTTTCTTAATACCCGCGCATAACCTTAAACGACACTTAATATAAAGCGGAGGGAGTAATAGAGACCAAAGAGAGTATAATTTAGCCAATAATTTATTTGAAGGAGTGTAACAAATTAAGAGTTGTTTCCATTAAAAAAAATCTATAACAAGTGTTTTTAGTGCTGCAACCGGATATAAATGGCATAGAGATGATAAAGCTAGAATATAAAAATTGTGAGTAGATACATGAATGAGTGTTGACAGGAAAAAGCAAATTTGAAACAATTGGCGTTGAGAGCTCAAGATGCATGGGACACAACACGGTTTGACCGTTTGACCCCAATTGGAAATCACACTATGCATTGATTGGTTGAAACCATTATAGCACACAGATTGTGTTGTTAACTAACGAATGAGATTGAATTGAATCCTAACAAATTTCATCAGACAGTAGAAAATGGAGAAACAACTGCAAAAGCCAGCCCCACCTCTTTTTGTTTTTTAAATACAACCATTTCCTTTTCATTCTCTCGCACCCCAACTTCACCGCACATAAGATCGGCCAACCACCACCACCACCACCACCATATTTTGGTTGATCTCTCACTCTCGAAACTCCCTGTCCCTCGCATCAACCTTCTCTTCTCGGCCACCACAACACCACCTCTCTTGTTCTCTCTCCCATCCCCTTCCCTTAATCTCTGATCTCTCCCCGATGAAAAAATTGGTTGATTGATGGATGTTGTAGAAGAAGCATGCAACATTAGGAATGGACGGAATTGGAACAATTGGCGTTGAGAGCTCAAGATGCATGGGACACAACATGTCCAGATGTGTGAATATGTGGGGCCAACGGTTTGACCGTTTGACCATTGATTGGTTGAAACCATTATAGCACACAGATTGTGTTGTTAACTAACGAATGAGATTGAATTGAATCCTAACAAATTTCATCTGACAGTAGAAAATGGAGAAACAACTGCAAAAGCCAGCCCCACCTCTTTTGTTTTTTAAATACAACCCTTTCCTTTTCATTCTCTCGCACCCCAACTTCACCGCACATAAGATCGGCCAACCACCACCACCACCATATTTTGGTTGATCTCTCACTCTCGAAACCCCCCTCTCCCCACATCAACCTTCTCTTCTCGGCCACCACAACACCACCTCTCTTGTTCTCTCTCCCATCCCCTTCCCTTAATCTCTGATCTCTCCCCGATGAAAAAATTGGTTGATTGATGGATGTTGTAGAAAAAGCATGCAACATTAGGAACGGACGGAATTGGAAAAATCTATGTTATATATTTGTCAGCATTATCCTATACATAATCTATGTTATATATTTGATTCAGTTGGATTTCAAAAAATAAACCGAACAAATCAATGCGGTTTGGATTGGTTCGATTTTGACGAGACACTAATTGGTGTTGTGTTGTTGAATGAATGGCCTCGTTTGAGTTGCTCACCAGAAGATAAATGTGAAAGTCCCATTCTATTTTAATCAATAATCAATAGTTGATATCTCATTAATTACCAATATAAAGGAATTATGTAGATTGTTTATGTACCAACCAGAGACCCACTTTCATCGATTTATATACTTGTATGGTTCAATCCACTCTTTTGTGTGTAGATAGATAGTGTAGCTTGTTTGCTTTAGATTACTCCAACTAAAAAATGAGATGTTGTTTATGCTTTTTGGCGGAATATCATGGATACGCGATTGCAACATCGAACGTGATTTCAAAGTGTTTGGGTCTTCACGGTAAGGCTCAGAAATCGCGGCAGCAGTTAAGCAAGTTGTTTGCTGACAGGTGAATTTTCTTCTTTGCCCTTTCATGCCTAGAGAAGAAGAAAAAATAAGAAAGAAGGAAGAGGGGACATGAAACTGAGAGAGCTGTTTCAAGAGGAAGAAGAAGATAAGAGGGTATTTTTTAGGTTTGGGAAATGGGATTTTTTTGCTACTTAACATTTAGTGTTTTCGATAAATGGGCTTTGCTTGCTATTGTCCTTATGAAAAAAATAGAGGGTTTTTTTTACCCCCACCATCTTCTCATATACCCCGCGTCCCCTGCGAAAAGACCAAAATACCCTTAATTTTTTTACAAAATTACAAAATATTTACCATTTGTCACTTACGTTCGTCTGATCACCAGAGTCTTAGTTCGCATCGTATATACATATATACGATTTCAGTTTCTTCTTCCCATCATATATACATATATACGATTTCCGTTTCTGACCCTACAAAACAATAAGCCGTTGATACCTATATACGATTTCCCATCGTATATACATATATACGATTGCCTTGGTCGCATCGTATATATGTATATACGATTTTGTATATTTACCTAGCCGAGAAGGATATTCCCAGGCTGAAGGAATTTTATTGTCCATCCCTATGAGAAAATATCTTACAATGCACAATAATGTGATGATGGTACAGAAACATTTTCTTTGGAACCCAAAACGTATGAGATATGATCTGTTTCACATGATTTTGCATTCAATATGGTTCAACAAGTTAAACCAGATTCAAACTCCTCAAATTTAGAAATTATTTTAGTATTATTGAGTATATAAATTTGGAAGCGCGATTCTGGTTTGGTCGAGGTTTCGGAAGAGTCAAATTATTGATGGGGATCCATCAAAGTGTTGCGTTAAAAACACACTTAGAGCAAGTGTACTCTTTCGCAAAAGTAGTATAAAAGATATCGTCTCCACAGGGATTAATTAACAAATACTAAACTAGTCTAGATTTTATATTATTTAGACGAACAAATAGTTTAGTGTTATAGAAACTAAAATAAAAAGAAATAATTAACAAGAATTAAAAGTAAAGATTTAATTAGTGGAGAGAGGTATAGGGTTGCGGTTTCACTTGCAAGCTTCGATTCCCCTATGTCTAATTCTACCTGAATTCCCTTATTTTATTCAATTACCAATCCCTTTACTAAAGCTACTAATCCGTTTGGTCATTCGCGATTAATATTCTTTTTCCAAAATTAACCCTAGTTTGGTCATGCTAGAATTTAAATTCAAGAAAAGCGTGAAGAGCAAAAAGGTTGAATTATTGGAAGACTAAATTAAAGTTTGGTCATGCATTAATTATAGTCCCAATTATCCTATAGGTCCATCAACTAATTGCAGTACGGTCGCTGATCAACTAATTGATTATTAACATGAAAAGGGTAGCTAATCCTAATTATGTGATAAAAACAATAGAATAATATTAATTGAAATAAAAACAGGAATTCAAATAAGAAATTAGAACATAAAGAGGTTTCTAAACATGCAAGATCCACCTAAGACCCTAGACGAGGACTTAGGTGTCCATAATAATAAAGAACAATAAAAGAAAAATAAGGTTCATGAATTACAGAAATAAGAATAACCCGGAAATAGAGAAAGTCTTAATCTTTGTCTTCAATCTCCTTCTTTTACTCCAAAGCTCTTTCACGGTGCCGAAAAACTCTTCTCTCCCTCCGTAGCGTTTCCGTAGCGTTTGTGTAACTATTGTTTGTTTATGTGGTGTCCAGCCCCCTTTCACAAGTGAAGCTCTCCTTTTATATTAGTTCTTTTTCTTTCTCTCCAAGCAAAGGATCAAGTCAAGATTGCTTCCACTTTTAATTGCAAGATATGCCAATCCCTAAATATTAGGATTTAGGTCCTTCCTAAATATGTGTTGCTTGCTCTCCACTCCATGCCTCTTTCTTTCTCTCCAAGTCACATGTGCATCACTTTTAATTCAAATCTTCAAGAGGATCTTTTTCTTTTTATTACTGTGGGCCTTCTTGCATTAATGGGCTTGGGCTTGGGCTTGCTTTCTTTAATTCTAACATTTCTTCTAATTTCAGCCCACATTTAAATTATTTTTTCTTTTTCTACCTTATTGCAAATATAGAGTAATTTTAGTCAGTTATTTGTTTAATCAGTAATAATTACTCTAAAAACAACTCAAAATATCTCTAATAAATGCACTAAATTAGAGTTTATCAAAAAGCAAATCGTTGATTGATATAGTTTATTAATTGTGTGAATACTTGATGTGAGGAACTACAAAGCTAGATGGTTAATTCTAAACCAGGTAATTTGGTTAACAGTTTTGGGAATTGTTTGGATTCCCTGTTACTTTCAAATTGATTAATGCTTAACGGGTAATGGCTTTTATTTCCAAATGTTTAGATCCTTGAGCTCTATATTGCCACTTTTGTACAAACTATAGAGGGAAATATTAGAAGGAATCAAGGAAATGAGGGGGGTGGGGTAGTAAGGAAGCTCTGTTGTTTTCTTCCTCGTCCTGTCAATTCCATGGGGCAACATCTATTAGTACTGAATCATTATTTATGTTCACTGACCATTGTCGCACTACAAACATTTTTGGTTTCTTCTCCTTTTATATTTTTGTTTAAAAAGAGTTTGAAGTCTGATGGTTTGTGTAAATTTTCTTTGACCATTATTAAATAAAGGTGGAACGGTGCCTTTTAGCATACACGCATCTGACAATTTGGGTAACAAACACGTATGGGTTTGTAGCCATAGATATAATATAAATATATTCAACGGTCCAGATTTACGACTTGCTACCACTTCACCTAGGAACCATTAACTTGCTTCTTTTTTTTGGACAGCTGGTTGACTTGGTTTTTTAAGTTACCATTATTTGTATTTTTGACCCTAAAGTTGGCTTAAAAATAATTTTTATCTTATTACAGTTTATTATAATAAAAACGTTTAACTATATATTTTTCTGATAAAATTACTTTTTTTTTCACCCAATTAATTTTTGTGGCAAACTTTTTTTCACCCCTCAATTAAACTACAGTTTTACTGTAGTTAACCAACCATTCTTCTTCTAACACCACCATTCTTCTTCTTCACTCTCTCTTTCTCTCTCAACCACAACCTCTGTCACCTCCACCATACCTCCATTATCGCCTCTGCTGAACCACCGTCTTCTTCGAAGCAACCACACCACCGTCTTCTTCGAAGCAACCACACCACCTTCGTCTTAAAAGGTATGCGAATGCATCCATTGTTGTTTGAATCGAAACCCTAACCCCCAACGTTGCAGCATCTAATCCTAATCCCCTACGTTTTTGAATCGAAATCGTAACCCCCAAATGTTGTAGCCTCCATTGGTGTTTCTCTCTGTTTTTTGATTCGAACAAGTTGATGTGGGATATATTTGAAGGTTTGAAGAACATTAGTGTTTCTTAGATTAAAACATTAGTGTTATGTAAAGATTAACTATTAAATGTCACCTTTATGCATGATTGGTGTGTCTTAGATAAGGAATTGATAATTTATTTGTGTCTTAGACAACATAGTAGAAGAAGTAGAACTAACCTCTTCATTATTTCTTAAAATTTTTTGTGCTTCAAGTGATTTGCTCTAATTCCTTCACAAAATCAATTGAACCTCCAATTATTGATGCTTGGTAACCCTGACCCATATAAAAAGCAACATTTTTTAACATGATTTGTGCAACATTTGTTAACATCCCATAATGAAAAAGAAGGAAGATTGACCTATTTTGTTCCTTGTAGCAGCATTTACACTTATCATGGCCAATATGGAAACTGAAATGACCTCATTTTTAGTTTACATAGTGAATTGATCATTTGTTGGTTGAACCTAGAATATTAGCATGAACCAAATTTAAGAAAGACATATTATGATGATGATGGCCTCATTCCATAACATTGTGTTGGTCATAATAATGAAGATGTCTTAGACAACATAGTAGAAGAAGTAGAACTAACCTCTTCATTATTTCTTAAAATTTTTTGTGCTTCAAGTGATTGACCCTGTCCCATAATGAAAAAGAATGAAGATTGACCTATTTTGTTCCTTGTATCAGCCTTTTCAATTATCATGGCAAATATGGAAACTGAAATGACAAGTTTTTTGGTTCGCTATCACTATCCTCGTGGGAAAAATATTGTAAGTCTAGTTTAAATTCATTGTAGTTTAAATTGATCTTTCTGTCTTGATTGAAATGATACTTTATGCAGAGGCTTCCACCTAGTTTCACGGAGAAGTGGGGTGCAGAAATCCATGATGAGGTGAAGATAAAAACAAAAGATGGAAAAGTGTGGGTAATAGATGTTGAGAGACACAGCAATGATATCTGGCTTGGAACAAAAATGGAGTGAGTTTAAACTTACCCACAACATTAAGTTTCGTGATTCAATCTACTTTAAATACAAAGGAGGAAATGTATTTCAAGTTGTGGTGTTTGGTTTGAATGGATTGGAAAAGCTAAGTAAGAAGGCGAAAGAGAGTAAGATGCCTGTGCACTTTTGCAAGAAGTTAGTGACAAGGGGGTTTGCCTCAAAGATGGTAAGTTTTCTTGTTAAAAATACAAATTGAAGTACATCATGGTTATTAAGTACAACATGGTTATTAATTTGAAATTCACAAGCATTGTTTAATTTGAAGTTCCAATTTCGCAAATGATATGTGTTTTACTGAGTGTTAGGTTGTGCCAAATGAAATTCACAAACCCATTTAATTAATGCTTTGTAAAATTGAATGTGTATTAGGTTGTGCCAGATGCGTTCAGTGCTTCCTTTCAAAGACATATACACAATCAGCCTACTTTAGTTGGAAGGTCCATTGCTCCTCAACCGCTAGGTCCATGTGGTTTACCGATGGATGGGAAGGGTTCGTGAAGCATTACAAACTCAAAAGAAATGATTTCTTAATTTTTAAGTTTGATTGGACCAAGAACATGGAAGTCGACGTCCTTCCCAGTGATAGTGGACGCATAGAACAATTTCATACAGGGACTCGTCCTGACCCTTGGGACATCAATGATCAAGTATGGGAACTATGGACAGCCAAACTTACCAAAGCATCCGCAGAGAAGTGGATCCCATTGGTTTGTTCACAACAATATTTCACCATTTTTATGTCATTGAAATGTAATTTCTTATATTTGATTGAAAACTACTGAAATATTTCTGATGAAATATTGTTTCATTTGCATTGTAGTATGTCCCAGCCAAAGTTGTTAATGAGGACCTACACGATTTGCAGGAAACCATTATGGTAAGGTTACCTTCAGGCTATTACCAAAAGTGGGGTATGATTTGGAGTGCAGGTCGGAACGAATGCAAAATTGGAGAGGGTTGGTATCAATTCAAACAAAATAATAAACTAAAGGCTGGGGATCGTGTGAGGTTTGGCAGGAGAGGAATGCAAGAGTTCTTTCAAGTTGAAATTGTCTGATGATATTATGATCTTTATGTATGTGATGTAGTTGACTTAATGTAACTTTATGTATGTGATGTAGTTGACTTTTATAATTATGAACTATCTGTTTATGAGTAATTGGGCTTGACCCGGATTGTTTTATTTGTAGAGGATTGGCCCAATAGGTATTATATTACTATGAATCTCGGTTGAGTCAAAAGGGCAGAAAAGTGAGGAGTACCTTGTCTCACGTGGCCTCAAAGGAGCCCCTAACATTGGTTTTGTTTTTGGCTTGATGTCTTATCAATGTACACTAGAAACTATATGACATGTTGATATGCTGCAATTATTGGATTAGTTTGATAACACTTCTGGTTAAGGATGTGTGCATTACTAGAAACAAATTCTATTAATGCTTGCAATAATATAGATACATGGATTACAGTATCATGATTTAATCCATTACCAACACACAGTAATTAGAGCACACTGCCATTACAAGTCCATTACCAACACATCCAAAAAATGGATTACAGTTTCATGATTTAATCCAAAAAAGACCACTACCAAGACATCCAAAATAACTAATACTAAGCATCAAAATAACAATAACATCCCCAATACATGATCCAAACTACAAAGACTCTTAAGGACTACGAGTCCAATGGCTAGGCAAGTCTGGTTTGCATATGTTGTCCATGTTAATTGAAGGAGGTGGGTGACAAATGTTCTTTCCTGCATTTTCTTCTTCATCATCAATAATCAATACAATGGCTTCTATGATTTCAAATATGTCTTCATCATCTTGGACAACACTCATCTCATTGAAGGCATTGTTGTTGTTATCAGAAAAAATGTCTTCCTTTAATATTCCTTCATGGATTTGGGTTTCATAGGTGGAGGTTTCATGTTTGGGGGTGGCAATGAAAACCTCAAGCTTCCTTAGACTTTCTTGCATGGCAAATAAAGCTAAAGTTACTTCATGAAGCTTTTGAAAGTTAAGATGGAGGCCATTCTTAATATCACAGATTGATGCAAAGACATCAAATATAGGCTCTGTTGGTGCTGTTTCAAAATCAGTTTGAGGTACTTCACTGCATAAGTTAAATAAAAATGGATTAGAACAAAACCAATGTATATTCATAACTAGGGAACAATATGAGTTTTCACGAATGCTTATTATGATGCATTTGCAAGAGTTTCAGTTGCAGTGTTCTTCTCATGAGAATCCATATTCTCCATAGGTGAAATGACTACCATTTTCAACTTGAACAGATTTCTTTTTTCTGGATGAAGAAGAAGAAGCAAGTGGTGGTGGTTTACCAAACAGCTGGGGATTATGTATACATATACACGGTTTGAAGTCATCCTTTGGACAGTGTATAGTGCAGTCAACATCCACATTAAATGCTGTAGGACAAGTTTTTTAAGGTTCAGGTTATGTATGTAAACCCAACGGTTAAGGGATTGGTTTGTTCTCAACTACCAAAACAATATAACTTTTATTAACTTTTTTTTTTGGTGCGCATATAATTATTATTAACTAAACTAAACTAATTAAACTTAATTATATTGTTATATAAAGTTAAATTCCACTACTACTACTAATGTTATATAAACTTATGTTATATAAACTTAATTCCATCACTAATGTTATACAATTTTTTATAAACTTAATTCCACTACTACTACTAATGTTATAATATTATTGATAGTAAGGTACTGAGAAAAGTGGAGACATACACATTAAAACACGACATTCTAATTTAAATGTTGCAACATTAATCATAAACAATCAACTAATCCTAAATCATAGTAGTCAACAACAGGAAACCATTGCACATATCACTCCTAAGACTAAGCATGTAAAAACAACAATCTTCATTTGGCACTTAATTGATGTGTGATGTTCATGCATTTCAACCAAATTTTTCCTCAATGACTTCAACTCCATATCTTTTTCACGAAGCTCCAGATCCTTTCCACGTATCACAATATCCTTTTCACGGCAATGTAGACATTCTTCTTCAGTGGCATAATCTTGAAACCAATATTCATACCACATGTGATAACTGCATCCACGCTCGTCGCTAGTACCCTAAATCAATAATAATTAATTTTGTAAAAAAGAACAAGTTAAGGGACTAATTTCATACTCATAAAAATGTTAACGACATAAGTTCATCTTTCTCACCCCGAAATACTTGCAACCCCACAATTTCCTGCCTTTGTTAAAGCCGTCTTTGCTCACAACTTTAACAATAGTTTGAACTCCGCAACCACAATTAGGTCCTTCAATTGAGCGACGCCCGCTAGAAATGGAATTCATGCTTCTTGAGTTCGAACCGTAACTTCGTGAAGCCATGAGTTGAAGCTTCGTGAAATGGAATTGAAAAGCTTCTAAGGTTTTATGCTGTTGAGTTGCTTGAGTTCATCCTCAAAGTGATACTAGTATGTTGCACCAAACTTAAAATAAAGGTGATTCAAATTCAATAATGTTGGTGGAGTATTAAATATATGTTAACCTTATCCATATTTTCATAAAAAAAACAACCTTACCCATATAATACTATATGATATTTTTTTTATGAAATATATATATATATATATATATATATATATATATGAACCGACGTGCCACAACTAGATACTTAGCTAAGAGCTATCATAAGAACAATTGAAATAAAATTGAAATTAAAGAAAGAAATTATAGTTACCTTAAGGAAAGGAAAGCAGAGTGTGCGATTGATTGCGGAAGGAAATTGTATTTAAGATTTGAAGAACTTAAAATACTTATGTATTCAAGCTTGATTTACAACTGAGGCGGATTCGCCTTATAAAGAAAAGAAAAAGGCTTACTATTTAAGCCGGTAAAAAAGCTACTGTTACATTCGGTAGCCTGTGGAGAAAACGACAAAAAATCATTATTAGTGCCGGGTACGCTTTTGTGGGCCCCATAGGCGCATTCATAATGACAGACGACAAAAACTTAAAAAGTTAATAGTAAAGGGCACTATAATTGCCTAGGTGGCCGACAAAGTGGCGTTGTTTTGAGTCAGTAATAGATACGTGGCGTTGTTTTGCTGAAATCAAGCCTTCATTAAACACTATTCTTAAGAACAAAGTGTTTAATTATCCGACAAATGTTGGGTGCTTAGGTACAGCTATTCCAGCCTATTTGTATAATTTTGGGACCCAAAATTATACAAATACTTTTCTTTTATGCTTTGCAGAACAATTTGCCTCCTTGGAAAAGGACTTATCGTCTTTAAGGAGTCTTGTCGAAAAACAAATTGCCCAGCAAGAAACCATAGTTGACCAGCTGAGCAAAGAAAAATCTACAGAGGCCATTCCTATCATAAAGGATGTCCCTCTCATCCAGCCCCCTATTCCCATAGAAGGCTTTAAAATGGATAGTGACAACACTGAGTTCACGCGTATCCTCGAGCAGAAGCTAAAGGATTTACGCTTAAATGTCTTATCTCAAAAGGATACCTCTGGAAATACTTCAGAGACTTCTGAAGATAGTGAGGAAGTTAGTAATATTGATGAACTCACTAAGATGTTTAGTAACCAGCACATCAACGATGTTGCTGAAGTCAATCCCATCTATACGAATAAGTCCTTAGAAAAATATTATTACAAAAGGCCCTCACCTCAAGATTTACTCTTTGAGGAGACAGAACCATTCCAGAATTCATACTCTGGAAAATCCATCTATGAGTGGAATATAGACGGTCTAGGTGATAAACAGATCATAGACACTGTACATAGAATGATCATGTACTCCACAGTTTGTAAACAACAGGGCAATAATGACAGCTCTATAGCTTCCTTCATAGCCACTGGCTTTGTCGGCCAGCTAAGAGGATGGTGGGACCACTACCTAGACGATAGTCAAAAAAGGGAAATCTTATCCCATAAGAAAGAAATCAAGCTAGAAACTAGCGGCAGTGCCATCACTACAACCACTGGCGAAGAGGACGCCGTCTATACCCTTTGCCTATCCATCCTACAGCATTTTGTGGGAACCAACATATCGATAGGAGAGAAATTACAAACCCTCCTCCAGAACCTAAGATGTCCTTCCTTAGCCCACTTTAGGTGGTATAAGGACACCTTCTTGTCTAGGGTTTTCCAACTAAAAAACCCTGACTCTATTCACTGGAAATCCAAGTTTGTAGATGGGTTACCTTATCTGTTTGCTGAAAAGATTCGGCAATCCCTAAGAAATAGGAATGATGGCATAAACATAAATTATGCTGACCTAACTTATGGCCAGATCATTAGTAATTGCATTAGTGAAGGATTAGCCTTGTGCAACGACATAAAGCTAAAGAACCAACTCAAAAAACAAAAGCTTTCTGAGAAACACCAATTAGGTGAATTCTGCGAACAATTTGCTTTTGACCTAGAAAAACCCCCAGGAACCAATAAGCAGAAGCAAAAGCTAGGGAAAAATAAACCCTATAAAAACTATAAGGACAGGACCAAGAATCCTTACAGAAATCCCTACAAAACTCCTAATAGGAAAAAGTATAGAAAAAGGTTCTACAATAAACCCAAGGAAAAACCCTTCGTCCCAAAGGGAAAAAGGAAGGCCAAAAGCCTTGATATAACCTGCCACAAGTGTGGCAAGGTAGGACACTACGCCAACCAGTGTTGGACCAAGAAAGCCCTTAACGAAATTAAGGACGAGCAGTTAAAAACCCAACTAGAAAAGGTCCTGTTAGCTAGCTCTGGATCAGAGAGGGAGTCCTCAGATGAGGATATAGGAATCATATACGAATCCTCAACCGATTCATCTTCCACAGACAATGACTGTCAATGTAATGAATTAAATTACTGGAAATCCATTGTCGATATGAACGGCTTAAATGTTCTCACCGCAGAACAAGATGAAGCCTTAAAAGCCTTAGAAACCATCTCAGATAACAATCTGAAAAGAAAAATGATCAATTTTCTGATAAAAGAAAATGACAGGAAGGAATCTCCCCTAATCATAGAGGCACCCTACCAGATCAGTGAGGTAATGTCTAGGTTTACACAGTCCAATACAAAAGAGACACCTGTCTCCATTATGGACTTAAAAAGAGAGATAAATCTCTTAAAATCTGAGATCGCCCAGATCAAAAGGAACAATAGTGTCCTACATCAAAGAATCACCATTTTAGAAGATCCAGAAAAAATAGAGGAAATCCCCCCTAACGATGGCAAATATTTATCTCTCTTAGACAGGGTGACATCGCAAAAATGGTTTGTCAAAATTACTTTAATGGTTAGTAAAAATTTTATTTTGGAAAATGAAATTGCTCTCATAGATAGTGGAGCAGACTTAAATTGCATTCAGGAAGGGATCATCCCTACCAAATACTTTTCAAAAACATCTCAAGCCCTCACACAAGCTGGAGGCGACAAATTGCAAGTTAAATATAAACTTTCAAATGCCCATATTTGTAACCAAAGTATTTGCTTACCAACGTCTTTTGTCCTAGTCAAAAATTTGACTCACAGAATTATATTAGGCACCCCCTTTTTACATAATATTATGCCTATTATGAATATTGACCAGAGTGGAATCACCACTATTATAGATAACAAAAAAAATCATTTTCAAATTCATTACTGATCCTCATGTTAAGATGTTGAACGAGGTAAGAGATATTCTCCTCAATAAAGAGAAGCAAATGTGCTTCCTTAAGGAAGAAGTGAGCTTACTCAATATAAGTGAGCAACTCAACAAAGATAACATCAAGAGCCAAATTAAGGCCATCGAACAACAATTTGTTGCAGAAGTTTGCAATGATCTTCCTAATGCTTTCTGGAATAGAAAGCAGCATGTTATATCCTTACCCTATGAGGACGGTTTCATTGAAAACCAGATCCCTACTAAGGCCAGACCAGCCCAAATGAACAAGGAATACCTTGACCTATGCAAAAGAGAAATCGATTCTCTCTTACAAAAGGGGTTGATTAGAAATTCTAAGTCTCCATGGAGCTGTACAGCGTTCTATGTAAACAAGAATGCTGAGCAAGAACGAGGAGTTCCTAGGCTAGTTATTAATTATAAGCCCCTTAATAAGGTGTTAAAATGGATCAGGTATCCTATCCCTAATAAAAAGGATCTTTTAGACAGGTTAAGCGATGCTCTAATCTTTTCAAAATTCGATATGAAGTCGGGTTACTGGCAAATCCAGATAAGTGAAGCTGATAAATATAAAACAGCCTTCACTGTGCCCTTTGGACACTTCGAATGGAATGTCCTTCCCTTTGGTCTAAAAAATGCCCCTTCAGAGTTTCAAAATATTATGAATGACATTTTTAATGCCTACTCTGATTTTATAATTGTCTACATAGATGATGTCTTGGTCTTTTCCAAAAGTATTGACCAACACATAAAACATTTGAAAATTTTCAAAGGTTTGGTCAAGCATAATGGCTTAGTTATTTCTGCCCCAAAAATGAAACTTTTCCAAACAAAGGTTAGGTTTCTAGGCCATGAGATAGACCAAGGAACGATAATTCCTATTAGTAGAAGCATAGACTTTGCTTCCAAATTTCCCAATGTTATTTCTGAAAAGAAACAACTCCAGAGGTTCTTAGGGAGTCTCAATTATATCTCAGATTATTATGAGGACCTATCACAGGATACAGCCATTTTATACAATAGGCTCAGAAAGAACCCAGGGCCATGGACAGAAAGACATTCCCAGGCTGTCCAAAGAATTAAAGCCAAAGTAAAATGTTTACCTTGCTTAAATTTAGCAAATCCTAAATTCTTTAAGATAGGTGAAACAGATGCTTCAGACTTAGGATATGGTGGTATCCTAAAACAGGTAAATCCCAATAATTCCAAAGAGGAACTGGTAAGATATACTTCAGGAAAATGGAATCCGACCCAGTCGAAATACTCGACCATTAAAAAAGAAATGCTTTCCATTATAAAATGCATTTCAAAATTTCAGGATGATTTGTTAAATGAAAAGTTTTTACTCAGAATTGACTGCAGCTCTGCCAAGTCAATAATTGAGAAAGATGTGAAAAATTTAGTGGCAAAACAAATCTTTGCCAACTGGCAAGCACAATTATCTGCTTTCGAATTTGAGATACAATATATTAAAGGAGAAAATAATTCTCTTGCTGACTATTTGACCCGTGAATTTTTGCAGGGTGAATGACTACCCCCAATAGGGGAAGAGGTCGTGGCTATGGCCGTGGCCGGGGACGTGGAAGCAACAATATGTTGCCCTACCAAGAATCAAACATTCCTCTAATAGGGGATTGGACTACAGTCCATAGGACAAGAAACTTGCAGCAATTGCCTGCACCTCCAAGAAAAGAAGATATACCTTCTTCCTCATCAAGTAAGACTACGTCTTACAAAGAGGCAATGGTCAGTGAACCAACAGAAGTAACAGAATATCTTGAAAATCCTGTTACAGAAGACATCATGTATGTCGAGAAAGAAGATATAGACTTGGCCCCTAATGATGGGTGGTCAATCAAAACAAGATATCTCGAATCTAGAGGATATCCTGGACTTTATGGTAAGTCTAGACCTCACCTGGAGGTACTATTATTGGTCACTGAATCAGTAACAATTACTCACCATCACCAAAATAATAACCCAGAAAGTTTTATAAACTTCAGCAAATGCCATATCAATAAGGTACTATCACCCAGAGAATGGGGTCTGAACCCCAATGGGGAAAAGGCAATAAAAATTGCCGAAGGCAAATATGTTTATTTCAATTATTGGGATTATATCCAGGCTTTCTCATTAGCATTTTATTATCAAAATCCCAAGAACAAACACTCTTGGTTCTTTAGTATCAACCCAGAAGTGGTTGATAGGCCCATACCAAATTGGTTTTTTAACTGGTGGATCAAATTTGGTCTTTCCTTGGAAATTTTACCAGTAGATCTACTCCGTTTATATGATGACTGGTGTCACCGCAGTCCCTTAATTCTGAAAAATACTTTTAAGATGATTACAGGACAAGGCCCATGCCTATATTTTATTAAATTCCAAATCCCATGGATATGGAGATGGACTATCACCATATAACACAAGACAGACACAATATTCCTGTGCTTAGGAGAAATTTCTTCTATAAATGGTGGGCTAAAATGGCCACCGAGGACCTCCAAAATATCAAGGCCAAGGTTGAGGCAGCCATAGCTGATGACCAGTGCAAAACAAAGTTCCAAGATTACCAAGAGCTCTCAGTAGCCAACTTAAAAAATTACTTTAAAAAACTACACCCTAATGAAACGGAGGAACAAATCATGGTCAGGACCCTTGATTATATGAAAGAACAATTCTTCAAAAACTTTCAATTCAATAATGAAGCAATGTCAATGAAGACCAGTTCGTCGCAAGCATCAATAGACTCAGATGCCCTTGATTGCTTAGCCGGAGAATCCCAAGCTGAGGAGGACCCTACTCCCGAAGACTTCTGGGACGCCATGATCCAATCAATGACCCAGAAAGGAAGAGGACAAAACTCCAATCGTCAGCCATGACGTTACAAGGCCAATAATACATGCCCGGCCAAATTACTCTGTAATCTGTCGACCACTTTGTCGGCCACCTAGGCAATTATAGTGCCCTTTACTATTAACTTTTTAAGTTTTTGTCGTCTGTCATTATGAATGCGCCTATGGGGCCCACAAAAGCGTACCCGGCATTAATAATGATTTTTTGTCGTTTTCTCCACAGGCTACCGAATGTAACAGTAGCTTTTTTACCGGCTTAAATAGTAAGCCTTTTTCTTTTCTTTATAAGGCGAATCCGCCTCAGTTGTAAATCAAGCTTGAATACATAAGTCTTTTAAGTTCTTCAAATCTTAAATACAATTTCCTTCCGCAATCAATCGCACACTCTGCTTTCCTTTCCTTAAGGTAACTATAATTTCTTTCTTTAATTTCAATTTTATTTCAATTGTTCTTATGATAGCTCGTAGCTAAGTATCTAGTTGTGGCACGTCGGTTCACATGTGTATATATATATATATATATATATATATATATATATATATATATATATATATATATATATATATTCTATGAGAGTGGCACGGGACCACGGGTTGCTTGTGTTACTAGGTATCACAGTATCACTTTTTTTTTGTACTTGTAGGAATTAATCTATCTACAAGACATGCTTATAATCATGAATATACTATAGCGGAAAACAAAGACATACAAGCATGCTTCTATATAATCAAGAACAAAGCCATGACTTTGATAACCTTAGGATCTACGACATGTTGATATATCAAGGATTAGATATATACCTGGATCCATAGCAAAGAAGCGGAGAAGGGATCCTTACAAGAAAAGGAGTGAGTGAAACGAGCAACAGTTACTCGTCGGCTTTATGGTTCTTCCTCAACCGGGACTCCTAATGCCTTAGATTCTCTTCAGATGGGGAGAAGAGAGTAAACGTGTGTATAGTGCGGTTTGTCCGGTATATTGGGGACCATAGCCTACTTATAGTGTGACAGTCTATTAGGGTTCCCATTATCCCTCTAATGGGCTATCACTGACATCCACTCATATTGGGCCCATATCAATAATAATTAATTAATTAATTATATAATTAGAAATCCAATATAGCCTTTTACTTATTTTGATCACATATCAATCAAAGCTCCTAATTGATAAATAGCTAATATAATTAATAAAGAATATATGCCCATTATTTATGATATTGGAATAAAATATTCCAACAATCTCCCACTTGGGCAATATATTACACTAATTATATCATAATTCTTTAGGCCGGCATCCGAATGCTATTTATCTTTAGATTTCCCTATACAATCTGGTCCACCTCATATATCAACAATGAGACCACCGCGGCTGTCGTCACTAACGTCTTTTGTGACTGTACCCCGATGACCATCATATTAACATACTCGATGACATAGATCAATATGGATGAGTGGCGTGGAAATTTCATGCAATGTGATCTCATGTCATGCCTATTTCCAACTGGTCCAACTTAAGTCTTTAGTGAGATCAAACTGAAGTTGCTGAAAATGCAAAATTTGTTTTGCATATAATATGATACAAACACATTTAATAATAACAACTCAATTCTGCAGAAAGTCAAAATAACATAAAGTCTGTATCAATGCCAAAATTCTAGAACATAAGGGAAAACAAGAAAAAGACTCCCACTAATCTAAGGCAATCTCAAAACCAATACCCATATGAGCAATGTGCTCGTGGTAAACTTTAGGTGTCAAGCCTTTGGTTAGTGGGTCTGCTAGCATAAAGTTGGTCCCTATATATTCTATCAAAATTTGTTTCTCTTGAACTCTTTCCTTCACAACAAGATACTTGATGTCGATGAATTTCGACTTTGTGGAACTCATGTTGTTGTTAGAGTATAGGACGGCTGCACTATTGTCACAATAAATCTTCAATGGCCTCTTAATGCTTCCAATGATGCTTAGGCCTGAGACAAAATTTCGCAGCCACAAAGCATGATTTGATGCCTCAAAACAGGCCACAAACTCTGCTGCCATGGTTGAAGGAGCCACTAAAGTCTGCTTGGCAGACTTCCAGGAAATAGCCCCTCCAGCCAAAAGGAAAATGTAACCAGATGTGGAACGTCTGCTATCCGGGCATCCCGCAAAATCAGAGTCAGAATACCCAATGACCTCTAAGTTATCTGACTTCCGATAGGTAAGCATGTAGTTTCTTGTTCTCTTCAAGTAGCGCATCACGCGCTTCACCGCTGTCCAATGTTGCATACCAGGATTACTCAAATATCTACCAAGAACTCCCACTATAAATGCTATGTCAGGACGAGTACAAACTTGAGCATACATAAGACTTCCCACAGCCGAAGCATAAGGAACCTTTTGCATCTCTACCTTTTCAAGATCTGTAGCGGGGCACTGATTGAGACTGAACTTGTCTCCTTTAGCCACGGGTGTATCTCCCGGTTTACTATCTTTCATGAAGAATCTATCCAAAACTGTATCGATATAGCTCCTTTGTGACAATCCCAAGATACCCTGAGAGCGATCTCTAAGTATTTGGATACCCAAGACAAAGGAGGCGTCCCCAAGATCTTTCATCTCGAAATTCTTCGTGAGAAATCTCTTAGTTTCGTGCAATAAGCCTATATCATTACTTGCTAATAGGATATCATCGACATATAACACCAAAAAGATAAATTTACTCCCACTGAACTTTTGGTATACACAATCATCAACCGCATTAGTCTGAAAACCATAAGAGGTAATAACTTGATGAAATTTGTAATACCACTGACGGGAAGCCTGTTTAAGGCCATAAATGGATTTCTTTAGTTTGCATACCATAGACTTTGGATCACCTGAAACAAAGTTTTCTGGTTGCACCATATAAATTGTTTCGTCAATGTTTCCATTTAGAAACGCAGTCTTCACATCCATCTGATGCAGCTCTAAGTCAAAATGAGCCACTAGTGCCATAATAATCCTGAGAGAGTCTTTCGAAGAAACTGGAGAGAAAGTCTCTTTGTAATCAATGCCTTCCTTTTGAGTGAAGCCTTTGGCGACAAGACGAGCCTTATATCTTTCAATGTTACCCTTGGAATCCCTCTTGGTTTTAAATATCCATTTGCAACCAATGGGTTTCTTACCTTCAGGTAACTTGACAAGATCCCAAACGCCATTGTCAGCCATTGACTTCATCTCATCCTTCATGGCATCAATCCACTTAAGAGAGTTAGAACTATTCATGGCCTGACTAAAGTTGACTGGATCTTCCTCAGTCAAGCCAATACCTTCCTCATGTTCTTGGAGAAATACAACATAATCATCCGAAATTGCACTTCTCCTCTCTCTAGTGGATCTTCTTACTGGCACCTCTTGAGGTTGTTGAGTTTGAACTTCTGGTGGTGCTTGAGGAGGAAACTCAGTGTTGACTTCTTCTTGAGCAATGTTAGGAATAACATTCTCATTCATTTCTGGATCTGTTGCTTGAACAATGACAGGTACTAAGACTTTACCACTGTCAGTAACAGTTTCTTCATCAAAAGCAACACTCCTTATGTTTCCTTCCCCTCCAAACTCAACATCCTCAAGAAATCTTGCATTTCCCGTTTCAAAAAATGTTCTTGTAGTGGGGTTGTAAAACTTATACCCGCGAGAGTGTTCTGCGTACCCAACAAAATAACAACTAACTGTCTTAGGGTCCAACTTACCTTCATGCGGCCTGTAAGGCTTGGCTTCAGCTGGACACCCCCAAATGTGTATGTGCCTAATGCTGGGCTTTTTTCCAGTCCATAACTCATAAGGGGTCTTAGCGACTACTTTGCTTGGTACTCTATTGAGGATATAAACTGCTGTTTTCAATGCTTCTCCCCAAAGTGACTCTGGTAATGAAGAATGACTAATCATACTCCTCACCATATCCTTAAGAGTCCGATTTCGTCGTTCTGCAACTCCATTCATGCTGGGTTTACCCGGCATTGTGTATTGCGGAACGATTCCACACTCATTGAGGAAAAGTGCAAAGGGCCCTGGACGTTGCTCACCTGATCCGTCATATCTACCATAGTATTCACCACCACGGTCCGATTTGACAGCTTTAATTTTCTTTCCTAATTGAAGTTCTACTTCAGCTTTGAAAGACTTGAAAACGTCTAGAGATTGAGACTTCTCATGAATTAAATATAGGTAACCATATCTCGAGTAATCGTCTATGAACGTAATAAAGTACCTTTGCCCATTCCAAGAATTTGTAGGGAAAGGACCACAAATATCTGTATGTATTAGTTCTAAGACGTCTTTAGCTCTTTCGGCACCTAAATTCCTTTTGTTCGTTTGTTTGCCCTTAATACACTCTATGCAGACTTGAAAGTCAGACAAATCTAAGGGTCCAAGAATATCCTCCGACACAAGCCTCTGAATTCTCTGTTTAGAGATGTGACCTAAGCGCTTATGCCATAAAGTGGCGGAATTCTCATTTAATTTTCGTTTCGTACCATGTGAACTTATTTGCAATATTTGGTTATAGGAATGCTTAACATCAAGCATATAAAGATTATCAATTAAAGACCCGTAACCAATAATATTTGGACCATAAGAGAGACTAGCTTTGGCATCTTTAAATGAACAGTCATAACCAGATTTGTCCAAAACCGAAACTGAAATTAAATTCCGACTAATTGACGGGCAAACATATGTCTCAAACAAATCCAAATAATAACCATTCTTTAAAAATAGTCTAAAAGTTCCTATAGCCTCAACTGCAACTTTAGTGCCATCGCCCACATAGATGAATCTTTCAGCATCACTCGGCGGTCGGCTCCACAGGCAACCCTGCATGGACATACTAATGTGAGTAGTAGCACCAGAATCTACCCACCAAGTATCTTTAGGTACTGAAACTAAATTAACTTCAGAACAAACAAAAGTGAGAGGTTTACCCTTCTTTACACGCCATGCGGCGTATTTAGGACAATCCTTCTTCATGTGTCCTTCCTTCTTGCAGAAAAAACAAGCTGAGCCCTTATCTTGGTTTTTCTGCTGCTTCTTCTTAGAAGAACCTTCTGCAGTAACATTATTTTTCTTCCTCTTCTTGTGTTGAGAATTTGAAGCCAAATGAGCACTTTCAGTCCTTCCCCTCCGCAGTCTCTCTTCCTCTTGCACACAGTGAGACATAAGCTCATTGAGGGACCATTTGTCCTTCTGAGTGTTATATGTCACCACAAATTGTCCAAATTGTGCAGGAAGAGAGATCAAAACCAAATGCACAATCACATCATCAGGGATGTGCATCTTTAGTGCCTTGAGTTTTGATGCAAGGTTGGACATCTCCATAATGTACTCCCTTACGTTCCCTTTACCATTATACTTCATAGAGGTAAGTTTGGCCAAATGGCTACTTATCTCAGCCTTATCACTTTTTTCAAATGATTTCTCTATTGATTCCAGGAACTTTTTAGCATTCTCATTCTCAGTAATTGAGCCCCGGAAAACTTCCGGAATTGATTTCTTGATGATCATGAGGCACATTCGGTTGGACCGATCCCATTTCTCAATTTTGAGCTCATAAGAGTTCTCCGGAGTGGGAATGGGTCGTTCCTCCCTCAGTGCTTGGTCTAAGTCCATACATCCGAGAACGATTTCAACGGATTCCTTCCAAGACTTGAAATTCATCCCATTCAGCATAGGGATTTGGTTAATTTGAGTAACAAAATTTGGAGAGCTAGCAACAGCAACTAAAAAAAAAAAAAAAGAACAAATAAACATACAATCAACATTAGTAGCACATCAAATTATAAATAATTATTAGATGTGCAAAAATAACTTTAATTGTGAATTTAAAGACCCAAACAAGATACTAAGCGCACCATTAGTCCCCAATCTTTGGATTGCAAAGACTAACTGCAAGCAGTACTCTCAACGCAATGATCAAATATTGGTGATAAGTCCTGTCAAACAATGGTTGCCTTTGGGCACCGCAATTGCTCACATGGATAAATAACTTTATAATCACCACACATTTACCATCACATGCATGTTATTATTCGGCCAAGTTGCGCCTTCCTTTGGGCCGACAACAACTCGCATGAATAATTTCACACTACATCTTTTGTAAATTTAATCAAATTGACCTACGTAACAGAGGTTACTTTGGCAACGTGTTATTTCAACCAACTCAATTAAAATATACTAGACAATTTTATGCTAATAATAAAATATGGGAAAGGGTCTTAATTCACATATATCCTACACATAAGCGTAGAAAAAAAAACTGAATGTACGGTTATGGCCTCCTAAACGCAAAAGAATAAAATTACAAAAATTACAATTCTTTAGCGGAAAAAACGGCCTCTCCAAGTGGCGTTCTCTATGGTGTTGTCCCCTTTTGCCTTTCTCGATCAATTACAATATTAAAGTGAAGATAAAATAAATAAAGAGAAAGTCACGGTGCGCAGACCGTATTTAAATTAAAATCACGACACGCAGGTCGGCCCGAAATAAATAAACACATAAACAACACCGAAATACTAAGGCCATAACCATACACCACGCAAATTATTCAATAATGAGAACACCGAAATATTATTGAATATATAAAAAAAAAATCAAATATTAGCGAGATATGATCTTTATTACCATATATGAAGAGATATGGTCATGATACTAAACAAAAAAGCTAATGCGTAATATACGGATCAAATAAAGCAAATAGTGATATGATACAAAATCATGTTGCACATCTGGAACCATAAACAACCATCATCTATAACAATAAATATTATATACAAATAATGGTCACATAGGAAATAATCCATTGAAGGTACAACTTTAACTATACGATTTTGACAAGAAAACAAATAGCACTTATACCAAGGATGAGTATTATCCAGGTGAAGCATTAGCTCCGGTCAAAAAACTTTAGCGTTAAAAAAAAGAAATAATTTTGAACAATCACTCTTAAAAAAAAAGTTGTTCACGTGATACAACTATAGGAAAGAAAAAAAAATCATCTTTCACCGAAATCCCAATAAATCAACATAGAAGAGGGCTCTGATACCACTTGTAGGAATTAATCTATCTACAAGACATGCTTATAATCATGAATATACTATAGCGGAAAACAAAGACATACAAGCATGCTTCTATATAATCAAGAACAAAGCCATGACTTTGATAACCTTAGGATCTACGACATGTTGATATATCAAGGATTAGATATATACCTGGATCCATAGCAAAGAAGCGGAGAAGGGATCCTTACAAGAAAAGGAGTGAGTGAAACGAGCAACAGTTACTCGTCGGCTTTATGGTTCTTCCTCAACCGGGACTCCTAATGCCTTAGATTCTCTTCAGATGGGGAGAAGAGAGTAAACGTGTGTATAGTGCGGTTTGTCCGGTATATTGGGGACCATAGCCTACTTATAGTGTGACAGTCTATTAGGGTTCCCATTATCCCTCTAATGGGCTATCACTGACATCCACTCATATTGGGCCCATATCAATAATAATTAATTAATTAATTATATAATTAGAAATCCAATATAGTCTTTTACTTATTTTGATCACATATCAATCAAAGCTCCTAATTGATAAATAGCTAATATAATTAATAAAGAATATATGCCCATTATTTATGATATTGGAATAAAATATTCCAACAGTACTTTCCTGTTATGCAATAGTCAACATCACCACAATGACAAAAAGCAAAAGGACAAAAACATATAGCCGAGGTGTGTGGCTGGCTGGGGTGGTGTTGTCGTTGGGGGGGGGGGGATAAGTGAAAAGGAATATGGGTGAGTGGTTGAGATGTGTTTTGAAGAATTAATCAACGGTGGGAGACTGTGATCCGCACCTTGTCTCGTTGCTCTCTTCTTTCGATTTCAACAAGCCTTTGCCAATGTGGTTGCCAAAACAACAACACACGATAAAGGGTAAAAATTTTAAAAAAAAGAGTCCAACCTAGGACTCGAATCCGTGACATGACATATAAGTGACAAATGACTAAGTAGCTTTCGTAATACCGTTGGGGGAGGATAAAGTTTGCGAACAAGAAATATATTTTTGTCTCACTTTCTCTCACTCACTCCCTAATTTTTTAACTATGACACATTTTTAATATTTATTTTTAAACGACCAATTATAAGATTTTTAATTTTTATTTATTATAATAAATCATATATTAAAGCTTATACGTATTTATTTTATTTTCTCGTTAAAACAGAACTTAGACTAATTTTTTAAACATTGTGTGTGCTAAAAATGTAACACATATGGAAGTAGATCTGGTGCAGTTGGAATTTTGGTGCTTTCATGCATTCTGTAAATCTTGACTGTTAAATGTTGATCGCACGGTTAAAATGTTTAATTGAATGGCCGAGATTCAGTTATTGCATGAGCAGTAGATGAATCCTTCGCATCTCAGTATCTATGGCTAATAGACTAAACCAAATCTAGGAAAAAAATTCAAAAACGGTGTCCAATTCAGGACTCGAACCCGTGAGGTATGAGTAACAAATGACTAAGTTGCTTTCATAATACCGTTGGGGGAGGATCAAATCCTGGTAAAGTCTGCGAACAAGAAATATATATTATATGTTTCTATTCTTTGTCTCACTTTCTCTCACTCACTCTCTACCAATCTATCTCACTCTCACTCTATCTCAGTTAGGGTTAAGATGTAATAATATTAAAAGAATGAGGAGAAAAGGGCCATTATATTCTATTTTATTAGATATTAAAAATGCAAGAAGACATGCATATACTGTTTATTATAGGAGGATTATCATGTCTTCACGGAGGAACACAGATGTCGAATGCTTATCAATATATTTACAAGTTATGCAATATTGTAATATATCTAAGGGATGGAGTAGGAGTGTGAAGCTTAAGTTTACTGTACATAATCAGTTCGATGACAATAAGACAATCACAAAAGGTGTTCTTACTTCCTTTTTCTTTTTTTGTTTCATTTTCTTCTCCTCCTTTTAATCTTATGCATTACTCAAGTCTTTATCTCAAACATGAATTGACTTTTAATACATTAATTTGTCAGAGACATTCCACAAGTTAGATGAAAATGAGAACAATTGGGGGTTCATTAATTTCATGTCTTTAGCTGAGCTTAATGATCCTCAAAAGGGGTTTGTTGTGAAGGATGTTTGTGTTATTGGTGTAGAAGTTTCTGTTCTTGAGGTGATAAATGAAAAACAAGTGAGTCTAGCAGCTGGCTTAACTACTCCCTTAACATCCGAAGGTCAAACTGGACATACAGAAGTGGAAGTCCCAAAGCCAAGGCTAGGAAGTCAAGGCGACAACCTGGAAACTCTTTCACTAGTTTCTATTGACCCTACTAAACACACTGATGTGGATTTATTCTCAGCTTCAATTGGCGAGCTTATAGATTTCAGGGGTTTAGGACAAATAGAAAAAGCTTTTGTTCCACTACTAGAGGAAGTGTGTACTCTTCACCCATCACTTATTGAGTGCCACCTGAAGAGAACTCGCAAGTTTACTGGATGGGCGTTCAATGCATTGGGTAGAGTTCTCTATTTTAGGAGGATTATCATGTCTTCTGATAACAATCAAATATGATTGTTATTACCTCTTATTTCGAGCTTAAATCATTGTTAATTCTCAAGCAATGTAGTGATTAATGTTGTAAATATGTTAGTTTATAGTAGCTTAAGGTGTAAGCTTGAATTTGTTATAATTGGCACTTTGGTGCCCAATTGTGGTTTAATGTGTTTGTTTAATTGCTGCAGCACTTATTGTGGCAGCAATGCCAAAATGCGCAACATGAGAGAGAAAGCTGAAGGAAACACGGAAATTCATGAAAGGACAACTGTCAGTCATCACCAGGCGTGGGTCTGCGTGCCAATCATGGAATATTCGCTGATGACCTAGGGATTTGGGCAAAAAGGACCTTTTGCCCTCATTAAAGGACAAAAGGCGCCTCCCAAATTAGGGTTGCCTCTCATTCCTAGCCTCCTCTATATAAATGACCACATTCCCAGAATTAGGTCAAGCCGAATCCCTGAGGTATAGACATAGCCTCAAGTTTTCGTGCCTCCATTGTTACTTAGAATCAATTGCTGGGATATTGATTGCTGCAGCAACGTTAGATCTACTTCAACTTCGAAGGAGCTACATTTTGCGAGTTGGAATTGCTTGGTGGATCACCATTGAAGCTGTTTCAGTATCAAGACTTGTAGTTGAACTTTTCTTCTCGGGTTTTAGTATGAAATTCCTACTTCCCTTGATGTTTAGTTTAGTTGTAATGTTGTGTAAGCTCAATATGAGCTAAACCTCTGTAGTTGGGATGCTATTATGAATTTAATGAAGTTAATTTGTTCTTAATGCTTGTGTTATTGTGTTGAGCACTTTATCTTGTGTGTTTTTACTATTTCCATCTTAGATTAGGATTGGCCGTCTAATCTAAGTAGATATACATTCACAGACATGGTTTGTATATATATCTCACAAGATAACATGGTATGTTGCACTATAGACATATAGTTGTTCCTTGCTTGAGTCCTAGACATAGGAGAGGCATAAGCCATGAGGTAAAACACTTAGGTGTAATGCTGCTTGTTCTCCAGTAGCCTAGGGAAATAATCTCTTCCGAATTAGACATAATTTGGGGCGACTAAAGCCTAGTGTTAAGCATTAGACATGATGCACAATTGCGGCAGCACCTAGTGCTGCAGCACTTAACATAGCATTTTGAGCATTCTAATGGATTTATTGAAGTATTGCATCTCAATTTGTCCCAAATCTGATTTCATTACCCTGATACCTTTTTATTTGTGTGTTACTTGTTATCCCAACCAATTGTGTGTCATTTACTTTTGTTACCAAAATCACTAATTGTTACTTTGATTAAACTCTTGTTTGGCAAATTAATCCCCGTGGGAACGATCTCTACTTTCATTATATTACTTGTTACGATTGTGTACACTTGCACAAAAGAACGTTCACGTTTTCAAGCAACAAGTTTTTGGCGCCGTTGCCGGGGATTAAATTGTTTGAACACTGTTTAATTAATTGGCAATTTAGTGATTTCTTTTGTTGCTAATTCTGGTGCTCTGTTTTTGGTTGTTTCAGTAAGTTAATTGCTGCAGCAACTGTTGCTGCAGCATATGTACAGACGCAGATCACCAGAATATCAACTTCATCCTGAGATAGAAAGACTGTTTAGAGCTTTGAGAAGGGGACACGACCACTCTGGTCTGATTTCTTTGGGAAGAGCTGTTAATATGGCTACACCACCACCTTCTAATCATGGAAACACACCACCTCCTAGCAACCATGGTTTTGACAGACATACTTTAGCTGCCACTGAGCAACCTGAACATGTGAGACAAGTTTTGAATGAAACAGTCATAGGCATGGCTAATGACAGGGACAGACCTATGAGGGATTATGCAATTTTTGACCCTCACACTATGCAAACTAGCATAGTAAGGCCTGAACTTGCCACAAATCATTTTGAATTCAAGCCTATGATGTTTCAAATGCTTCAAACAATAGGGCAATTTGGTGGAGGACCTACTGAGGACCCACATTTGCATTTAAAACAATTTGTAGAAGTTTGTAGTAATTTCATTCTCCCTGGTGTAAGTGATGATGCTTTTAAACTTAAACTTTTTCCTTATTCCTTGAAGGATAGAGCTAAGGTTTGGTTAAATTCCTTGGAACCTAACTCTATCACTACTTGGAATGAGATGGCTGAGAAATTTATGACAAAATATTTTCCACCTATCAAGAATGCCAGGATGAGAACTGAAATTACATCTTTTAGACAAACTGACTTTGAAACATTGTTTGAAGCATGGGAAAGATTCAAAGAATTGTTAAGAAAATGTCCACATAATGGGTTGCCTGTGGTTGTTCAAATGGAAACTTTTTACAACGGGTTGGAACCTCAAACTAGACTGATGCTTGATGCTTCCTCTGGAGGAGTCTTGCTGAATGGCTCTTACCAAGATGCTTATGATCTTATTGAAACTATTGCTGCAAACAGTTATCAATGGCCAACAGCCAGGGTTAGTGCTCAAAAGAAAGTTGCTGGTATGCATGAAGTGAGTGAGGTTACTGCTTTATCTGCTCAGGTTGCATCCTTGTCCAACATGATCAAAAATATGAGTGCAACACCTGCTGCAGCAATTGAATCTGTACCAAAAACTAAAGTGGCAGCAATTGAACAAGTAACAGTGGGTTCTGCTAGTTGTGTGTACTGTGGAGGAGGCCATTTGTATGAAGAATGCCCTGCAAACCCTATTTCAGTCAACTATGTTGGGTATGACAAGAACAATAATCCTTATTCTCGTACCTACAATCCTGGGTGGAAGAATCATCCTAATTTTAAATGGAGCAACAATGCAACACCTGCTACAGCTCCTGCAACACCAACAGGAACACCTACTCCACCCAAGGCAAAAGAAGAGAGCTCTATGGAACTTATGTTGAAGGCTTTCATGAATGAAACTAAAACTCAGTATCAAACCCAAGGAGCTGCTATCAAGAACTTGGAGAATCAACTTGGTCAAATAGCCACTGCCCTGACCCAAAGACCTAGTGGAGCATTACCTTCCACTACTGAACCAACATCTTCTAAGGGAAAGGAACAAGTCAAGGCTATATTTTTAAGGAGTGGGAAGGACTTGAAAGGACCATCTACTGATTCCAGTGATGGAAATGCAATAAAAGAAAAAGATAAAAAAGAGAAACAAAAAGCACCAGATGCTGTCACAGTTGATGCTGCAGCAATTCCATCAAAGATTGCTGATCAAGTTTTGCCTGATCCACCTTATCCTCAAAGGTTGAAAAAGGCACAACAAGACAAGCAGTTTGGTAAATTTCTGGAGGTGCTAAAACAACTTCACATCAATGTTCCTTTGGTAGAAGCACTTCAACAAATGCCCAATTATGCAAAGTTTATGAAAGATGTGCTTTCCAAAAGGAAGAGACTTGGGGAGTTTGAAACAGTAGCAATGTCAGAAGAGTGTAGTATGATCATGCAGAACAAGCTTCCAAGCAAGTTGAAGGATCCAGGCAGTTTTACTATTCCATTCTCAATTGGTGAAACTTATACTGGCAGAGCTCTTTGTGATTTAGGTGCAAGCATCAATTTGATGCCTAAGTCTATCTTTGATCAGCTTGGTATAGGTGTTGCCAGACCTACAACTGTTACCTTACAGCTTGCTGATAGATCCGTTGCTCATCCTGCAGGAATTATTGAGGATGTTTTGATAAAGGTTGATAAATTTGTATTTCCTGCTGACTTTGTAATTTTAGATTTTGTTGCAGATAAGGAAGTACCTATAATTCTTGGAAGACCTTTCTTGGCTACTGGGAAGACTCTTATTGATGTGCAAAAAGGAGAATTGACTATGAGAGTCAATGATCAAGAGATTAAGTTTAATGTGCTAAATGCCCTCAAGTTCCCTGACCAAGGAACTGAGGAGTGCTCTTTTGTGATGTCTCTTGATTCTGTGGTTCAACAACACTTCTACAAGCAAAGTGATCATCTGGTGAAAGCTCTTTCTGAGATTGATAAGAGTGAACTTGTGGAAGAAGGTATTGTGCACAAGGAGGCTGAGGTGAAAGAATTATGGAGTAGGCATTATGAATCTCTTGATCTAGGGGATTCTAATCTCAAACAGAATGTGCCATCTATTGAAAAACCTCCTGTGCTTGAATTGAAAGAGTTGCCCAAGCACCTGAAGTATGCCTATTTAGGGGAAAATGATTCCTTACCTATTATCATTGCTTCTGATTTATCCCAAAGTCAAGAGCATGATCTCATTACTACCCTAAAGAGGCATAAGAAGGCAATTGGGTGGCAAATGGCTGACATAAAGGGGATTAGTCCTACCATCTGCATGCATAGGATCATTCTTGATGAAAATGCTAAGAATAGCATTGAAGGGCAGAGGAGGTTAAATCCTATCATGAAAGAAGTGGTGAAAAAGGAGATCATCAAATGGTTAGATGCTGGCATTGTGTATCCTATCACTGATAGTGCATGGGTGAGTCCTGTGCAATGTGTTCCAAAGAAAGGAGGGGTCACAGTGGTGGCTAATGAAAAGAATGAACTCATTCCCACAAGAACAGTTACTGGTTGGAGGATTTGTATGGATTATAGGAAACTCAACAAGGCTACAAGAAAAGATCATTTCCCTCTACCATTCATAGACCAAATGCTTGATAGACTTGCTGGCAAGGAGTTCTATTGCTTTTTGGATGGTTACTCTGGCTACAATCAAATAGCTATAGTGCCTGAAGATCAACAAAAGACTACTTTCACTTGTCCTTATGGTACTTTTGCTTTCAGGAGAATGCCATTTGGGTTGTGCAATGCCCCAGCAACATTTCAAAGGTGTATGATGTCAATCTTCTCTGAATTCATTGAAAAATCTATGGAGGTGTTTATGGATGATTTCTCTGTCTTTGGGGAAACATTCCAATTGTGCCTTGACAACTTAGAGAAGATTCTGGATAGATGTGAAGAAACCAACTTGGTCTTGAATTGGGAGAAATGCCACTTCATGGTCCGAGAGGGTATTGTGTTGGGACACAAAATCTCAAAGAAGGGAATTGAGGTTGACAAAGCTAAAGTTGAGGTGATTGAAAAGATGCATCCTCCAACAAATGTCAAAGGTGTTAGAAGTTTCTTAGGACATGCTGGATTCTATAGGAGGTTCATCAAGGACTTCTCTAAAATTTCAAAGCCACTATGTCAGTTGCTGCAGCATGACACTCCATTCGTGTTTGATGACTCATGTGCTGCAGCATTCCAGAAACTTCAAAGTGCTCTAGTTACTGCCCCTGTGATAGTGACTCCTGATTGGAGCAAGCCTTTTGAGCTCATGTGTGATGCTAGTGATTATGCCATAGGTGCTGTTCTTGGCCAAAGGTATGGTAAAGTTTTTCATTCTATTTATTATGCTAGCAAAACACTTGTTGAAGCTCAATTAAATTACACTACCACTGAAAAAGAATTATTAGCTGTGGTTTTTGCATTTGATAAATTTAGATCATACTTAGTTGGCACAAAAGTAATTGTTTTCACTGATCACTCTGCCATTAAGTATTTGATTGCTAAGAAAGATGCAAAACCTAGGCTAATAAGATGGGTTCTCCTCCTCCAAGAATTTGATCTTGAAATTAAAGATAAAAAGGGGGGGGGGGGGGGGGGAGAACCAAGTTGCTGATCATTTGTCTAGATTGGAAGGTGATAGTGCAGGTAATCAGTTTGGAGAAATCAAGGAAAGCTTCCCTAATGAGCAATTGTTAGCTGTTGCTGCTGCAACACCTGATGTTGCAGCACCTTGGTATGCAGACATTGTCAACTTCCTAGTGAGCAAAGTGGTGCCATGTGATTTGAATTATCAGCAAAAGAAGAGGTTCTTCCACACAATCAAGCAGTATTATTGGGATGAACCTTCTCTGTATAAGAAGTGCCCTGATCAGTTACTAAGAAGATGTGTGGCTGACGAAGAACAACAAGGAGTGCTGCAGCAATGCCATGCTGCAGCATATGGAGGACACTTTGGAGGTTTAAGAACAGCAGCAAAAGTGTTTCAATCTGGTTATTTCTGGCCTACAATTTTCAAGGATGCTCATGAGTTTGTTAAGAAATGTGATAGTTGCCAGAGGAGTGGGAATATATCAAATAAAAATGAAATGCCATTGTCAAACATCTTAGAGGTTGAACTCTTTGATGTTTGTGGGATGGACTTCATGGGACCTTTTCCTCCCTCTTTTGGCAACTCTTACATCCTTGTTGCTGTAGATTATGTATCAAAGTGGGTTGAAGTAGTAGCTTTACCTAACAATGATGCAAAATCTGTGAGCAAGTTCTTATTGAGAAATATTTTTACAAGGTTTGGAACTCCAAGAGCAATAATCAGTGATGAAGGCTCTCATTTTTGCAACAAATTGATTGAAAATCTCTTGGCCAAGTATGGGGTTAAGCACAAGATTGCAACAGCATATCATCCTCAAACAAGTGGTCAAGCAGAGTTGTCTAATAGAGAGATCAAGAGAATGTTGGAGAAAATGGTAGGACCTACCAGAAAGGAATGGTCAATTCATCTTGATGATGCTTTATGGGCTTATAGAACTGCTTACAAAACTCCTTTGGGAATGTCCCCCTACAGACTTGTATATGGCAAGGCTTGCCATCTGCCTTTGGAGCTTCAATACAAATCACATTGGGCTATCAAAAAGCTCAACTTTGATCATACAAAGGCAGGGGAAGCTAGGCTATTACAATTGAATGAATTGGAAGAGATGAGGCACTTTGCCTATGAGAACTCAGCATTGTACAAGGCCAAGACCAAGGCATGGCATGATAAAAAGATTCAAAAAAGGGAATTAGTGGAAGGTGACCAAGTGTTATTGTTTAACTCAAGACTTAAATTATTCCCTGGAAAACTCAAGTCTAGGTGGTCTGGGCCATTCAAATTGGCAAAGGTGTACCCTCATGGAGCTGTGGAATTGTATAATGATTCAAGTGGAAATACCTTCAAGGTTAATGGGCAAAGAGTAAAGAAATACTATGGTGATTCAGTGGTGAGATGCAGTTTCATCACCATGATCCAAGACCCATGATCTAAGAAGGAAGTCTGGCTGAGGACTCTTAAACCAAGCGCTACTGGGAGGCAGCCCAGGGTTTTAATCTAATAAATTAGTTGTTTTGTTTGTTTTGGTGTTTGTTGCAGGAATTAAAATTCAGCAAGTTGAAGTTTGAGGGTGTGACAGCAGTTGGTGCTGCAGCATTTCTCCCAGCAACGTTGCTGCAGCAATAGAGAGCAGTTAAGGAAAAAATAAAATAATGGCAGTTATTCACCCAAGGCCTGTGCGTTGACAGTGTGTTGTCCAATCAGTCATATAACCATCCAATCACTCATTATCCACCATACACCTCATCCCTCATCCAACGGCTAGTGCATTTATGCATCGCGCCATTACCAAAACCGTCCCATCCCCTCAGCTTTATAACCACCCACTCTTCCACAACCTTCCCACAAATTCCTCTCCAGTTGCGCTTAATTCCTGAAAACCCTCCAAGCAGCAAACCCTCGTTCCCAAATCACCCAAATCTCTCACTCACCTTTACGTTTTTAACTTCAATCTTTGATCAACAATGGTGAGAACTAAGGTCAGTGCTAACAAATCTTCTGGAAAGGGCCAATCGTCCTCTGGCCGTGGTGAATCAAGCCAAGCCAGGCGAAGAAGCATGAAAAATCAAGAAGTCACTGCTGAGGAGAAGTTCTCTGCCATGAATTTCTGGGCAGAGAGGGGATTCTTGCTGACAAATGCATCTGATGCGTTCGCATCTGTTGTGAAGGCATTAGGTTGGGAGCAGTTGGTGCAGCAACCAAAATACTTTTACCCCTCTGTGGTTCGTGAATTTTATGCAGGAATTGCGCCTGAGAAAGATGGAAAGCCTCAGTTATTCTCAACTGTCAGAGGAGTGGTCGTCAAATTTGATTCCATGATGATCAATGAATGCTTGGGGCTGAGTTACCATGGCCTCACATTTGCAAGGAATTTTGAAAAATGGGGCAAGAAGGAGATGGAAGCAGTCAAGAAGAACATCACAATTCCTGGTACTCCATGGGAACCTTGCAGTGCCAACGAATTCAAGGTTAAGAGAAGCAACCTCAACCATGAAGCAATGGTCTGGTTTAACTTTGTCAAGCACACTCTACTGCCAACTTCTCACACCACAAATGTTGAAAAGGAAAGAATGATGCTGCTGGACGCAATTTTGGGTGCAATGGACGTTGATGTTGGAAGATTAATTTCAAGGGAGATCCTGATTTGCTATTCCAAAAATGCTGGGTATCTTTTCTTTCCCTGCTTGATTACTGATTTATGTATTAAAGCTGGTGTTGAAATGAAGGGGGAGAAGAAAGGATTCCCTCTTGCTGCTTTCCCTACTGTTCTGAAATCAAAGCCTAAGGTTGCTGCAGCATCTGGTGATCCCACCATGCTGCCGCAGTTCATGCTACAGCAATGCTCTGTCTGGGAGTTTATGAGGAAACAGCAGGAGTGGTTGAAAGCCTTGTTTTCTGCAAATTTGCAAGTTGATATTGGAGTTGAAGCACCTTCTTTTCCTGAGTGGGTGCTTGATGACGAGGTAATTGATAAAGATTTATTTGAAGATGCTGGTGTTGAGGAAGATATGCCAGAGGAAGTTGTTGAGAAAAAGAGGAAGAGGAAGGAAATAAAAAAGGGAAAGCAGAAGGTGGGTGAAGAAGAAGAAGAAGAGCTTCTAATTTCTGAGTCTGATGAAACATTAAGTGAAGGGGAAAAGGAAGAAAACAGAGAGATAATGAAGGAGTTGAATAGGAAGGATGACAGTGAGGATGATGACTCAGTTGAAGGAGAAGGTTCTGAGACTAACAGTTCAGATGAATTTGAAGATGCCACTGATATTGAAATGGACCCCCCCCCCCCCCCCCTAACAGCAAAACTGCCAAGTTAGCCACCCCATCTACCATTCCACCACCATCAACCCCCATCACCACTCCACTTCCAGAAAATAAACAACCACAACCCACAAATCCACCACAAGAAAGCCAACCAGAAAAAGTCCCTGAAACTGCTGATGTGCCTGTTGCTGCAGCAACTGATGTTGCAGTTGCTGATGCTGAAAGCCCAGTGTTCTCACCCTCTAAGAGAACAAGAACCAAGCACGCCCCCAAAAGAAGGAAGATGTCTTTCGTGCCTGAAGATGTAGAGCTGGATGTGGAAAGTGCAACTGCTGAAGAAGACGCTGCTGTTGCTGCTACTGTGGAATCAGTGCTGAAAGGAATTGAAGATACGGCAGCAACTGATGCTGCAGAAATGAAAGTTGCGAAGATGGCTGATTATGAAAAGAGGTCAAAGGCTGCGCTGGACTTTGTGCTTGCCCAAAAGAAGGCAAGTGTTTCTGCTGCTGGTCCTGCTGTTGCAGATGCAGGCCCAGTGCTGCAGCAATCTGATGCTGCAGCAACAGAAACCCCAAAGTCACCAGAGGCCCCTGTGATCAAATCTCCAAGAGTGAAGAGGCCAGTCAGAAGAGGCACTGCAACAAGGCAAAGCCCAATAAACAAATGAGGAGCCCCTGCACCCTTATATCTTTAATTCTGTCATTTCAATTCTGTCTTTTTAGTATTTTAGTTTGAATAAGAATGTTGTGTGTGTGTCTGTGTTTGCATTTTAGCATTTGTTTTAAAATTCTATTTTGTCTTAGTTAGGACTCTCCCTATATTGCATGAGCAGTGAGGACACTGCAAGGTTTTAAGTGGGGGGGGAGGACCTAAGGTCTATGTATTATATTAGCATGTTATCCACTAGTTGAATGAAAATTTTAAATTTTAAATGTTGAGTTGAGCAAAACTTAGTGATGAATTGGTGAGAATTGAGTGATTAGTGCCCCTGTTTGTGAGTGAACTCTATTGCTCCTGTTTTTGCACTTTGCATGAAACTTAGGAATAACTTAGTAAGTTAGAAATGATCTGAAGCTAGGCTAGTTGTAGGTAGACTTAGAGACTTGCCAAATTTTTATTAAAAACTTAGGGTAGCATAAGAAACTAAGTTTGGGGGTTCTTAAAGTTATATTAAGGCAAAGCATGAAGGAATGGGTTTAGGTCAAGTGCACACAGCTAATTCGTTGTATTGTGTTGTAATTATATGTAATTGTTGTCATTGCTTTAAAAAAAAAAAAGAACATGATAAAAGAAAAAGAAAAAGAAAAAGAAAAGAGTGCAATAAGCTGCCATTTTGAACTAAGTAGGGAGGCTATTCTGTGGAGACACATTATAGTTTCAGTCAAAAGGATGATAAATGGTAGTTAGGTTGATTGTGAAGTAGGGAGGCCAATTTGTGGTGACACACTTTGGTTTCAGTCGAAATTAGCAGTCAGCCTGTGTGAAAAGTGAGGATAGAATAAGGGCAATGCAACATCAATGTCAAGTATTGTGTGTTTTTAAAATCCTGTTCCAGTCTGTATTGCTGCAGCAACTGTTGCTGCAGCATTGAAAATTTCAGTTGTAATAAGTGCACTGGCCTAGAATCCTATAATTGCTAAATCAAAGCCCTTTGTCATGCTTATCCCCCATTTCTGTGCTGGATTGTTAGTCTACCCTTAGTTTTGAAACATCTTTGGCTATCTCAAAAGAAAGCCTCTCTAGTTTTAGTTAAGTGAAATTTTGAACCTTGCTATGTTCTGAACTGAGTTAAGTGTCACACACACACACTACTGAGCAGGAGTAATTTAGGGAACTTACTATTCAGTGGGTTTGCAAATTGAGTGGCCAATCTGAAAGTTTTATGCTCAGCTTAATATTCTGGTTGTATACCTTTGTGAATAATTCAACTATCTGGTTTGCTTGCTGGTATAGTGCTTGTCTCTGTCAAGTGTCATTGCTTGAGGACAAGCAATGGTTCAAGTTTGGGGGTGTGATAACAATCAAATATGATTGTTATTACCTCTTATTTCGAGCTTAAATCATTGTTAATTCTCAAGCAATGTAGTGATTAATGTTGTAAATATGTTAGTTTATAGTAGCTTAAGGTGTAAGCTTGAATTTGTTATAATTGGCACTTTGGTGCCCAATTGTGGTTTAATGTGTTTGTTTAATTGCTGCAGCACTTATTGTGGAAGCAATGCCAAAATGCGCAACATGAGAGAGAAAGCTGAAGGAAACACGGAAATTCATGAAAGGACAGCTGTCAGTCATCACCAGGCGTGGGTGTGCGTGCCAATCATGGAATATTCGCTGATGACCTAGGGATTTGGGCAAAAAGGACCTTTTGCCCTCATTAAAGGACAAAAGGCGCCTCCCAAATTAGGGTTGCCTCTCATTCCTAGCCTCCTCTATATAAAGGACCACATTCCCAGAATTAGGTCAAGCCGAATCCCTGAGGTATAGACATAGCCTCAAGTTTTCGTGCCTCCATTGTTACTTAGAATCAATTGCTGGGATATTGATTGCTGCAGCAACGTTAGATCTACTTCAACTTCGAAGGAGCTACATTTTGCGAGTTGGAATTGCTTGGTGGATCACCATTGAAGCTGTCTCAGTATCAAGACTTGTAATTGAACTTCTCTTCTCGGGTTTTAGTATGAAATTCCTACTTCCCTTGATGTTTAGTTTAGTTGTAATGTTGTGTAAGCTCAATATGAGCTAAACCTCTGTAGTTGGGATGCTATTATGAATTTAATGAAGTTAATTTGTTCTTAATGCTTGTGTTATTGTGTTGAGCACTTTATCTTGTGTGTTTTTACTATTTCCATCTTAGATTAGGATTGGCCGTCTAATCTAAGTAGATATACATTCACAGACATGGTTTGTATATATATCTCACAAGATAACATGGTATGTTGCACTATAGACATATAGTTGTTCCTTGCTTGAGTCCTAGACATAGGAGAGGCATAAGCCATGAGGTAAAACACTTAGGTGTAATGCTGCTTGTTCTCCAGCAGCCTAGGGAAATAATCTCTTCCGAATTAGACATAATTTGGGGCGACTAAAGCCTAGTGTTAAGCATTAGACATAATGCACAATTGCGGCAGCACCTAGTGCTGCAGCACTTAACATAGCATTTTGAGCATTCTAATGGATTTATTGAAGTATTGCATCTCAATTTGTCCCAAATCTGATTTCATTACCCTGATACCTTTTTATTTGTGTGTTACTTGTTATCCCAACCAATTGTGTGTCATTTACTTTTGTTACCAAAATCACTAATTGTTACTTTGATTAAACTCTTGTTTGGCAAATTAATCCTCGTGGGAACGATCTCTACTTTCATTATATTACTTGTTACGATTGTGTACACTTGCACAAAAGAACGTTCACGTTTTTAAGCAACATCTTCACGGAGGAGAGTTTACCGAAGAGAACTCGCAAGTTTATTATATCTGTATGCTCAAATCGGTATTGTTTTTTTTATGATATCTTCATATCACTTTTAATATATTCTATTTTGTTAGATCTTAAAAATGTAAGAAGACATGCATTTACTGTTTATTATATCTGTATGCTCAAATCAGTATTATTTTTTTATGATATCTTCATATCACTTTTAATCTTCTTGCTAATGTTTTAAGTAAAACTATTTTTCAAGGTACTATCTTTCAGTTTAACTCGACCGTTCTTGACTTCCACTCTCAACTATCTCAGTCACAGTCAGTCTCACTCTCTCTCACTCTCCCCCACTCTCTTTCAGTTTCTGAACAACTATCTCACTCACAGTCACTCTCACTCTCCCTCACTCTCTCTCACTCATTCTCAGTTTCTCAACTACTATCTCACTCACAGTCACTCTCACTCTCCCTCACTCTCCCCCACTCTCTTTCACTCATTCTCAGTTTCTCAACTACTATCTCACTCACAGTCCCTCTCACTCTCTCTCACTCTCCCTCACTCTCCCCCACTCTCCCCCACTCACTGTCACTCATTCTCAATTTCTCAACTACTATCTCACTCACAGTAACTCTCACTCTCTCTCACTCTCCTCACTCTCTCTCACTCTCCCCCACTCTCTGTCACTCATTCTTAGTTTCTCAACTACTATCTCACTCACAGTCACTCTCACTCTCCCTCACTCTCCCCCACTCTCTATCACTCATTCTCAGTTTCTCAACTACTATCTCAATTTTAAGAAATGAGGAAGTATTGTTCCCATTATGCGTGATTAGGGTTAAGTTGACCGTTCTTGACTTCCACTCTCAGTTTTAAGAAATGAGGAAGTATTGCAACCATTATGCGTGATTAGAGTTAAGTTGACCATTGTTGACTTCCACACTCAATTTTAAGAAATGAGGAAGTACTGCTTCTATTGTGCGAGATTAGGGTTAAGTTGGTCGTTCTTGACTTCCACTCTCAATCTTAAGAAATGAGGAACCATTATGCGTGATTAGGGTTAAGTTGACCATTGTTGACTTCAACTCTCAATTTTAAGAAATGAGGAAGTATTGCTTCTATTATGCGTGATTAGGGTTAAGTCAACCGTTACTATCTCACTCTCACTCGCTCACTCTCACTCACTCGTGAATATCTGTCGTGCTCTGATCGTAGTGTAGTACTTACTATGCATTGAAGTTTCTTTTTGTTTTACGTCACGGGTTTTCAATTAGAGTTTGAGTTGTGTTGTCAACATCCAATCAAAAACTATCACTCTGCCCCACTCTCTTTTAGTTTCTGAACTACTGTCTCACTACTATATGAGAGAAATTTGTTAGAAATTGATTAAAGAGTGAGGGAGTGTGAGAGGGAATGAGAGAGAATGGGAGAAGGGTGAGTGAGAGTAATTGAAAGAATAGAAATATAAAATATATTATTTGTTTCCGTTTAGTTGAACAGAATATATTAGCGTCCCAATGGTTAATGTTCAGCGTTCAGAATGGTGCTTCTGCGATGTTCTGGGTTCGATACCCATATGGGAGGTTTTGTTGTTTTTCCTCGGATTTATCTTAAGCGTTGTATATTTTGTACTTTACTGTCACGCTGATAACGAATTCTGACCGTTGATAAAATATAAAGCCACAAATCTTAACCGTTGAATTTGCCGCTGAATGTCACGCGGAATATGGTTGCTGGCCGTTGATAAAAAATAATAAGGCAGATCCTAACCGTTGACTTCCACTCTCAGTTTTAAGAAATGAGGAAGTATTGCTTCTATTATGCGTGATTAGTATTAAGTCGCCTGTTCTTAAGTATTCTTTCTATTATGCGTGATTAGGGTTAAGTTGACCGTTCTTGACTTCCATTATCAGTTTTAAGAAATGAGGAAGTATTGCTTCTATTATGCGTGATTAGGATTAAGTCGACTGTTCTTAAGTATTCTTTCTATTATGCGTGATTAGGGTTAAGTTGACCGTTCTTGACTTCCACTCTCAGTTTAAGAAATGAGGAAGTATTGCTTCTATTATGCGTGATTAGGATTAAGTCGACTGTTCTTAAGTATTCTTTCTATTATGCGTGATTAGGGTTAAGTTGACCGTTCTTGACTTCCATTCTCAGTTTTAAGAAATGAGGAAGTATTGCTTATGCGTGATTAGGATTAAGTCGACTGTTCTTGAATATTCTTTCTATTATGCGTGATTAGGGTTAAGTTGACCGTTCTTGACTTCCACTCTCAGTTTTAAGAAATGAGGAAGTATTGCTTCCATTATGCATGATAAGGGTTAAGTTGACTGTTCTTGACTTCCACTCTCAGTTTTAAGAAATGAGGAAGTATTGCTTCTATTATGCGTGATTAGGATTAAGTCGACTGTTCTTAAGTATTCTTTCTATTATGCGTGAATAGGGTTAAGTTGACCGTTCTTGACTTCCATTCTCAATTTTAAGAAATGAGGAAGTATTGCTTCCATTATGCGTGATTAGGGTTAAGGTGGCCGTTATTGACTTCCACTCTCACTCTCTCTCAGTCTCCCCCACTCTCTCTCACCCATTCTCAGTTTCTCAACTACTATCTCACTTGTGACATCCAGGGCTGACGAGGGCGGGGAGTGATCGCCAGGTGCCCTAAAAAGGAGGCATGGCAAAGAGCGGCTCCTGGCAGCTTCAAAGCGAAGGGGCGCGTGAATGAACCGAATGTGCACCAGAATGAGAGGGATCCTGAGGCTGTGCAGGTATGGGACTGTACAGTTGAAGGAAGGCTTAAAAGAATTGATTTGGACTACCTATACCAACAAGATGCATCTTCTTTTCGGGAACCCTTCCCATAAGAACTCCATATTTAAGCGTGCTTGACTTGGAGTAGTAGTGGGATGGGTGACCTTCTGGGAAGTTTCCTAGAAAGCATGCAAGTGAGGACAACACATGCTGAAAAGACACGTGTTGGTTTGTGGGGGCAGTCAACAGTTCTGGAAGCAGTCTGGGATGTTAGAAATGGTATCAGAGCAGCAGACCTCTCTCAGTACGGTGTGGTTCGGGGACGAACCAAGCGGAAGCTAGTGGGCATGTGACATCCGGGGCTGACGAGGGAGGGGAGTGATCGCCAGGTGCCCTAAAAAGGAGGCATGACAAAGAGCGGCTCCTGGCAGCTTCATAGCGAAGGGGCGCGTGAATGAACTGAATATGCACCGGAATAAGAGGGATCCTGAGGCTGTGCAGGTATGGGACTGTACAGTTGAAGGAAGGCTTAAAAGAATTGATTTGGACTACCTATACCAGCAAGATGCATCTTCTTTTCAGGAAGTTTCCTAGAAAGCATGCAAGTGAGGACAACACATGCTGAAAAGACACGTGTTGGTTTGTGGGGGCAGTCAACAGTTCTGGAAGCAGTCTGGGATGTTAGATCACTCACAGTCACTCTCTCTCTCACTCACAATCACTCTCACTCTCACTCTCCCTCACTCTCCCCCACTCTCTTTCAGTTTCTGAACTACTATCTCACTTACAGTGTCCCTCACTCTCCCTGACTCTATGATTGTACTTTATTTCAACTAAGGATTTTGAGAATTAAGACAGCAGTGATTCCATTCCCCGTGATTACTGGTACATTGACTGTTCTTGACTTCAACTAAGAAAATTGAGAAATGGTATACAACTGATTCGATTCCCCGTGAATACTAGTACATTGACTGAGACTGAGGGAGATTGAGATTGAGATAGTAGTTCAGAAACTGATAATGAGTGAGAGAGAGTGCGGGAGAGTGAGAGTGATTTCATTTCGCGTGATTAGGGTTAGGATGATTGTACTTTATTTCAACTAAGGATTTTGAGAAATAAGACAAAAATTTTAACTATAAGAAATCATTATTGTTTTTAAATTTTGATTTAATTTTATTAAAATAGAACCAGTTAGACTAATGTTTTATCTATGAGAAATTTTTAATAGCTATAAGCTAATGACCAATTATAAGTATTTTAATAAATCGGATATTAAAAGCTTATACGTATTTATTTTATTTTATTTTATTATCTCATTAAAACACAACAACTTAGACTATTTTAAAATGTAACACATATGGAAGTAGATCTGGTGCAATTGGAAATTTTGTGCTTTCTTGCATTTTGTAAATCTTGACTGTTAAATGTTGATCAGACGGTTAAATGTTTATCTGAATGGCTGAGATTGTAATTGAATGGTAATTGAATGGCTGAGATTTATTTATTGCATGAGTCTAAGAAGAATCTGTCGCATCTTAAATGAATCTTAAGTAAACATGTGTGTCATCGTAACCGGTACTGATCTAGTTACTTTAATGTAAACATGTGTTTGTAAGTACTAGTTGAATTTGAGGCTAACTATGTGGTCGGTGGTCCATTTTGAACCAAAATTGGATGAGACTCTTGTTCTCTTATACAGCGACAGCTAATAATTGCTCTATTTCACTGTCGTGATGTTGACTAGTACTAACATTAGCACATGGCACATGCAACCCATGAAGAATCAATAAAGATTCTCATACAAAATAATTTATTTTTACACGGAAATTTATAGAATGTTTGTTTTATTTAATTTAATATTTTATTTATTTGGTTAATGAAAAAATATCCTACTATTTATTCTCAAAACCTATTATCATATATTGTGTTTTCTAAAGTGGTTTTTCAATAGAATAAGCTGTTGTTGAATGTGTTTTTCCATATGCAGCGAGGTACTTGCTGTGTCTAGAGACCTTTATGCTTGTAGGAAGGATCTTCTGAGATTGTGCCCAGGCAAACATGTGAGCAGTGCCCTGATAGCCCTTGCTTGTGACAAGACTAGGTGGGTTCAAAAAAATTACAACCTCAAGCAAGTATGGGCTCTACCACCCTCCTTTGAGAGAGATGTTCTCGATGTTGGGCCTAATGGAACTACTTACTTTCACATGTGTGAAAAGTATTTGAAGACTTGGATGGAGCCATATTCAAGACTCAAAACTGTGAGTGCTATAATGAAATGATGGTATTGTTGGTGTATTGTTATCCTTACAGATTGTAACACATTATTATTCATGAAACAGATATATGTGCCTATGCAAAGTGGGGATCAGCATTATTTGATGGTAATCTGTTTCGCTAACGAAACCATTTACCATTTGGACTCATGGTGTCCTCTAGAGCAGATTTACATTAGGCAACCTCGGATAAGGAAATTGGTTAGTAATGCAACATCACTGTCATGAACATGTTACTAACTTTGGGCTGGACATAAACTAACAAGGACACTTTTCAGGCTGAAGTGCTATATCAAATGATGACCCATTGCAACTATGGAGACACTTTTAAAGGCTGGTGTTTGAATTTTGATGATTCGAAAGTCACGGAGGCTAGGTGCATGCATTGCACTTTAGAAAAATTTAACAAGGTGTACCTTACGTGAATGCTTTCATAGACCATTCTCCATGACAATAGACTTTACCCTCTCCTTAAATTGTTGTCATACTAATTTCACCCAAATCTCTTCATGTTGGAAGCTGTTTCCATCAATAATACATCTGAAAACAGTGATATAATCATGATTATGCGATCAAACCAGTTAGAATATAGTATATATAGTATAGTCATCATAAATTGTCTCTTTGAGTACTTAAAGACACAAGTGCCTTTGAACAACACAATAGTAATGATTACACCTAATTATAAAGAATCAACATATATAATTTAGCATAAATTACTTATGCTTCATAATTGTATTCATGATTAAGAAGTAACATAATTAAGGAAGATAGAATATGTGATCAAACCAGTTACGTAAACCGAATCAGGCAGCATGGTATCTACCGAGTAAGAAATTAAGGGTCTTACAAAGTACAATACATAATCCGAACATGAAATTCCACACTTCTAACTAAATTAAACAAACTCAAAAACATCCAAATTAAATATAAATCCAGTTTCAGCAATGATGACACTAATCCAAATCACTTTTCAGCATCCACCAGCTACCATTCGTTTATGTTCTGCCAAACAAAATGAAAATAAAATGTCAATAGTTGCATTAAGGTCATTCATTATTACTACCTAAGTTATAGTCTTATAATAGCAACAAATGACTCTAAGTTAAAATATGTACCGTGTCAACATTTGCATAATCGCTATCTTCAAACACATCAGTGTTGTTTCCATCACTCCCTATGTTGCGGGATTCATCAAGCAGCAAGCTACATGAACTCTTGTTATGACCTTTTCTACCACATACACTATATTGGTGTTCTAACAGTCTTTTTAGGTGTTCTTGATTGCCTTGCCCCACAACCCTTTGCTCGTACTCCTTCAGGATTGTGCACACCACCAAGATATGGATCAAAATTTGAGATGATAACCTCCTCACCTCTGGCAGCAGCTTCCAACCTCTGAGTGTGTATCATAACAAGATCATTCGTCCTTCGTACCAACTCTAGCCTACCGCACTCCATCGCCGCAATGGCCATTTTATGACAACGGTCCACCATACCCTTGTACTGGCTTAGTATTGCTGGGTCAACACTACCAGCTTTGCTCATTTTTCCAAAGGGAATTGAGTCTTTTGCAGCCTTTGTCCAACGTTTATTCACTACACAATCAGGAAGCTGCACTATGTCCAAGTACCAAATAATGTATAGCAAATGTTCACATGGAATACCCAATGATTCCAATCTTTCACATGAGCGCTTAAATTCCAACCTTATAGGAGAATAAGAAACATACCATTCATATCCCTCTTTGCGGGCCTTCACCACTGTGTAGATGAAATCCCCATCTTCTGATTTTCTAAACCCACCAACCCTGCACAAATATACCTTTTCAAGAATTGGTACAAATAGATTAAAAATCTCTCTTGTATATAAATTAGCAGCTGATCTTTCTAGACACTTAAATTTTGTTTTCAGCAATGGCTCCCCATGTGATGAAATAAAGTCTGCTTCCACTTCTCTTTACCTCATATAGTTCAACCAACGAAAGAAGTTTTCTACGAATTCTAGCAAATTATTTTTCACACCAACATATTTACCAAATTCGGAGTGTAAACCCTCACATCTAGAAGTTGTCCTAAACCCCGCAAAGAATTTGCCACGTATGTGTGCGGTGGCCCACATACTTTTCCTGTCATACAAATCTAAAACCCACTCGTTCTCTTCAAGACCAAAATCAGCAACCAACTTATCCCACTTCCGCTCAAATTCATCCACATCACAATCACCCAGCATACAAGGTTTCAACCTTGAAACAAACTTTGGATCTTTAACGTTACTTACTGCGTTACGTAACAAGTGCCATGCACATAAACGGTGATGGGCATTAGGATAAACACGTTTAATGGCCTTTTTCATCTGATTATCACCATCAGTTATAACCGAGACCGGACACTTGCACCCATCCCTCCAACAATTGTTCTAACAACCAAACATATGTTTCTTCAGTTTCATCTGTCACAATTTCAGCTGCAAATATTATGCTCTGGTTATGATGATTGACTCCAGAAAATATGACCAAAGGACACAAGTATTTATTCTTCTTGTATGTAGCATCAAAAGCCAAAACATCACCAAATATAGAATAATCTCTCTTAGAAGCACCATCACACCAAAAAATTCTCTCAAGTCTTCCCTCTTCATTGACAGTATGCTTCCAATAGAATTGATCATCCTTCTTTGCCATGCTGTCAAGGAAATCCAACACCGCTGTTGCATCAGATGTTTGGATTCTCTTTTGCCTCCATTGCTCGTTGTACATGTCCCTCTTCATAAACCCAACCTTATCAAAACCTCCAACCTGAGCAGCAAACAATCCATATATGTTGCTAGTCTTAATACCAACACTCCTCATCATGTTCATCTGATATTTATCATAATCATTCATCTTTCTATGCCCCGGTAGCATGCCGATCCACTTCTCTAACACAAGTGTGTGGTTGTGTACATCATTGAAAGTTTTTATGTACCACCTCCCAGTCAATTCATCAACATGGACTCGACATTTGGCCTGACATCCACACCTAGTATTAGGTTTTGCTCTTCGGGTTTTACCGTCTCCATCGTAGTGATATTGTTTCCTTTGACCTTCCTTATGGCATACAAATGTTTGTTGAGTAATTTCACGTTTGGAATTCCTCATAAGCCTACATTTTCTAGCAGAAAAACTTTTTATGCTCCCATACCAGTTGTAGAACATAAAGGCAACATCCAAATTTGGAAAATGAAACTTAATAAAATACTCTTCTGAATTCAAATCCGTCATTTTTACTTTAATCAAAGCCTCTTCACGGTTAATAGCTGTTTCCTCATCAAAGTTAAATCCATCTTCAGCGTTTTCATTGATATTGAAGTCATCTTCATTTGACATTCTTTCTGAATCCTCATCAACATTGATATTGAAGTCATATTCAGCGTTTTCAGCCGTCCAGTCTACATTAGCCATGTTGATTCTTTTTGTCCCAAAATCAATGCTTCAAATACACCAAGTTTTGACAAAAACACATTAGAAATTGTTCAACAATAATCAACCTAACCAAACATTATATTTGGTTTTGTTTCATAAACAAATAGATTAAGTCAACATGGTAAAAGAACTCATGGATTCATGAATGTTTGTTTTCAAACAATTCTGCATCAATATTCTCTCTCTATTTATATTCTGGGTTTTCACACCCATCAGATATATATTATCCCGAAAAGAAAATTCAACAGGAAAATTCAACAAGAAAATTCATATAACTCACAATTCATTTTACACTATTCATATAACTCACAATTCATTATACACAGTTGCTGGAGCTAACTGCTCAAACAACCCAAATACCTATTTTCAAATCCGAATCATCTTGGTAGCATCATAAATACAAAATATTTATCTGGAATTTCAAACTACACAAATAGCTATTTTCAAAACCGAATCATCTTTGTAGCTTCATAAACGCAACAGATTTGTGCAACATTAATTTCAAATCTGAATCATCAAAAGTTTGAAGTGAGTACCAACAACTTAGATCTATTCTACACAACGATTTCTGCTGCATTGTTGGAACTTAGGGTAAATAATGTGCACAATGATTTCGTACCTTTCATTATGAGAGAATGGGTTTCGCGAGAGAGTAATGAATCTGAGAAATTTGAAGAAGATGCGTGAGAGAGTGATGAACTTTTGCGAATTTCGTGAGAGAGTGAGCTGCTCAGTGTTGAAGAAGATGAGATGAGTGATGAAGAACACACTTTGATGAAGAACACACTTTGATGTTTGATGAGAGAGTGATGAATGTAAATGAAAGTTAATGTGTCTAAAAAAAGGTAAAATAAAGTAAAGTTAAAAGGATTTTGTGATTTTGTAAATTACTTAGTAAACAGAAGGGTGGGGTAGTTTTGTAAAAAAAAAGAAGGGTGGGGTAGTTAATATAAAAAAGAAGGAATGTGGGTAACATGCGTAATTAACCAAAGTAACCCTTGAAACCTTTGGTCAATACCCGTGTAACTTGGTAACCCGTTTTAGGCAGTCAAAAGTGCATGCAGGTATGATACCCAAATTGTCAGATGCGTGCATGCTAAAAGCCACCCAGGGGGAGAGGGAGTGATAAAAGTTTGAAAAAGTAGAGAGTGAAAAGGTGAGAAAAAGTTTCAAAGAGTGATTTTTTGTCTTTTTGTAAGATTTTTATAATTTTACCCATTAGTGATGATGTGGCAAAATTAGAGGAATCAATAGATTTGAGTCTTTATTCTTTCTTGGTGGGTTGTTTGATTATATGTACTATTTCGTTACAGAATATAAGCAAAAAACTAGCCAACGGAAGTTGATGTATCTAGTCCAAATTTTGAACCAGATACATCAACTTCTGTTGATCAATTTTTGCTTATATTCTGTAACGGAGGGAGTATAGTAGAAGTAGATCATGACACCTTTGCTTTCCACATAATTACATGAGCTGAAGCAACTTCATGCATCAGTGTGCCTTTATCGTCTATCTTGAGACCAAATCTTGAGGACAATGTTTCATGTGGAACGAGCGATAATGATAGGTTCCCTTTAAAAGTAAGTAATTTTTTTCGTTCTGACAAAATCTTTTTTTTTTCTGGTATATAAAAGTTTCTAGAAAAATAGAAAGTTGATTTTTTGGGATATTTTTGAAAATTTTAATTTTATTGTAGTTTGCATCGATAATTCTGGTCCTTTGATAGCCACATATAATTTGGAGGCGACGCTAGGGCTAGAGAAGCTTGATCCAGATAGTGAGTCGTATGGGCATATCTCGCATTGTTTGTAGATTGCACGAACAGACCCCATATAGTCTTTTATTATTGTTTGGATGTACTTGACATGTGTTTATGTAATATAAACTCTATTTTTATTTATGGTGGTGTTTCAAATGCGTGGTTGAATTGATAATAAACGCCCACATCCATATATTCAAAACTGAAAATTTACTCATAAAAAGCGGTATCATACGTATTATACATCACAAATGAATGACAACACACGCAAACAAAATCAAACACAAATGACAATTAAATAAATTAAGAATTAAATAATAAATAAATAAATTATTTTCCAGAACATTCATCAAAATCATTTTTCTGACATATATATTACAGTGTATATCGGAAATTTTTGATAAAGGTACTTTTCGGCATATTATTTTATACACCTAAAATTACTTTCTTTCTTTTTTTAATTTTTTGCTATTCGATATAATATAACGGAAAAATGGTTTTTCGGAAAAAAATGTATTCCGAAAAAATCATCAAAACCATTTTCTAGGATATTATACTGTATAACAGATTTTATTTAAATAATTCCAGTATATTATTTTATTTACCGGAAATTATTCTATTTATAAATTTCCGGTATACAATATAATATACTAGAAAAATGGTTTTTCAGGGAGAATGGTTTTTTGCAAAAAAAATATTCGGAAGAAATAAAAACTAATTTTTCCGAAAAGAAAAATATGCTAAAAAAGGTAAACTGTGTATTCGGAAAATTATTAAAAGAAATTTACTCAAAAAAATTGTAAAAATGGGTTAGGGTAAGATGGGATTAAGTGTATTTGGGGTCTAGAAGCTAACATCTTAATGATAACAAGATTAATGGGCTTAAACCTAAAAGAAGAATCCATACGTTTTTTTTCGTTGTCAAAAAAAAAGTTTTTTTGGCTCAAAGATTTCATTGAAATGTTTTTTGTTTTCTATTTTGTGAATTCTCTTTATTTTTGAATTCCCTAAATTACGGTGTTGATACATATAAGGTTTTGATCCCTTGTCTAGCAGAACCCTAGGTATTAAGTATGATATTTTCTCCTAGAATGGTTATGAAGAATCAAATTACAGTTTTAAATTCCTTTATTTTCTGCTTCTAGCTTAAAACCCTAGTTTGTAATGGTAGGTGTAGAACTCACCATCATTTGTGCTTTCATCTTGTTTCTCAATGCCTCGTAAACCCTACATCTAAAGACCTAGATGATGCTCTTCAAGCCACAAATTAAACAACCCTAAGATAAAGCCCAAGTAATGAAAATTCAACATCTAATACATTCTTATTGAAATCCCTAACAGTCTATAACTACTTTTTTTAACCAAATATAATCACACCAAGTATTTAATCACATTATACAAAAAAACATATATAATAAACAATCAGTAATTCTTGAAAGTATCATGAATGATATAGTTTTAACCTTTAAAAGTAACATTGAGTTATCTTTCTTTTGATTCTTGACAATTATATAATAATTTGTATTGAGTTTATAAGGATATTTTCATTTCTTTAGAGACATTGCATCATGTACAACCTTTGCCCTCGGCTATGTGTCCCCAAAGGGAACCTCAAACAAGCCACCCTAGCCCCCATAATAGTTTTCATGAGGAGACACTTTTATAAACCTTAGGGTATGTTTGAGAGGGGGTTTTGCGAGGGGAGGGGAAGGCTTGAAAAAGATTTGTCTATAATCTAATATGTATTTGAGATTTTAAAAAATTAAAAGAACAAGTTGATAGATATCAATATAACATTTTTAATCACTTTTGATTTATGTTTAGAGACATTTTATAGCATCCTCAATTTAAAATTGAAAAATATGCCCTCCCCTCGCAAAACCTTATCCCAAACATACCCTTAGAGTCAAACCCAATGTGAATCGTATATCATGCGAAGGAACAACTATTTAAATTGACTTAATGTTTGGTGCAATATTTGGGAGATTTTAAGGAAAGAGAATATAGATTTAAAACATTCTAAACCTATTGACCAAAATAACTTGACAAAAAATGTAATGAGTGAGAAAGGCCAAACAGGTATGAAAAGTATAGTAGGTGCAAGAATCGTCCCCTACCCATGTGAACTGAACCAGAAGAGGTAAGGTCCCCTCCCCTTATTTCTTCTCAAACCAAACACAATATCTATATCTAATGAAATCCTTCCCTTTCCTCACACCTCGTTCTATCCTTTGAACGAAACACTGCATTAAGGAATTAACGATTTGGATTTTCCTATACAAGTAGGAGTAATCCACATATTTTCTCCACTTCAGCCTATCATTCCCCAGGAACCCTTGATTTTTATTTTTTTGGCATTTGCAAGGCAAGCAAAGAGAGTAGATTGGAACACAATTTCATTATTTCTCCCTTCGATTTTTCTACTGATTTACTGTATGAAAATCACAAAAATGCTTCTTAAGAAACCACACCAGTCAAATACATTAGGCTAGCATATACATCCATTGGCTGTGAAGCAAATGTTTACTTCCTTCATTCTGGTAGAATGGAAGGAATGTGGATATCTATCAGAGTTTTATTGCTTGTTGAAGACAAGACCTGAACAATCCACCTTAATATGACCACAAATATATCAACCCTATATTTTGCATTATCAAATTGTTATGGTGAAGGAGCACATCATCAAATTGTTATGGTGAAGGAGCACATCGTCATCGTATCAAAAACTAAATAACACTGTCAATTTTACAGACAGACCAACTACACTACTTATTCTAAAACTATGACATAAAATTGGTTTTAAATTATATTATTCGGGAATGCCACTCAACTCTTAATACGCATACATAAACTTGTCCTCCAAAAATATGAATGTTGTTTATCAAAGAGCAATTATTGTTTTCCCAAAGAAAGGTATGACCTCAAAAGATTTTCACTTCTTACCAACTCCATTATACATGATTGCAGAGTAAGCAAACACACATTTCTGTTTGTCCTCTCCTCAACAGAACATAAATTCATACTCAACCTGCAACAATTCCAATCACGAAGGAAAGGAGTAAATCCAACCACATACTAGTCAATCCAAAAGACAAGATGCACCAGCAATTTAATGAAAACCTTAACACAATGCCCATGCTATAGCAACAGCACTTATCTTCTGTCCACTTAAAATTTTGTGTACGTTTCTATTACAAGGAGTTACGTGGCTATGAAAATGGATCTATTTCTAATCATTTTAAAATGTCTCTTTACATGTTTGAAGGTTTAGCAAACCAGAAAACCTTCCCCACTGAATCTGTTTCCATTCTGTTTTGCACAATATCCCAAATAGCATCAAATAAATGATATGATAAGCAAATGGTGCACCATGATAATTAATCAGTTGTTACAAGCCATGGCATTGTCACGCATGATAAGTGTTAGATCACGGATGTGAGGAGGGTAATAGGGGAAATAGTGGAACTACTTCCTTGAAATGGGCTGGAATTTAACAGAATAGGACAGGTGGCAAAGAGGGATTGGTGGATGGGTAAACATGGAAATCAGAAAGGTGGAAGAGGAGTAAATGAAGGGGCGTAACAGATGGTAAAAGGAGATAATTAGCATTTAGTTTGGGTGGTTTTGGGCTGAGTAGAGAGGTTGCTTTTCCCTCAGATTTGGTTATCTTGCAAGGGGCATAGCTCTATTCCATTGTCATTTTAGTTATTTCTTAGTTGTAGAATTATCTTGTAAAGAGGATTTATTCTCTGTTAAGAGATTTATCAATACATTTATCTTGGATTTCTTCTATTCTGATTTTGGTTCCTAACAATAAGGATATTAGTTCAGTTACAAATATGAAGACTAATAGAATGATAATAAGAAGTTTTGGTAACTATGTCAGACTCAACAGCAATGGACAAAGTTCTTTTAAAGCGGACTTAACTATCAAATGCAGAAGTTAAAACATAAAATGTATCTTCCCTTGATTTAGAAAGGGTTTGGATTAAGCAAGTTAATTAAGCATAAATCACGTATTCAACAAGCACTTATAACTATTTCAACAATCAATAAGGCAATGAGGTAAGCTTGGTTCTATAAGCTATTAAGCCAGTGGACAAAGATAAGCTATTTCTTTAAGCTATTATGCTAAAAAAAACAAATAAGCTCGACACAAACTATGAGCATATTGTAACTTGTAACTTGTAACTAGCTAATGAGTTTCCAGACTCTTAGCACAGAAATACAGTGAAAAGTGAAATCAGGATGCATCAACAAAATAATATAATTAGGACTACCCATTCAGGTTATTTAATTTTATGAACATTTAATTAATAATCACTCAATTTATTAATTTGTTTTAAAAAATACTCTTCCTGAAACATAACCTAAAATGGAGGGCTTGAGAAGATAACTGAGATGCAAATTCAATCACGCTAAATTATCAGACACAAAAACCGAATCTTGCGATAAAGGAGAGGAGAGAAATCGTACCATGATTAAAATGGCCTCTTTTGAAGGTCCATGACGCTGGGAAGGTTAGGGGCGTAGAGAGAGTAAACAACGGCCTGTCTTTTAGCAACGTCGAGCTGGGACTTGCCGTAGGAGAAGGCGGAGGAAACGGAAGAAGGGTCGGAAAGTGTTGCGTTTTGACGAAACGCATCGAGGGTGCGTCGTTTAGTGTATTCCCTGATGTTGTAATCTGGGAACTGCCTAGCCACTCGTAGTATCGAACGGAACAGCGACAAGACTTCCGCCGCAGAAGGACGTGCAGATGCCGCCATGATCAGGGAATTGAAAGCTCGGTGAAAAATGGTGTCCTGAAATTTACAAGTATCTGATTTAGAAGACGTGTCTTTTAATTTTACAATTTATATTTGTTAATAATTCCCAATTCCCAATCCTATAAAGAAAGGAGACAATAGAAGGGGGTGCGACAAACAATAGAGAGAGAGAGAGAGAGAGAGAGAGAGAGAGAGAGAGGAGACAATACCGTGGTGAGCAAGATGACGCGGTGGTGCAACAAGTACGACGGCGCCCTGGTTTTGCCGGTGAGGATGTGCGGTGGTCAGTTGCTGATTGTGGCTACGAAGGCGGCTAAACCCTTCTCTTATTTCTTTTTTTTTGAGATTAAACCCCTTTTCTTAATTTTTGGAATTGACGTTTTTATCCTTGCTGTTTAATTTACAAACTCACCGTGATCTTGCGGTTCAGTTTTTACAGTGCATTGGCAATTTGAGACGAAAATTGAACAAATAACAAATATTTTCATTTTTAGGAGGTCGTTACCATGACATGCAAAGAGTATAAATTCGAGACATGCATTATAGTTTATGATTAGTCCTAATAAAGAAACAAACATTAGTCTTATTTGAATTAAAATAAAGAAGCAAACTGTTGAAGAAAGTGGCATGTTAAAGTTGTAACATAAAACAATATATTGTAACCAGAATAAAAATGTGTAAAACAAAAAACATGAATAAATTCTGTCAAAAAAATATATGAACAAACAGCGACTATAGCGCTGGATATAGATACTAGATATACATATAAACAGCTTCAGACAAACAGATTTTTTGCAAGGAAGGATTCAACTTATGTGTATGTCTGCATCCAGAGCTAATACATTTTTTGATGTGCCTTCAAACAACCAGATTGAGATGCAAGTTGAGTTCCAGCGTACCGACCTCCATGGAAGGCACATAAGAATCCAGAAAATCTACTAATAATTAGCGACAGGAATAGTAAAATGATAGAGAAAAAATAGTTATTGAAAAAGTCTGCAATTAGAGTTAAAAAGTCTCAAGGTTTTGGGTGAGATTGTTTGGTGGGTGTGAGATTTCTAATTTGTACTAAAAAGTCCAACAAAATCCATCAAGTAAAATAACCCCTTAAAATCCGTGTGTTTTTGAATACCAACAGATTTGTTTTAAGTTGTTAAAAATCTCAAACGAATACCATTGCATTTTGTGAGACTTTTTAAAAGTCTTTTAAAATCCTGATCGAATACCACAAGACTTTTTTCTATTAACTAAAAGTCTTGATTGAATAACATTTTTGTCTTTCTTTTTTATTTTTTACATCATATCACATGTATCACATACCCAAAAGCAAAAGCAAATATGGGTCTTTTCCAGCTTAACTAAAGTTCTGAGTCGAATCCATACTTGGGCATATGGTCGGCAATATCGCATGTTCGAGAGATTAGTCGCACACAGAAGATATCCGGTTTATAAAAAAGGTGAACACTCTCATACCCATTTAGTTTTAAGAGATACGATACTCACATCCAATCACTCGATGACACCTCATTTTTTTTAAAAAAAATTAAAAAAAAATTGAAAATTGAACTAACTTTGTCTAAGGGTATGTTTGGATATTTTAAACTTAACGAAGCGGATTTCCATTCCATTGTTTGTGTATTTTATGATGGAATGGAACATCCATTGTTTGGAAAGGTGATGGAATGGAATGGGTTATAAACTTCCTATTCCTCTTTTACCCCTATGTGAAAAACACTATTTCTTTTTGGTACATGAAAAACATTATTTCAAATAGATAAAACATTTTTATAAGTTTTTCTCTCCTTTTTTACTCTTTGTTTTTCGAATTAATAGAGGGCATTAAAGCCCAAGGGGGAAACAAAACAACAGTTAACCAAACAGTTACACGAGGCACCACCATATTGCCCCTCAAATCATCAGAATAAGCCTTGTACAAACAACTAGGCATGGTATCATAGAAAACCTCATCCTGCACTTGATGACAACCTAAAGTAGCCAAGATGTGAGCACACATGTTGCCCTCCTTGTAGGTATGCAAAATTTGAAAGTTGCTGCCAGGAACTTGAAGCATGAGACTCCATCCCTCACATCTTCCAAGCTTGACTTGCTTCAAAAGCTGGACAATGGCCATAGCATCCAGCTTTTACAAAAAGTATAACAAAGAATTAAAACATTATATACCTTATAATTTAATAAAATGGAAAAAGTCAAAAATAAATTATTTATAATTGTTAGTACTATATATAATTATTAATTTTGAAGTATTTAACAAATAAACATTTATAATCGCCATTTATATAGGAAGAACAAACAAACAACTTTAACTTGCAGATTGAGCTCAAAAAAAACCAAACATTGATGTTAGAAAGGAAAATAGCACCTCATAAAATCTATGAAAAACAAAAGCTTGCAGTGAAGTGTTTTCGCAGAAGAAACGAACAAAGATGAGGTGAATTATCATGGAGTTGTCATCATAAGAGCATGGCGTGAATACGATGAGGAAGAAGAAACGAATCCCTTTCTTGCAGTGTTTTGGCAAATTTGGAGCACGAGGATAAGTTGGTAATTTATTAATTATGGTGAGTCATTCCATGTAGGGGTGGGAATAAGCTGGGCCGAGCTAGACTTTACATGGCCTGGGTCTGCGTTGAAAGTGTTAGGCCTGAGGCTGACCTGTGGTCTGTCGTAGGCTCATTTTTAGGCCTGGCCTGGCCTTATTGAAAGTCTGCTAAGGCCTGAAAGCCTGTTTAAAAGCCTATTTCACCATTTTTATAAAAAGCCTACACCCTTTGACTGTTGTATGCTTTTGTAAATAGATTAAGAAGCTAATATGTCAGTGAAATTAAGTTCTATTTTATATGACATCCAATTTAAATTATATTTTATATTATAACTTTAAATGTGTCAAAAAATTATATTTTATATTATAACTTTAAATATGTCAAAAAATTGATGTAGGTTGATATGTTTAAATTAATTGAAAATATTTGAAAATTTATGATTTAATTCAATATACTAAATTTGATATAATAACAATAATATTAAAAAAAGCATTTTTTATATTTACTTAAATAGGCCGGCCTTTTCGATAACAATAATATTTACTAAAAGGCTTTTTCGATGGCATGTGGTCTGGCCTTTTTAGCAAAATAGGCTTTTTAAAAAGCCTTAGCCTGGTCTATTTAAAAAAATGTCTGGCCTGGCCTGGCCTTGACGTAGGCTGGACTGTAGGCCCTTGTCGAACAGCCTGACCTATTCCTACCCCTAATTTCATCCCATACCCCCCCCCCCCCCCCTCCCAATCTGGGGGGAAACAAAATGGAGGTAATCAATGAAATGGATTCCATCACTTACCATTCCATTCCATCATTTTTTGGAATACACAAACAATGGAACACCATATCACTCCATTCCGTGCCATTCCATTCAATTTCATACCACCAATCCAAACATACCCTAAAAGATATCATACCCACCAAACTCTCAAACGGTACGGAAGAATTTTAAAAAATAAAATATATCACATGTATGCTAAAATAAAATTTTCCGTTTGCTGTACAAAAAATGTCAAACATAGTTAAAAGCTGTGATTGTGATTGTGATTGTGATCGTGATCTGTGAGTGGTGCGAACTCTGCGAAGTGTACTTGTAGTTATAGAAAAGATTCGCGTTGGCGCGAGCGAGAGAGCGATGATGAGGGAAACTTTTGTGTTGTTTGGAGATTCTATAACACAGGAATCGTTCGGTGGAAATGGATGGGGTGCTTCCCTCGCCAATTCCTATTCTCGCAAGTTATGCTTCTTCTTTCTTCTTCTCAAAAAAACTCAAATTATATCAGATTTATTTTGTTTTCTCTCTAGTAACTAACAAATCATAAAATTAATGGATAATCTTTTCAGGCTGATGTGCTTCTTCGTGGTTATAGTGGATACAATACTAGGTGGGCTTTGTTCTTACTGCATCATCTTTTCCCTCTGGTACTTTATTGCTAACCTAAATCAAATTTCAATTTTCTCTTTTCTATGCTTACTCATACATTACAATGCCATCTTTTTGTTCCATGGATGTAACACTAACAATGGATCTGGAAATTACTTTTGCAAGGCCAAAATAAAAAAGAAAAAAAATGATATTTTTAAAATTAATTATGCCTTAACTATCTCAGCTTTTGTTGAGAGAAAATTCACTTGTTAAAAGCTATCCATTACATTTCTTGTTAGATATAAACTTTCATGCATTGAGAGGCGAGCTCAATTTGTGGATCAAGATGTTAAGTAATTAAGTTTATTGTTTTTTAAGTGTTCACTCTAAAGTTAGCATACATTAACAGGTCCTTAAATCTTCAAGTTAGGCTAAGTTTCTTATAACTTGAAGAGATCAGAATGGTTTACATGTTTTCCTACTTTTCATCTTGAATTTGAAAGTAACAGACAGTGTTACTAATAGATTGAGTGGTTAAATATAGTTCATAGTTTGAGAAGTGCTAGAAACACTCTCTTTTACGCACTTTCTCCAACACTCACTCAATGATTTGTTAAAATTCATGTGGCTCCCAATAAATTAATGATTTTATTTCCAAAATAGTAGGATCCACATGAACTTTAACCAATCATTGAGTGAGTGTTGGAGAAAGTGCGTAAAAGAGAGTGTTGTTAGCATTTTTCTCGTAGTTTTGTTTATTCTAATCCGGACACGGTCATTGCAGAAAACTGCTTTGGGCAAGAACTTACACCTCCATTTAGTTGAAATTTTGGAATTTCTATTACAAAATTGTTTTTATGCATTAAATGTGAGGGCTTAACAAGAGGATTGAAGATACCAAATGTGATTAAACCACAACTCTCATGCGCTTACATTACAGTTTTGGAATAGTGAGAAGCTAGTCTGCCATAGCATCCGCTAATGCTGCCCCCCACCTCATATTCCTCCCTTACCTAGATATATGATTAGGGTCTTTTTAATATGTGCAAATTGCTTTATTTTATATATCTCAAGTTCCATGTGATTAATTGTGTGGATGGCTTCACTTCAGGAGTCAACTAAACCACCTCTTGCTACTACGATTTTGTTTGGTCCTAATGACGCAGCTTTGTCAGGAAGAACCAGTGAAAGGCAACATGTTCCAATTGAAGAGTACAAACAAAACCTCAAAAAAATTGTGCTACACTTGAAGGTTAAATTTTGCTGCTTCTATGTTTAACATATAAACTTGGTCAGTTACTTAATTACTTATTATTTTAACTTAATATTTGTGTGCATTGTCTGCTGAATAGTGCTCCTTTGGTTGGGTTTACCTATTAAATCGCTATACTATTAAATGCCAAATATATTATCTGTTATTGATCAGAAGTAAAGATTTGATTTCAGTCATGCTCGCCAACTATGCTAATTGTGCTTATCACTCCACCTCCAGTTTGTGAGGAAGGGCGTCGAGCATATGCAATGTATGATAAATTCCTCCTCTTATTTTAGATTTGGTATTTATAATCTGCATTCCTTTATGAAGTATGACCACCGTCTTACACTCTTACTGCACCATTAATCTACTTGGCTATTTATGACATCTTACTGATATCATCAAATGAAACTGTTCTTGCTGTCTGTTTCATATATCTGCTCCATTCACAACCCTCTTTGTTACTGCTTTTATTTACGCCACTGATGCATCCATCTTTTCTAAGTCACCATTTGACAATTTCTCCTCTGCTTCTGGTCATATACATTTAAAATCTATGGCTTTGTCTCTCTTGCCATAACATAACATACACCCCCACATTGTGCTGATACTAGTATCAATATCTAGTTAAAAAAAATTATGGTTGTCCCAGTATGATTAAAACTACCATCTTCAAACTTTGTGTCATGTTACTGGAATCTTATTATTCACCATTTTATTTTAGCTTCATGTTTGAGTAGTTTTTGTTGGGTCTTGCAGATCCTTATATGGTGCGAATGCTAGAGAATTACCCGAAAGAACAAATGAAGTTACTGGTCAATATGCTAATGCATGTGTTGAGATGGCTAAGGAGATGGGTGTGCCGCATATCAATCTATGGTCCAAAATGCAAGAAACAGATGGCTGGCAAAAGAAATTTTTGCGGTTTGTTACAACCTGGATTTGATAAATATAGACCACATTTGTTTGACCCAGTTCTCTTGTTTGTTAAAGCCAAATGGCATCATGGATTAGCTTTGACTAAATCTGTTTATAATGTGATCATGTTTACTTGTTAAGTGCATCTGCTTCTTATTAGACTAGTTAATTAAAAATGAAATAAACTGCTCTTTTCTAACTAAGCATGAAAATTTAAAGTTATAGAAGAGAAAAGAGGAGTGGGTAGTTTTTAATTTGCGTTTCATTTTGTGTGATCATCTGGGGGCTATTTAATTTATGCATTGGTTATCTGTCGTAAAATTAACAGCACTGACTTTTCAAAAGTATATGGGAGATTCAGCCTATTAAGGGTCATTTTGACATTGCTGTTTCATTGTTACAGGGATGGGTTGCACCTGACACCAGATGGAAATGCAGTAGTCTACCAAGAAGTGATAAAGGTGTTCAATGAGGCAGGACTTTCTGCTGATAAAATGCCATTTGATTTCCCTCATCACTCAAAAATTGATTACAGAAATCCTGGGAGCGCTTTCCAGCAGAATGTTTGTGATGCCACATTATAGAAGGGTGCTGGTTTATTCTTGCAATTTTATACTCTCTTCTAATTGGTGGCCTGCTATTTTTTTTTACTGAACTCTATTGGTTGTTTACTGCCATTGGTGGTGCTTTTATGTGAACATTTTATCCTTTAATTTCATCCCGCGGTGTCCCTACCCACCTTGCCCAACCTGTTGCAGAGTGGTGGTTTGCAGGTATACTGCCGCCGTATCCCTAAACCATACATTTAGCTAAATGCTATACTTGTTTGTCTACTAATAAAGTCACTCGCGTTAAGAAATGTCTTATAGGAATTTTCAGCTTTACTGCCGCTATGCTACTAGACACAATATTTAGCTAAATGTTATGCTGCATGTCTGGTTTTTTTTCCTAAAGAAGATAGGAGACTCGTCAAAACCTTATAATCTTCTAACGTAAAATCCTCCTTAGTTGTTAGAGAAAAAACATCGACAAGGAAAAAGAGTATTCCTCTCCATTTTATTAAAATCATACATGTATATAGGAGTATGTTTGGTTCGGTTCCGATTCGATTAGTTTTCAACATAGGTTTGAAGATGGATTTGATCCAATGAAAATTTTTGTTTTTTTAATTAATGATTTATTGTTTAGTTATTGCAGTTTGCATTGGATTGAATCATTTAATGATCATCTTTAGAAATTAGATAGAAAGAGACCGATTAACATAAGGTAGGTTGATATATCGATAAATAAGTATAGAAAAAATGAAACTTATATTCTTTTTTTTTTGGTCGAAAAGAGGTGGATTTCAAAAGTAGTTTTGTTGACAATGAAACTTGTATTCTAAACTTTTTTTTTTTGGCCTAATTTGTATTCTAAACTTAAGTCCGCCTTGCTGACAATAAGACTGTTTTGTTTCCTCGTGGTTTTAGTTTTATTGTGTTGGGCTTGTAGCCCATTTTATTCACAAAAAAAAAGATATTGACTGTGTTAAGGTTGTAATTAATTTTAATAACACACAATAAGTTTCTTTGTAAATATCAATTAAAGTATTCTTAACTGTATTCTTTCCTTATGCAGTTACACAGGCATTTACTCCCAAAGACCAACATTTTATAATCTACTACTCTTAAACATGTTTGACCGAGACTTGCTGCTTCTTTTTTTATAGTTTAATGCAAATTATAATCTAACTACTTCCGTTTCAAAATTATTACTATCATTAAGGTTTAATGCAAATTATTCCTCTACTAACATTTTGTGGGAGCTACAACAGAAGATATACATGAGGACTCTTTTTTTTGTTACAAAAGAGAAATATACATGAGGACTCTTTTACTATGCTAAAATTAATCATTTAACTTAAAAAGACGACTAACAAGAAATTTGCTTCATTAAAATTAATTAGGACTTGTGTTTCTTGGTAAGAAACATGCATATACTATGTCTTCTGAAACACTTGAAACCCAAAAGTGCAAATATATAGCTGACAAAAATGTCCTCTTTATTTATTGTTGTTTACATATATGTTTGTTGAAAACTTGAAATATATTTTCTTAAAACATGTATGAGATTTAATAGGTATCTTTATTTATCAAAAAACATAATAATTGTAATTATAATAATAGTAACAATATAATAAGAACCATAGTAAAAGTTCCATCATCACACCACTGTATCATCCATGCAAAATTCCTCAGAGGAGCTAAATCCAAAATACTACACATCAATATTTTCATTAACCTGAGAGATCATCTCCACCAAATCCAACTCCTTCTTAACTTCATGAATCCCCATTTTGGATGCCATCATATTCTCAGTCTCAAAGTGATCCTCAGTCTCATCAAGATTAACAACTTGCATGCTTCCCTTATTATCATCAAAATCTTTCTCATTAGGAACACTAGACATATCATCTAGCAAAGAATCAATACCACACCCTGGTTCAAACAAATTATCATCTAAGGAAAAATCTGAGACCTCATTAAATTGATCATAGTTTGGCACCACACGATCATTATTAGAACAAAACTGATTAGCAATCTGATGCTGAGTTGGTGCTGCTACTGGTGCTACTGATTTGTTTGTGCTGGTACGGGTTTTCTTGGCATTTGCATTATTAGATTTTTTTCGAAAGTTTTTTGGTGGGTTTTGGTCTAAGTTCAAGCTTTTTATGTATTCCTCTAGAAGTGTGCCTCTAGGGTACTTTGAGCGACACTTTCTTTTGGAATATTGTCTTCTCTTAGTTGCATTCCAATGATTTTTTATTGAGTTCTCTGTTCTTCCTGGTAATCTTTTCGCAATTTCTGCCCACTTATTTCCTATCTCTCCATGAGCTTGGATAAGTATCTTATCCTCTTCATCAGTCCATATATCCTTCTACAAAAATGCACACAAGTTTAGTTTTATGAAAAATATTATTAATTGTAACAAAAATTTCTAGCATATCAAGTAAAGCATCATCTTATAAGACTCGAATTACTCGTTGTCTGGATAAGTAATCATGCAGTTAAGAAATTTGAGAGTCGTTCGATCTTAATCAGACAATTTGTATTTCGACTTTGCAAAAGGTCCAAAATACAAAGTCGGAACATGAATTGTTCAGATCCGCAAATGCGTGCTTGTGTGACAAGCAAACTATTTTTTCATGCTACGAGAGTTGAGGAACAAATTTCAACTATTGGGTCATGTATTTATCATTGGTGACCTTGTTACCTTGTATATATAGACCTATGAAGCATAACACAGACACGGACATCAGACACGATATTGATACTTGCATATAAACATCGATAATAATTAGAGAAAATGAAAGTGATTGAATATAATCACATGTGTTGGTGTCGTGTCAGCGTCCAACACCGACACGTGTTGGACACTAGACACAACCTCAATCTGAAGTATCAGTGCTACACGGACGGATATAGACTCAGTTGCCAAAAGTGTATCTTTATTGCAGGTAAAGCGGTACCTTAATGTCAGGCTTCAAGTGGTTATGCCATCTTTCTCTGCACTGTTTTCCTATTCTTCCAGGCAACTTCTGAGCAATATGAGACCACTTTCTCATTCCATATTGTTCCACCAGTTGAATCAACAATCTGTTTGTAAAAGCAGTCAAAGCTCACATTATGTCTTTTTCTTTAAGCCAAAATATGCAAAGTTTTATAATGTGAACAAAAAAAATATATAATGTAACAAAACTAAATATCCATGAAAACAAAACTAAAAAAGTTAAAGGAAACTATATATATGCACCTATCTTCATCCACTGTCCATTGTCCCTTGATTATATTGGACCTCTTCTTCACTTTAAATGCTCTTCTGGAAGTTGGAGATTCCCTATTGTTTTTATTGAAGTCAACTGATCTCTGATAATAATCTGATGGGGTTATGCTTGAGACTTCATCTGGTACAACATAATTCAATGGCAAATAACTTTGATTTTCAACAATCATATGATCAATTTGATTCCTCCTAGGAAGATTCAAATTATAACCATCATATTGAAAATTATCAATAATGTGAGCATGTTCATTGCCATTAAAAGGTTTGTTCTCATAAACTTCATAACCTGCAGCTGGTGCACACTCGCAGTTAGTATTATCAAAAGGATCAAAAGTTTGAGTTTGGACTCCAAAAACTGTGTTGGATGATGATGAACCATGCACATGATCATGAAACTGATCAATGTGGTGAAATTCTTGTAAGAAACCTTGAGAATTAGAAGGAGCCCCAAAAGGAAAAAGTTCATGGTCTTTCATCTTTGGTTTTAGGTAATTTTCCCTCAAATGTATTGGCTGTGATGATGCATAGTTGAAAGAAGGAGTAACAGAAATTGAAGGTAACATCTGTGTTTTAAGGCACTCAATTATGTCTTATAAGAGAGAGTGAAAATGCATTCATTATTTAACATGAAGCATCAAATGGTCAGGATTGCTCCCCCTCAAGAAACTTGACTATAAGCTTTAGATTTTAATAAGATTTTCTTTTGATGACTGTGTTGATAACTGACATTAATTAAGATTAATTGATTAATAGTTACAGTTTCATTATAACATTGGCGTTATGCAATTAGCATAGTTAACCATTATTAATTACTAAGATAAGACTATGGTCTAATTTTCCTCTGTGAGTAGATTTTATGCAGTGGTATGTCGATGCAGTAGTCTGTGAATCCCACAAGTCCACGCTAACTTGATTTTTTTCTTCCGGATCATTGTTGACTGCTCACGGAGTATTCCAACGCTTTCATCGAAAGACTAATATCTGTTTATAATTAGGACTGACAATCCCAGGGTAGCTATGCCACTAGGTAGGACCGACAATGAACTGTATTGTACCAACTAAAACAAACTTCGAAACTCTACTCGATAAATAGTTCGTTGAACTCAGTTCATGAACCAAATTAGTTGAACTTGAGTTGAAAATTGAGCTCGTTAAATAAATGAGCTGAACTTGAGCTAGGTATATTATTGACATTTATATATATTTTTATTTTAATTTTAATATAATCTTGGTTATGTAATTTGTGTTTTAGAGTAATATATTTTGTTTATGGGTTGGTGCAACTTGTTTAACATTAATTATATCATTAGATAATTCTCAAATTATATTATTATGATTGTCTAACTTTTTATATTGAGAGTTAATAATTACTAGCGTTACATATCATTTACTTCGTTCAATGTTGTAACCTTCACTCTCAAGAGTATAGATTAATTGGGCCGAATTTGTTTTGCTTGCAAATTGGGTAGCACCTCACTATCTCACTTGGATTTGGATCCTCTGCTGCCTCTGCACGGTGCAGCAGGCAGCAGAGGATCCAAATCTCACTTTCTATGCTGGATTCGTTTTCCGACTCATTTCTTCAATGTTGAACTATATAATTTTACTAATAGTTAAATAATCTTCTATCAATCAAATAAATCTGTCTAAATAATTTATAATTTAGTATATTTTTTCTATTTCACATATTGTTATTGATATACATACACGTTGAAATTAGAATTCAAATTCACCTCAATACTGAAATCTGCAAAATTCTCAACTTGGAGGCCATTTCAAGTAGTAAAACTAGCCCAACATCTATATCTTCTATATCTATCTATCTATCTATATAGATAGATACCTTCAAAACATATACCAGCAAAATGACTTTATTAGACACCTTCAAATTTTGTTATTTGTCCAAAATTAAGGGTAAAATCGTAAATTCACCGCAAAAGACAAAATAAGTCAGTTTTTAGCAGCTTTTACAAACAAACAAAAACTAATGCGTCAGACTGACACGCTGACGCGCGCAGGCGTGTCAGCTTTTTGATTTTTCTTTTTTTTTTTTTTTAGTTTTTTATTTAGAAAAATAGCTTTTTTGTTAGTTTTTTTCTGTCAGCTTTTTTCCCTATTTTTTTTTCCAAAATTTTATTTTTTGCTTTTTAACTAAATAATTATTTTTTAATAATATTCTCAAACTACAAAAATCAATCAATTTAACCACTATTGTTTTAAAAATCAATCAATCTAACAAATGTTTCAAAATCTTTTTTTCCAAAAAAATCAATTATTAATATAATATTATACTCAATAATTAAATAATCTAAAATTTATTATTTACTATAATCTCTTTATTAAAACTACTAAAATCAATCAATTTTTTCATAAAAAATAAAATCAATCACTTTAACCATTAACAATTGTAAAAAAAATTTTAACCACTACAGAAAACTACAAAATAACTATTTTATAATTATTAAAAAGGAATAAGCAAGTGACAACGGGAGCGACAACGAGAGACTGACAAGGTATCGACAACGAGAGCTGCAATTAGAGTGCCTACCGGAGCTCCAACGGGAGTGCATATTTTACCTAAACTCTCATTTTCCTTTTTCTAGCAAATGTTTCAGATTTATTTATTTTTTTAAAATAAATTATTAATATAATCTAAAATTTACTATTTAATATAATCTTAAACTATTAAAATCAATCAATTTAACCACTAAAAATTGTAAAAATCAATGTAATTCTGATTATCAACGAGGATGCATATTCCACTTTGAATTTCAAATCATACATTTTAAACATTGAATATCTTCCAAATTACTATTATGACTTCATAGCAATGCACCGACCATACAGTATCACCCGTGCGTATGCACGGGTAAAATACTAGTTTATTAGTATCAACTAATGTACATTTCTTTAAAAAAAAAAACTGGACGTAATATTTAACAACAAAAAAATGATAATAAACTTTTCATACATAATGAAATCCACAAGAACTGAAAGAAAAAAAAGGGGTCAAGAAAGGTAATCTTGAATCCCTATCTGACCTATCAAGAAATTCAGATATGTAACAAGTAACAAGTACGTGTGTGTGTGTGTGTGATGCTGCTAGCAAAATTTTGCTAGAGACAGGTTAAGCTGTCTTTGGTTTAATTGACTTCACTTCACTCTTGAATAGAGGAAAACCCCGAAAAGTGCTATAGCAGTACCTGCAGAGGATAACCAACCACATAAAATCTCAGCAAGAGGTATGGTTAAAAAAACACATTCAGAACAATGATTTCCAAATGATTACTGTTGGAACAAGAAAGAAAGAAGCAATTTTACCTAATGCGTTAATTGGTGAGACGGGTGTTTGGAAGAAAATGATAGCGCTCACAATAACCACCACCCGCTTCAAACAGTTTGCCACTGAATGTGTAACAGGTGATACTCTCTGCAGTATCATATAAGAAACCTGCATAGATCATTCACATAAAATTTCCCTACATCATTAAGGACTGAATTTCAAGACTCAACATTCAATGAGACCAAGCAAATTAAAGAATGAATTAAATGAGTTGTCATACTATCTGTGAATTTCAAAGTGGATCTATAATTTGAAATCATTTCGCACCAAACATCTTTTTTTAAGTGCATGCATAGCGATTACTGATGCTTAAATCTAAAGGTCACTAGAAGAAGTGGAAGTTGCAAGGGAACAAACAATATATTGTGCATAAGAGGAAAACTCACTTGCTGATATGTGTGGAAACAGATTGCGGCTAAAAAAGATCTGATAAACACTTGTTGAACATTTAATCCCTGTGAAGAAAGATTATTATGTTGATGACATATTAGTAGGCTTAACTCAATAGCATAATGTATAATGCCTCGATAAATCTAGTGACAGAAAACCTATAATTTCCAACAAACTTTGTCACTCACTGTCGATTGCAGGTAAGAAGGGGTAAATTTGACACCCTCAATTAAAATGGTTAGAGGTAGTGATAACAAGAAGGACATGACTGTTATTATTGAGAAGAGGGTTATGTCGTCCATGGATTCCTGAGAATAACAAAATGCTTGTTATTTAATACTTGCATAAAGAGATGTAACTCAAGAATGACAAGAGTGTCATAATTCATAAAGTACAACCCAAAAAAAAATACTATTAACATTAAATAATTGCAAAAACTTTGGGTTGTTCATGGATCATATTACCTCCTTCTTAACCATGATCTTTTTGCTAAGAACATTACGAGATTGATTTGTTAAATTAGAAGCCATTGCACTCCAAAACCCAACCCTATATATTCAATGTTCCAGAAAAGAGCCACATGTTAGCATTTAAATGACCAAATACTTTCTTCTCAAATAACCACTCTTGTGCAGGAAATCTGTCTCACCAGTTAAAAGAGGCCTCAGTAGCAGACGCCAGTGCCACCCCACCAGCAATAGGCACAAGGGAAGAAACCACCCATGCTGTAGGCATCTGTAAGAAAGTTAAGCAATTATTTGATGTTATACTTTTAATATTTTATCAAATAATTATATGTTATTCTACTGTTGTAGACTCTATTTTAGCAAAATATTGATACAAATTACTACTAGTAAGAAATTAGATTTCTAATCTTCAGAATTAGTTACCTCTCCAAGGAACATAGAAGAGAGGATAACTGAAAAGAAAGGCTCCATTGATTTGATGGTATGAGTGAAAGAAACAGCAACCTTTCCAAGACTCATATTAGTGAAAAGGTTCCCTAAAGTATGTACCAAAGCAAGTGGAAATATTGCCAAAAGCTGCAAACCAATAAAAAATACACAACACATTACAATACAAACAATATAGTACAAGACAGGAACAGAACAAAGGTAACGGTAACAGTAACATACACACAATACAATAGATTGTAAATACCTGTGCAGAAGTGACTTTTGGTCTCTTAAAAATCCACATAAAAGCAACAAGGAGAGTCCCTACACCAAATTGAAAAGCAGTAACAGTTGCAGGGAAATGGTATACCTTCAAGACCTGTAATAATAAACAGAAAGAAGAAGGAGAAGGTTTATTAGGTGAATAAAAAAGGTTGTATTTGGAGAGAGAGGTTTATTTAGATTTTAGAGTGATGAATGATGAAGATGAACATGACCTGTTTGTTGTAAATATTGAAGTAGATGTTAAAGGAAAACCAAAGGCAAAAGAGAACTACAAGCTCAAGAGTTTTGACTAAACTGCTGTTATCGGAGGAGGAGTCGGCGGTGCTGGTGGCGGTTGCTTTGGGAATGAGACGGAAGGAGTTGGAAGAATCGAGTGGTGTCGAAGGGGTGAGTTTTGAAGAAGAAGAAATGAGAGAGGTGCATGGTAAGCGAGAGAAGGAATAGGAATAGGAATAGGAAGAGGAAGAGAAAGAGACATTGTTATTGAGAATGGGTTTGGAAGTGGAAGGTTGGAATCGTGTACGAGAGAGAGAAGGAGTGAAACGTAAAACCGCGCCCTGCATTTTTTGAGATCGGAAGAATTTGTTCACAAGAACAGAGAAGGCTGCGTTTGTGTGTCTATGTAATGTATTGTTGTCTCTTTCACTCCACCACCACAATGGACCATGACAAAACAAACAACAACACAATGGGAGTAAAGACCTAAAAAATTAATATGGAGGGGGGAGGTGTAAAGAGAAAAATCCAAAACCGTGGGATATTCTATTTTGACCATATACATTACTGTGCTAATAGTGGATCTTGATTTTTTTTCTTTAAAAAGGGATATTGTCTTTTTAGAACAAAAGAAACCGGTCAAATTTTAACCACCAAAACTACTAAATAATTATTATTAAAAAAAACTACTAAATAATTAGTTTTTTAGGAAAGAAAACTTTATATGTGCACGCTGCATACAATATTTTAAAGTTGGTCCCCAGCTTGCTTACCAAAAAATAAACAAAAATAAATAATTGGTCTCCAGCTCACCGAAACTTTCAATAATAATATATTAATTTTTCGTTAATTTAATAGACACGGTTGCGAATTTAATCTTTGCCTAAGCTAAGAGTATATTTTGATGAAATGGAGTGACAATAATAGAAAAAGAGTTCAGTCAAAAAAATTATAGAAAAAGAGAAAAAAAAAATAAGGAAACTGATTATCTCCTTTTTTTTCCCTAATATATTCAAATATATTTTAAGAATTGTTTAATATATTAATTTACTCCCGTAAAAAAATATATTAATTTACTTTTCCTTGAAAGTTAGCTATATATAAACTTTTCAGTCAACTATAGTTTTTTAAAAAAATTATTATGATTTTAATTAGGTATCTTTCTTTCTTTCTTTTGACAAAAACTATGTATACTTTTCTTATAATATTAAGAAATACTAATTTTTTCAATATAAAAATAGAATTTGAAGAATATGCGTTGACGGTATAAAATATTTGAACACTGTCATTTAATCTGATCTTGCTTTTCTTGAATTATTTTAGAAAGTGATATTTGATAAAATATCTGATGATCTTGATTTTGATAAAATCTTTTAGAAAATTATATACTCCCTGTATTTTGTCAAAATAAAAACTCCCTTCGCTCACTATTATAAGAAAAAATTACATTTTTAAGTTCATTGAATAACTGATGTATCTAACCTGTATATAGACCATAAACATCAATTATTCAATAAGCCTAACACTGTAATTTTTTCTTATAATAAAATAATATTATCGTAAAATGTAATTTAATTGAAAATATTTACTATATTACACAGTCAAATCATAATCATTAAACTATAAAAAATGGTTTTAAAAGTTTAGAGAAATAGCATGCAATTTTGAATTTTTCTTCTTTGGATAGGAATCAGAAAGTGAAGTGTGACTTTATATCTCGCTTATTATGGTCACCTTTATGCAAATGGTGGGGTGGGTCAGTCAGGTGGAGTGGTAATCGTGCTTTGGCTGTTTTCATTTTTCAATCCATTTACGGGTCATGATTGAATCATCTATTGAATCCATTTTGCAACATAGGATAATTTAATTTAGTATTTAATAGGACCCTTATATATAATTTAATTTACTTAATTATACCGATAGATTTTTTTTGACGCAAAATTATACTGATAGACTTTTATTTTTAGGATAATGTTAGGACATTCTCTCTTTTTTTTTTAAAGATTTTTATGTTAGGACATTCTTTTTCTGGCAATAAATCCATTTCGTTCTGAAAAACACATTTCATTAAAAGCTCATATTTCATTTGTATTTTTCTCAACCACCTGTTCAGGAAAATGGTATTTTAATACGTCTTTGTTCAACTAGATGTATCTAGACTTCCTTTGCATCTACATACATTTTATTTTCTAAAACCCATAATAAATAACTAATAAATGCTTCGATTAATCCATTCATTTTATTAACCAAAGCTAATCTAGCATTTTTTTAAAAAGAACGTATAAGATGTTTGTTGGGGAGTCCGAAAGAGTACTGGGAGAAACACCGAGCTATCCAATGAACCGGACCACTAAGAGACTTTGACACCACATCTCTATCCAAAACCTTAAGGTGTTAGGTATATAGGTCCCCTCTCTTATATGTCCTTCATATAGCTCATTCCTAGCCGATGTGGGACTAACAACTCACACTTAAATTTTTCAACAATCTCCCCCTCAAGTGTGAGTTACCCACATTGCTAGCCGCTCCCCCACAGAGCCGAACCTGGGCTCTGATACCACTTGTTGGGGAGTCCGAGGGAGCACCGGGAGAAACACCGAGCTATCCAATGAACCGGACCACTAAGAGACTTGGACACTACATCTCTACCCAAAACCTTGAGGTGTTAGGTATATGGGTCCCCTCTCCTATATGTCATTCATATAGTTCATTCATAGCCAATGTGGGACTAACCATTCACACTTGAATTTTTCAAAAATGTTTGTCCATCTAAAAGTACTCCATGCATGGATCGTGTTAGGCTGGGTTTTGATAATGCTTTTGCTGTGGATAGAGTTGGTAGAAGCGGGGGTCTTGCTTTGCTTTGGAAGCATCCGTTTGATTGTCGTATCTTGAATTATTCTTCGAATTTTATTAATGTGGAGGTTAGTTCTGTGGGCCGTCCTCTTTGGCGGCTTACGGGTTTTTATGGGTATCCGGAAAGTGGAAGAAGGAGAGACTCTTGGGATCTTTTGAAGACGTTATCTAGGGACAACGATTTGCCATGGTGTGTTATGGGAGACTTCAATGACATTCTTTCCAATGACGAGATTAGAGGACAACAAGATCGTCAACCGTGGGTAATTCGTGGTTTCCAAGAAGCTATTCAAGAGAGCCATTTAGTGGACCTTCCCATGGAGGGTCATAGATTCACGTGGACTAAGAGTTTGGGTACGTCGGAAGTAAAGGAAGGGAGACTTGATCGTATTTTTGCTACTCAATCTTGGTTGGATACTTTCCCTAATAATAGATTTGTGAATGGAGTCTCGGATAAGTCGGATCATAGTCCTTTGTGGTTGAGGTTGAATTACTTGGAGAGAATCTTGAGGAGGCGTGAGTTTCGGTTCGAGAATAGTTGGCTTGAAGAAAATGAGCTTCCCTTGGTGGTTGAGGAGAGTTGGAGTCGTAGTGACGGGTTGGGCTTCCTTGATAAATTAAATCATTGTACATCGGCGGTGGATGCTTGGGGTAAGAAGCTTAGATCAAGGTACCGGGATGAGATTAATGAATGCCGTCGCTTAATTGATGAATTGCGTGTCATGCCTGGTGGGGGTGAGGATCCGATGGTTATAGAGACCAAGAATCGTCTAAGCACTTTGTTAGCGCAAGAGGAGGCTTTTTGGAGACAACATGCTAAGGTATATTGGTTGCGTGACGGGGACACTAACTCTCGCTTCTTTCATGCGATGGCTAGTGCACGGCGGAGAAGGAATCACATTTCAAAGCTAGTTACAGAGGATGGTGTGGAAGTGACGGACCAGCAGGATATTTGCGCAGTGGCTAGGGGTTATTTCGCAAATCTTTTTCATGGTGGGGGAGGTGATTATGGGAGCGTTATTGATCATGTTCAGCCACGGGTATCGGATAATGATAATCACTTATTGGTGCGTCCTCTTGAGATTGAAGAATTCAAACAAGCTCTTTTTCAAATGCATTCCGACAAAGCGCCAGGACCGGATGGGTTAAATCCGGCTTTCTTCAAGAGGTTCTGGAATTTATGTGGAGTGGAGTTGTTTAACATTGGTAGGGAGTGGCTGGTCATGGGCGAATTCCCCCCTAATATAAATGATGCTAATATTGTGCTAATTCCAAAGGTGGAGAATCCTACGTCTATGAAAGATCTTCGGCCCATTTCTCTTTGCAACGTCATTTACAAGATTATCTCGAAGGTACTTGCTAATAGATTAAAACCTCTACTTCCAAAGTTTATTGCTCTTGAACAATCTGCCTTTGTGGAAAATCGATCTATTCTTGATAATGTGTTGGTGGCGTTTGAAACATTACATCATTTGAAGTGCAAAACAACGGGGAAGAAGGGGGAGCTGGCGCTAAAAATTGATATTAGTAAGGCTTATGATAGAGTGGATTGGGTCTACTTGCAGCGTATTCTTGTGAAGATGGGATTTGATGACCAATGGGTTCGGTGGATGCAAATGTGTTTGGAAACAGTTACTTACTCAGTTATGATAAACGGTGAAAAAGTGGGACCTATCATTCCAGGGAGAGGACTGAGGCAGGGTGACCCACTGTCACCTTGCCTATTTATATTGTGTGCAGAGGGTCTCACTACTTTACTACAGAGAGCTGAGAGCAGAGGGGATATTCATGGTGTGAAGGTGTGCAGAGGGGCTCCTTCTCTCTCACACCTCCTTTTTGCTGACGATTGTTTCTTGTTTTGCAGAGCCGATGCTAGAGAGAGTAGGCATCTCAAGGATATTCTTAACACCTATGAGAGAGCATTGGGGCAAGCTATTAACTTACAAAAATCTGAAATTTATTTTAGCAGGAATACTTCACAGGAGGCTCGCTTTGATGTTACAGCTATATTGGGAGTCACAGAATGTCTTGGAACGGGCAAATATTTGGGACTTCCGTCTATGATTGGAAGAAACAAGAAACAACTCTTTGGCTACCTGAGGGATCGGATTTGGAGGAAGATACATCATTGGTCGGGGAAGCACTTATCTAAGGCTGGCAGGGAAGTCTTAATCAAGTCAGTTGCTCAATCCATTCCAACTTATTGTATGAGCACCTTCATGCTTCCATCTACACTGGGTGAGGAGCTTGAAAGAATGATGAATTCATTTTGGTGGGGTACGAACCGTGGCACGAGGAGGGGTATTCATTGGTTGAGTTGGGAGAAGCTGTCGGTTAGAAAGGAGTTTGGAGGTATGGGCTTCCGTCATCTTCATGGCTTCAATTTGGCAATGCTGGGAAAGCAGGCATGGCATCTTGCTACTCGTACAGATACTATTGTAAGTAGAATCTTTAAAGCTAAATATTATCCTAATGATGACTTTATGGGGGCTCGCTTGGGCCATAATCCCAGCTTTGTTTGGCGTAGTATCTTCTCTTCCCGGGTAGTTGTGAATTTGGGGGCACGTTGGAGAATTGGGAATGGCGACAAAATTTCAGTTTGGAGAGATCCGTGGTTGAAGGGACGTAGTGATAGCTTTGTTAGATCACCTATGGCTCAAGGGATGGAAGAAATGAGGGTTAAGGACTTGATGAACCAAGACAATAGTGGTTGGAATTATGGCTTAATTGATCAACTTTTTTGTCAAGAAGAGGCTATGCTCATCAAAAGCATGCCAAGGTACAGTGACTTGGAGGAAGATAAATTTTCTTGGTGGCGGAGTCGGTCCGGTCTTTATTCGGTTCGCTCGGCTTACTATGCGCTTATGGATACTCCAGAAATTATTAATAATTCACATGCTAGAATTGACGGTGATTGGATGTCCATTTGGAAAGCGGGCGTTCCACCGAAAGTTAAATTATTAATTTGGAGGCTTGCTAGGGGGTGTCTTCCTACTCGTAGTAACTTGGTTAAGAGACATGTTGATTGCACCGTTTTGTGTCCTTTTTGCGAACAAGAAGAGGAAACAGATAGTCATGTTTTTTTGGAGTGTAGCGCTGTACAGGAAGTGTGGCAGAAGCTGGACTTGTTGCTGCCCTTTCGGGTTGCAGCAGAAAACGCAGCAACTCTGCGTGATGCCATTTTTTCGATGCTGGGTTCGTTGTCCGTGACTAGTAGAAACAGGTTTTTAATGGGTATTTGGGCTCTTTGGCGTCGCCGTAATGACAAGGTTTGGGCTGGGGTGTTACAACCGGTTGAGCAAGTCGTTCACACCGTGAAGGATATGTTTGACGCTTGGTTTGGAGCGCGCCAGCAACAACACCATCCTCCTGTGCTCTCGGGCCAGCAGCTGCCACGGGTATTGAGGTGGGTTCGGCCAGCAGCAGGAGCTTTAAAATGTAACGTCAATGCGGCAATTTTTGCGGAAGACAACAAATATGGTATTGGTTTGTGTATTCGAACGTCCACAGGTGATTTCTATAGAGGCAAAACTATGTGGTTCCATGGAGTCCCAACACCGCAAGAAGCGGAGGCAATTGGTCTTAAGGAAGCATTGGCTTGGTTGGAAGCTTTGGGGCTATCTTCTGTTTCCATTGAACTGGACTGTGCTCCAGTTGTAAATGGCTTGAAGGTAGAGCCTTTGCCGAATACCGAGCTTGGTACTATTTTATTGTATTGTCGTAATAGATTACGTCTTTTTCCTAGCTTTGAGGTTAGCTATATTCGGAGACAAGCTAATCTTGTTGCTCATACGTTAGCACGGGCATCAAGATTGTTTGCTAGTTCCCACGTTTTTGATTTCATTCCAACCTGTATTGAAACAATTCTGTTTAATGAAATGAATTAAGTTTGTTCTTGTCAAAAAAAATAAATATATTTAATTAATTTTTTATTAAATGGATTCGGATCCGGTGTAGTCGAGAATTTTGTGCATTTGTGCATTTGATAAATCTGGACCGTCCAATTTTGAATAATGATATATATTTTTAACTTTCAAATAGATAAAAAATATATAGTTAACATGGAGCTTCCTCTTGGGTATCTCATTCATGGGGAGAAATGAGAATCTTGTGTACAAACTTGAAGAATCTCTTTATGGACTCGGGCAGGCTTCCTGTTAGTGGTACACAAAAATCTCTAACATCGTCATAAAACATGGCTTCCTCCAAAACTCAACTGATAGTTCCTTGTTCACCAAAGTTTCACACAAAGTCTTGGTTTATGTAGATGACATTTCTCACTATGGACAATGATGAATCCAAAAAATTTTATTAGGGGGGCAAAATATAGTTTATAATATTTTCTACAAAATTGTTGTAAATTTTAAAAAAAATACATGATTTTATTACTGAAAAATCCTAAAATACCTAGATTTTAACAGATTACATAAGTAAAAAGATAAAACTAGTACCCACTCACTTTTTTATTTATTTGTCTCTTATGAATTTCTATCTTTAGTTTTAAAAATAATCATATATGAGCAACTCGTATTTTTTTATGGGGCAAAATTAATTATTATATATATATATATATATATATATATTTCTAACTTGTCAAAAAAATATATATATATTTCTAAGCAAAATAAATTTTCAAATGGGGCAAATGCACCCAATTATACGTCCTTGATTACAGTTCCAAATTCTGTCATTATTTCCTTGGAGGCAAAATTCAAACTCAAGGTTATTGGAAATCTTCATTATTTCCCATGCCTTGAAATTGTCAAATCATCAATAGGCATTTGTTTGTGCCAACAAAAGTACCCACTCCAACTCTTGAATGACGCGGGTTTTTTAGGCTCCAAGCCCTTACAACACACCCATGGAATCTGATATCCTATTAAATGACATAAATGGGTAGCCCCTTTCCCAACCCTTATGAGTATCATCTGTTGGTTGGTAAGCTTATAGACCTCACCATCGCGCCAAACAGTGCATTTGCAATTACCAGGCTTAGCCAATTCATGAGCAAGCCCGGGACACCACACTTACACGCGGTCAACCACCTCCTAGTGTTAAAAAACATGGCATCCATAGAAATTAGAGAGAAAAGCTTTAAAGATCTGTTATATTGAAAGTGGTAAGATATTATAAATGAGAAGAGATGATCCTAAATGAATCTACCATTTACCTTATATACTAACCAACTAATGGACCTTACTATCTAATGACCTAGCAATCTAATGGGCCTTACTACTAACTAATGGGCTTACTATCTATATTTTAACAGCCTCCCGCAAGCTGGAAGGTGTTCACAACATTTCCAGCTTGAGATAAGCAATACAAAATACTATCAAAGTAAAGAAAAAATAAAGAGCAATCCGAATTGGTAGCAGTTGAGGTGCATAGCTCCTAGAAGTCTTCGACCAACTATCGGGCCCCTTCAAGCTTCTTCCAGCGTCTCCACAACATTCACTCCAAAGGAATCAACAAACTCCACTCTTAGGATAACCATCCAAGTGCCAAAGAAGTCAACAAAAGCTTAACCATCGAATAGAAACCACAACTCAAGGTTTAACTACTCGGAGGAAGCAACAATCCAACACTTAACCATCAAGCAAAAGTCACAACTCAAGACTTAATCACTTGAAGGAAGCAAAATGCTTAACCACCATAGGGCAGAAGCAAACATCAACAACGCCATAGGGCAAAGGCTTAACTACCAAACAGAAACTATACCTCAAAGTTTAACCATTTGGCAGAAGCAAACATCAACAAGGCCATAGGGCCAAAGGCTTAACCACCAAGCAGAAACAATACCTCAATGTTTAACCACTTGGTAGAAGCACAAACAACGCTTAACCATCAATGGTACTCAATCACTCAAGACAAAAGCAAAATCTCAATGCTTAACCATTTATAGCAAAAGTATCATGCTTAATCACCATAAATAGAAGCTAAAATCAAGCCACTAAGGCTAATCAAAAAATTCATCAAATCCAAAATATCTTTTCTAATATCAACGAGTGCATTTCCTACATGAATATCATCCTCAAGTCCTTGAATGAAATTGTTCCCCTAGATCCAATCATAAAATTGAGGTGCTAGCACTTAATAAACTAGCATATGTGTAATTATGTGGTAGCACTCCAGATAATTCCATATCAACAAATTCATGGACAGCTTCTCTAACCCTTTGGCATAATCTAATTGCCAATCCTTATCTAATGTCAAATCATATAACACTTGCTTAACTTCCAAACCAGATGACCAACATTTGGAATTGTCGAAGGGGATAAGAGTCATGCTTGCATGCTAGCAAGACCAAGCTGATGGGATCAACTAAGCACAAACTAAACAAAAGTAGAACACCCTTCAAATTGCATTATCACAGCAAGTTGCTTTTATCACCGTTGCCACACTGATGCAAATTATAACCAATGGAGTACAATTTGGCCAGGGCAGAACACCAACTCTCAACGCCCATCACCTTGAGGATTCTATGAATTCAAGATTGAAGCACAACTTTATCATAAGGTATTAATCCGCAAAGCCATCAATAGATGTCCCAATTGCACCATTCAGCAACTACCATGTATAAGGAACACACCAAGACCACAACCAGTACAAGTACAAAACACCACCAATTCAATGGATATTTCCTTTTTTGTAAGGTTTGGATAACTCCAAGCACACCCTCCAAAGCAAAGCACAGCAGTCCCTCTTCAATTTGCATCATGGCAGAAGGTAGGAACTGGTGAAAGCAACCTAAACTCCAACATATTTCCATAATACTTCCCAAGGACATTCATGACAAGATAAATTGATATCATATGGAAGCTCCCAAGCATTGTGCTAATTTTTGAAAGCTTTAAAGCAAATTATCCTTTTCTAAATGACATTTCATCAAACAGCTTGAATGCGTTGTTTTGTAAAAAAAAAGAAAGGAACACGCTGAATAGCAAAACCACACACAAGGGGCTGCAATCGGATCCGAATTGCACAACCAGTAACAACAACGATTCCAAAACAACCCAATGCGGTAACAACAAAAAAAAACAGAACCTGATGTGAAAAACGAAGTCCAAAAGTATGAGTCCAATGAAAAACCAATTCCAGGTGCCAAGCAGAATCAATGCTGCCTTGCAAATGAAGATCTGAACCTGAATCGAATGTGCGAACCGAACCATGAGTGGTGCGCGAACCAGAATCCACGAACTTGAACCAAGTCGCAAAGCCAAAAAAAAGAACGAAACCAGATTTGAAGCCAAGAACGAAACCCGACGACAAATCCAAAGTGAGAGCGGAATCAAAGTGAGAACCAGGAAAATATCTAGGTTGCGAAGAAGAAATTGTGAGGAAAAGAAGAACACAAATCAAGAAAATTATGCAACCAAATGGAACAAAAAAAATTCAATCTAAAGGTAAACGTAGAAAGGGGATTTCTGGAAAAAAAAGGAAAAGTAATAAAAAAATAGAAGTAACTTGAAAGCAGCGAGATTCATGGAGGATACCATGTTTGCTCTGATACCATGTTAAAAAACATGGCATCCATAGAAATTAGAGAGAAAAGCTTTAAAGATCTGTTATATTGAAAGTGGTAAGATATTACAAAAATGAGAAGAGATGATCCTAAATGAGTCTACCATTTATCTTATATACTAACCAACTAATGGACCTTACTATCTAATGACCGAGCAATCTAATGGGCCTTACTACTAACTAATGGGCTTACTATCTATATTTTAACACCATCACAAAGGCTCCTTAGGTCAAGGTACATTGTTTCTTTCCTATTCTTCCCTGCATGTCACTACCTATACAAACGCGAAGTGGGGGAGCTATGAGACGTGTCACCAATCAACAATGAGGTTTGTGTTTTCTTAGGCTCCTCTTTAATTACTAAGAAGTCGAAAAAATCAGTACATCGTGGCTCGGTTTTGCTGAGGATGAATACAAAGCACTAGCCACACTCACCTCAACTTTTGTGGTTGCATTAGCTGCTCCGTGCTTTTGAGGTAAAAATACCCTCCATGATGGTATTCTATGATAATAAAGTTCGCCATCCAATTGGCGAGCAATCCCACGTGTGTAACAATGCTCCAAACACATTGATTGTCACCTTATGGGTTTTTTTTTTTTACCCCACACTCTTTCTATCTACCCCTACAAGATTTTTTTGGACGAAAATACCCCTTTAAAATATAACCCAAAATCGTATATACATCACCCTATGTATATACGACTTTTAAAAACTAAAGTCGTATACGACTTGTATATTACAAAGTCGTGTATACCCCCATAATAGGTATATACGACGTGATAAAAAAAACGATCTAACGGTTAGGATTTGACTTCCAATGTTAATCAACGGTGTAGATTGCACGGATAGTATCAATGGTTGATATTCATTCACGAATTCTATAAATACCCACCCCCACCCTCATTCTTTTCACACCAAAATTTCACTCTCAATTACATTTCTCACACATCGAGAATGCAGATTTGTCTAACACAACGGTCTGCTGAGAATACGCTCTGCGGTATACATTATGGGGGCAACATCACGATGAGAGAAGATGGGGTCTACTTTTGGAGTCCGAAGCCGGCGTTATGCCGAATCAACCGCGCCATGGGGTTTGATGGGTTGAAGGATAAAGTGTGGTCGAAAGTACAAGTGATTGGGGACGACCGCGACGTCACTAGTATCACTTATCGAAAACCCGATCGTGGAGATGATAGCTGCATTTCCTACTCGTCCATGTCTATCAAGACTGACGAGGACGTGGCGACCATGTTCGACATTCACTACAGGCTTATGGGGTATAAGCCTTTGGAGCTGTACGTGGAAACACAACTGAGCGTGAATGAGATTTTACGTCGTCTACGAGCACCGGATTATTAGGATTAGGGTTTAGTTTGTTATGTTTTATCTTTTACGTAACTTTCTTTTATTGAATCAATGAAATGAATGAAATCGAAAGTTTAAGTAAACTCGTAAGAAATAGTAATCAACTGATATAAAATAAAAGAGTTCAAACATAAATACAGAAAGTACACACATAAAATAAATGTACAGAAAAATGCCCTAGTCACCAAGCCCTAGCCTGCGTGACAATTGATGAACTCCGTGTACGTGGTGGTGCCCATGCGGATATGTCCACGACGAAGCCCATTCCTAACCAAGTCTGCCATACTGTGCGCCCACTCCTCAGGTGGTGGTGGTGCTGCCTGTGCTGGTGGTGGTGCTGCTGCAGGTAAGAGCCTCGGAATCGACGCAGTCACGTACCACTGCAAGTAGCTTGGACCAACCTCACCCAACTCCTCAGCAACACGGGTAGTGGCCAGAACGTCATGCACTAAGGGCAAGTACTGCGCAATCTGCATGAGGACGTGTGCATGGGCCGGACGACCAGTAAGAGGGGTACGTGGGATGGCCTGCACAAACCCAAACTGTCGCAGGCACCTATCGGGCATGTAGGGAACTCTGATGTCTCCCCAGCTGATGAAGCCCCTGTACAGTGAAATCATCTCAAACTCTCTATCCCCCCGGAGCCCCTCAAAGGGTCGCCAACACACATCATCGGAGGTCAGCCCATCAAGTAGCTGCCTATAATCTAGAAGCTTCACGGCATCAGACTTCTTCTTCCTCCAGCGTCCACACAGTGGTCCCTCCGTCACACCACTCGGCCTCCTCTCAACCAAGGTAGGAAAATACCATAAAATCCAGGCCTGAAATCCAATAATAAATAACAACATGGTTAATTAAAAACAGTTTATCAAAAATCGAAAAAAATGAAAAATAAACAATTTAAACTAAATACCTGCAGTAGGCTCGCGTACCCTCCTATTTGCTGGGAAGAGTCCACACAGGAGTAGTTCAGAGCATCATACGTGTAAGCTACTGCTGTTGCCCCCCATGCGTACCCTCCAACAACCTCTGCACTCAAGTCATCAAGCAGGAACAGCCATTTAGCCTTAGCCCTGTCTCCAGTCTTGCATGTGAAGATGGAGTAGCTCAGAAGCAGAAGTATATATGCCCTGACAGCAGCATCCATGTTCCCCCCCGCAATGGAATTATCTTGAACTAGTCCCTCCAGCCACTCATAACGGAACTATGGACCAGTAGTCCTACCACTCCCCATACGAGCCTCCTGAATACTCACTCCTAGATAAGCGTGTGCCAGCTGGATGGCCTGCTCCGTAGTCACAGAAGTGGGTGGAGCTCTGAAATAATTTCCCTGGATGGGAAGATGAAGCAGGCAGGACACATCGTCAAGAGTAATCGTCATCTCACCAAATGGTAAGTGGAATGACGACGTCTCCGGATGCCGTCTCTCAACGAAGGCGCACAGCAGCTCATGGTCCACCGTGGAATGTCCGGTGGAGATAAGGGAGGATAACTTGGCACCTCTGACATGGCTGAACAACTGCTCGTTCTGGCAGTAAACAAATAGTCTGCTACTAACCATGCCGCCATGGTTCCACGATTTCACCACACGTCTATAAGTCTACATTAAAAAAAAATTAACAAAATAAGACTACGTACAGGAATAAATTAAACTAACAACACAGTGTAAATAATTTCAACTTACCGGGTCTGCCAATACACTAGAACAGACATGGCCCTCACAAGTAAAGAGAGGCTCCTGCTGAGGCTGCTGGTGATGGTGCTGGTGATGGTGCTGCTACTGATACTGATGATGCTGATCCTGATACTGATGCTGCTGCTGTTGATACTGGTGGTGCTGAGACGTAGACTGGTCCTCAGACATAGCATCGTCTGAGGACATAGACTGCTCATTGTCAGTCGCATATGGGTGAGTCTGCTGGCCCTCCTCATACTCAAACTCAGGCGAAGGGACCCGGACCTCCTCCACCGGTCTGTCTCTCTCTGTGCGCCTACGCCTCGTAGACGCATGTCCCGCAATCCTGTGGCGGGTGCGTGTGGACGGAGCTGCCGACGGCGAACACTACAAGAAATAGTTGATTTACTGTCCAAAACTTTCCGGCGGATATAAATCCGTCGGAAACTTTCTGGCGAAATTGAGGGATTTCCGGCGGATTTTTTGGACTTTCTGGCGGAATTTTTATTTTTATTTTGCAAAAATCCGCCTGAAATGTTACCGGAAATTTCCGGCGGATTTTTGGTAAATTCCGGCGGATTTTCCAAAAAAAAAAAAAAATCAAAAATCCGCCGGAAATTTGAAAAAATCCGCCGGAAAATTTTGGAGGGAAAAAAATCCGCCGGAAAAATTTAGAGGGAAAAAAATTCGTCTATAAATACAACTTTCTCCTACACTCATCTCATTCTCTCATTTATCTCATTCTCTTCTACATTTTCTCTATCTTATCTTTCTTCTTCTTTCTCATACTCTCTAATCTTCAAAAATTTCTCTACATATCTCTCTTCTATAATTCTCCTTTCTTCTTCATTCTCACTTCTTTATTCTTATTCCTTCTTCATCTCACTATTTTATTCTTATTTCTTCATAATTCCTCATTCTTATTCTCTCATATATTATTTCTTCTCATATTCTCTTTTATTCTTTCCTATTTCAACAATACCATTCAACATTTGATTTTACTTTTGCTTTTTGACTTTTATTTAAAACACATATTAAGTTATAAAATTCACAATTTTTTTAAAAATATTCGGATTTTTTTTTTGTCAAAAAAGTTTTTTTTTTGGAAAATCCGCCGGAAATTACCATAAATCCGCCGGAAATTTTTTTTAAAAAAAAAACATTTTCCGGCGAATTTTCCAAAAAAAAATAAAAAAAATTTTTGACAAAAAAAAATGACTAAAATCCGCCGGAAATTACCGGCGGAAAATCCGCTGGAAACTGTTTGCGACGAGGGTTTTTCCGGCTCCAAAAATCCTCCGGAAAGTCCACATTTTCGGCGGATTTTGGTCATTTCCGGCGGATTTTGGTCGCCGGAAAATCCAGTTTTTCTTGTAGTGGAAGACTCCCCTCGATGCCTATGGGACACTGTAAAAAAAAAAATTAAATAAAAAAAACACAATTTTTTTTTATAAAAATAACACAAACTATAGGTCGTATATACCTATATACGTATTCCAATCGTATATAGGTATATACGAGTTTAATCGTATATATGTGAGGGAGAGGTATATACGACTTACTCTTTGTACAAAGTCGTATATATGTTCCTGTGAGGTATATACGATGCGCCCAAAAAACTCTAATCGTATATATGTGTGTTTGATGTATATACGATTTCCTCTGTAAAAACTGGTGGTAAATCGTATGTAAGTGAAAAATGATACGTGTTTTGTAATTTTAAACATTTTTAAGGGTATTTTAGTCTTTTCGCAGGAGACGTGGAGGTATGAGGGAAGAGTGTGGGGTAAAAAAAAAACCCTCACTTTATTTGTGAACATATCCAAGTGGGCTTTTTTTGAAATTGTTACAGGTGGTCTCCAAAGACTAGCTCATGGACCCATTACTTTGAGAGGGAGTATTAAAGCACGCGAATGTAGCCCAGTGTGGAATTCCCTTTTTTAGATCGCACAAATACATATGGAATTACAGTTAATAGTTAATTCCAGCAGATTAGTTTTTGTAAGAACTTGACAACTATCTCAAGCTTATGTATAGATTCCAAACCACTGTGTGTAATCCCTAATGTTTGAAATTAAAGACAATCCCGCTTTAATTCTCTGATTCATTGGAGTATTTGAACCACTATACTAGAGAGAAGATGAGAATATACACACTAGGGCAATCACATTAAAAGAAGTATATCACCATATGTAGACCTCCCAAAGGAATTTGTGTGAAGCTTAATGCTAATAATGCATATGTAAGCTTCAACAAGGATACAAAAATATGAATTAGGTCTCTTATAACTAGTGACGGATCCAGAAATTTTCATTGGTGGGGGCAAAAATATAGTCTATAATATTTTCTCAAAAAATATTAGTAGTTTTTACAATTTACATAATTTCACGACAAAAAAAACCCCTAAAATACCTAAATTTCTACAAATTGCAAAGCTAAAAAGAAAAAACTAATAGCAACTTACTCTCTATTTTATGGTATCTTATGAATTTTTACAATTATCTTAAAAATTTTATCATATGGGGGCATCACCTATTTTTTTGTGGGGTCAAAATAAAATTATTGGGTACATTACTAACTAAAATAATTTTTCAAGTGGGGGCAAGTGCCCCCAATTATTACAACCTAGATTCGTCCCTGCTTATAACGATAAACTAGAAAGGAGAAGTAGTGACATGGTTTACCTAAGAGAGATATCCAACGAATTAGGTTAGTTCATTCAGTAAGAATACGACTTATCCTATAAAGACGTGAGTTTGAATCTTGTTGTGAATGTGAGACCATAATTGAGTAGGTATTATGTAAGTGATTCTATAAATACTCTTTAAGCCATGAAGTTTTTGTTCTCATTGATGAACCTAAAGGTTCTCATTGACAAAAAAATTTATTCATAAAAAAGTAAGAGAGAAATGAAAAAAAAAACTCTTAACTTTTTAGGTTAAGTAGTACTTTTGATTGTTTATCTTTGACCAAAGTTTCATTTTGGTCCCTTTTATCTTTCATTTACGTTTCAGTTTAGTCTCTTTTAGTGTTTTTCGTCATTAATTTTAACAGAGACCACTCTGGCAATTAACTGAGTTAAAACACTAAAAGGGACCAAAAAATCTTCTTCTCGTTCAAAGACACCATTCAAACCTATTTTTATTCTTCCCATTCAAACCCAGATATTCTGGGCATTGGGCATTGTGGGTGGGGTGTTTACGGTATAAGCCATGGAGGGAGGGAGGGAGAGAGAGGGAGGGGGAGAGAGAGAGGGGGAGAGAGAGAGAGATTTACTGTCACCTTTCCCGCTAACTGAATCTAGTAATTTAGGCAACCGTTTTGTTTGATCTTGGATGAGTTTTGATTGCCAGAAAGGGATTTGAAAAAGCCCTAAATCAATTTCAAAAAAACAATGGGTTTTTAGGTTTTCACCATTGATGTAGATCTGGGTTTTTTTTTGTTGAAATATCACTTTGGTTCAATTCGGCCTTATGTTTTCTTTTAGTTTCAATTTTGTCCTTTATTTTTTCTTTTAGTTTCAATTTAGTCCCATGTGCATTTTTTTAAGTTTCAATTTGGTCCCCACTATATTGCTAATTTATTTATATAGTTCAAGATTTGTAGATATCAAGTTCAAGATTTGTAGATACCAAAGTAGTTAAAAGAAAGACAAAGACCTCACCAGAAATAGTTGCATTTTTTATTTATTCAAATTAGTCATGGAGAAAACCAATAAATATTTACACTTGTGAGTTGTGACATGATTAAAGAAGTCAAACTATAACACAATACTAGTTGCTTTTTCCATATTTTCATGTAGTGTCAAAAATATCTGACGTCACCCATACATGACACGTGTATGTTTTGTTTTCCATAGAAAAAACTAAACTCGGATAATGTTACTAACTCAGGGTTGAGAACTTCAGATACCATCCATTTATATCAGGTAACGACCTGGAACATTTTGCAATTCGGTACATTCCCATTTCTCACGATCATCATATCATAGATCTTGAGAAATTTTGTTTAGCATGATATAAATTTAAATACAACGGCCAATTTAGTAATTTGGAGTTTAACATACTCATAGCATAGCCGTCCCTAGACCCGCGAAACTGTGCATGCCATCGACGAGTAGAATAGGAACTGAAATTGGAAGAGAAAATGCAATCGCTATCGTTAAGTATGCGGAATTTGGCAGGTTTTGGGTTACTAGGTCAGGAATCGAAGGTAAAGAGAAGGAGTGAAATGGTAGTGGTGGCTTGTGCTTCGGACAGAGACAGTTCAATTTCCAGCACTAGCAGCAGTTCCTTTCTCTCTCGGACCCAAACCCATGCTCTCTTGAAACAGCAAATGGAGGTAGCTGCTAAATCAGAGGTTAGTCTTGTCTTTTTCATCCCTCTTGGAAGAGAAGAGAATGGATAATAAGCATTAATAATATTTTATTTGTGTTTGTTGTGTTGTATATATAGGATTATAAGGAAGCTGCTAGAATTCGAGACTCGTTAAAGTTATTCGAAGAGGAGGAGCCTGTTTTGCGTTTAAGGAGATTACTCAAAGAAGCAATTGCTGATGAAAGGTTCCAGGTTAGTGTCTGTATTTCTTGTTTCTTTTATTCTCTCCTTAATTTTTGGTTGATGCATGGTTAACTGAATGGTGTGTTAGAAATGAACTCAGTTTCACTCATTTGGCAAATGAAGAAAACAAATAATGGACAACAATGCACATTTGCCATTTCTTACAGAGTAAAACATGATGATCAGGTTTCATTTTTTGGTACGGATGTTGTTAAAAACTTGAGATAAGAACAGAGTTCTTGAGAGTAATAATAATCTTGAGTAAAATTATATTGTGTATTAACTGTTTGATGAAAGTATAGAGTGAGCTTTATATAGGCTCGGCATTTACAAGCACGCGCTAACTGAATGGTATCAGCATGCTAAAACATAAAAAACTATTCCTAACAGCTTTCATAAACCGAGAGCTTAGCCGACTAACAGAGTTGGTTAAGCTAGTAGCTACATATTTAACATGTGCTCACGAACAAAGTGAATGTCTAGTTCAATGTGTTTGGTGCATGCCTTAAGTATGGAGTTATGAGCCAAGAGAACAACACTTAAATTGTCACAAAGAAAGAGGGGTGTGTGACAAGGGATTTTGAGTTCTGACAGAAGCGATTGAAGCCACACAACTTCTGCAGGGTTATGAGTTCTCTGCATCAGCCGTATAAAGGGCCACCAGTGGCTGTTTCTTGGAACTCCAAGAGACTAGATTGGGACCAAAAAAGATACATGAACTTGAGGTAGAACGACAATCACCAGGATCACTTGCCTAGTCAAAGTCACTAAAGGCTCGAATAGTAAACCGTGAAGTAGCAGGGGCAGGCTGAAGCAAGCAGCAGGCCAAATTTGGATGATCCTTGGAGATGCCGTAGAATGTGCTTGACGGCAAGCCAGCCAGAACTTAAGGCATTGGAGAGAAATTGGCACACATTGTTCACACTGAAGGACAATTCAGGCCTTGTGAGAGTTAACTTGAGAAGGTTTTGCCAAGTAGAGCTTGAGTGCTGAAGCACTTGAGTTGTGTTTGATTATGGTCTTAATAATACATGCATCCTTTTCGACATATTCTCTATTATTAAGTGAACTTCATGTGTATCTTATTAAGTAACATGTGAGTGAAACTCAGTAAATTCACCTAACAATAGAAAGTTAGAGAGTGTGTTAGAAAGAGAATTAGTGTCTTCCTATTGTTTTTTATACTACGAATAAATAGCTTTTGCATTTCTGTGGTCGAGATGACCGTAGCACCACTTTGCTTGAAAATTCATTACTCTTGCTCATTTTTCTCAACGATTTTCAAAATTTGTTGAAATATGCTGGCATTGTGCCCTGGTGATTCCATGTTTCAAAAGTCAATAAACATTGTTTCTTTCAGGCTTCAACTCAGCCATTAAATGTTGTGATTAAGCAGACATCTCACAACTCCACATTCAGTTTTCCCCCTTTTTAGTCTTCTATTATATCAGCACATCTCACATCTTTCACCTTGAATTTATAAAACAATGTCTATTTTCCATGTTTGTATTCGGGACATATAAATATCTCCTAAATTCCATATGCTGACTCTCTTTCTTCCCTTTTTTTGTAGGATGCAGCTAGTTACCGTGATGAGCTAAAAAGAATTGCCCCACACTCTCTTTTAAAATGTTCCAGTGATGCTACAACATTGGTATGATCAATGCTTTCCCTTAATGTCTTCTAGTAAATTGTGTTTTAAAGTTTATTACTTTGGTAGAATAATTAGGTCAATACCTATCTTGGGAAGTCAACTGGACGGTGTAAGTTGAGGCATTTGTCTTAGATAATATACTCCCTAGGTTTCAGGACACTGTCTTACAAAAATGTCCAATTTTGTCTTCTTCTTTGGCAGAAACAGTTCATCTTCTAATTTGGTTTGTTGTGATCTGTAATGAAAATGGATTTACTTTCCTTTAAAGTGTTCGAGAACTAAGGAATCAGCATATCATCTGAGATATACATCACAAACTTATACATGAAAAAAGTTGAACTCTTGACGTTTAATTCCATCTTATTCAGGGAATCAGGGTTCAAGTCAGGAGTGTGTATATAGAGGGCCGAAGTCAGCCTTCAAAGGGGCTGTACTTTTTTGCATATAGAATAAGAATTACCAATAACTCGGATGACACTGTTCAACTTCTTAGAAGGCATTGGATTATAACTGATGCTAATGGGAGATCGGAAAATGTCTGGTGAGTTAATTATTCTTTGTTATTTTGTTTTCCTAGGTGTTCTGTTCTTCTTATTCCTTTTAAATCCACAACAAACACAATAGCTTTGATTTGCGTAGCCAATCCCACTTAGTAAATAAAGACCAATTTTAAACCTTTGGAGATTCAAATTCAAGTGTTCAACATCACATGTGTATTATATTTTCTATATGACAGGGGGACTGGGGTTGTTGGTGAACAGCCAGTACTTCTTCCTGGGACTAGTTTTGAGTACTCTTCAGCATGCCCATTAAGCACACCAAATGGTAGAATGGTAAGAAAGGTTCCTTTTTTCTTTGTGGTTCTTTTTTTATATACAATTTCCCTGCGTGATAAGAGTTGGTTTGAATTTCTACCATTATAATATTGTTCATTGTATTCGTTTATAGGTAATAAAATTACCTTTCTTTTACATAGAAAAGCATAAGAGATTCGTATGTAAGGGTATTATGCAATCAAATAGTAACATAATGACAGAACGATAAAAGCACCAGATTTCTTCCTTCCCTTTATTTACATATTCTCTTAAGAATGTTGATTAATTTGCTTTGATCAATTAATCTTATACCGTACTCTTTTTATAATCAAAGAAACTTCTAAAATATACATCAAAAGGTCTTTTTTTTTTATTTGGACCAAAAAATGCTAGCAACATTCTCTTTATCACTCTCCCTTGCTATGATTGGTTAAAATTCATGTTGGTCCTACTAAATTAATGGGTTCCATTTCCAAAGTGGTAGTATCCACATGGCTTTTAACCAATCAAAAAGTGAATGTTGGAGGGAGAGTGACAAAGAAAGTGTTGCTAGCATTTCTCAACATAATTATTCCCCAACACTAGCCCTATCCCAAATATACAAGTTACTAGATTGGTGCATCATTCCACAAACAAGCCGAGCTCCTTATTTGATTTAGCCAAAAATCAAATCCAAGAACCCACATTGATTCTATTCTAAACAGATGGTAAGCCCCAACTCCAATTTTAGAAAATAATCCCATTCCTCAACTCCCAAGGAGACCATTAACTGCCAAAGAGACCAGAGACCAAATAACGCATTCCAAATCATAGACCATGCCTTTTTTTTTCATATAAGAAACATTTGCCGATGAACACAGCTGACAATGCAAATTAACAAATGGCCAAACAGCCAATTAAAGACACTATGCTACATCTTGGTTGTGAATGAACAATGGCCAAACAGATGTCTGTCAACATAACATGACCATCCAGATTTCTCTAAAAGCTTTTATCTATGACAATCCATGCTTCAATATCGCGCGCTATTTTCCATTGATTCACAAATACTTTTAGCATTATCATAAAATGAGTTGGTTTCATGGTTTTAACCATGAAAAGCTCCCCATTTCTTTATAATTAAGTTAAGACCCTCAAAGATTGGATCTGCTTGTTCCATTCAAGATTGATCTCAAGGATTTGTAGATGTGTATTAATCATAACCGAGATTAAACCAGTAGTTTGTATCATATTGCAGGAAGGTGATTTTGAGATGATCCATGTTGATAAAGTAGGCTCACGTTCATTTAATGTCGCCATTGCCCCCTTCTCTCTTTCTCTACTTGGAGATGATGAGTGTAATACTATTTGAGATCGAGCAGCAGTGCCACCTTCAGAGATCATATCCGATTATATGTAAAGGAAGAACTGTCGTTCTCAAAGCCGTCCCGAGGAATTAAACAAGCTTAATCGAACTATTAAGGGTGACATAGCCAATTGTTGCGAACACATACATATATGTTTTATTGAATTGATGTGTGGAAAACTCAAGAAAGAAATCAATATTTACAGATATATAGTACATTATACTTATAGACAGCTGAAAATGTGTTATGTTTCCAACCCCAATGTAACCCAAAAGAAAGAAAAATAGAGTTTTTTTTTGTACTTGGTACAAACACGGTCGAGGAGTGTTGGGTTCCCGCTCCTAATGTCCACATGGCACTTTGCTCTAGGGACAGAGAAATAGCGAATTGAATCAAGATGTAATTAACTTTTTTAAGCTCAAGATGTAATTAGCTTAGAGCAACCATGAAGCGGAAATTGATTTTGGTTTCCCTTGGTGCTATTTAGTATTTAGTATGGTAATGTTTTTTGCAAAATCATTAATAATCGGTTCATAATCAAAGTTCTTTAGAAAATCATTTTCAATAGAAATCAAGTCAATGTTATTCAATCTACCTTATGACATAGATCACAAACAAATTTTTAATAATTTTAATTTCGATATCGAAAATGTCCTCAATAGTTGCAATAGTAAGATGTATAATTAATATTATTTTATAAACCATGCATGTATTAAGAAAATAATTAAATATATTCAGAAAAACTCAATTTCATAAAGCTAGTCTTGAATGTGAATTAGTAATATTAATCTTTTTTCAAAAACTCATAAAAAGTTAGATAGGAGAAAATAGCATGAAAAAACCAAGATAATCTATTTTATTTTATTCTCTCTTCTTTTTGGTCCTGTGTCACCCCTTTCTCTGTTAGTTAACACTTTATTTCTTTATCAGGACAGGACTCATGTGAGAAGCAAACCCATTCTTGGAATACACGAAGCATCTTCACTTCAAGCATTCCAATGCAAAATCCAAATACATTTGTACCCTGCTCCGGTCTTTTTCTTCTGTCTTTCTCTCTGTCGTTAAAAAAACAAATATAATAACATTCTTAACCCAAGAAAAGTTCACATAAACATGCATGTCTTTGGGGTTTGGACTTAAGACTAATTAAAAAAAATTGCATGGGGTTATGTAGTTTAAGACCAATATCAGATTTTTGTTGGATAACAAGAAAAGCAAGAGAAGAAGCTTGCGCTCCACGCACACCATCCTATAACCTTTAACTTGTTTTCTATTTACAAAGCAAATAAGCAAAGCATCTATTGCTTTATTCCTATCAAGTTTTAACTTTCAACCTTTTCTTTGCTTACAGTACTACTTAGCTGCCTTTTTTACTTCTTTATAGACTAATTAACTGATAATTAATATTGTCGGTTTGTGTCTTTCTGTGCAAAAATCTATCCAAAGTTTAGAATATCTACATTACACTATCTGATAATAACTAATTAAATCATTAATTATGTGGTCAAAATGGGGTAAGAGTTCAACTTTTTATTTCTTCCTCTTGGTCCAAATTTTTTGCAGCTCTTCCCATGTGCACTTTCCCTTTTGATTGCATAGAAATAGAATGATCCTCATCCTTTCTTATTCTAGTTTTCTTTCATTAGACCCTTTTCAAAGTTTCTATCTTGTCTTCTGGGGAATATCATTAAGGAAAATTGCACTTGTTCATTCTTCAATTGCATTTCTTTGCTGATATTTTCCTTATTCTTTTGTTTTCTTCCTTGTAGTAAATTTGGAAAAGAATTAGAACTCAGAAGTAGTAAACACAATGCACTTTGTAACAGGTTCTTCCAATGGAACTTGGCATCCAATTATGACTAAGGATACAACCACACAAAGTTACTGGCTGAATTGGAGGGTTTTAATTTGTGCCATATGGGTTTTGCTTTCAGCAATTTTTTCATCTTTTCTTATATGGAAGTACGAGGTTTTATGGAAGCCAACAAGAGATGATGACATGGAAACTCAGAAAAAATCATCAGCAATTTTGTATGAAGATGAAACTTGGAAACCTTGCTTAAAAGGAATTCACCCTGCTTGGCTTTTGGCTTTTAGAGTTTTCGCATTTTTTGTACTTTTGATTCTTCTCATACTCACTGCTACTTCTGATGGAGGAAGCATTTTCTACTATTACACTCAGTGAGTTTTCATTGCCTTTCAATTAATTAAAATCTGAATGCTTTTGACCTCTTAATATTGATGAAGCATATCATGCATTTCTTTTTTATTTTTAGCATTTGATTATTAATTTTTTTCATGTTTTGTTGCTATGGAATAGGTGGACTATTATTTCGGTCACCATCTATTTTGGGGTAATATATTATATATACTTTTTCGGTTAGTTATTTATGTTACTCATCATGTTTCTAATCTAGTGTGGAATCTCACTTGTCATTTTGTGCTTAAACATTGTAGCTGGGATCTTTTCTCTCCATGCATGGATGTTACCAGCATCATAAAAAAGCTAGTGGTGATAAGGTTAACAATGTGGATGGAGATGCAGAACAAGGAATTTATGATGATTCTACATTGCCTCAGAGTTCTAATCCATCGAACCATGAAAAAGGCCTAAGGGATCCACAACCACATATTTTCCGCAAACATGCAGGCATTTGGGGGTATATCTTTCAAATAATATTCCAGGTAAACGTTGCATACTAATTAGATATAGAATGAGTTATTTCTCTATGTTTGAGAGAAAAATGTAGTTTTAGATTTATTGAATAATTGATGTATATGGTCGATTATATAAAGCAGTTATTCAATGAACCTTAAAACTGCGTTTTTCTCTTTTAAATGGACTAGAGGTAGTATTTGATTTCAGCTTTTTTCTCTTTCCATTTCCTGTTTTCATTTTTAGTTTTGTGCTTATAAAAATAGTCATTGCCATTGACCATATGATTATTGATTTTTGTTTCTTTATTTGTGAATAGATGAATGCAGGTGCAGTAATGTTCACAGATTGTGTATTCTGGTTCATCATTGTTCCATTTCTAACAATCAAAGATTACAACATAACTTTGGTAACTATCATTTATTGCCTCATACATTTGTGATTCTTTTTAATAATTTTGACTTAGATCTTAGCCAAAGAAAGGATATATAAACAGTAGACTTATGAGCTTAATCACATTTCAACAAATTATTATTGGCAGCTGATAACTGGTATGCATACCATCAATGCTGTTTTTCTGCTAGGTGATACAGCTTTAAATTCTCTGGTGAGTTTCTAGATTTTATTGCATTTAGTTGTCCACTAATTCCAGGGCACACGCACATGCAAATATTCCAATTCTTATCATTGTTTTTGTTCTCTTCAGAGGTTCCCTTGGTTTCGAATAGGATACTTTTGCCTGTGGACAGTTACATATGTGATTTTCCAGTGGATTATTCACGCTATAGTTAAACTTTGGTAATTGCTAACTCTCATTTTCTCCCCTTAACTACCTTGAAAACATTTTATATATAATATGCAGCAGTATTGTCTAATTGCTAATACTAATAGTTTCTTGTCATGGAAAATCAGGTGGCCATATACATTTCTTGATTTATCAACACCATATGCTCCATTATGGTATGTAATTTTTCTTTCTTTGCCATAATTTCTAATTAGAATTTTATTTTCCTTCCAAGTCCATTAAAAAAATTTCTCTTCTCATTTTGTTCATTACATATTTCTAGACAGTGCTTCTGAGGTATCTGATTCTGATAAAGTGTTGATGAGATATTTTGCTGATGGCTTGTAATGGCTTTTGCAGTTACTTTTCAATGGCATTATTGCATATTCCCTGCTACGGCATCTACATTTTGATAATGAAGTTTAAACACAATGTGTTGTCAACGCGGTTTCCAGACTCGTAGTACCAATGTGTTGTTATATGACTTGAGGTTGGGATTACACTAGCTTCTGTTTTCTGAAGCATATATCAATTTTTAATCATAGAAAAAGGAAAAAGATTAGTATGAAAAACAAATGGGATTGTACTTGGAAGTATGGATTGATACATTGACAAATATATACAGTAAATTACATCATAATTTTTTTGTTCTCTTTTTCCCCGGAAAATTAGCAGTTGAACAAGCTAGTAGAATTTATTTTGCATTTACTTTTTGCCTATACTCTCAATTAGTAGGTCAGTAATCAATCCTAGGATTACATTTGGATTTGGATAGTTATGCTTGTCTTGGTGACTATGGTTCTTAGCTTAACAAAGAAATAAGAAACAACAAAGAGACAACAAATTTCTCATGGGTATGCGAATACCAAGTTTTAGGTTCGATAGTCCGTTAAATTCTGTATTCATTAGATGCGAAAGGTGTAATAGCAAATCTCCTTCCAGATATAATGAAGATCACTAAACTTGGTTTACATACCACAAACAATCACCGATGATTGTTTTACTTGTGAAATTTCATTAAAAATGTGTCTCACGCATTTCAACAATGGTCCCTCTTATACTTCTCAGGAGTTTCCACAATGGTCTCATTCACTCTATCCATTTTTCTTTGGATGTTCAAAACGACATTTAACGGTGTAAGAAGAACTAATTCTTTTTATGCTGTTCAAGACAACATTACTAATAGAATGTAGGGTTAAATATAAATTTTATCCCCAAAATATGTTATTGCTTGGATTTGGTCTCCCAAAAAGTTTTCATCGGCTTTTGACCCCTCGTGTTTGGTAATATATCGATATTAGTCTTTTCCCCATCCCATTATTAGAAGGGTAGAAAAAACCAACTTGTGTTAAACCAATAAGTACCTATTAAGCTACCATTATTTTATACTCCTTATTGCGCTAACAATTTCTAGTCTATAGAAACCCTGACTCTTGAGTTTGAACTTGAGTGCGAGTGTGCTATAGTATGTATAATAGTGTTTATTTGCTATTTCGCCTAAATTGGCAAAAAAAATCGATATTAAAAGTCTAGGGCACTTTTTTCCCGTAAATACCTATTGTCCTCTACCTTTTATATTACAAAACAAATTATGGATTAATTTAAATGCAAATGAAAAAACCATTGAGATATTTAGTTATCAAATAATTGGTTTATTTGCTTATAAAAAATTGGATTTATTTAAACTTTTTTGTCAAAAAAAATTAGCTTCTTTTAGGCAATGTTATCAGAACCGGACCGGTCATCGAGCCGATCAAGGCACTGGGTCACTGGATCTTTGGTCGATCTATATTAAATAAATTCAAAAATTATAATATATACAAAGAAAGTATTTGTATTTATAATTGTAATTAAATAAAATGATAAAATATTTAAATTTAATAATAGAACAATGTTATAGTAGTGTATTACAATGGTGGAAAATAATTAGTAATGCTATTTTAATGGGCTGTATAATTAGTTTTTATAAGAGATATAAATCATAAGTAATTACAATCAAGAGATTGTCCACCTATGCGTCCAACTCAGCTCAATCAGAAAATTCCACGCAGATCCTCCAGAAAATAGGTGGCAGACCACATCATCTAATGGTCCAATCTGAACGGTTCCTGATGAAAGTTAAGAATGACTCACAATCTGGACGGCTCACAATTATCAAAATTGCGGCTCCCCTATTTGTGGTAATAAACGGAAATCATGGATCTGCATTTAACTTGATTAATACAATTTATTTGCCTTTTTTGCATTCCAAATACAACCAGCAAATCACAACCCACAAAAAAATTAAAAAAATCTTTTCTTCTACAACTCTCTCTGATGTGAAGAGAAAGAGAAAGGCCGAAAAAGAATAAAGAGCGAACGAGAAAGATTGAAGAAAGGGAAGCCGAAAATGAAGCTCTCAACAACAGACCCATCGTCCTTCTCTCTATTTCACTGTTAACTTCATCTTCTTCGAAAGTAAGCTTTCTGTTTTCCCTCTCATTTTCGGCTTGCTCTCAGTCTTCCTGTTCCTTCAGTTTCTTCAACTTTTTTTACTGTTAAACTGCAATTTGAAGTTTCAAATGTTAGGGTTTTGCTTGGGTGCTGACTCCCATATTACTCATTTTAAGCTTGCAGATTATAGGCATGAACCAATTTTAAGGATTTTAGGGTTTTGCTATTCAGTTTTTTTAGCCATGAACCATTTTCCAATTTTAGGGATTTTTTGGTTTGGAGATTTAACTTCGTATGTGTTGTATTCCTAATAGTTTCTTTTACTGTTTATTTTTTTAAAGGAATTAGTAACCGATTAATTTGTTGAAAATTATCATGTTCATATTAACTGAATAAACATGTTCATATCAGTTTGGTTTTTGGCAAAATGTTATTGTCTAGGCGTTTTGGGATTTGTAGAAGGTCCTTATTCGATGGTAGAAGTAAATAATACTTGAAAATTACCATTGCAAGAAGGAGGAGCAGTGACAGCAAGCTGCGATGGGGAGCGGCGATGGAAGCGGCAACGGTGAGGGGCAACGGGGCGGCGATCGTCGTGGGGGTGACAAAAAAGGTCAGTTTTTCAACTGTTTTTTAAGCTTTACTTTTATTTTTCAATTCACCTTTAATAATGTTGAATATGAGATGAACAATCTCATAAATAATTTTATTCTTACCTTTTGACATCCATTTCATATCTTTAGGCTGAATTCTTGCTAAGCATTATATGAATACCTATTGTAATGAAAGTCATACCGTATATTCAGCTCCTATTGATAGAAGAATAATTGACACAAGCTCATAAGTTTAGGTCATTACATACTGATACAAGGCTATGAATCCATGGACTGAGAGAAGCTGATTCTCTGATTCAACTTTGAGAAAATTGATTTGTATATTGTGTTTGTGAAAGGTACAGAGTCAGCTTTTATTGCTGGTACCCACCAAAATAATCAATGTTTAGTAACCATAATCATTATTGCGAACACTGTTATAGATACTGATGGCATCATCTACAATGGGTGAATTCTTTTTCAGAATGTTGAATAATACATGTTGATGTTTTGAATTGTTGAAATTATCTCAAATAATAGTGATTCAAATAATACTACTTATTATTTCTTTAATCCGATGGAATAATGGTGATTGAACAATGTTGGATATTTGATAGATTTATAAATGATTTACATGATAGGTAGATTTAAAAATCAAGATTAAGGCGACGGGGAAGCGGCGATAGGAGACACCGACGGGGTGGCAAAGATAAGCGGAGACAAAGAGCGGTGATTGCGACGGGGATTCACTTTAATGGTATGTTCCCCTTTTTTCCTTAATTTATCTACTATTTTTAAATTCTTATTCTACAATGAGTGAATTGGTTGTTTTGAATTTAATTACTTTAAACATGATGTATATATGGAGTTAAACATTGAATTCTAATATGTTTTAAACTTTTATTATGCAGCTTGAAATTAGCCCATTTTTCTTGGAGGAAGGGCATTTTTAAACTTAATTTTTTGTGTTCCTACATTGTATGAATTGGTTCTCTGCATACAATTCTATCTATCTATATAAAGTACTTTTATCAGTTTTGGGGGATTTTCCGCAGCTCTTATTGATCTACCAGTTTGGGTGATGAATGTAGTACCTACTGATATGCCAGATACACTTACTGTATTGTTTGACAGAGAATTTATAGGAATAAATCATGATTGGTGCGAGTCCTTGAATACCTACCCTCGCACAATGTTACATGTTTTCCCTGTTTTATAAAATTCTCTAAGCTCTAAAATGATTTCTTTTTTGTATCATGTTGTTAGCAATAACTAGCTGCAGTTAGTTTTAGTAGTTCATTTTCAATTTCAATTTTGTTATTGGCTTACATTTACACTTTATATCTATTTTCTGTATCTTATCAAATTCTATTATTGGAATTGTCAGAATAAAATGTCTCCCACATTATGTGTGATTTAGACCTCTTATCTAAATTCTCATTTATAGATAAAAAGTGGTTTCACTAGGTGTTAATTTGCCAATTTTCCATTACTTCTGGGTTTTATATTTTATGTACAAAAAGGCATTCTAAACCATAGGCTTAGAGTGGTCTGTTGGTATTCCACTATTGGTAGCACATTTTATTTGTACGAAAAGTCTATTATTGATTTGAACATTATAGTTTTAGAAGACTTAATAATGATTTGGCAATTACTTCCTGAATGAAGTTTTTTTTTGGCATTGTGAGCTTTGCAACTGATTGCTTGGAAATTGCATTTGAAATCTGATTATTGATAACCGGTTCTTTTTGTTCCTTATGTATTAGCACTTGAAATTTCCCCTTATATGAATTTTGTTTTATAGGAGATTTATCGAGGATCCTACTGGATTTTGGTCTGAAATTCCATGCGATTTCTATTGGAAACAGGAATGGGGAGATAAAGTCTGTGATGAAAATTTTGATGTTAGGAAAGGAAAAATTAAGATTGAGGTGATTTTTACCTTATTTTATATTTCAATTGTGTCATTTGGATCTGGCAATTCTACAGTGTTTGATTACTGGGTGAGAGGTTGAGCATTTTGTCTTTGTTCCTTTGTTGTATTGCTTCAGTGGTTCAAGGGTGAGATCACCAACATCTGTTTTAATTGGTTACATAGAAAAATGTTGAAGCTGGATTTGGTATACATATTTTAGCCATTTACTGGGAAAGGAATGAACTTGGTTTTGAGGGTACTTTAACACAAACTCAGCTTCTCCATAAAGTTTGCCAGCTATATTATTAGATTCATTCAAACTGTGTGGCTTATCTGTGTGTAGGTTTCGGCAAGTGGAACATATTACCATTCTACTAACAGTGATTCAAAATTTCCTTTACTTTTGATCTTTGGGTTGACTGGAAAGTTGGTAAGTCTTGATATTTATTGGCATTTCCTTTGATTGAAAGTTCTTAAGCTTCATCTTTCTTAGTTACCAAATGACATAAATATCATGGGTTGCTGTTGCTGAAATATCAGAATACTCCCATTGTGTTCCCTTATTACAAGAATACAAGCATAGTAGATGTTCTATTTGTTGTAACTAATTGATGTGACTATTTTGCTGGTGTAGGATGGAAGAAGGAAAACAAAAGGATGTGAAAGAAGCTAAGAAAACATGAAGAAGGAAATAATGAAACTTATATGAGAAGTACTTAAATATTGAAAGAGAAGAAAAAGACACGTACACGGGAGCTCTTATCTTGGTAAGAAAACTTTGTTTCTAGCTTTCCTTTTTATGGTTATATTATTTCCTATGTGCATATAGAAGTTGAGATAATAACTGAATGGAGACGAAAACCTATCCTTCCATCATTTTCTTCCCCAGCCATGTCCTTTTATGCTGGTGTAACAATTTATAAATTGGGGACTCATTGCTTTGGAATTTCGCTATTATCATTGTCTCACTTTGATTGCTTGGTGCTATTGAACATGAAAATGGCTGGATTTAGATCAATGCTCACTTGCATCATTATTTTCATAAGCAAACCAATTGCACATTCAGTTATTTATGTTATTGTTTGGACTTTGGAATGAGTTTTCTAGGTTGATTTTTTATCTCTTACTTTTAGGAAAGTTGCTAAAATAGTGACAATCAATGTTGAGGAGATCGCTAGCTGTCAAATGGTAGTAAAAGTTTTTATTACTCAAATAAGTATTTTTTTAACGAAGTAAGTAGCATTTTTTATAGTTCTTCCATATTTCCCTATTGGAAAACATGTTTTTCTGCAGTCTATCAAGGAACTACTACAATTTATAAGGTAACAATTGTGATTGGCCAACACGGGGTAATGATTTTCTTTTTTTTTCTTGATAGAGTGGGATCACTTGATTTTTCCATACTTCCATTAATTTGTGTTCTATAAACTAGCATAAGATTGATTTATAAATTTAGCTTAATAGACAAACCAACATCGAACATTTGCTTTAACAGATAACACATCTTCACTTTTCTGCAAAGTATTCAGTTTTTGAACCAAAAGACTTTTGGTAACTTTACATTTTATGGATTATTCTACACTTTCTTTTACCATTGCTTACTTGGTTGTGGGATTTATTGCTTATAGTTGGGATTGATAAACTTGAATGTCCATTGCAAAAAAAATTTTGGTTATTAATGTCCATTGCAAATATACTGAGAAATGTGTTCCATGGATATTATATATTTCATTTAAACCTCTTCCAAATGCTTATAGTTAGAATATAATATATTGGATTTTTAAACAAGCACAGATGATTGAAGTTTAGTTTATATGCAACTTCTAAAAGTCATAGCTTCAACACAACTTGACAGTTCAATTTGTATGAAGAACACAACTTGACTTGCTTACAGATTTGAGATTTTATTATGCATGTGGACAAATAGTAAAGTGAATTAGTTTTCCCAAGACAAATTGAAAAGGGGGATGCTTCTTAGGAAATGAGCCGAAAAACAAAATCTTTTAACCAAAGTGTAAGCAGCATTGCCTATTGACTTCTATGTTATATCTTAGATTTGAAATAAATTGCATTTCTGAATTCAAACTCTTAAATCAAATGATCTATTATATTGCCCTCTGCAAAGTAGATGCACAGAAGCTGGAAGAGTCGGCAGGAGCTCAAAAGCCAGCTTCTCTGATTGAGCCTTTTCTGATTTGGTAAAATTGTGTTATGTTGCAGTTAATTTATATGTTAAACTCATATCTAATGTAAGGATGTGTACCTAACAACATCTGGATAATATTTTATTGTGATTTGTGGGTGCTGTTGTGACAGGATTTGTTCGGCTCAGTGTAATGATGCATTAAAAGGGGAATGGACCAACTTATGCATGAATGTTGGGTTTGCAATTGATGGGCAAATAAAAAACGCAAAATAGCTTTAACTCATATGTCCGGGGTAGGTTGTACGCGTTCATTAGCTATTGTCATTTGATATTATAGTTTTTAGTTTTTTTTTTTCCAGAATTTCTCCACCTTGCATGTCTGTAGTTCAAATACAGGTTTAATTGTCTATATATGCATATTAATAAGTTGGGGGAATATATGTTGAGAACTAAATAAATTGATTCTATTTTTACGATCAGAATATTGGTCTTCATCTTTTGGCTCGATTATTACTATTTGAGAACATAAGTAAATTCTACATAGGACTGGTTTGAAGATTTCATTAATTCCGAATTGAGAAATATTCCAAGTGGCGTATGCGGTTAACCCGTGTGGATGCACGAGTATGTTGCTTGCCATCGTTAATCACCCTCAAGAACTCCTTGGAAGTCGTTGCAAAGAAAGTCTTCTCAGATGGATGCAGCTTTCGCTACAGAAGCGAAACGAAGCGGAAAAGGAAAGTGTACTTAATATGATGATCCGTTTCATTACCCTTAGCTTTCTAAATAAATAACGTTTTATTTATTAATCATAAGATTTTTCTTTAATTTTTTCTTTTTTGGTTTGTTAATAAAAATTTAAAGATAATAAGCAAAAAACTTTGGAAACATATAACATAAAAAGGGAGAAAATAATTTAACAATTTGTTTTCAGTAATCAACATTTTACAATATCAAGTATCATATAATAAGTTTCACAATTTTCTCACGATAAGCAGAAATAGGGTACAAATTGAATCCTCAAGTAATTTTTCTGTATATCCATATTAAGTTAAATAAATAATTCATTAGAAACAGTTACGTAGAGTAATAAACTTGCAACAAAACCAAAGTTACTCAATTAAACAACTCAATTTGGAGTTTTGGAAATTTGTATTTCTATTTATCAATACTTTTTTTAAAAAAAAATTTAAGCAGTAACTTTTTGATTCCTTACACGTAATATTAGTCAGTCATTATCAATGTTTTTTTTCATGGTTGATGTTATACTTATCTTTTATATCTGATCTATCCAACATAAATATACAAATGTATATTATTAAACTTCCAAAACTACACAATGTTGCTAAATTAAACAACTAAGTTAGACGATTACAAAATTGTATTTCCCATTATCATCAGTAGGAATGGAATATAAAATTTATATTCCTAATAACTTACCAATTGAAAATACGTAATATTAATCAGGTAATACAAATGTCTTCTTAATGGTTGATGTTTTACACAACTTTTATATTTCATCTAACCAAAAATAATATACAATTGTTTATAAAATATATTAACAACAAAATCATTATAAATTATGTTTAAAAAAGATGTATACCCGTGCTGGCACGGGTGATACATACTAGTATATTATATAAGTATATAACATATAAAAGCAAAAAAAGTAAACTTTAACAAATGGAAGATTAATGAAAGCTTGACCAAAAAAGTTAACGCTAAATGATTATATAACATATAAAAGCAAAAAAATACAACTTTAACAAATGGAAGGTTAATGGAAGGCCGGTCTGGTTTCGATAACCCTGCTTTTAGGAATTTAAATTCGCTGTAAAACGCTAGTCAAAACGCACAGCTTAGTTCTAGCAATTTCTCGCGGGACTAAAACCCTAAACCCACTCATCATCCCTGAAAGAACAGAGCGAGACACACATAGCACTAGTAATGGCGAACGCAAACGACGCCGGCGTCAAAGCCCTAAAGCGCGTGAAAGCGACGGAACCACCATCTTGGCTTGTGCCGAACCCATCGCTATCCGAAACTACTCGAGCTGCATCTCAGTACCTATTCTCCTCCCTCAGACCCTTCTCCCAAAAATCGCCATTGGATAAACTCCTCGTCGACGGGTTCGATACCGAACAGATTTGGCAGCAAATTGATCTCCAATCTCAGCCTCTAGTTTCCACCGTTCGCCGCCGACTGAAGCATATGGCCAAAAATCCTGAAGAGATTTGCCAGCTGAAGGTTCCTTCTGATGTTGCCAATAAGGCGGAGGGAAAGAATAGAGACGAGTGGAACGAAGAAAGTGATGATTTTGATGAGGAATTGGATGAATTTGACGAAGACGAGGAGGAGGAAGGAGTAGAGAAGGAGGAAAAAGGAGGAAGCGAAGAAGAAGAAGAAGAAGAAGAAGGGAGTGAAGATGAAGATGAAGAAGGCAAAGAAAGCGAGGAAGAGAAAGGTGAAGGTGGCGGCATTGAGGATAAATTCTTCAAAGTAGGTGAATTGAATGAATATTTACAGAATGAGGAAGATAAATTCGAGAATGATGAGAAGGGAGATGATGAAGACCAAGACACTGAAGAGGATGAGGAAAGTGATGACGTGAGTTTCCTCTTTGCTTAGCTTGGTTGTTATTCGTCACTGTTTTTTTTTGTTCATATTGATATGGTTTCGGTGCTTGTTAAGTTCTTATTTGGTTCATTTGATTGTTTCTTATGAATTGATTCCTTACTCACTCTTATTGTATTTATCTAGGATGGTGAGTTTGATATGGAAGATGGTGATGAGGAAGACGAAGAAGCAGATGGCAAGGGAAATGCCAGGTATTTATTCTTCTCCTCCTACAAGAGAACTGGGGCAAAAAGATTTGAACGGAGATTCATTCCAAGCTCGCAACTTAATCAATTTTTATATAACTAAATCCATAACTTCATTTGTAGGTCAAAGTAATGCACAAAGAAAACATTTAACTCGCTTCACCTAAGTTTAATGACCTATGTTCTTCATATATCTTTGAATATCATATGCAAATGCTTTATTCTCGGATAACACTCATGTGGTAACTAATGGATGGATAAGGATATCAAAGCATTATAACCAGGAGGTTTACAAATATGCTAACACATACTTCCTCCGTCCCATATTATATGTCAATTTGGGTCATTTCACACAAATTAAGAAATGTAGTTAATTAATTTTGTATAGAAAAGAGAGATTGTGTGTTAGTTTACCAAACTATCCTTCATTAATGGCATTGGAAGATAAATTAGTAGATTAGTAGAAATAGAAGATATATTATTAAATAATGAACGGTATGATAGGAAAATGAACATTAATGTTTCATTGGTATTCTAAAAAGTCATGCATTATGGAACAATTTTTTTTGGCTAGAAAGTCATACAATATGGGACGGAGGGAGTATGAAATTGTGATTTTAATGTTTAACACTTGTCATAGCAAACATGATATGCTGCCTATAGCAAACTGATCACTCTATGCCACTGAAGGCTGCACACATGTTTTTGTTTGTCTTTTTTCTAATTCCACTATATATCTGTACGAATCCCCCATTGGTTGGGTATAGTCTTTGGAACTCCCGTGTTAAGTGCAGACTCTCACTATCATCCTTATAGTCAGCCTGGTGATTTATTCTCTGTATCACTTACCAGCAGCCATTTGTCCATTGCTGTTTTTCGGGATCGTTTACTTAATCCAAAGAGATTGTTTCTGGATCAAGATTACCATCTTAGCTAGGTGGGGAACATGAAACTCCCTGTTGTAGTCAAGCCATAGTAGCTGGCTTTTTGGAGTTTTTTACCCTCTGTATCAAAACATAAACATCCATATAAGTCCGAGATTTATTTGTTGTAGTCTTCTCAATGCCATCATGATATCCACATGTCATATTTTCTTCCCTTATATTCCCTTTCTTTTTAGTCTGCAAAATGGAACTTACATTGATCAATAGAATACTACTATATATGCATGCTAAGAATGACTTAGGGATGTAAATTGGAGATCATACCATACCACAATTGACATAGTTTGGTATCTTGGTTCTATCATACAACGTGACAGAGAGGTTCGGGGGGATATAAATCACTGATTCAAGCTGAGTAGATGTAATAGAGGAATGCTTCAGGGGGATATAAATCACTGGTTCTAGTGTTATTTGTAATGGAAAAATGGTTACTTCAGCTTAAAGGAACAAGAATACTGTAACTGCATCTCCATAAGACTGCAATGTTTAAGGATACTGAATTTTGGTTGATAAAATGCCTGTGTAAACTGACTGACTGGAAAATTCAGGTAGTGGGAGCAAGATGATTTAGAAAAATATCAACAAAGTACTTATTGAGGAAAAAATGGTTAAATCATGCCTAATATTTCCATTTAAGAAGATAGGAGTGGTTGATCCAGTGGAAGATAACCTAATAGTTTAAAGCAGAAGAATATCAACAAAACGAGCGGAATCGTTAAACTGGACTTAGACCTAAATGATCTCTTTGAAGACTTGGTATTTTACAGAACCCAATGGCATCAGTTTGATTGACACAGCTGATCCCACTTAGTAGGGGAAGACTTTGTTGTTGTTATTGTAATTAATCTCAATTGCTGCTTCAGTACACCTAAGGAAATTAAGTAAGCTAAGTGTATGCCATTTTTTAAGCTTTGTAGAAGCAAAAAATTTCGTTCATTCTTTTTTGGCAATAGTAGTTGCTGCCGGCTATTATTACTATTTCCCCAAGTTTAAATTTATTTAGTCCATGGATTGTGCGTTGTGGATTTATGGTATATTTGCTTTAATGATCTTCCTGTAAATGTTGACACCTGCCACATGTTATGAAATTGGCTGGCTGCCCCTGCTTAATTGTATAACTCCTTGATATTTCTTACTAATTTATATATTTTTCTTTACATCTGTATGTGGGGTTCATTTTTTCATCTGTTGCTTTCAGGTATGAAGACTTCTTCAGAGGTAATAAGGAAAATGGCTCAAAAAGAAAAGCTCAATCGCTTCAGAAATCTGAGGCATCTGAAGATTCTGGTGATGAAGATGACAAGAAAATCGAGGAATCTGAAGATTCTGGTGATGAAGATGGCATGGAAATCGACAAACAGGTATCTCTCTCCTGCTCTCCCCATGTTCACATGCATATGATCGTGAAGAAGATTTATATTTGAAACTAAACTTTCATATTCGTTTTTCTTATCACGAATGTAGAAGAAAAGGACCACTTCTACTCATGAAAGGCAACTGAAAGAATTTCAGTCGAAGATAGAGGAGATGGAGAAAGCTAATATAGAGCCAAAAACTTGGACAATGCAGGGAGAGGTAATAAAATTTTCCTTAATTTTTAACTGATTTTTTTGTAGGTTTCATGTAGGAGCATTTGTGTTAATCTGTTATTAGATTATTACTGGTTGTCGATTTTATACAGATAACTGCTGCAAAGAGACCCAAGAATAGTGCATTGGGAGTTGATCTTGACTTTGATCATAATGTGAGACCTGCTCCTGTAATCACCGAGGAGGTCACTGCTTTTATTGAGGATATTATTCAGAAAAGGATTATTGAGGTAAATTAGCATTCCAAACTGACATGATTTGGGCTTCAACTATAATACATTGCGTTTTTTACCCGAGAGTGGAAACTGGAAACTATATGAATGGCATCATGTAATTATTGACTTCTGAGTAATGCACGAGACACGTGCACATACACAAAGAACACAAAGACTATCTGTTGTTCCTAATTTACACCTATTTTAGGGGAATTTTAATGATGTTCAAAGGGCTCCTAAATTGCCATCTAAAGCGCCTCGAGAAGTTAAAGAATTGGTAAGTTTGCTTCTACTGAGGTAAATTGATTTTGAGGTTCAACTTATTGTCTAGCTATATTTGTATGTAACTAACTTACAAGTCATTGCCATGTTTACAGGATGATAATAAAAGCAAGCAGGGTCTTGCAGATATTTATGAGGTTTGTATTTCTTGACTCTCTGTGTTGCAACATTGGATACGATATTAACCTCCAGTTTCTTTTTTCCCCATCTTTATTAATTATCAAGGTGTTGTCATACATTTTCTCCTTCACTTGTGATTCACCTCATTTTTTTTCTTCTGACAGCAAGAATATGTTCAGAAAATAGACCCCACTTCTGCTCCATTGTCATTCAAAGATGAACTAAAAAATGAGGTACAACTCTTGATTGTATTGTCTCATTTCTACTAATACTATTCAGTCTTTCTCTTTTGGTTATTAGTTTATTTCCGGTTATATGTATCATTTCCTCATATATGGTACAGTACTGGTGCTGTTCCCCTCAGTCAAGCTGTTTTGTATAGCGATCCTTTTTGACATTTCTTTATATACTGAATCTGTGCCTTTTACTTGTAATCAGGCTAGCATGCTGTTTAAGAGACTCTGTCTGAAGCTGGATGCCCTTTCTCATTTTAACTTTGCTCCAAAACCTGTATGACATCCACGGTCTTGTTATCTATTGGTAAACTATATGCTTGATATTTGAAATTTTCCTGTCTTCTTATTTGCCTTGAATTCAATTTGGCAGGTTATAGAGGACATGTCCTTTCAAGCTAATGTGCCTGCTCTGGCTATGGAAGAAGTAAAAAGCTGTTCTCTCTCAATATTTTATTTCTGCTTCTTCCAGTTCCATTTATTTGTTACTTACAGTGTATCATACTTTCCATGGGTAGATTGCTCCTGTGGCTGTTTCAGATGCTACTATGCTGGCCCCTGAGGAGGTCTTTGATGGTAAGGGTGATGTTAAGGAAGAAGCAGAACTTACACAGGAAGAAAGGAAAAGGAGGAGAGCTAATAAGAAAAGAAAATTTAAAGGTACCGATGAACATACTGATTATGGTGTTCAGTACTTTCATACATGTCTTTATGCCAAGTTGCATACCATAGTTATATAATAATTCTATAAGGCAAGATACCCTGCATTTTCTTCAAACCAGACATGTAAGATCTCTTTATTCACTTTTCATTATTAATAAACAACCTTTATGGTTACAGCCCAGGCAGTGAAAAAGTCAGAAAAGAAGGCACCAGTGAAAGCATTATCTAGCGAAGTCAATGGTAATCTCTTTATATATTCTCTCTTATTAAATGTGAAGCTTTACAGTAACCTTGCTTCTGTTCTTGAATTTGTTGTTAGTAACCACATTTTGTAACGAAAATAAAACTTTGGCTATTGCGATGGCTGTTCTATTCTGAATTCTGAAATGCAGTTATTCTGTTGCATATGTTGACTTTTGTGTTACCTTTTAAAACAAGGGGGGAGGAGCATATTTGCTAGGTGTTCCTGAGATTGTTAGGGAGGTCAAGATATTCATTAGCGCTTTTTTAGAATTTTTGGGAGAAGATGAGGAGTGGAGTTTTTTTTTTCTTTCATAGCTCCCACCAAATCCAACAGAATATATAAATTTTTGTAGGCATATAGTAATCTGATTGGTACCATAAATCATAGAAGATAGGAAAAAGAAAATATATTGGGTTAATACTGAAGTCAGGTCTGTAACGAAGGAACTACAAAAGAAAATTCATAAAATAGGAAGGAATTAAGAAACCTTGTCTGGTTAGATTTGATACTGCCCAATTCTCTCCCAAGTCCTAACCAATTTTCAGCTTACCTCACCATTCCTTCCCTCCCACCTTGATAGTAATCAACATCACTCACACACCCTTTCCCTCCCAATTTCCAACTCAGATTTTGATTACAACATAATCTCTCAATTCACTTCCTAGGCTATGATTTCTACACCACACCCACACTTACTCTCCCATACATCCCATCTATTTATGGGGGTCCTAACATAATCTTCAATTACTTAAAAACTGATCCTGACCGAAAAGATGTTACACCAGCCATACTTGGATATAGATTCTAACCTTGTCAGTTTCTGAGTACAACTCCTTGTGGCTGCCAACGGTTGAATGAGTCTAGCCTGATGTAGCTATAGTATGATTCCATTATGTAATACGTTAACTTATCACCTTGAATCTTCCTGGATCTTTACAGGTTAGGAACAATACAATATTTCATAGGATTATTTACAGGAGCTGCACCGCTAACAACATGAAGTTCAACGGTCTCCTGCGGCCAAAGGTAAATTAGAAAGGTGCACAAATTTTCGGCAGCCAACCATTATAATCAAGCAATGCTATTTAAACACGTAACAGCGGCGGATGAGAGTAATTAGAATGCTCACTCTATAGTGAGTTGTTTCCATTGCTACTTAAATTCAGGGTTATTATCAGAGTATTGGTAGGAATACACTGTTCATTGACTTTTACTGCCGCCCATTGTTACAAGTTTATAGCAGCTATGGCTTTTGCTCTGCAAATTTTGTATTCTTTAATTATATTCACAGCTGATATGTTGTATTGGTGCGCACATTGTTGATCAAAGATAATTGCATACAAATATTTTGCTTTTGATGCTTCCATTTGTAAATTGAAGCCGGCAAATCTTGGTTTTTCTCATTCGACTGAACTCTTGGTTCTCGAGTTCCTCGGATAGAGAGGACTGTCGTCTGGGTAGGCCATAGGTTGAGTTTTTCAACTCGATCTTGTCATCATTGTAGAGGACTAAGTTGATTGCATTATTTTCTTTCACTCCATTGAGTTGGATGGTTTTCTTCGTTTCAAATACCCTACAAGTAGTACCACATGAACAATAAAAGAGTAACACGGTAAATAAATGAAATGATTAAAAAACAAGAGAAGCGAAAGATGAACACTGAAGAATTTCGTGTCCAGGGAACTGCACACAATTGAATCTCACTTCTATAACTTTCAAAGAACCACCTAGAGTTGTATATAACAACCTGAACTTGATCCTAACCAAATTGCATGCATATGCGACTGGAAGTGCGCATGAATTTTGTCGTATTTTTGCTTGCATTTACGACACTACCTTCCACATTCATGCACATCAATGCCAAGGAATTGACAAGTGATGTATGTAGTTTGTGTGCATTTTAGAAATCACAATGAAAAAAAGTCAATGAACAAGTTATCGCATACAACTTTTCAACATGACCCATTGATACCATGACAGAAATCAGAAGTTCTTACATAGAAAAAGAAAATAGAGAGAATGTAAATGTAATGTAATGTATTTCATTAATTATTTTCATCATATGAATCTTGCAAATGTAATGTAATTTATAGAATTCAATTTTAGTACATAACTGAGTGTTCGCTAGTTAGTCAGTAACAATGGCGGTTGCAAGTTGTTTTCTCTTAGAGCAATACATGTTATGATAAGAAACATACGAACAATAATAAAAAAAGAGAAATGGCATTTGGTACTAAAGCTAATACATGTTATGATAAGAAAATGGCAGTTTTTTTATACAAATAAGAAATGGCATTTGGTACTTATATAAGGCTTCTAGTTTTAGTATCGTCTATCAATCAGCGCTGAATAAAAAAACATGAAGGCCAGTGAAAAGAAGGGTTCACTTTTTTCTTTTTTCATTTCGTATTAAAAACACTTTCCCTTTCTCTTATATAAGGAGGTATTTAAACATTATTTTAAAGTTTAACGACCAAATTACAAATTTATTTAGTTCAAAAATCTATATAAAAATTCCCAGGGAGTTCAAGGACTAAGGAAGCAATTAAACCTTAAATTGAGATAAATAAATGTAATATTGATAATAAATAAATTCAAATAATATAAAATTGTATATTAGTCTTTTTTCGGTTAAGGATAGTTCTGTCCCATAAAATTAAGCTCGCTTATTTCTCATCTATCTCTCTTCTCTCTCTCTTTTAAACTAAACAATACATCAAATCTACTATATTTTCACTTCTTTCTCTCTTTTTCTTACCTCTTCATCACTTTTCAATTTCATCTCGCAACCAAGTAAACAGTCAACAAAATCACTTAATTAGCACTAGTTTTCCCATTAAGTGCTTGCCCTGTTGTCAAAAGCAAGATTACACCACTTCTCTGAGAATAAAATGACAAGGCGTGCTAGGGATGAGAGGGTATCACACCTAACAAATTCTTTCATTTTCTTAGATTTCCTTCAAGCCTCTCAATTGCAGCACTAACCCCACCCTTCACTTCTTTGTGACCTGAATGTGGATGTGCGGCCGGATTCTCTTCATTAGCTATTTCTACCATCTTCAAATGGATCCAACCTGCCAAACAATTGATGCAAACCTAACTTCAATGAATAGCCACATACTCAAGATGTATCAACGAAAGGTAAATCATTCAAACATTTGAATAATTTGGATCCTCTCCCTTTGTTCTAATAAGAGAGAGAATATTATTACGAAAGATAATCACAAACTGATTTTTTATTAAATTGGTAGTAGGTCTCTACAAAAGTAATAGTAGTGGCAACAAAATATTTTTCTCATAACAGGACTTTCTCCTGTTAGTTATTAGCAAAGATAAATAAAAACTTAAGAAATGATAAACATGGTTACCGGTATCTTACGATACATCTGATTCGTATCCCGATACGATACAAAATCAAACAATAACGATACGTATCTTAGTGTTTATCTTTTTCGCACATGTATCCCATCATGTATCTGTTGAATCTTACAATACGAATTTGCACTGCTAAAATGCCTCCTCAAATGTTTTTTTTTGGAAATTTTTCTTGAATGATATATAATGAGCCAAATGCAGTTCTTCTAAAACCCCCATCTTAGATTGACTAAGAAGCAAACCTAGCACACTATGTTTTTAATCTGCGCTCCCTCCTAAAATGAGATTTTTTTTTAAACTTTGGCCTTGTTTCCATACAGGTTTAATCAAACACGTTTTGTTTATTTGTGACTTGATTTATTTTGAAGTTCATGTGTTTTTTTTACTTCTGTTAGTTTTACTTGAAAAAGTTATATATTTTTTTATCATGTATCGTACGATACGATACAAGATACAATACACGATTCAGAAAATAGGTTTTCCGATACACGATACTATCCCGATTTGATAACCATGATGATAAACTCGTTACCAAGAGGAAAGCAAAACGCTGCTCCCAGAACTGAACCTAGCACCATATTCCTGGCTCGCCATCGGAGTGATCCTGGCACTAACATAAAAGAAAAGCAGTATGTCAACAGCATAATTTTATGACACCTAATCATTTTCTACTTTATATTTCAACCTAAAGAATCCTTTCACAAGATAAAAAATAATTACCATGTTGGGATATCTAAACAGGGCAATTAACTGTTTTCATCATACAGACTTGGTAACATAATAGAGCTACATTGAGTATGAATTCTTACTTATTAAACCAAAGGTTGAAGCAGTGGCTGATCCAGCTCCCACAACATTAAAAACATCATGCACACCTCGCTTCTCTGCAAGCAGATTTTGTATGCCACAGAATGCAGCAGTGAACATTCCAAGGCGTACCCCTCCAACTATTGAGCCCCGTGCAACTCGAAGAAACCGTTTCTCCATTGCATCTCTCATCAATCGATGTTGCTCTCGTTTGTCGGCTGTGCTACCAAGTTTCAACATCACTTCTGCGTCCTTGCTCTGGCAAAACATGGGAAACTCCTTATGATTGCCACAGTTATTTGTGGTAAGATAGACAAGCAATGCTAATGTCAACATAGTTGGCAAGAAAAAAATGTATAATCAGCAATAAGAAAAGAAGGCAAATCCTACAATTATGTTTGTGAGGGTAGTTCCTTTTCTATCTAAACAAATGTTTGCGAAGGGGAATTTGATGTAAAGCTCAAACACATTTTGGTAGCACTAGCAACAAACAAATTCACGTCACATGTGGAGATTTCTATCAATCAAAATGCCCTTCCAATGGAGGGTGGGGATAATTAGTATTTGTTCTTTCTCATCGAGACTTTTTTCTTGATGTAGTGAGCATCTACACCATTACAAAGGGGAAGGTAAAGAGCTCCTTAAGCTAAAAAGCACTACAGCATTTCAGTGTAAACATAAAATTAAAATATGTAGTTCATGCAAGCAGCATAAAAAAAAGGAAAAACTTCATACTAGATGGATCAGATGATCTAGAATATGGGACAAAAGAAGCCATCTAAAAAGATCTGCACGGATATCCATTTCTAAGAAAGACTGAAGAAGCACTGCTTCAAAGTTCTAACTAGAAAGAAAATAGAAGCTAGCAGAGTCAAGAACTGCAAAGTAAAATCAAGGCAAAATTACTCTATTGGTCATTTCATCTTTTTTCAGTATCAATTGAATTGAATTCTACATATTCTAAAACGTTGACAATGTCGGCCCAATTGGCCTGTTTTTTGCTTCCTGCATCAATTTTCGGGCGCTAATTCATAGAACAATTGATGCATCAGGTTGTGTTTGCGGCACACATACATTTCTCGTTGTAGATGGTCTAACACTATGCATCAAAATTAACGTTTTGGAACATGCAAGACTAAATTGAAACAAAAAAATATAAAAGACTAACTTGCAACAGGGCAGTTTTGCCTAATTAAGACAAAACAACTGACATCTTTTTTAGTTTAGGTTCTAAAAATACAAAAGGGCTAAGAAGAAATTTGTGCTAAATCACCTGTTAATGGGATTGGATAATCATTGTGACATCCCTATGGTCGCTTCACTTTATGGGTTTGTACTTATACCTACTTTCTTTTACAAGTTCATGAAAATTCTTAACAAGCAATAAGGATTAAGCAAAAACGCGTTGATACTCATATTTAATTTTGTAAAGTATACACGATATAAAATATTAAGTTTCTGTACGACTAACATTAGCAGTTTCATTTGTCAAAAAAAAAAAAACATTAACAGTTTCTGACTCGTTAGGTAATGTAGAGGCAACTATTCTTCAACCTAAGACGCAACTACGTTCTCAAGAACCATTAATTATAAGGAAACACGCAACAAATAACTGTGAAATCATAGCCCTAGTGTTGAACTTCTCACCATGGTCACAACTAACAGTAAGCAAACCAAACCCAAACTGACTGAGTTGCAGTATATGTAATTCTATCGTTAAAAAATTGATCTTCGCTTGTACTCTTATCGCTAATTTTATTGAACTTTTCGGTGTTGAACATAATACACTGTGATTGGTTACAAAATAAATACACTACGAGACTACTATTGAATCGGGTTATGGAGCATTTTGTGAAAAACTTACAACAGAAGCAGCTGCCTCCTTGCTACCGCCATATAACATGCCGGCAAATACTCCAACAACAGTTGCCGTGCCCCAGTTAACCATACCAGCTAGTCTTGGAGAACCCTGTTTAAGGAAAGTACGGTGAAGTCCAACACGCGTTTGATAGCAACATTTTCAGAAATCCAGAACAAAATGAAAGAGAAATTGATGCAATTTTCCTGACAAATATTTTAAACCATGTAGCAGCCTATTAACAATTTCAACGACTGCAAGTCTAGAGTAGACATATTTTCGTGATCATCATTTTATAAAGATGCTTCAAGATGAAGATTATCTTTCTGTTCATGTCAACCACCAAATGAGTTCTAAATTTAAATTAACCATGTCATTGCAGCAATGGAATTAATAAGTTGCACTGCATTCAGTTAAAGATAAAATTCCAGGGTTCATTGTTCAGATCCTTTGCATACTGCAATCCAATAAATCAAATAATGCAAAAAATCCTAACTAAAAAAAGAAAATGAAAACGAATTGAAGCAATATGTAAGGAATTCTGTACATATGGAACGGTTGCCTGACTACTTGCTTCTGAGTTGTCAGTGGATGCCATGACTTAGGAGGATGGCACTGGACTGCAAAAAAAATAAAATCCCACATCATTATAAATAAATTACACAAATTTAATTAGAACAACTTGTTGATAGAAATATCTTCCACATAGGGGGCAACAAATAACAGGGGAAAATCCCCCTTGATCGGGAATCAGAACAAGTTGTTTATTCAAAAATGACATTACAAATTGGAGGCCGGAGAGGTGGAGTATGAATCAAATAATAGAGAAGAAAATGAAAATTAGGGTTTAAGAGGAGAAAATCGAATCTGTGCAGTGGAGGAGACAGATGAGAAATTACCAGAGACAGGGTCGATTCGAGCAGAGGCGGCCTGAGCATAAGCGACCGGAGAACACGTCGCGCGAGTAAGAGAAAAGGAGAGAACGCGGTCACGGAGGGAGGCTCGTTGCCGGCGAGAGGGAGCTCAGAACAAGAGGGAGAGTGGCACGCAGTATAGAGAGGGAGTCTAGTGAGAGAAGAACGTACCGAAGGCTCATTCCTTGCCTAGCACTGCCACTCGGTTGCACTATTTTTGATTTTTTTTAAGCTTTTTTTTTTCTTCATTTTTTCTTAAATATCGAAAGAATTGAGCTTTGGTGCGGTTCTATAAATGTAATTCGTGTTATTTTCTAATTACACTATAACACGTGGATTAGTTTTTAAAAAATAACTAAAAGACAATTAATAACATACATAATAAACTCATGTGTCATGGTATGGTATGATTGAAAAACATCACCAACTACAACATTAGAACCACACCCAAGTTTTTTTCATATCGATATTGTTAGGTTGTATATCATGTGTCGAGTTCGAATCCAAAAAGTCACAGTTCTGTGAGTTTCACATGACACTTGTCACTTCGTGAACTTCACTCTGCTTCCATCGGAAACATTCATCATCACTAGAACAGATTTAACACGTGAGTTGACATTTCTAGACACTACTTTCATGTGTCCACCTTCGTATAAGATGAGTACAAAGGGAGCACCTAAAAAGACAAAGAAAATGAAAGATGAGTTTTCAACAAAGCGAAAAGATAGCACATCCGCTGTTGCTTAGTGTTGCAAACAACCTACTTAATTCACCGGTGATTACTAAAGTGTAAGTCTGAATTTCAAAAGCGGTCCAAATGTACATCCATTAAAATAGAAAGAAAGAAAACTAATGATCGAGGCCCCAACAAAAAGCGTAGAAAAACCCATACACAATTCATCTAGATTCCCCAACAACACCGCAGGTGAATAAAGCTACTAAAGCTACTAGCATTAAAAACCACTCCGACAGCAAAAGAAAACTAGCACAATCATCAAGTAACGAAGCAAAGTATCATCTTCCTAGTTCCTCTGTCTGTTTCACTCAAAACACAACAATGGCCAAATTATTCCCCGCCCTATATTATCTTCTTCTATCATCATCAGCATATCTAATCCCATCAATCTCCAGCCACAGCAACAACAACACATGCCGATCCTACTGTGGAAACATAACAATAGACTACCCATTTGCACTCCAATACGGTTGTGGCCACCCAGGTTTCCGCGACCTCCTTTACTGCATAAACAACGTTCTCATGTTCCACATAACTTCCGGTTCCTATAGAGTACTACAAATCGATTACGCTTATCAAGCTCTCACTCTTCACGAACCTCACATGTCAACTTGCGATAATCTCATCCTCGGAACCAAAGGCAACGGTTTCGCAGTTGAACCATGGCGGGCTCCATACATGAACCCTGCACCCGACAACGTTTTCATGCTAATAGCTTGTTCACCTCGTTCACCTTTGTTTCAAGGTTTTCCTGGGAAACATTTGCCTTGTCGAAATGTTTCTGGTATGGGTTGTGAAGAGTATTATGGTTGTCCAGCTTGGGATTCAATGGGCCATAAGAGATTGGGCTCGACGTTCTTTGGGTCAGGCCCACCTGAGTGTTGTGCGGTGTCTTATGAGGCTATTAAGGGGATTAATCTTACTAAGCTTGAATGTGAAGGGTATAGTAGTGCTTATAATGTGGCACCTTTGAGAGTTGGTGGAGCAGGTGATTGGTCTTATGGGATTCGTGTTAGGTATTCTGTGCAAGGAAGTGATGAGTTTTGTGGAGCGTGTAAAGCAACTGGGGGTACTTGTGGGTTTGGTTCTGATGGGATTAGACAAGTGTGTTTGTGTGGTAACTTCAATTCAACTTCTAATTGTGATTCACATTCAGATTCAGGTTAGTGCTTTCTGTCTTTTGCTGTCATAAAAACATGTTTTATGTTGGCTTTGGTATTTGGTTTTCAATGTTAATATGCAAATACATTATACAAGTGACTCTTTTTACATAATTTACAGAGGCGTTATCATCGTCTGGAGCAAGGTCTATGAGGTTGAAAATGTTTGCAGGTACTTATGATAGATGATTGAATTATTATCAGCTATGTATTATAAAAAACTTACAAAGATATTTTTAAATTCGGAACATTTTTTTCCAACAATCAATTCCGTTTAGAAAATCCAAATTCTATGACAATTGGAGTGTGATTCATTTTGTTATCTGTTACTTTTCCTTTTTGTACAGTTTTGACCTATCTGCTCGCATGGATTACAGCCAATTGGATATGAAAATCTATGGTATAGTATGTGACACTATCATCATAAACTGGGTCGTGTATTCTACATTGTAAATGCCATTTTTCGCTTCAGAATGTGCCGCACATGAATTTATTGAGTGAGAGTTTTGTGAGTTACTTGTTTTTTTGGTGAGTAGAGAGTAAGAGAGAGTTTGATTTGTATTCCCTATTTATCTAAGGAAGACCTGTATGACAACTATGAACTGTGTAGCCATATTCTTTGATTTATATGCGGTGACCATTCATGTAATGAGTTGGAGGAATGAATTGGAATAAACTAACCCTTACAGTTTGATATGAAACAAGGTAGGACATTCAATTTGAGATCCAAAGAAATCAGTTGATGCAACACACAAGAAAAAGATGAAAATGTTAGTGATAAGTCATGAATTTGATCGTCATAAATTGCCTTGATAAAATCAAAATTGGTTCTTTTGCTCAAGAACACAAGAGAAGTTCTCACAAATATAGAAAACTCAATTTTCATTCATGTTCAAATTCTAATTTCTGTAGAATAAAAGTTTCCTATTATAGGCTAAACTCATAACCTAAAGTGACTCTTGAAATACAATAAATAAACTCCCACCATCATATAATTATCAAAACACCGATAAGGCGCATTGTTACACAAAGAGCATGGAGATTCAAGATTTATCAACGCTTGGACCAATAACAAGAGGAAAAGCAAGGAAGATTAAAGAACAATTAGAAGCTTAGATGATTAATTTGCTTAATGATAGCAAATATTCTTAAGTTGGTTATTGTCTTTTTAATGCTCTTGTAGTTGAGATTTAAAAGGAATTATATAATTGTAGATTTCATAGGGATTTTATAATTATAATAAGCCAAACATTTTTAGGCATGCTATTTTCCTATCTTAGAAGCCTAATTGTGAAAGGTCTAGCTTGGGCTTGAATTTTGCTTTTAATTGTTACTCCCTCCGGTCCTTATTATAAGAAGAAACTACAAAAATCATCACTACCAATGAGCTTATTTAATTCTTGTCTTTTTTAAGTTAAGTCTCCAAAATACCCTCCAGTTAACTCCACATATATTTATGTGCACTACTCCCACCCACATTGAAAACTGAAAAGACAAAGCATTGAATGAGGATAAAATTGGTATTTAAGCAATAAATATACACGAAAAACTAGAATAGTTTCTTATATTTGGGACCAAAATTTACTCCAAAAATTTTCTTATAATAAGGACCGGAGGGAGTATGTTTGTCTCTTTAGTGATCCCACAACCTATTCCCTGTAATTAGGTAGGATTTTGCACGATGTTGGATCTTTTGGTCATATTTTAATTTAAGATGAACTAATCTTATCACCCGTGCGATGCACGGATTGCGCTATAGTGAACAACTTAAAATAGGATGTTTCTATATATTTTTATATTTGGTGGGTTTTAAGCAAATTGGTGGAAATATAATATTTTTATATTAAATTAGTGTAATGAAGTAGTTGGATACTATTATATATGTGTTCAAATTTGGGATTAATAAATAAATGGGATTATTTCTAAACCCAGTATAATGCACGGGGTGCGCTAGTATCGACGAATGCAAATACACCAACTTAATAATGGTTAATAGTAATTTAAGCATAATTAAAAATTCAAATAAAATTAAATAGCAAAAACCAATACATTCCATCAAATTAAAAATGAACATTAAAAAACAGAACATTCATAGATAATTAATAAGAAGAAAATGTCTAAAAAATTTTAATAACATAATTCATATTCATCGCACACACACACACACACACACACACACACATATATATATATATATATATATATATAAATTAACCCACAATTGAAACACGTGGGTGTCATGAAGGTTAGATGAAAACCACCTATAAAATAGAAGCAACTATACAAATTTGAAAGAAGACGATAGGGGTTCTACTTTAAATATGGTTGAAATACCGAGTAATAAATAAAAGAAATAAAATCTAATTTTAGGTTGAAATAGCGCTTTCTAAATATGGCCAATACCGAGTTTGTTTTCTGTAGGAATCGAGTTCAAGAGCACTGGGTCAACACTTGTGTCCCAGACTCCCAGGGTAGTTTATGCCTACTGGCCAACAATATTAGTTTGTAAAATAGATAGTCTGATAATATGGAATAAAATTTAAATTATAACTATAAATCATATAAGAAGATTATACATTGAAAAGGAACATTAACAAAGACATTGAAATTGAGCATCCATAGATATTAAGAAGAAAAAGTCTAAAGAATTTTAATAACATAATAATCTATATTCATCAAAAGTAAATATAAAAACTTAACCCATAATTAAAAATAAAAGAAGACAACACAATTAGAAAGTGAAACACGGGGTTCTATTGTAAATGTTGTTTAAGTTCCCGAAGGTTAACCCATAATTAGATAGAAAAGAAGGCAGCACAATTAGAAAGTGAAATATTTGAATGAAACCCACCAATAAAAAAGGACCAACTATACAAAGTTGAAAGAAGATGATGGGAGATCTATTGTAAATGTGGCTGAAGTTTCCAGGGGGTAAATACTGTAACGCGATACTCAAATATAAAAGAAAGATTAAAATATAAATCCCAATTTAAGTATGCTTCTAATAGTTATTGGTGCGAAATGACAAAAATATAGAAGACAACACAAATAGAAAGTGAAACACGTGCATGCAAGGCAGTATGAAAACGACAAATAAAATATAAGCACCTATAGAAAGTCAAAAGAATATGATATGAGTTTATATCGTTGATGTGGCCAAAGTTCCCGTGAGTAAAAAATAAATTATAAATTAAATAAGAAGATTATAAAGTTAAAAAGAATATTAACAAATACATTGAACTTTGCGTATTTGAACACGTAATTTTTTTCGAACGCTAAAGTACCTCAAAAGACACTGTTTAGTATTTCACTTTACCTATTATGACACGAAATTATTTTTTTCACCAAATCAGTTATTGAGGAACAAACTCTGCGTATTGGGACAATTAAATTATTTTCGAAACCATAAAGTACATCAAAACACACTGCTTAGCATCTCACTTTTGTCATCAAATTAATTTTTTCCCGTCGAACCGTTTATTGAGGAAGGAACTTCACGTAGTTGAAAAGTTAAATTTCTTTTCAAACGCTAATGTACCCCCAAACACACTGCTTAGCGTCGTACTTTACGTATTTAGTAATGAAACTATTATTATTTTTCACAACATTACAATATGCAAAAAAAAAAAAAAGTAATAAGGTTTTAATTTAGAATTAAAAAAATAAAATAATGGCATAAAAGAATAAAAGGGAAAAAAACTGAAATTATAAAAGACAAAAAAAAAAACTTTAAAGTTGGCGCGCAACTGCCAACTCGCTTATTAAAGAAAGATTAATATAAGTGCTCTTTTTTGCACGTAGTTTTTGTACATCACCTCCGCCCTTAAAACCATCACTCAACCCTAAATCCCTTTCCTCATTGTCATCAACGTGTAACCCATGAGCATTGTATTCACTATCCTCGTAATTATCTCTCTCATCAACCAAACTCCCAGCATACACATGAGCACAACAATGTGAATCTTGAAAACAAACTCCCAGCATACACATGAGCACAACAATGTGAATCTTGAAAACAAACTCTGCAACTTTTGTCGTGAGTAGAGATCATCTTCATTTCACAAAAGAAATGAAGGATATAAATGGACAAATTTAAAAGTTGTGATATAAATTAGACATTTTATCCCAAAACTTAAGTAATGGGCATCTTCTTTCGAGAAATGGATAAGACCCCTACTCATTTGCAACATCATTAGTTTGACTGATTGTTGTAGAGTTTCTCATCTTGTCCCAAATTTTGTTGTTGATGCCTTTAGGGTAGTTTTTTTGAGAACTTGATTTTATAGTGATTTTTAGTTTGCTTTCTCTTGAGAACTTCATTTCCTAGGGATTTTTACTTTGCTTTCTCTTGGGACGTAGCCCCTTGAGTTCACTAAAAAAAGTATTATTGATTTAGGAAAAAACTTACATACAGTATCATAGGTGCTGATGGTGTTGTGCTTCAAAGGAAAAGTGAGAAAACTTCCACCAACCACTTTGCAGTTGTAGGGTTTCAAATACAAATTTTATTTTATTTTCTTTTAAAATAAATGGTGTTTGTTCCTAAATCAATACAACCAGCACCTAAGTATTGCTCATTGATTTATTTCCACAAGAAATGACATCTAGAAAAATGAGTGTACTGACATTTAGGGAATTTTTTTTAGAGAAACAGGTGAAAATAAATAGCTCCTTAAGGGTAAAAATGTCAAAAAAGTGAGACCCTATCCGCTATCCGCTAGCATTTGAAAAAACATTACTTGAAGTAGCGTCTGAAAAAACGCTAAACGCTACCCGAAAAATGCTAAACACTAGTGCTTTCCAAACACACGTACTCTTCACCCACTAATTTGATCTGCTATCCGCTAGCGGATGGGACACGCCAAACAGAGCTTTAATCACAACAATATATAAAATTAGGTTTGAAAAGGGGTTAAAATATTACAAATATATAATGTATTTATTTGTAATAATTTTAATAATAGTGATTGAAAGTAGTAATAATTTTAATATCATAGAGCTCATTGCTAGAGATTGGAATGTACAGTTGTGTCGTACCTTGAGAGAAGTCAATGCATTTGCGGATTTTTTGGCTAAGAAATGAGCGATTAGTCACCTAACAAGAATTGGAAGACCCCCTAATGGCATCAATCAGTTCCTTCAATCCGATGCCTCTAGAATCCTCTTTATAAAGATGCAGCTTTGTTTTTTTGGTTAGTTTTCTTTTTGCTTTTCCTACTCTTACCAAAAAAGAAGTATTTATGAAGAATTATCGACAAAGAATTATCGACTAAAACACCCCTATGTTATTATGATGAGAGAGGAATGAAAACCTTGAGAATACAAATAAAGTTAGGGTATTGTTGGAAAAAAGTAATAAATGCTGCATTGAGACTCTAGTCCCTTACTGCTTAGCGAATCAAACGCACCCTAAAGTGACAAATAATTTAAGACAAAGAAAAATGGTAAGGAGGACACTTAAATTGAGACGGAGGAAGTATCTCTCAATAAATATGTTAGACAGATACTAAGTTAAATTCCCTCTGAAGTCTGAAGACAGAAAGAGACAGCGAATTTCGTACTACTACCTCCGTCCTATTTTATATGTAGTTTAAGGTTATTGCACACATATTAAGAAAAATGATTAATAGTCTAGATTTATAAAAAGTGTTGTCTAAATTACCATTTAACCATTTATCTCTCTACATAGATAAACATGAATCATTTATTAAATGTAAAAAGTTGTCATTATTAATAAGGGCAATAGTGAAAAAACATGTTAGATGCTTTCTTAAAAATGTAAAACAATAATTAATTTTTTTGGTCTGATGGTCGACAAATGTTAGGACCTAACACACAAATGGGAAAACCAAAGTTCGACACTCGGTGGAGATCGAACCCAGCAACCGGGTGTCCATAAACAACATTTTTGCCGCTGCGATAAATCAGCCTCGAACAAATAATAATTAGTTTGAGACAAATTGATTTTTATAAAACAATCTATAAAATGGGATAGAGGTAGTAACTACTATGTTGAACGAGTACCACCACCCTATAAATACAGGCATGCGACTTTACCTCCGTTGACCACTTTCCCAAATTAGGGGTAAAATGAAAATCCAAGCCAGTTCATTAGTTCCTCCCCAAATAATCATAATCTGGCGATCGTTTTTTTCTCTTATCAGCAAATAAGAAAAACATAAAAAAAAAGATCATGCCCCTAACAAAATTAACGAAGAAAACCATTGACTGGAGGGTCGGACACAGTCTCTCCCTATCAATCTCAATAGCAATGTTGAGAAAGGCAATAGGGAGGAATAACAAGCCAAATAAAAGGTTACGCTATTATCCCCTTTCTTAATTTTCATTTCCCCCAATTTCGAAAAAAAAACAAACAAACAAACAAGAAATCACTCTTTTTTCCTAATTATATAAAAATTAAAGAAATGCAGAAATTCAACCCGATTGTTGTTCTTATACGAGCAATTACAATATCGTGTTTATTGTCGTTTGTGGTTTGCCTTGACGGTGAGATACACGCGACGGGTCTCACGTGTGGTTCGTATCAATACCCAGGAGAAGGTGGTGGGAAAATGATGCAAACCTTAATGGCAGTTATGGATGCGGTGTCGTTTCAGGTGAAAGAAAAAGGATGGGGAGCAGAATCGTTAGTTGGTAATTGGCGTCCAATGTACGCATTAGCCCAATGTCATCGTGATCTCAACGCCACAGAATGCAACACGTGTTTCTCCCAAGGAAGACAGTTATTATCCCGTTGCGTACCCAAGGTTTCCGGTAGAATTTACCTAGACGATTGTTTTCTTCGTTATGATAATTACACTTTCTTTGATGAGAGCGTGGACCCCACTCATGATACGAATGTTTGTGAGTCAACGGAGAAAGGTGGACCGGTTGGGTTGTTTAGGAAACGTGTTGCGTCGATGATTTTGAATGTAAGCAAGAGTGCGGGGGAAAATAGGTTTGCAGTTAATGGAGAAAGAGGTGTTTTTGCTTTGGCACAGTGTTGGGAGACAGTTGATAAATGGAGTTGTCAAAGATGTTTGAGAGAAGCTGGGAAAAGAGTTCAGACTTGTGTTCCTGCTGCTGATGCTAGAAGTCTCTTTACGGGTTGTTTTTTGAGGTATTCAAATCGTAAATTTTACAATGGTGTTACAACAAATGTAATCAAAGCTGCTCCTCGAGGTAGTAATCAATATTCATTCACTTCAATATCTTTGTAATCTCAATCTGAAATTCTCAATGTTTATGCTTTGACATGTATATATAAATATAATGATTTACAATGGTGTAAGTTCTCCTTTTTGAGCATGTCCCATAGGCATTGTGTAGGACATCGACACAGACACTTCACACTTGTCAGACATCGATACAGACACTTCAATTACGCCCATTTTTCTAATTGTTACCATGAATTGTTATTAGCCGTGGTTGTAAAAAGGTTTATCCAATAGTGCGTAGCAATTAAACTCATATACTTAATGTTTAATTTTCTATTCCAATGTTGTTTACAGAAAGCCATTGGGTTTGGATAATCGTTGCATGTGTATTGTCGGGAATTGCACTTGTCTTACTTATAATACTTTTTGTACTACTTCTGAGGAGGAAGAGAATGGCATCGCATGGAAAGGGTAATACTTCATGTGAAGCCATATTGATGGTAATTTCTTCATATATAGTAGTATAGTATTTTTGTCTGCTCTAATGTGCTGATCTTACTCTTTCAGGAAATACGCCTGATCTTGCCTACACAGCTGGTTTTGGTTTTAAATATGATGTTCTTGAGAATGCCACAGGTTTTTTCGATCCGGCGAACAAGTTAGGCCATGGAGGAGTAGGTTCTGTGTACAAAGGAACACTGCCCTCAGGGAATACCGTTGCTGTTAAAAGATTGTTTTTTAATACACGGCAATGGACAGATGGGTTATTCAATGAGGTCAATTTGATTAATGGGATTCAACACAAGAATGTTGTGAAACTTTTGGGCTGCAGCATTGATGGTCCTGAAAGCCTTTTGGTTTATGAATTTTGGCCCTATAAAAGCCTCGATCAAATCCTTTTCAGTGAGTAATCCTATAAAGGAAAAAGAACATATACAAGTTACCTTATTCTCTTGTCTCTCTTGCTATATCTCCTGTTTTCAGAAAATGAGGAAAGATGTTTTGTTATTTGCAGGTAAGGAGTCAGAAGATGTTCTGACTTGGGAGCAGCGGTTTCAAATCATATGTGGGATAGCTGATGGCTTATCATACCTTCATGGAGGTTCTGGAACAAAGATTATTCACAGAGACATAAAAGCCAGCAACATTCTACTTGATGAGAATTTTAATCCAAAAATTGTTGATTTTGGTCTTTCGCGTTATGTTACGGACAATAAAGCTCATCTTAGCTCTTCAATTGCAGGGACATTGTAAGTAGATGTTTTCTTTTCATTAATGTTTTCAGAACATGGAATTAAAACTGAAAAGCCTTTGCATGTGACAGGGGATATGTTGCTCCCGAGTGTCTCAGCCGAGGAAAACCGACAGACAAAGCAGATGTCTATGCTTTTGGTGTGATGGTTATTGAAATTGTCTGTGGTAAAAAAAACAGTGTTTACACACAAGAGTCAACTTCACTACTCCACTGTGTAAGATTTAAACTACCTCGTACCTTTAAAATCTCACTTAGTACTAATTAATTAGCAGCTAATAGGTTGTTCTTTGATCAGGTGTGGAAGAATTACAAGGAAAACAACATCACAGCATCCGTTGATCCTTCTCTGGATGAAAATTTTGTTGCAGAAGAGGCATCAAATGCACTCCAAGCTGGTCTTCTTTGTACACAATCTTCTGTTACTCTTAGACCTTCCATGTCTGAAATAGTTCAGATGTTAACCAAGAAAGACTATGTTATTCCCACCCCAAAGCAACAACCATTCCTCAATCGTAGTATGCTTACTTTAAATGACCACACCTTAAATTCCAACTCGAGCATTCTGTCAAATGGACTTGCAAGTGCAAGATCCTCTTTCCACAGCACTACCAGTTCCTTACCTCATGGAGAAGATTTAACACTGCTAGATAATTCCTTTTCTTCTTCTGCCAAGTTCAACACTTTAAGAAGCCAGGATTCAAATAACCAAGTAAATGTTGTGGCACATGAGCCAAAGTAGATGCGCTTCATATCTTTCAGGGCTAGCTGAACCAAGCATAATAGAGAGCTAAGGAAAATCATTACTTTCTTAATGAGCTTAATTAAATTTTGAATTTATGAAACTATTATGGGTTGTAATTAAGTTACAATGAAGGCATACATGGAAGGCTAGAAGTAGCAAAATACATGTATGGATTTTGCTCAACATAAAAATCAAGGTTGATGAGTGATCACAATATATAAGTGAAGATTGTGATCACAATATATTTTCAACGGCAGTTAGCTTAGCCTTGAATTGAAATGGATGTCTTGCGTTTTTTTATAGACAATCTTAATGGGGGAAGAAGATGTTAGTTTCCCGGGTTAGAACCCGATACCTCCTGCTTGTATTCTTTTAGTGCACTCCTTTGGTATTTCTTAACTCACCAACCGAGCTACCTCGTGTAACATGTTTGGTGACAAAAATCAAAACAAATTCATAACAAAATAAGTAACCTGCTTGGTGACAAAAATCATAACAAAATAAGTAAAGTATGATGCTAAGTAGTGTGTTTTTGGATGCTTTAGTGTTCGCAATATTGTATTTTTTGTTGCTTTAGTGTTCGCAAAAAATCCAGCTATTCAAATATGCAAAATTTGTGTCTTTAGTGAAAAAAAACTAATTTCGTGACAAAATACGTAAAGTGTAATGCTAAACAGTGTGTTTTGAGATACTTATGTGTGCAAAAAAAAATTAACCATCCAAATACTCAAAGTTCATTCCTTGTTATCGATTTTTTTTTACGGTTAGAATACGCAAAGTTTGTTCATCGGTGCTCATTTGGTGAAAAATATAGTTTCAAAACAAAATATGTAAAGTGTGATGATAACTAGTGTGTTTTTTATGCTTTAGTGTTCGCAAAAATGTTCAACTATTCAAATATGCAAAATTTGTACTCAATAACCGATTTGGTAAAAAATATATAATTTTGTGACAAAATACGTAAAGTGTAATGCTAAGCACCGTGTTTTGGGTAATTTATGTTCGAAAAAAATTTAACTGTACAAATACTTAGAGTTGATTCCTCAATAACCGATTTGGTGGAAAAAAAAATCGTGACAAACATGTACACACTCTATTTTAGTTTAAGTTTGCAATCGCTTTTTTTTATTACATATTTTTTAATGCATACTTACCTTCAATTTAAACAATGTTTTCTCAGTTAGTCAAAGAACAACCTATTAACACTGCTAGATAATAAATGAAATAACTTAAATAATTAACTGTATGCCTTTTTAGTTTTTAGTATCCTTCCACTAGTTTCTCTCTTTTATTAACGTTGCTAACCCACCCTTTACTATACGTGTAACCCCCTTTTAACTATTCTTGTTAATAACTTTTGCTTTTTGCACCCTGCATCAACTTTTCCTATTTTTTTTGTATTATAGGTTGTAAAGAATGGTTGGAGATATGCTTAGGCTGAAGAGGCATGAAGGGTCTCCTAGCGTAGACAAGCAAATATTCATTTCGGTGAAAAGGGGAAAAACATAGATAAAAGAGCTATCATCTCCTAGCTCAAATTAGAAGGTATTTTATTTTTTATTTACATTTATTTCTAATTGATGCCATTCTGATTTTCATTTATAGATTTGAAAATATAAGACCTTCTAATTGCCCCTCTTTATTTATATTTTACCAGAAAATTTGAAATGGTTTCAAATATTTCGAAGTAAAATAGAAATAAAGATAAAAGAACTCTAATTTTGCCCTACTATATGAATTGTTTTTCTTAAAAAAATACATAATAAATGGTAAAAAGAGTTGACTAAAAACACAGTAAAGAAGGTCTGATGTGGATCTGAAGAATCGTTTGGTCAGAAGGACTGATCGATGCCTTTTCAATTGTTGGCAAAATGAACTGAAGATCTGATTTGGAATCGACGCTTGGCGCGTTGATTGGAACTGAACTGAAGGGCTGTATGGGCCTAATGGACCGCAACCAGCTATGGTACTAGTACATTGGTCTGAGGGTGACCTACGACGAGTGGTTTTTTAACTTTTCAAATCTAACTTTTCTAAGGAATGATCAACGTGATTTGTGATACCAAGAGGTAAACATTTAAAATTGATCATTCCTTAAAAAAGTTAGATTTGATGATTTGACTTTGGATACCGCAAGTCTTTCTTAGATCAGTCATCCAATACTCATGACTTGTTGGGTTTTTAATTCGTTTCTTAAATATGAAAAACCCAACAAGTCAAAGAATGAACTTACTTAAGCCTTTAATAAATCTAATAAATCCTTTTTTTAAAGGAATAAAAATAATAAAATTAATTACTTAAAATGGAACTATAATTTTGAATTTCCAGATCAAACCTGTTTACAGAAATTTGCCAAAAAAAAAACTTTTTACACAACCGTAGAAAAGAAAACTAATTAAAGCAACCTTGTTCTACAAGTACTCTCGAAGGTGAGTGTCCAGCACCGTAGGTGAGCTGAAGCACAGACAGAGAGAACAAGAGGCATTTGTTCGAGCTTCGCACTGATTCCTAGAGGGTCGTTGTGCGCTTCTTTTGAAGATCGCTTCCCAATATAGTCTTGGTGTTTTGGGGTTAACTGGTTTTGAAATTGAAAGCGAGTTGCTGGGTAAAAATTGGTACTTGGTCGTTCAAGCATCGGTAGATTCCGAAGGGAGATTCTTGGATATTTCAGCTGGGTTGCTTGCCTTCACTCCTTTCTTCCTTCTGAAACCTGCAGTGTATGTTTCTCTCAAGCTCATTGCTTTCCACTATATCATTCTGATGCTGCATTATGTTTTTACTTTGCCGCTAAGTATTGTTATTGTTAACCATGCATGTTGCACATCAATTGTTGTTACTATTGCCCATGGTTAATTTTTCCTTTACCTTTTTTTTTTGGTATCGAATTTTTCCTTTATCTTTTGTCTCAGTTTTGTTTACTCTGACTACCACCGACCATCACTCTGACCACCACTCCAACCACCGAAAACCACTAATTTAAACAGTATCGGTCACCATCAACAGCTACCTCTTTAACCACTACTCAGACCACTTGAGATCACCACTCTGTCCACCACTAGTCACCGGACTGCCAATATGACCACCACCAGTCACCACTATTAACTTATAACTACCACTACAACCATGCCACCAACACCATCACCACCACTAACAAGCGTCTTTCGAGGACTACTACTTTCAACCATTATTATTAAATTATTACTAAATAAATACATTATATATTTGTAATATTTTAATTCTTTTTTAAACCTAATGTTATACATTATTTTGATTAAGATAATTTTATAATGAATATTTACTTTTATGTTAATGTTTGAAACTGATTTAAAATTTTGAAAATTTGTTAACCAGAAACTGAATTTGATTTCTGAAATTTTTAAAACTCAAAACAGAAACTGATTTTGGTTTTTGAAAATTTTAAAACAGAAAGTAGAAAACCACCCTAAAAGGGCCTTAATTTTTTACTTTTCAATTTTATGAATAGTTAATAGTTTCTCACAAAAAATTTAGAAAAATTCGGGTTAGTCATGATATTAACAACATTCGTAATTAGCATAAAATCATATTTATCTTGGTTTTTACAACTTAATACTCCCTCCGTTTCAAAACTTTGGTCCTTTTGGAGTGTTTCACACAAATTAAGAAACATAAATTTTCAATACCTACTGACTAAAGCACCATTTGTAGCATTAAATGGGTTCATATTGTAAAGAGTGACAATTAATTAAAGATAAAGGGTACACTTGGAAATATTAGGTAAATTGTACATTAGTATCTTAAAAGTACCAAAGTTTTGGAACAAAAAATAGACCAAAAGGATCAAAGTTTAGGAACGGAGGGAGTATCAATTAAAACCCTAAAATTTACAACTTATAATTGGTTGGGTCACTAATAGAACCAAATATTAGGGATCAATTAAGTTATAAAAATTTGGGACTTAGTTGATATTAAGTTGTAAAACTTAGTGATTAAACATGACATTGAGAATTTTAGGCATTCAACTAAATAATGTTTGGAGCTATCATAGATTAATTAGAAATATTATTAATGTCTTTTTTTTGAACAAAAAAAATATTAATGTCAAAAGCTGAATTAAATTTTTCTTAAATTTGAGGAGATAAATTTGCTATTAAGTTTGTGCCACCAAAAAAAAAATTGCTATTAAGTTTGTAATTAAAGTTTAAATCATCTATATACACAACTTTAAATAAAATGATATGTTACGCAGCCAATGGAAGTTTTTTTTTTTGTCTTTTCTCCATAAGCAATCACTTAGGATCTGTTTGGTTGGAACGAAAGAGAAAGGGAAGAGAGAATTAGAGAAGAGAGAATGACCTTCTATTGTTTGGTTGAAGCGAGAGAGAAATGGAAGAGAGAAAGAGAGAAGAGAGAATGACTTTTTATTGCACTAAAAGTGTGTTTGTTTGAGGTAAAAAAAGGAAGAGAGACTAAGGGAGGAGAGAAAGAGAGAAGAGAGTGTACCAAACAATAGAAACTCTTCCCTCTTTTTCTTCAACGACCCTTAGTTTCGAAAAGATTGGTAAGTTGAACATAAATTTCATCGTAATTCTTTATTGAAATTGATGGTTTTCTTTGACTTTACGTGAGTGGTTTCTCTATGATAGGTGTAATCATAATATATTCCATTCTTTATACAACAATTCTTGTCTTCTTACCATTCTCCCTCTGTTTTCAAATACTCCCGGTCCTTATTATAAGAAAATTTTTAAAGTTCATTTTGGTCCCAAATATAAGAAACTATTTCAGTTTTTAGTGTATATTTATTGTTTGAATACTAATTTTACCCTTATTGAATACTTTGTCTTTTCAATTTTCAAAGTGAGTGGGAGTAGTGCACATAATGTCTTGAGAGTTGAGTGGAGGGTATTTTAGAGACTTAATTTAAAAAAGATAAGAATTAAATGAGCTTCTTGGTAGTGATAATTTTTGTATTTTCTTCTTATAATAAGGACCGAAGGGAGTATAAGCAAATATACCCACTTTTTTGTTATTAAATATAAGCAAGTCAAAGCTTTTTTCCACTTAATACGTCAACTTAACCCCTATTTATTTGCTATTACCAATGCATGAAACTTTTTTGCGTCAAAAAAAAAATGCATAAAACTTTTTATTACACTACTTTTACTTTTACCAATGCAAGAATAGTAAGGGTATTATAGGAATACTTCTTCTTCTTCTTCTTCTTCAAACTTTTCTTAAAAAATGTGTTTAGTCGCTATTTGCTTATAATCGAAAACAGAGAGAGTACAATTTTGAAAAAGAAAATATCATAAAAAATGTTGCATACAAGATTTTTGAAGAGAAATATTTAATATGAACGTAAAAATAGAAATACAAAAATAAATTATTTGTGCTTATATATAGGGTGTTGGCCAGCGAAATGATTAAGAGCCCAAGTAGCGAGCGCAGATTAATCATTCATTGACAGTGTTGAGACACTGCGTGGGTTGCCCGCGAGGGTCCGATACCAATATATATATATATATATATATATATATATATTAAAATAAAAGATAACTGATATTTTGTTTATATATCAAAATATTAATAGAAATTAGAATTTTAATATATAAATATTTATTATTAAGTTGATACAGACAAGATTGATTGGCGGAATAATGGGTACAACGGAAAAGTAAAGAAATCCCCAACTAGTCAAGGGTGAAACCTTTAATAAAAATAATAAAATAAAGAATTTACTAAAAATGGAATTAAAGTTTTTAAATTCCATGTCAAACCTGTGGACAGAAACTTGCCAAAAATGGCCTTTTCACAAAATATTCTACTAAAGTGGAAGAGGAAAAGACAAAGTGCATAACCAACCTTGTTTGTTCTAAAAGTACTTTTTTTGAAGCTGTCCTGAAGCATAGCAGCAGAGAGAACAGAAACCATTCTTCTCACTCATCGCTTCATTTCACTTTGCTGCATTTTTTTTTTGACAAACTTTGCTGCATATTTCTATTTCCTACCCTTTACTAAAATGCTGCCACGTAATCAGAACAAAGGTTAAGAATGTAAATTTCATATTCTCTGCTTCCAAGTATACCGCTGTTACTGCCATCTTTGCTGTGACAAGACAAGTGTTTTAACCTTAAAACTGAAAAGCACCAACACATTAGATGACAAAGAAGAAACCACTTTTCTAAAATACTTTTTTGAAATCCCTCTCACAGCCACTGAGTGAAAAAGAAACCGCAGAGAAGAAAAGAAGAAAGCAACTGAAGGAAGAAGACAAAGAAGAAAAGCGACTGAGGGAAGAAGGAATAATAGGTAGAGCTGAAACTTGGTTCTTTCACATTTACTAACCCATTTCATCTTATTGTTGTTTGTTTCTTCTTCTACATGTAACTGAAACTTTGTTGTTTTCCACCACCGCGTATATAGGGGTGTATACAGCTAGTTTTAAAGAAAAAAATGTACTAGGTTTAGAATTTATTCTTTCTGTTTATGACTTTTTTTTTTTGGTGGTAATATAGGGATAAAGATGGTTGATAAAGAAATTGTGTTTATATCAAGTGATGAGGAAGTTGAAGAAGTTGGTCTATCTAGTGATGATGAAGTTGGTATACCGCTAGTTCCTGAAGAAAGCATAAGTTCTAGTGGACCAAGTACTTGTCATCATACTGATACAGCTGAGGCAGAGCTAGGCCATCACAGTGATACAGCTGAGGCGGAGCTAGGCCATCACAGTGATAGAGCTGAAGCGGAGCTAGGCCATCATAGTGATATTGCTGAAGCGGAGCCAGGCCATTATAGTGATACAGCTGAAGCGGAGCTAGGCCATTATAGTGATACAGCTGAACCAGAACTAGGTCATCATAGTGATATTGCTGAAGCGGAGCTAGGCCATAATAGTGATACAGCTGAAGCGGAGCTGGGATTTTTGCCTGTTAATGATACTGGCCTTTCTGGTTCACAAGCTCCCCTTTGCAGGAAGTTTTGGAAAGCTGGAAACTATGATAATGGGCTTCCTTCCAAATCTGTCACCGAACGTGGTAAGTTATGCCAACACTTTTTATAAAATTTAGACTTTTTTAAAAGGGTGTGTCAAAATCTTAAACCGTAAGTCTGCAAATAAAATGTGACTGAGGGAGTAGTATGGTTTACTTCTGTTATATTAATAGAATGCTGATTACTAACATTTCTTTTCCAGGTGAATGTCATAGGGGTTATTTAATTTGTAGATCTCGTATGTTTTGTGTTAAGCTTGTAACTTGTAGGTTCCAATGTGTTTGTACTTTCTGGACTCATTATCTGTGCTTTTTTTTTTATTTTTTATGATAGATGCTGCAAATAGCAATCTTCATGTTCACCCCTTGTTCCTTCATTCAAATGCAACTTCACATAAGTGGGTATTTGGTGGTATGTGTAAAGCTCTTTTTGAATTTATCTCTTCTGAATGATTCTTCTAGATGCCTTACCTTTGTGGTTCTCTTCATGAGTTGGTATTTACCTCTGCTATTCTGTTTGCAGCCATAGCTGAGCTTCTTGATAATGCATTGGATGAGGTGATTTTTCTTAAGTTTGAACTATGAAAATTTATTCATTTGGGTTGTTTCCCTAGCCTAAAGTTACTTCTTTTTTTTTTTGTCTTCTTGGCATTGCATTTTACACAGATCAAAATTGAAATATATGAACTGCAATAACTATAATAATGTATTCTTAATAGGGGAAGGGGGATAAATCTAAGCAGGCACCACAAGGGGCTACTTATGTTATGGTGGATAGAATTTCAAATCTCAAGGATGGAAGTCCAGCATTGTTGATTCAAGGTATATTGCTTATACTAATACTCAATTATAGGAAGTTGATAGTTTCTAAACACTTTGGTGATATATATTAGTTGTTTTGCTCTTGTGCTGACACTTGGAAATCAGACAATGGTAGTGGAATGGATCCAGAAGCAATGCGCCGTTTTATGAGTTTTGGATTTTCAGATAAGAAGTCAAATCTTGCAATTGGACAGTGTAAGGACTATGATATTTTTAATTCAATTTTTTTGGCATTTCCTTTGATATTTATTTTTCAATTTGGCTTTTCAGATGGAAATGGATTCAAGACAGGTAGTATGAGGCTGGGTGCAGATGCAATTGTATTCAGCTGCCACCAGAATGATACGTATGTGTTCAAAAATGAAAGTTTGACGTACCTTTATGTTAATCTCCCTCAGGTCCGGTATATAAGAGTAAAATGCAGTTTAAGGTTCGTTGAATAACTAATGTATCTGATTTATATTATAGACCATAACATGAGTTATTCAATGGGACCTAAAAGTACATTTTTCTCTTATATATGGGACCAAAGGAGTAGTTTGTTTGGGCATTTTGTTACCTACTAATATATTGACATAATGCGGCTACTTTAATTTGCATATTGAAATTGAAAGGTTTTTAAATTTTATCTTTCTTTCTCTGAAGGCCACAGCCTTAGAAGTTACTCTTCAATTCTATGTGTTGATTAGGGTATATACTACAAGCATTGGACTTCTGTCTTATACATACTTGACACTGGCACAGCTTGACAGAATTATAGTACCCATGGTGAGTAGTATTTTCCATTTTTACTACTTTCAGTTCTATTTAAGTGCATTGATTATAATACTAACTAAATTATGGTAGATTATGCTGAGCATTATTTCCAGCATTTTTCCTGTCATGTCAACTATAATGATATTGTGAAGCATTGCTTGTACCCTCCTTCTGACGATCACCTTATTATATAATATGATGAAGGTTTTTATTGATGCAACTAGGTGATAATGTTTATTTCAGGTAAATTATAAGTGTGATACATCTACTGGACACTTGGAAATACTAAATGGCGAAGAACATTTTACATCTAATTTGTCCTTGATGCTGAAGTGGTCTCCATTTCAATCAGAAGAAGAGCTTATAAAACAAGTTAGCTTTATGAATTTTTCCTATCATTGATAGTAATTAAATGCTTCTTTCCAAATATATTGAATGATTATTATACTTTGAATTTTTCAGTTTCATCGGCACCTACCTAATTTGGTTTATAATGTTTATTACCATCTAAGCAATCTACACAGATTGCTCCAAAGATTCTATATAATTCTCTTTTAACATTTCTTCATTCTTTGGCAGTCCACTGACATTGGATATCATGGTACTAAAATTATTATATTCAATTTATGGTTCAATGATGATGAAAATTTGGAACTAGATTTTGACACAGATCCGGAGGTTGTACTTTTATGTGTTATTGGTTTTACTTTTCTTATTATCTATCTATTATAAAATCATGCTTTCATTAATTATACGGAACTTATGATATTTTGGTTGCAGGATATTCGTATTGCTACAGATACCAAAAACATTGATACAACTCGTGGCAAGAAGATATTAAATGAGAAGCACATTGCTAACCGGTTTCAGTATTCCTTACGTGTATGCTTGATTTAGAATATTATATGTATAAAATAAAAGTCTGATTTTCTCAAGAAGACTTATAACATTCTCATGTTCAACAGGATTACTTGTCCATACTGTACTTGCGAATGCCAGAAAGTTTTAGAATCATACTGCGTGGGCAAGTTGTGAAGCTACATAACATAGCAGATGATCTTAAATATACTGAGATTATCAAGTATAGACCACATAGTGCTGGTTTAGAAAAGGTTTTTGTCTAACTGTTGACTTTTTTTTACTGTATTTGTAAGAGCATGGTCATATGAATGGTTTATTTCTAAGAGCATGCCAGATTCTTTGTTGATATTAGTAATTAGTGTTTCAAATCTTAAAGACTAATTAAGTGTTTCAAATCTTAAAAACTAATTAAGTGTTTCAAATCTGCTTATCAAAAAAAAAAGTGTTTCAAATCCTAAAGACTAATCAATGCTAGCTATAATTTGATCTGGTTTTTCCGTATTTTTGAATCAACTGTGCAGGTGAATGTTTACACAACAATTGGATTTCTTAAGGAAGCTCCTAAAGTAAACATACACGGATTCAATATATATCACAAAAATCGACTGATACTGGTAATCATTATAATTATGCAAATAAATAAGAAGGGAAATTTCATTCATTCTCCGTGTCCTAGGAAAATTGGCAACATTGCTATTAAATGTGCATGCATTTCTTGATCTATTGCTAATTTTGAATTTGCAGCCCTTTTGGCCGGTTGTGAGCTATTTGAAAAATCGGGGTGGAGGAGTTGTTGGTAAGCAGCAACTTCATATTATTATGTAACAATATTCAGTCCTGTTTGACTTCTGAATCTTAGAAATATCATGGACTTAAAGAGGATTGTAACTCTTGTGTCAGGAATCTTGGAAGCAGATTTTATTGAGCCAACTCATAATAAGCAAGATTTTGAAAGAACTTCCCTGTTTCAAAAGCTTGAAATAGGACTGAAAGACATGACATTGGAATACTGGTATTGTATTTTTTCCAAAAATATTTAGTTTTGCTTGTCTGCTATCTTTTCTTCTTCCGGATTTTCTCTGATTTTGAAACAAGAGTTTGACTATTTTGCAGGGATCTTCATTGTCATCTGATTGGGTATCAGAAAAAATATCATAGAGATCCAGCTGAGCAAAGTAACTTGGGTGAGAAGCTAGATTCTTTTACCAGTAGCTTAATCAATCATATATCGAACTAACCATTTCTCTGCGTGGTTCAGCATCTCTTGCTAAGAGGAAAAGAGACAGATTAACCGACCATCGTAAAATGAAAACGCAAGGAAAGGAAAAGAATCTACGAGGTCGTGGTTGCAATCAGGAGGTACAAGTGTTTACTAGTTTTTCTGTCTGTGATGTGGAAACTGAACATAGTTTGTTAATTTGTCTCCATGCATATTATTTGAACCTTTTAGCTTTGTTCTCAGTCAATGTAAATCATTGGAAAATGTTTTAGTTTTAATTCAACCTTGTTATTTTTTGGTAGACTACGGCATCTTCTGCAGACCAGTTTGTAAACAAACAAGTATTGAACTTACTGGAAGCAAAGAAGAATCTCAATGCACGGTAAGTATACTTGTAACTGTTTAGTCACAGTCAATATTTGATTTCACATCACATATGGGAAGCAAAGATCTTATTTATCCTCTCTTTTTCTCCTTACAGATTGGCTGGATATGAAAAGTCAGAGGAGGATCTTAATCTCGAGGTAATTGTTGTACAAAGAAACAATGTTATTTTATTACTTTGTATATTTGTTTTAGATTGGAGGCATAAGCTTTTCATAAAATTGCATCAGAAAATAGAGTGTTAGGCACTTTTGAGTGATGAGTTAAAGAGGATATGATTGTGCAGGTGATGGAGCTTAGAAGTAAAATTGAAGAAGCTAAGTTGGAGTATAGTAGACTTTTGGAAGAAGCACGGTCCCTGGATTTGCGTGTTTAGACTAGTTGTTTGGAATGGAATGATGCTGTTTTGTTGTATACCCATTTGTCTATATATAAATGTGAGCAGAAGAGAGCTTTAGATCTCTCATACAAAATCTCAGTGGTTATGAACTAGGTAACTGCTCAAAATTACTCAAGGTTGTTGAGTGATCACAATAAGTGAAGATTGTGGTCATGAAACTGCTTATATACAGTTCATTCTTTTACTTGTGAAGCAGGAGTAGCAAAGAGGAAACTCAGGTTGTGCATAGTCCTTGCAACTCGTTAATATTTTTTTGATAACAATGCAACTTGTTAATATATTACAATTGTTTCTTAAAAAAAATCCTTATTAATAATTTTTTTGATTTTGTCAATGTCAGTTGGCTTAGGCTTGAGTTGAAATGGGTGTCTTACGTTGATTTGTAATAGACATTTGTTTTTAGGTCATGTACTAGTAATTTACCCGTGCATCTGCACGGGTGTCATTATATTTGTTATAATTTGTTATGTAATAAAAGAAAAAGATAGAAGTGGATGAAAAATATTATATTTCAAGTTGTTTAAAAAACAAGTTGCAGAAAGTTTAAAAAAAGTCACTATCTTCTTAAAATCTTATAAATGGAGTAAAAAAAATAAAAAAAGATTATATAGCTCACCAAAAAAAAGATTATATATTGCTTTGATTAATTGTTTCTTGGTTGATTAACAAAATCTACCGTTTTTTCCAGTGGAACTCAAAAGCAAAATATAAAAAGAATTTATAAATTTAGAGAGTCGATCAAGTTATACACTAAAATAAGTAGCAACAGTTATAAAATAAAAGATCAAATTATAACGGTAAAAATGATATTTTCCCGTTGAAATTGCTTAATAGCAATGAATCTGTAGCAACAACGGATTATCTTCATTTATATAAAATAAAGATATTATAAAGACAAAATATAAAAGAAAATTATAGTGGTAACAAAAATTATAAAAGAAAAAAGTTTTGAGAGGCAAACATTTATTTATGAATAAGGAAAAAATATTAAATCTAAATTAGCATAAAAAGAATTTATAAATTAAGAGAGTCGATAAAATTATACAATAATAAAATACTTAGCAGATACAAAAGTTATAAAATAAGAGATAAAATAGTAGTAGGTCGGTGCTCCCGGGTACCAACAACACCGTTGTTCCAATGACTTAATCTACCCAGGGACACAGGGTCAACTCGGTGCTCCTGGGTTTGATTCCCGCAGTGGACAAACTCGGTGTTGGCTAGTGCGAAATTTGATCCTAAGAAGGTTTTGAGTGAGAAACATTTTTTTTGAATGAGAAAACAATTATAACTCTAAATTACTATAAAAAGAATTTATAAATTAAGAGAGTCAGTAATGTTATACAATTTTACTCTGACAATTTTTTGATAAGACAAATTGGAATTACAATTTTTGGGACAAATAAGTCTCTGACATTGTCCCCGTAATGTTATACTCCTTTTGTCAGGGATTAATTTGGCCCCGTTTTGAAATTGTCAGAGAATAAAATGTGCATTTACTCAAAAAAAAATAAACAAATACAAAATTTATAACATAAGAAATAAAATAGCAGATTAAATTATAGTAGTAAGAAATTATAGCTTATCAATAATGATTTTTTAACAACAAAATATATTCATTTATATCAAAAAAATATTAAAAAGGCAAAATATCAAAGATAATATTTTTTTTTTGACCGAGACCAGGGTATTAACAACCGAACGTAGTGACTAATCCTCTCGCTGGATTGGAGACACCTCGAAGGGTGGGAACAAAAATTATAGTGGTAACAAAAATTATAAAAGAAGAAAGTTTTGAGTAACAAATATTTATTTATGAATAGATAAACATGAAAGTGTTAATGGATTTGAGAGGGAAAAATTAAAATTTTGAGGAGATAAAGGAAAAGAAATAAAGAAAAGAGAGAGAAGATGAGAGAGAGTACGTTGGAGAGAGAGAGAGAGAGAGAGAGAGAGAGAGAGAGAAGAGAGAAAAATAAAGGAAAAGAGAGTGAAAACGTTGGTGAGAGAGAAAAGAGAAGAGATAGTGGGAGAGAGGTGACATAAGAGAGAGAGGAGGTGGCATAAGAGAGAGAAAAAATAGGATAAAAAGTATTTTGTCTTTTAGTAACACATTTACATTTTTATCCTCAATTATTTTAGGTGTCACTTTTTCTAAATGGACAAATAAGTATTTTCATATGTGGTTAAGTTGTATAAATCTATAGTAGATAGTAAATATGTGTAATCTCATATTTATTTAACCTTATAATGGCTACTTTTTTTTTCCTTCAAAACTTTGTTATAAAATATGTATAATTCCTACATTTGTTGAGATTTGATTGATGCATGTGAACGTCGAATTGTCTCAACCTTTTTATTAGTATTGCATAGAACTAGTAAAAAAGTAATGAATAGCAAAATAAAATAATAAAAATAATTAATTACAATTTTGCTCCCTTTATTTTTAGCTTTGCAATTTTAGGCTCTTTGACAATGTCAATGAGTCGGTTTATAATGAATAGTTTATAGTGGACCGTCTGTTACTACTACTTTAACACTTCTCACTAACTTAAAGCATTCTTTCAAAGGCTATTTGAGGTAGTGTATGAACTTATGGCTTATAGCATTTCATTTTTAACTCATTTTTACCCTTATAACTTTAATTGAATTCCTAACTTATCCCATTAAATAACTATCCTCTCTAATTTTTAAGTATTAATTTAAATGTTTATTTATGTCATTTTATATTTATATAAGCTAGTTGAATGGCTAGTTTTACCAAACATTTAAATTTAATTAACTAGTTTACCTACTATTAGCTATTCGCTACCAACTCATCTGTTATAAGCTAGTTTATCTTCTATTCGCTAATTTATCTGCTATCGGGTACTTTTTACTAAACAAAGCCTTAGTTTTAAGATTTGATTACCGATTTTAACTAGCAGATGATGAATTACAAATTTAAATGTGTTTGAAAAGCACTAGCGTTTAATGTTTTGGTGGTAGTGTTTAGTAGGGATAGCAAAACGGGCTAGCGCCCCCCGTCCCGCCGTGAGCCCGCCAAGAAGTTGGTGGAGCGGGGCAGCCTGCGAAAGGATAGCAGCTTGAGAAGTTGTGCCCGCCCCGACCTGGGTGGGTTGGCGGGCTAGTCCACCATTAAAATTAGTAAATAAAAAATTTATTTAATGCATACTTTTTTGGAATAAAAATAGGCAGGTTGGGAGGTTTGCCCGCCTAAGCCCGCCAAAAGGATTAAAAAATACTTAGAAATAGCTAAAAACAAGGGGGGAAAGTTAAAAATAAACAATTAAAGTTGGCGGGCCGGCCCCTGTCATTGGCGCCCCAAGTTGGCAGGCTAAGCAGGGCAGACTACGATGGGTTGGTGGTATAGCTGGCAAAATGGGCTATTCGGCCCATATTGGGCCGACCCACATCGGGCTCGGGATTTTAAGCGTCAGGCCAAAAGTTCGGGTTGAAATTCAGGCTCAACCTAATGGCCCATGTCCAATCGTATGTGGGCTACTGGCTTTCGGGTTAGCTCATGTGATGCGCAATTTTTTAGCAACACTGTACTGTAATTATAAAAAAACTGAACACGTTTCAATTTTTAAGTACCGCATTCTGGAAAAAGGCATATTTCAATTTAAATAATGGCTACTGCAAATCTAGAAGAAGGCATTCAACACTGTTTTATTTATCTGTCAAAAAAGCATTGATTTTATTTGGAATTTAAATCCAATTCTCTGTTCGAGGATACACGAAGTTCATGCAAGGAGAACGAAAGTTTTCTTTAAATGCTAACGTTGCATTATATAACAATTAAGCCTATTATAAAATTTTGTAACCAAATAAATATCGAGGGAAAGTACAAACTTTAGTACGTGGCTTGGCTTTTTTAATACGGTTGGGGCTCATCTTTCCGTGTGGGCTATCCCGATACGGGCTCGAGCTTTTCAAAAACAAGCTAAAAAGGTTGGATGTAAAAATGGGTTTAATTTCTTCGGCCAAAACCCTATACTTTTGAGGGCAAGTCTGGCCCGGGCAGTGGGCTCGGCCCATTTTGCTAGCTCTAGTTGGAGGAGTGAAAGCACCACCAACCCAACCCGCCATTTTTTCGAGGGCTAGCAGCCGTCTTGCGCGGACCAAACTTGTTTTGCCATCCCTAGTGTTTAGCATTCTTTCAAACACTAATTCAAGTAGCTTTTTATTTGTTTTTGACATAAGTAATGGCATAAAGTGTTTTACCTTTTTTGTCATTTTTACTATCGCTTTTAATTAAACTTCTTCTCTATTCTCAGTATAATAAACTAAAATCCTTTTAAATCCCCAATTTTGCATGCATTTCCGTAGTACAGTCGTTCGTCTATCATTATATGTCCATTATTATATGCAAGATGGTATGTTTATTTAACTATTCTCTTATGTAGTTATATATTTAATATTTTAACTAATACAAAATATTTTTGTAGGAATTGGTAAATAAAAAATTAGACAATAGAGTAAAGTTTTTAAAATTTTTAACTTCTAAATATTTCAATATCTAGCTTGATTACATAAATTTATAGCAATAATAATTCATAAACATTTTTGTCATATTTTATATTAATTGGATATGTTCTTTTATGTCGTTTTATATTTATCCTTTTGTTTGAGTGCTAGTTTTATTAAACTCGTCATTTGTTATCCGATATCCGTTATTCTTTTTGTGAGTAAATACTACTATTTAATGAAAGATTAACACATTAAATATTATTAAATGAATTAAATGAGACATTAATTAAATGAGACACTTTTTGACAAAATTTAAATGTTTAAATGAGACACTTTTTGACAAAATTTAAATGAGACATTTTTCCGATAAAATTTTATTTTTGAAAAAATTAAATGTGACATTAATACTAATTAAATAATATCACTTGACTTAAATGAGTGTTTTATAACTTTGAATAGTATTTTATATAAGCTCTTCTTTTCACGTTTCATTTTACATTAAACAATTAATTGTAAAATTGAGAAATAAATAATTAATGTAATCCTTAAATGTACAAAAAAAATGTAATCTTTAAATATGTACTTTTTGTTGAGGGATTTCCGACTTCGCTTTGGTCTCCTCATGAAAAAGGTTCTGATTAATTTGAGATTTGGCCGGGAGATAAATAAACCACATAGCTTTAATTTATTTCTTTGTCAGGAATTGTACCCAGATACTATATAAATGATAAATAAAAAGAAACATTTCTTTTTAAATGAAGTAAAAGTAACTAACAAACATAAACAATTAATGTTTATGACAAAAACTCTAAAAAAAGGAGAACAACACGAAAACCACGCATCATATGTCTCGTAATAATTAATGTTTATGACAAAAACTCTAACTAGTCACATCTAATAGAGCTGACGTGGTCGTGACGAAGCCTACGCATCATATGTCTCATAACAATTTGGTCATTTAAGACCATATAATAATATGCTCCTTTTAACATAAATGGAAAAGAAGATGAACAATTTTTTTTATTTTTAATTGGAAATGCCAAATTGTTACATGACAATAGTCTTAAATGACAAAATTCTCACCAGATAGATGGCACGTAAACTCCGGTATGACCACGTCAGCTCTATTTGTGCCAACTTGGGTTTTTTTTGTAACGAAAAATGAAAAAGACTAACAACCACGTATTATGTAACTTAAATGATCTAAGTAGTACGAAAAAAATTAAAAACTAACTTGTTACAATTAAATAACTTAAAGGACTTCTAGTATAATTTTGTCTATTTATAAATGTCAATATTTAAAAAAATGAATAGATAGGCACAATACTTTGACTGTGGAATGATGGGTGTATAATGGAAAAGAAAATAATAAAACTAATAAAATTAAATACCAAAAATGGAGTTGCAATTTTGAAATTCAGAGTCAAACCCATTTACAGAAATTGAAATTTGCCAAAAGAAGACTTTTTACGTAATGTTCTTAAATGGTATAGGAAAAGACAAAAGTGCTTTTAAAACTAGCTTTCATTTTGTAATTAAGGCAAGGCAAACAACACCTTGTTCTACAAGTACTCTCTTCAAGTTCTCTGAAGCAGAGAGAATCAGCAGAACTGAAAGATTCACTCATTTCTTCCTTCATTGTAAGTCTCTCTCTCTCATGCTCATTGCATTCTTCTGCATCTTTCTACTTCCTCGTGTTTTTACTTCACCATTAAGCATTGTTTGTTTCTTCTTCCTCTTGTATTTCTTATTTCTGTAAATTCACTGGAATTCTAAAGAAGAAAAAACATACTAGGTCTAGAATTGGTTCTTTCTGTTTATGATTTTCATTGGTGATGCAGGGATAGAGATGGATGATAGAGAAATTGTGTATTTATCTAGTGATGATGGTGGAAAAGTTGGTGTTGATGAAAATGTAAGCTTTAGTGATCCAAGTACATGTCGTAGTGATACAGGTGCATCGGAGATAGGCTCTTTATCAGTTGATGACAATGGCATTTCTTCTTCACAAGCTCCCCTTTGTAGGAAGTTTTGGAAAGCTGGAAACTATGATAATGGGAATCATTCCAAAGCTGATACCCAACGTAATCGTTTCTTTTTTCAAATTAGTATAGTTTTCAAATTATTCATTCTGTCCGATTTGTTTGTTGCTTTAGCACAATGAATTTGTCTCAAATTGATGTTTTATATTTTTAATCGATTATTTAGGCTAAATTGCACTTTTGTCTTTTATCTTTGACCAAAATTTCAGTTTGATCCTTTATTTTTTTTTTGTCACTTTGGTTATTTATCTTTCATATCTGTGTTAGTTTGATCATTTATCTTTTGTTTTTCCTCGCTTTGGTTGTTTATCTTTCATATTTGTTTCAGTTTGGTCCTTTAAAACACAGAAAAATGAAGGACAAAACTGAAACAGATATAGTTTACTTCTATTTTATTAATAGAATGCTGATTACTAACAATTCTTTTCCAGGTGAATGTCATAGGGGTTATATAATTTTTATATCTCACTGACATGTGTGTTGAGCTTGTAGGTTGGAATAGTGTCTGTGCTTTCTGGACTCATTATGTGTGCTTTTTTATTATTATAGGTGCTGCAAATAACTATCTTCATGTCCACCCAATGTTCCTTCACTCAAATGCAACTTCACATAAGTGGGTATTTGGTGGTATGTGTAAAGCTCTATTTCAACTTATCTCTTATGAATACTTCTTCTAGAACCTAGATGCATTACCTTTGTGTTTCTCTTCATGAGTTGGTATTTACCTCTGTTATTTTGTTTGCAGCCATAGCTGAGCTTCTTGACAACGCATTTGATGAGGTGATTTTTCTTAAGTTTGAACTATGAAAATTTATAGGAATAAATATGATACATTCATTTTGGACTAGACTTTGATGTCAGCTTCATGTTTCCAATATTTCATTCTTTAAATACTATTGCATGTATTAGTGTTAAAACCTGATGTCGATCACTTCTACCATTGTGTGCTTTTGCTATTTTTGATCGTCATTTAATACTGTGCATGTCATTTTCTCATTTGTATTGCATTAATGGCTTTTGTTTATAAGATAGATCCAACAAGGGGCTACTTATGTTATGGTGGATAGAATTTCAAATCCGAAGGATGGAAGTCCAGCACTGTTGATTAAAGGTATATTGTGTATGCTAATAGTCAATTATAGGAACTGATAGTTTGTATTTTAAATTCCTACTTCTGTATCTTGTGTAGCATATTCTTACTTCTGAAACTTTGGTACCTACACATATGCTATATATGTATTATAAGTTGAGTATGGTGATTTAGTCATATGTTATAGTGGTTTTAATCTTGTTTTGACACTTGTCAATCAGACGATGGTAGTGGAATGGATCTAGATGCACTGCGCCGTTTTATGAGTTTTGGTTTTTCAGATAAGAAGTCAAACTTTGCAGTTGGACAGTGTAAGGGCGATATTCTTTATTCGAAGTCTTTGGCGTTTTCTTTATATTTATATTTCAATTTCAATTTGGCCTTGCAGATGGAAATGGATTCAAGACAGGTAGTATGAGACTGGGTGCAGATGCAATTGTATTCAGCTGCCACCAGAAAGATATGTATGTGTTCAAAAACAAAAGTTTCTCGTGCCTTTATGTTATAATAATATATGGTCTATATTATAGACCGTATGCGTCAGTTATTCAATGGACCTAAAGTACTTTTTTCTCTTATATATGGGATCTGAGGGAGTAGTTTGTTTGGGCAATTTGTTCCCTACTAATATATTGACATAACACCGCTACTTTAATTTGCATATTGAAATTGAAATTCTGCCTTATAAAATTGATCTTTCTGTCTATGAAGGCCACAGCCTGAGAAGTTACTCTTCCATTCTTTGTGTTGATCAGGGTATATACTTTAAGCATTGGACTTCTGTCTTATACATTCTTGACGCGAACACAGCTTGACAGAATAGTAGTACCCATGGTGAGTAGTAATTCCCATTTGTACTACTTTCAGTTGTATTTAAGTGCATTGATTATAATACTAAAGTTTCTTCTGGATGCTGGTTTTTACCAATAATGTAGTCTGGCAGCTGTACATAACTTAACCCATTCAAAGTTTGTTTATTTATGACTTAATGCCTTTAAAGTTTAGGTTTAAGTATCTAAATTCTGTTTTAATTAATTCATAAAAGTAACACTTTCATTTGAAAGTTAAAACCAAACTACCAGTGGGTTATGCTGAACCTTATTCCCAGCATTTTTCATTTCATGTCAACCATCACTTCTGATGATCACCTTATTATATAATATGATGAAGGTTCCTACTCTAATATTTTATTAATGATGATGTCATTTTCAGGTAAGTTATATTTATAATACTTCTGCTGGAAGCTGGGACATACTAAATGGCCAGGAGCATTTTACATCTAATTTGTCCTTGATGCTGAAGTGGTCTCCATTTCAATCAGAAGCAGAACTTATAGAACAAGTCAGCTTTATGAATTTTTCCTATTATTGATTGTACTTAGATGCTTCTTTCCAAACATATTGAATGATTATTATTCTTCAGTTTCATTGTTTGTTCTGGATACCATAACCTTGTTGTGTATGTCTTGTGCGGATAAATTATTTTCAATGATTGCCATTTTTTTCTCTTTGCCTTTTCTTTTTTCGTTGTCCTATATAATACAGCCTTACAACATGAACATATAATTTACTGTGGTGTTAGACATTTTCCCTCATCCATTCCTTAAAATATTTGTTGTATTTCAATGGGAGTTGGGACTGCAATTTATGACTGTAGAGGTTAAGTGGCAATTAATTTCCTTGCCATGTACGGAAACCAGAATATAGATATCCTTGATGATGCAGTGTATCCTAAGTCAGTAGAGTTGTCTTTTTGATTTAAATGGTATTCTCTCTGATGACTTCATATTCTGGTTATTTTTAGGGTTTAGCCATATAATCAATTTACAAAGTCTTCCTGTAGATTCTGTCTACTTTGTTTATTTTCTTACCATTCTACTGAGAGATGATAGTCAAAGATGAGGGCTAGTTGAATGATATCAAACATGATCAAATAAATCCTTGCCTAGTAACTAGTGTAACATATCAAGTTGGTTTATCATGTTAATTGCCATCTAAGTAAGCTATGCATATTGCTCCAAAGATTCTATATGCTTCTCTTTTTAATATTTCTTCACTCTTTGGCAGTTCAATGACGTTGGATATCATGGTACTAAAATTATTATCTTCAATTTATGGTTAAATGATGATGGGGATTTGGAACTAGACTTTGATGCAGATCCTGAGGTTGTATTTTCGTGTTATTGGTTTTACTTATTTTTTCTATCTATTATAAAATCACACTTTCATTAATTATACAGAACTTGTGATATTTTGGTTGCAGGATATTCGTATTGCTGGAGATATCAAAAAGATTGATACAACTCCTGGCAAGAAGAAACCAACTGAGCAACACATTGCTAGCCGGTTCCATTATTCCTTGCGTGTATGCTTGATTTAGAAAATTATATGTACAAAACAAAAGTCTGATTTTCTCAAGAAGACTATTATAACATTCTCATGTTCAACAGGATTACTTGTCTATACTGTACTTGCGGGTGCCGGAATGTTTTAGAATTATATTGCGCGGGCAAGTTGTGAAGCTACATAACATAGCAGATGATCTTAAATATACTGATATTATCTTGTATACACCACAAAGTGCTGGTTCAGAAGAGGTTTTTGTCTAACTGTTGATTTTTTTAATGCATTTTTACTTTGTAAAAATCATCTTGGCTATGTTATCAATATAAAATCATTTGAAAAGTTTAAGCTTTTAGAAGAGCTAGATATGCATATTATACTGACCAATTATCATAGAAGTTTAAGCTGATGTGTAAGTGCATCTGTGCATGAATGGTTTTACATCCAACATGCCTTCTCTTGCATGAGCCCATTGGAGTGGACTCATGTGGAGAATGCACAGGACTACTCTATTTCCTGCTGAACCTTTTTTTATCTAGAAGAATGAGTGTAGCAAGCAAAGACTGAAGTATTGAACCACATGGTCATATGAATGATTTTATTTCTAAATGCATGCACGATTCTTTGTTGATATTAGTAGTTAGTGTTTCAAATCTTAAAGACTAAGTAGTTGAACTTGAACCGAGGATTTAGTGCTAGCTATATTTTGATTTGGTTTTTCCTTTTTTTGAATTAACTGTGCAGGCAGTATTTGTGACAACAATTGGATTTCTTAAGGAAGCTCCTAAAGTCGACATACACGGCTTCAATATATATCACAAAAATCGGCTGATACTGGTAATTGTTGCTAACAGAGATCCCAAACATGAAAAGGTTCATTAAATAGATGATAACTCATTTATAATGAGTTGAAGATTAATGAAGGAAAAGTTCAAGTGAAACAATTAAAAATGGCTTTTATATGTAAATAATGAATAAGGGAAGTTTTGTTCTCCATCTCCTAGGGAAAGTGGGAACATCGCTATCAAAAGGAACTTGTTTGTCAAATTGCATTTATTGTATCATCAGACCTGCAAATGACATTTCTAAAGATTTTAATATATTTATTCTCTTTTAATGGAGCATAAATTTATCATGTGCATGCATTTCTTGATCTATTGCTAAATTTGTATTTGCAGCCATTTTGGCCGGTTGTGAGCTATTTGAAGAATAGGGGTGGAGGAGTTGTTGGTAAGCAGAAACTGCATATTATTTATAGCAATATTTAGTTCTGTTTGACTTCTGAATCTTAGAAATATTTTGGACTTAAAGAGGATTATAACTTTTGTGTCAGGAGTCTTGCGAGCAGATTTTATTGAGCCAACTCACAATAAGCAAGATTTTGAGAGAACTTCCCTGTTTCAAAAGCTTGAAATACGATTGAAAGAGATGACATGGGAATACTGGTATAATGTTTATGCTAGTGACTAGTGTTCTGTTCTGTTCATGCATTGCAAAAATATTTACTTTTGCTTGTCTGCTATATTTTCTTCTTTGGCATTTATTGATCTAACAAACTCTGAATGGAGAAAAAGAAATGATCTAGTTTCCTTTTCCATTAACTGCAAAAACTGATTTACAATATGTGCAAAATCCCTTATGTATCCAAGACTTATTGTACCAACTAACTCTAGTTGAACTAACTACATCTAACTAACTGCAGTAAAATAAATATAACATCAGTTGTGTGTACAAGAAGAGTTAAGTATAGTTGCATCATAAATAAACTAGAGTTAATAGCATTTTCTCTGATTTTGAAATAAGAGTTTGACTATTTTTTTTAATGCTGACTTGGATCTATATATAGACTATTAACACCACCCTTGCCAAAACATTGCAGGGATGGTCATTGTCATTTGATTGGGTATCAGAAAAAAGATTATAGTGATTCATCAGTGCAGCAATCTGTTATAGAAAAGCCAGTTGCATTGAACAACTGTTCTGTACCTGTACCAATATCTTTCACAAAAAACAGAACTGAGCAGAGTAACTTAGGTGAGAAGCTAGACTCTTTTACCAGTGGTTCAGCATCTCTTACTAAGAGGAGAAGACTTGAATTAACCGACCATCATAAGATTAAACCGCAAGGAAAGGACAAGAATGTAAAAGGTCCTGGTAGCAATCAAGAGGTACAAGTGTTTACTAGTTTTTCTGTATGTAATGTTGAAGCTGAACCTAGTTTGTTTGTCTCGTGCATTTTTTTTTTTGACTCATCCGATTCCATACATATTATTTGGGAAATGTTATTTGAACAAATAAGACGCCAAAATCGACACCAATGTTGTTAGTTAATGTGGTTCAGAATGTGGTTAATGAAGTGCTGAACTTCTTTAATGAACATATGTATGTATTGCAACTCATTAATCATCAACTAATTTTATTAAACATTAACTAGAATGTTATCAACCGCAAGTTGTAGGTGTTCAAATATAATCTACTACATGTATATTTATTTGATAGTGATTGAGTTACCACACCTAAAAATAGTGGTTTTCAAAATTGTGATTAATGAAATTTAGTTGATAGTTATGGAGTTGCGACACCTAAGTACATCTATTAACCAAATGACCCTTGATTTTCTCATCAACGGTTGGATTACTACTAGCTTTACTCTCTACTTGCTTTAGATGATCCAAATCCATTTTTTTGAGGCATACTTTTCTCTGAATGTCTTAATTATTCTCATCAATACAACTCAAACAACAATCATTGTTTTAGTAATTTTTATTTATTATCATTATCTATTAGCTTATCATTTTTTTTCTCTTGATGTATTGCATTTTAGTACTGTCATTATTGGGCATAGAGAATATTATTAATCCTCTCTTTAATGCTTGAAGTAGTATTCTAAAGTAACTACTCATTTAACAATTCTGTTGATATGGTTGATGATTGCCCTGGCCCTTGTAACTTTGTTCTCACTTCTCAGTCAATTTAAATCATTGGAAAGTGCTTTTTTTTATTCACCCTTCTTTTTTGGTAGACTACGGCATCCCTTGTAGACCAAGAAGTATTGAACTTACTGGAAGCAAACAAGAACCTCAATGCACGGTAAGTATACTTGTAGTTGTTTAGTCACAGTCAATATTTGATTTGATGGAATGTTAGTTATACAACTACTACTTGGATTGGCTTCATTTTCAGTCAACTATTGCTGCCTGACCCTGGCTACATGCATGTTTATTATTCTCTTTGTTCCTTGTCTCGTTTGGACTTTGTCAACATTTAATGGTTCTTGCTGCTTAATTATCACATCAGATATGGGAAGCAAAGATCTTATTTATCCTCTCTTTTTTTTTCCTTACAGATTGTCTGCATATGAAAAGACAGATGGGAAACTTAATCTCGAGGTAATTGTCGTATGGAGAAACAATGATTATTTTATTACTTTGTATAGCTTGAGGGCATATTGGCATAAGCTTTTCATAAAATTGCATCAGAAAATACAATGCTAGGCACTTTTGAGTTGTTAACTAAAGAGGATATGATTGTGCAGGTGACAGAGCTTAAAAGTAAAATTGAAGAAGCAAAGCTCGAGTATAATAGACTTTTGGAAGAAGCACTGTCCCTGGACTTGGGTTTAGACTAGTTGTTTGGAATGATGCTGTTTTGTTGTATACCCTTTTTGTCTATAAGTAAATGTGAGCCGAAACTAAGATCTGCATTTTGTTGTGCATGTAATAATGGAGACTGGAGAGCTATTTTTTGATGAGAAGTATGACTGTGAACTTTACTCTTTAACCTAGAAATAAAGCACATAAGCTCGAAATTGTCATGACGATTTTGTTTTCTGCTTGATTTTTCCATTTTCTTGATATTTCTCATCTTGATAAGCATCTTGAAGGGAAGAGCTTTGGATGAAGCCTAATGGTTTGTTCAGTATTTATCTCTTTGCTAATAAATAAACATTTAATTGAAAAATTTAAATCTACAAGGACTCTTTTAAATTGGAAAAAGATAACTGAACTGTAATCCCGTTTTGAATTGACAACTATTTATATTTAATGAATCTCAGCATTGGGTAATGTGCCAGTACTGTAACAGTTCCTCAAAGATCTTATATATTTGTATTTTCTATGGCTTCAGTTTTGAGATTAAAGAAGCAAGTTGTTGTGACTGAATTATGCTTTTGCTTATCTGGTGAAGGAATGAAGCCAAAGGAATTCATATTCCAGTACTCTCCCTTTCTTGTCTTTTGATCACTACAAATCCATTTACCTTCTTCCTCTTTCTTCTGACCATCTTCATTTGATATAGTAACTTTTCTCCAGTTACACCAGATTCTCAGCATCATAAACAACAGAACTAAGCATATTACTGTTGAAGTAAACACAATAGCTACAATGATAGCTGCCACTTGTGTATTTGATAGTTGCACCTTCCCACTTGCTGTTGATTCTGAACATGATGCTAATGGTGAACCACACAAATGCTTATTATTCAAGAATGAGCTTTGTGGGAAACCTTTAAAGGTTGAAGGAATCTGACCTTCAAGATGGTTATTTGATAGATTCAGCACATGTAGACTTGTTAGTTTACCAAGTGAAGAAGGAACTTTTCCTTCAAGTTGATTGAAAGAAAGGTCAAGTCTTTCTAACTTCATGAGGTTTCCTAGAGATGATGGAATTCCACCAGAGAAGTGATTTTTACTTAAGTCTAATATCACTTGCAATTCACTTAACCCTCCTAGCTCAACTGGTATAGTACCTGTAAGGTAGTTTTCTGAGAGCCTTAGCTCATAAAGTTTCTTGCATTGTTGAATTGTTGAAGGAATGAGGCCAGAGAGGCTATTGCTTTGTATGTTTAAGACATTTAGAGAAGTGAGTTTTCCTATCTCTCGAGGGATTTCAGCTGATAGATTGTTGTGATGGAGAGAAAGTTTGAGTAATTTTGAACAGTTACCAAGTTCATAAGGTACCTTTCCACTGAAGTTATTGTATGAGAGATCTAGTTCACCAAGTTCTTGGAATTTTCCCAACCACTGAGGTATTCTGCCACTCAATCTATTATTGCTCAGCAGAATGTGTTCTATTTTCTGAGAGTTTGAAAGTTGAGGTGGCAGATCTCCTGTAAAATTGTTATGTGATAAATCGAGAAAGTTAAGCTCAGTAAGTTGGCTAAATTCAGAAGGAATGGTTCCGGTAAGATTATTGTATCCGAGTCGAAGTCGGGCGAGGTTTCTGGAATTGGATAGAGTAGAAGGGATAGGGCCTGAGAAGCTGTTATTTGTCAAGTCCAGAAGAGTCAAAGAATTTGAAGCAGTGAGAGGAAAGAAACTTCCACTGAATTTATTGTGTGAAAAATTTATGATTTTGAGGTTTTTGAGAGAAGAAAGTGAGTGAGGGAGAGGTCCTTCAAATGAGTTATTGTAAAGGGTAATCTTATAAAGTTCAGAAAGGTAACCAAATGTAGGTGGAATTGAACCTGTCAATTTGTTATCTGCTAAGGCCAATATCTGAAGACTTTTGCAGTATCCCATGCTTGGTGGAATTGGACCAGACAAGTCATTCTGCCTCAAATGAAGAAGAACTAAGTTCTTCAGCTTACCTATAGTCTCTGGAATTGGACCTGTAAATTGATTTCCAAAGAAATCAACTTCTCTTAAGCTTGTACAGTTTGTGAACTCCCTTGGTATTAGTCCAGACATCTGGTTATCATAAAGGTAAATAGTGTTCAATCTCTGCAACCTTCCAATCTCCACTGGAATTTTACCTGTTAAGAAGTTACCAAATAGGAAAAGACCTTCCAAATTAGTAATGTTTCCAATTGTAGGAGGTAGTGATCCAACAAAGCTGTTGTTGTTGAGTACAAGATCTGTGAGGTTTTTCAGTTTGTCGATGCTGGATGGAAGTTCCCCTCCAAAGCTATTACCTGAAAGGTCCAATTGTTGAATTGAGTAGCAGTGGAGTAACTCCAAAGGAAAGTTTCCAGAGAACATATTTCTAGCCAAGAAAAGTTGCTGAAGCTTTGAACCTCTAAGGCAGAAATTTATTGGAATGCTACCTGTCAAAGCATTATCAGACAGAACTAAAGCTTCAAGATTCTGCAATTTGGTATTAAGAAGAGGTATTGATCCAGAAAGATTGTTTCTAGAAAAGTCTAGCTTCTGCAGCTGGGTGAGACTATTAAGCTCTGAAGGAATCTCTCCATTTAATTTATTTCCAAGCAAATTCAGATATGTCAAGTTAGAAAGATGACTCAAGGCTATAGGAATTGAACCAGATAGACTGTTATTTGCAATATTGAGAGTTTTCAATGATTTAAGGGACTCTATAGAAGATGGTATGTCTCCCTCAAGCATGTTATTTGATGCTGCAAAGTTTTGTAGCTCTTCACAGCCTTGAATCTCTTCAGGTATGGGGCCACTAAGACTGTTCATTTGTAAATCAAAGGATGTTAGATGCTTCAATTTACCAATCCCAATTGGTATACTTCCATTTAAGTGGCAGTAACCAAGACCCAAAACTGTCAATTCACTTAAGTTAGTGATGCTAGGTGTAATGCCACCTGTCAACATGTTGTCACCTATTCTAAGAACTTGCAACTTCTTCAAATTACCTATCTCTGAAGGAATACTGCCAGAGAGATAATTTGAGTAGAGTTGCAGAACTCTTAGATTTTGAAGCTTTCCAACCTCTGAAGGGATTGAGCCATTAAGTGAATTTGAAGACAAATCAAGTATTTGTAGAGAAATGAGATGACTTAATTCAACTGAAATGGAACCTGATATTCCTGAACCAGATAGATTCAAGCCTATAATATCTTTCTGATCAGCTCCACATGTTATTCCATTCCATTTGCAGACATGAGTAGTTGGAGACCAGTTGCTCATAGCTCCTAGTGGATCCACAAGTTTTGATTTAATCCTTAGAAGCAAGTTGGAGTCTGTTGTATCAGCATCACTTCCTAGAGTTGCAACAAAAGCAGTATCAAGTATGAACAATAACAGAAGGAAATGGCACAAACAATTGCAACTCATTGTAGAATGTTTTACTAACATGAGTTTCATTACCAAGGTTTAGACACAAAATCAAATGATTCAAAAGTTGTGCTCTAAAAAAGGGAAGTCTATTCCATTACTATTAAGAAAACTCAACTTTTGGAAGTGTAAAAAAAAAATTAATGTAACAGAAGAATGGGAAATAAAGGAAGACAGTGACGCAGATTAATGTTCTAGGATGATTTATGATATGGCTTTAAATAGTTATATTGTAGCAGCTCTACCTACTATGTTTAATAATATAGTTGACAATTAATGGTTCGGATATGGAATGTGTTATGTGGTGAATGAAAAACTTCAACTTATATATTTATCTTAAAAATATATGCCTTTCTACCTTATCAGTTTGTTTCACTTATTTTATTTGGTGCTTTTACACTCATTCTGTTTTAGGTAACAAGTTGAATATTTTAGGACTCTTTAGTAGCTTTTGTGTTAAGGGATTTATATGGAAAATAGATAACATGATAAGTTGTGTTCAATGAATTATAGAACAATAGAGACTATGAAAGGAAAGACAACTTCTAGTGCCTGAGAAAAATAGTGGCACGAGTTGGCCACTTTTGTTAGCCATAAATTTTGTTCACACTGCCCTTATACAAATCCATAGTATATTGAAATAAGCTTTTAGAAATTATTCAGATTTCATGAGAAAAAAATCTAAGTATGGTTTGACTTTACAAGAGTATCTATCATTTTACTAACTTTTAAAATTTGTCAACAACATTGGTACAAAAACATTATGGAAATATATGAATACTAGGATTTTGCTGCCAAGAATATTCAAGCATGAGATACGTGCACGGTGCAGCTGGAACACTGTCTATTATTTGCCGTGATATATATTCTTCAAGTTATCTCAAAGGGAAAACCAAGCGCCGTAAGATTTCAAGGGTGCATGATTATATATGAGAAAGTTAGTGAGTTTTTCCATGATGATAGATTGGAAAAATGCATATAACTTTCACACGTTTAGGCTTTCTCTCTTTCTAGATTTTACTTTTTTGTTTTTGTTTTATTTCCTGCCTTTATCAATTGGTGAAGCAGAGGACAATGTTAGGTGTGTCCCTTGTCATCTTCCATATGTGTGCATCTTCATTCTACGATCAAACTAATTAGAGGGTTAAGACATTTGTTTTTCTCAACCTAAACTACCTACTTCCATATTAATTATTAGAAGAAAACATAGAATAGTAAACAACCACATTAGTTTTGGTCAATTCTTGTGTTGACACACTAGCATTAGTTTTGGTGGAAAAAATGGACTAATTCTTTTTTATAGGCAAATGTTAGTTGTTAGTAATTAATTAAGGTGTGGGGGTATGTTAGTTTTCAGGATCTGAACCCTGGACTTCTTTCTTGGAACTCCTTTATGTCCCTTTGCTCACCAACTGAGCTACCTTCTTGGTACAAAAAAGTGTACTAGTTGAGAGAATAGACCTTACTAATAGCGGTCAATCATGTTCCCAAGAGACTAATTGTATGCAAAGTTATTGAATTAAAAGGCAATAGAGAAATGCTAACAACACTCTCTTTTAGACACTCTAACCAACGCTCACTCTAAGATTTGTTAAAATTCATGTGGTAGACTTGTAGAACTTGGACTCTAACCATTTAGGGGCTTGATTCCTGACCGGTGCATATGAAAAAACATATGGTGGGAGAGATAAACCCTTTAAATGAATCTCATACCTCGGTAAACAAAAAAAATCAGCAAGAGAGAGGGTTTTAATTCTTCATGTATGAAGTTAATGGAGTCAATACTAACCATGTGAGGTTTGGTGTATTAAGCATTAAAATTATGTTGCATCATCATCTTAATGAGGTTCAATAAAGAGACAATATTGGTGCAGTTTAATATTATTGAGATTCCTTATAAATAGAATCCAAAATGCACGAAGACAAAGTGCTACATATCTTATCTGCTGAATACTTAGCTTTCAGTAGTGACTTTATTATACCCCTCCGCTCCACACCACTCCACCCTTGTTTGTTTAGTCTCCCAGGATTCAAGCATAAGCAACCTACATTGGAAAATGTCCAGTTGAGTTGGGTTTGCTATGTCCCACTCATTCATGGCATTAGAAAAGGAAACACTAATTGTTGTACTCACCCAGCGTGGACCACTAAATTCACGCTTCTCTGCTCCAAAACCACTATGTGGTCACTATAAGACAAGTTGGGGTATCTGCATAGCTGCATGCTTCAAATTAATTGAGTCATGTCGCATAAATTTAAGTTCACATCATTGAAAATTTAAGCTCGGGGGTTGTACCTGCAATGACATTCACTCAAGTCAGCAGTAGGAAGTCATGTTACGTGTAACTGTCATGACACATTGTAGACTGTCTGCTCCGGCCAAGCTCTCACTGCCGTTGATAACAGTGGCGCACGGATCGCCAATGACCAGGTGGCGGAGCATGCGTCTCACCCAAGTAGTAGACTTACTCGTGTTGGGCCGCGCTCTGGCCCTAGCATCGAAATTGGGCCTCAGACGAGTCCAGAACAGGCTACAAGTGTCTAAAAATGAATTCTACAAGTCCAGGCCACCTAATCTGAGTTGAAGTCTACTTTGAAAATGAATTAAAAAGAATAAATGTCACGGGAAGATTAACTACCCTGGAATAATAAAAATGGACAAGATTGTGATATGTAAATTTTTTTAAGGTTATTGCAGAGATGAAGCCAAGGGAGAAGGTACATTATTGACGAGACCACAACTAAAATAACATCAGGAAACAACAAGATTCTTCTTAGATAAATAGTAGTATAAGCGATCAAGAATCTGTGGTGGACTCGAGGACAAACCTATCGTTGAAAATGAAACTTCAAATAATTTCAAACATTCAGACCATTTTAATGGTGTGAAAATTTTGCTTCTGTCTTTCTTTTTTTAATTATTGTGCTATTGATGCAAAGTATCCACCAAATTTACTGGTGACTAATCTACGCTTGAAAACCTATCTAGCCACGTGTACCCGACTATCTTCATAAAAGATATTTTTCTTATAAAATTATAAATGTATTTTGAGAGACAAAAATAAACAAAATTTTTATATAATAAAGTCAAATGAAATTTCTATACAAAAAAAAGTCAAATGAAATTTTAACATTTGAGCTTTATTTTGTGCACTTAATTCTTTTCAAGAGCACTAAGAACACATTCTTCAATATCTATCTCTATAATTAGTTAGAGTTCATATAGATAACGCTCTCACCACTTGGGAGTGAGACCTATATGATTTAGTAAAATCTACCTAAATTCCAAACAATAATAAAAAGATTATTAAAAAAATCATGTTAGAAAATGTGTTTATAACAATTCTTAATTCTTTTTTCCTTTGTAAGTTATTACATCATTCGAAACAGAGTGGTTTGACTACGATAATGGTACATAACTACTACATATTGCCTCAGCATTGACTTTGATATACACTTCTTCTTTTTTGACAAAACTTTGATATACACTTCTACTATGATACGATTTGATACTTTAATAATATTTTGACCTTGTTATTGGCTTTTAAGCTGTATTATTATGTTGGATTTTTGGCATATTAGATGTTAGGAGGACAAATTTACTCACTTAACCAATTCGATCCTAATTAAATCCTAATCCTCTTTCATTTCCTACCCGAGTTTTTCTTTTTCCAATTTATTTTTCAATAATCAAACGGGAAATTGTAAAGTACAATTACAAGGTTTAAATATTTGTTTGGTCCAAAAGAGCTGTTACATGATTTACTCATCTTAGCCCCCACCTTGAATTAAGACACCTTACTCTTATTCTAAAATTTCATATAACAAAATGTTACATAGGTCTCACCATGCATGTTATTCAATTTTGTTCCTCTTTTCATATAGCAAAATTTGTTAAGAATTCTTTATGACATATCATGCATGTTATTCAAGTTTACAAGATTTCAAAAAGTTATACAATCACAATATGGATTATGGACTACAATATCTTGATTTTTGATGTCACCATTACTGCAAATGAGGTTGAATCGACTACATTTGACCGCAATTATCTACAATAAAATATATTAAATCATATGTATAAAATAATGAACAAACAAACTACAAAAAATGACTATTTACGGATGATCGGTTGAGATTTATGATTTGACCTTTCTTCGGAATCAACAAATTTTCAACCTTTCAAATTTATCGGGTGAACTACAGTAATGATGATTAACTTGTGATCAGTTGAATTGGGTTTTGTTCTTCATCTTGATCATTCGATTCTTCCTCTTTTTTTTTTTCAATTCCCCTTCCATGGCGATAGTCCCAGACCACATGAATTCTTTCTACCTCCATTCACTCTGATAATCCCGGCGAAGTTCTAGCCACTCATGCTCTTGCTTCCAATGGAGAAAATTACATTTCTTGGAAGCGTGCGATGATCTCGGCTCTTAGCTCCAAGAACAAGATTGGTTTCGTTGATGGAACGATTCTTCCTCTGGCGGAATTTGATCCTCAGTGTCCTCTAGTTACGATGTAATAACATCGCCGCCTCATGGATCCTCAACTCCGTTTGCAGGGAACTCGCCGTCAGCATCGTATATTCTTCCACCGCTCGTGACATTTGGCTTGATCTTGAAACAAGATTCAAGCAGCAGAATGGACCTCAAGTGCTCTAGTTTCGCCTGAATTTGTTAGTTGTACGCAAGTATTTTCATCTGTCAATGCGTACTACAATAAGCTCAAAACTCTTTGGGAGCAACTCAGCAAATTTGTCCCTCACAACAATTTTAACCGCGGTGGTGCTTTACCACTGTTGACTCACATCCACTCAGAGTACGTTCTTACCTTTGGATTGTATTGTTCAAGCCTCTGCTCAGCCCCTTGCTACTGCTTCTTCCGAGAAAGAACGCCCTATTTGTAGTCATTGTGGTCTCCTGGGTCATGTGAAGGACAAATGCTTCAAGCTCCATGGATACCCTCCGGTCACAAAAAGTTCAAAGGCACTACCAGCAATGTTCAATCTACTTCAAACACACCCTCACCTGAGCAATATCAGCAGATCATGACTTACATTCAAGTCCAGATGGACAATTCTTCTGTCACTGAGAGTGACAAACCATGTATTTTATGTATTAGAATCAATCTTTCTGTTCTTGATAATTTGCCTAAATCTTTCACTGTTGTCTGGTTGGTTGATTCTGGTGTCTCAACAGATATTTGCATTGATATTAAACTGCACATACACCAAATTTCCACACACCTTTGTCACCTTACCAAATAATCGAAAGGTTGGGGTTGTTGGCTTTGGTATTGTTGCCTTAAGCCCATTCTTTACAATCACTAATGTTTTGCACATTCCTGAGTTTACTGTGAACTTAATATTTGTTGGTGCATTGTTGTGCACTCGATCTTTTGATGTCTTTTTCATTAACAATTCATGCCTCATACAGGATCGTCCACACAAGAGGGTGATTGGAACATGTGATCTTATCAATGGTTTATTTCCTTTCGTTGCTTGTTTACCTCCACACACTGCACCAGATATAGATTTATCACTTTCTTGTAATTCTTTGCTATTAAGCACATTTGAAACATGTAATGTTGCTGTATATTTCACTGGCTTAACCAATTTGTGGCATGCCCATATGGGCCATTTGTCTGATTCTGTGTTGCAATCTCTTACTAATAAAGTTCCCTTTTCAATCAATGCAAAATATACTTCTGAAAATTGTAATGTATGCCCTCTAGCTAAACAAAAATGTTTATCCTTTCTTGCACATCACCCTGTTGGGACTAGAAATTGCTCATTCCCCCATGGAATATTGATGAGATCACGGCAAGTGTACCGGATCGTTGCTAATAATAGTACGGAAAGATCGAGTGTCGAACTCAGGGACTGCAGTTAATTATCACTTTAAGAATTTAACTTCTAAATTGAAAGCGGACTAATTAGGATTTGTTTGACAAGAAATTAAAGTGAAAAGCAATAGATATGTATTTTTGTGATTTTAAGTTAAGGATAACAAGAACACAAATGTGAATTTGTATGAATTAAAAAGCGTCGGGGACGAGCTTCAATTTACTTTACTCTTATATCTAACTAATCAAACTTGTTATTGAACTTATTTTATAAGCTATGATCAAATTGAATTATTCTAATCCTAATTCCTTAAGAGAACCTATAGTTCTAATGAAAATCCTTAATTCCTTAGGTGACCTTAACAAGAAATAAGCAGTAATAACAACAATGATCCTATGATTCTGAATACCAATGACTATTCCTAGCTAGAGATAAGCAGATTTCAATTCTCGAGCATATGTAACTCAAACTCCCATTCATAATCACATATCATAAATCATCCTAAGAGTGATCAAATCCTAGAAAGCATTAAGAACAGAGATTGAAACATAAATCACAACATTCATTCAAATAATAGAGGTTTAATTAAAAAACATAAGAGATTCATAAATTGTTGCTCATCCCCAACAACGGGAAGTTTAGCTAGACATAGAAATAGAGATAACTAGAGAAAAGATCAAACTAGAGGGAAAAGCTCACAACATTGATGCTCCAATGACTTGTTCCCAAGCGTGAATCATCAACGGAGGTCAATGGAGTGCGAATCCTTGCAGTCACAGTCTTCAGAGCGCAAAACGAGACTGTGCCCAATGATCAGAATGACCTAAAATTTGAGTTATGGGCTTAAATATGAGTTGAGTAAGTGACCCATCGCCTGGCGAGCAGGATCCATCGTCAGGCGAGCTGCAAGAAAATAGCTGAATCTGCTTCACCATCGTCTGGCGAGCTGTAGGCAAAATCAGCACTGAAAAAAACTGCTTTCTCATCTCCTGGCGAGCTGCAAGAAAATAGTTGAATCTGCTTCACCATCGTTTGGCGAGCTGTAGGCAAAATCAGCACTGAAAAAAACTGCTTTCTCATCGCCTGGCGAGCCTGGCCATCGCCTGGCGACCCAAACTGAATTTTTTCCTTTTTTTGCATATGTTGAAAAACTAGGTAAGCTCCTGACATAGCTAGGCGAAGGACAACAAAAAACACACGAATTAAAGGTAACAAGTATCTCAAAAACCCATAAACAAAAACCAAATTCAATCTAAAAACTAACAAAGCAAAATCAAACTATTATGATATTAAAACACACTAGAATTGAGAAAAACTTATAGAAAACTATTTAGAAATGAGTCAAACTATACGTATAATGCAGAGCATTCAAATATCACTCTGTCAGCGCAAATATACTTTGCAACTTTTAGATGACATTGGGTATCTTGGCTCCAAGCCCCTCCCCACTCCTATGGACTCTAAAGTTTCTCTCAATGACAGTGATGGAGTACCTCTCTCAAACCCATCCATGTATAGAAGGCTTCTTTGCCGATTAATCTCTATCTCACCATCTCCCGACCTAATATAGCCTATGTTGTAAACAGGCTAAGCCAATTTATGAACAAGCCTAGGTCACCTCACGATTTGTTACAATATTTGAAGACTTCACTAGGCCAAGGACTCTTGTTGCCTGCTATCTCCTCTCTGCGGGTCTCTGCATTCTATGATGCTGACTGGGGTAGCTGTACTACCTCAAGAAGATCAACTACTGGCTTTTGTGTAGTTTTAGGTTCAGCTCTCATCAGTTGGAAGTCAAAAAAACAGACCACGGTTTCTTGTTCTTCTGTTGAAGCAAAATATTGCTCTCTAGCTACACTCACTTCTGAAATGATGTGGATTTGTTAATTACTTCGCTCACTGGACATTTTTGTTGCCTCAACTACAATATATAGTGATAACATATCTTATATTCAGCTTGCCAGTAACTCCACCAGTATATAGACATTGACTGCCATTCGTTCGAGAACATGTCCACAACAACATCATCAAACTGGTTCACGTTGCCTCTCACGAACAACTTGCAGATCCCCTCACCAAAGCACTGTCGCGCCCATTATTTTAGGCTCTCATTTCCAAGTTGGGACACCACAACATGTACCTCCCAACTTTAGGGGGCGTATTACAAGTCTCCAATTCCTATTATTTACATTTTAGTCCTCTATTTCACCACAATTCATTTTTATGTTAGTTTGTTATTTTTAGTTTTACTTTCTAGTTGAGTTGGTTAAAGTTTGTTGAGCTCCAACTCGTTAGTTTTAGGTTTGTTAGATTAGAACTGATGTATATAAGAACAACCAGAGTTCTCATTGTGTTCATTCAATTCCATTTTCAATGAATTTCATCTTTCTCTTCTATGAAGTGTATTAGATTCAATATGGTATCGAAGAAGACATGAAAAAGTTTTGTTAAAATAATTAATAGGAAAGTAATAAATTTAGTCACCTTACATTTCAAATATATTCTTGGTTATTTCAAAATAAAATATTTATTCTCATTCAGATATAAGACGGGTATTTAAAATGAAATGTATAAAATTAATTAAACTAACTTGTAAAAAAAATTAATTAAACTAATGTACAAATGATGAAATGAAATGAACAAATAATTTGACCGATGTCAAAAAAAAAAATTGGGCTATTCCGATAAATAAAAAAATACAAATGGCCAGTTTTTATTTAATCTACCAAATAGGAATCAGCAATGTGTTAGGGTTCCATTTTCGGTTCCAACGGCACTTCACAACTGCACAATTCTCCTTACACGGTCATGATGAATATCCCTCCATCTCACTATGAGCGGCGGCAGGAAAAGCGGCGGCGGAAATGGCGGAATCGGCGGCAACGAAATAAGGTGTCGGCTATATTCTCAGACTATCTCATGGCAGAAGTTCTATCATACCTTGATGTTAAATCTCTTTTGAAAATAAGGTGCTTAAGCAAGTCTTTGAAATCCCTAATTTCAGATCCTATCTTTGTTCGATTACATCTTAAGCGATCAGCAGAAAGAAACCCTCAAATCGCAATATATGTGGAGGATAATAAATATGGAAGTGCTAGTGTCGTACCCTTCCCCATCTCTCGTTTACTCCAGAACCCTTTGAATACTCTTCCAACCGACTCTTGCTACGATTTGATGGGCTACGATTTGGTGGACAAAGAATGCCACGACATGGTTGGTTCCTGCAATGGATTGATCTGCTTGCAAGGTTTTCATCGCACCAACAAAGCCTCCTCCTGGTTCTGTTTTTGGAACCCGGCCACAAGGAAAGTATCAGAGAAATTAGGCTATTTGCGTGATTATAAGCATAGCAGACTTTCCTCAGAATTAGGCTATTTTTCTGATTGTAAGTTTAGCAGATTTTGCTCTTTCAACTACATGTTTGGTTATGATAATTCAACCCGTACTTATAAGCTGGTGGCATTGCATTCCCTTGGTAATCCTCTTCAACTTAAAGTGAGAACTGATGTGAAAGTTCTTAGTTTGGGTGATAATGTTTGGAGGAATATTCAAAGTTTGCCTTTGGTTCCTTTTCCTTATGCTACTGATGTAGTAGGTTATGGTGTTGATTTTAGGGGTAGTCTTAATTGGTTGTCCCTTCCCAGTTACACTTGCAAAACTGATTATGAGAAATCTGTGATTAGTTCATTTGATCTGTCTACTGAGACTTACAGGCAGTTTTTGCCTCCTCCAAGTTTTGATGGGTCGCCATGTATCCCACAAATTCGTGTGTTAGTAGACTGCCTTTGCTTTTCCTATGATGTAGAGAGAGCCCATTTGCTTATATGGAAGATGAGAGAATTTGGAGTTCAAGAATCTTGGACTCAATTTCTTAATATCAGTTATCAAAATCTTTATAGTGGTTATGATTTTTGTGACTCGAATAACAATTTTGATTGTTGTTTGGAGCCATTGCACCATTCTGAGAAGAGTGATACACTGATATTTTCAGACAAGCTAGAAGACACAGCAATATTCTATAATTGGCGAGACAATACAGTAAAGAGACCTAGAATCACCCAAAAAGAATGGTGGCGTTGTAGCCAGAACTATGTTGAAAGCTTGGTTGCCCCTTGTTGAAAGTAAGTTCCGCTTCCTACCCAACAATTTACTTGTTTGAAATTATGTTAACTAATGTATGTTTTATAATATATTGTGTAATTATTTTACTACAATTCCTCTCCAACAATTTGATTATTTTACTACGATCAATAACAGACTTGGACAGATTCATTTTATCAAAGTAGATCTATGGATTGAGTAGAAAAAGATAAATCATAATTATTTTATATGTTCCGGCTTCTAAAATTTGTTACAGGTAGGAGGATGTTGAATAACTTGTCGAGTAATTGTATTTCCATGTGAAGAGCTTATCTAACTTTTTATATTTGAATCATAAAAATGCAATTTAATGCATATTGGATTTTCTTCTTGTTCTAAGTTTATGTCCACACTTGTTTGGAAGCGACAATCATTTTCTTTCAATACCATATATATAGTATTAATGTTATTGCTATAGAATCTAGATCTTTGTGGACTGTGGTACATGCTCGTATTCATTGCATTACAGTTGTAGCTAATTTTTTGATTTTTCACAGAGGGACTTGAGGTGTCTAAACAAGTTATTGACAATGCACCACACCTATATATGCCACACTTTAAATTGCATGACACCATGTTTTTACTGGTTTGAAGTAGCTTACTACTAGATTGGCTTGAAAATGTATGATCTGGTAGTAGGAGCATGACTCTTGCATTTATCAAGACATTATTCTACAAAAGAGTCCATTGCACTCTTTCCCACTCTGGCAATCCAATAATATGTATCCCTATTCAAGGATGATGTTGGTGGACGGATAATTGGCACAAACACTTTTGTTTTATTTGTTACAATTGACCTCTATGGTTTGCATTTATTACTTATTTGGCTACAAAATAATACATCTAATTGAATACACGTTTGGTAAACAATATAATTAAGCATGAGAATTTGTGTTATGAGAAGTGATTCAAAAGAGTTAGTCAATGGTAGAAGTAAGACAATGTTAAAATGATTATTAAAATGGGTAAAATTGGTGAGTCCACAAATCCTGTATCATCTACTTAGGAAATGTACTTCTTGACGTTTTTTTAGAGCTGGAAGGGGATAGGGTAGAAAATGATTATAAATGGTTGGTCCTAAAGACATGAGAAGCACTACTGTTGTGCATTATTCTATGAATGGAAAATGTGATATTAGCTAGATACATGCCTGCCTTATGCCTATATCCATTATCCTTTTGAAAATGTTGAGCTATTTGAGAAGAATTTTTCTGGCCATTTTTTGTTGCGGAAGGGATGGATCATACTCATGTTGGTCAATTTCTTTATTTTCACATGTGTGGTTTGTCATAGAGAGGCCTCTTATCCATTTTAATTATGATTTTTTGTTTTGTTTTGTAATGTTCTTCTTACTGCTTAGTATCTTTTCCATTACTATAGTATGGTCTTTTGAACATATGCTACTGATTTATTTTGTGAGTTCTATTTTTGGATCAAAAAATTAGAACAAAGGACTTGAAAAGGATTTGCCTGATAATAAATTTTTCAGTTTTTTTTCTTCATTTGCACAAAAGAATGAAGCAGCAATTAGTCAACATAGCTGAATCCTAAGATAACAAGCATCAAAGTCAGTAACGGGATTATTATAACATCTGTAACTGTCATGGAGAAAGAATTAATAAACATTTTCCCCCCTTCTTTCCATGTTAACTTTATTATGCAAGAGAAGTGCTAGCAAATCTAGTAGTAGTAACCTAACTAGGCCACAGATTGTTATTGCTTGAATTCTTTTTAAGTGCAAGCTTAAACAATCCTTTTGATTCCTTTCAAATATTTAAAGAATTCTAACATTCCAATCTTAACCTTTTACAGGAAAGGAGCAGGGAGTCTTCCTCTCATCTTTTGTAGTTGATTTTTTTATATTTCTCTTTATCAGCTACACTAAAATTAGATATTTAGCATGGATGATTTAGCTCAACAAGGTCCTCGAACTTCGTATATACTTAATTTCCCCGTTAAATATTTGGATTAATCTAGAGCTTGAATATCTTAAAAACTTGAGCATTTGATTGGTTCTTTCTTTGTTTCTTAGTTTCTGACTTTAGTTTACTGTTGAGTTTCATCTGATTTGTTTTATTATTGGATGCTTGAGTTAGTTTTGTTATGAAATCAATGCAAGTCTATTACTTTAGTGGACATTAATTTCCCATTACTAAAAAACATTTACCGACAATCTGTTGGTAGGTAAGTCTTGTTGTAAACTCTAGGAACGAATTTCATTCCCACTAAGTGTGGTTTTTGATAATTTTTTATGCATTTATTTTTGAACAAATAAACAAAGTTATCCAAGTAGGGAATTGAACTCGCAATATCTTGATGCGATGAACCTCAACCACTGTGCCGAACCGTTAGAAATTCAAGTGTGAGTGGTTAGTCTCATATCGGCTATGAATGATCTATATGAAGGATATATAAGAGAGCGGACCTATATCCCTAACACGTTAAAGGATATATATTAGACCAAGGATATATATTAGACCGAAAGAGATGCATAAAAGTTAGGAGGACAAATGTACTCACTACATATATTCCATCCTAAATCCTAATCATCTTTCGTTTCTTTCTCGAGTTTTTCAATTTCTATGTTTTCCATGATCAAACAGGAAATTGTTGAGTGCAATTACAAAAGGTTTAAATATTTGTTTGGTCCAAAAGAGTTGTTACATGATTTACTCATCCCCCACACCGAATTAAAACACCGTACTCTTATTCTAAAAATTTTATATAACAAAATGTTACATCATAACACATATTATTCAAAGTAGGTGAAAATATGAAAAGAGGAACAAAATTGTGTTATCTGTTATCTTCCTAAAATAATACAACAGATCATTTACAGGCAACACTCTTTCCAGATTCTGGTTTACCAATTATAAAGCCAATGATATAAAAGCCCCACAACAAAAATGATATTGCTCACATATTACACAACTCTGGCGCTAGAAAAGAAGGGTGGTGGAGCTAGGATTGAATAGAATGGATGAAAACGGCCAATCACATATAGAATCATTCTAATACACAACTTTACTTGTGAAGCCATACAATTCAACACTCCAGCATAAATTGGCATTGGCCAGCTCTGAAACATAATCAGCTTCCCGGAACCCCCACCACAATTTTTGCTCTTCTAACCCTCTCCTAAAAGACTGCCATAAAGAATATCTTCAAATTTATATAAGATTGGCGCTCTTCAAAAATCTAATTGTCCGACAATAATGGGGCCATATTGATTCCACAAAGTCAAGATACCTCTCTCCTATCCAATCTGCCAATTCTTTCAACTTTTTTCTCGTCAGTTGCTTATAATCGGTATTTTTTATGTTCAATATAGGCTGCAAAATACGAGCTTTGAGATCTTCTTTGAGCTTGCCATAAAAGACATAGCTGTAGGCCAAAATGCAGTAAGAGGGTAAACTCTTAGTTACTTTGACAGTCTGCTTGAAACTGAAGACATAGAGTGCACACAGCCCCCGCACTATCATGATGTAGAGAGCCACCATGAGTGGCCCCATCACCCATAGCGGAGTTAACTCCTTGGAAACTTCAGCACCATAAACTGCATTAACAGCCACGAAGAAAGGAGCACTGCAAATAAATATGGAATTAGAAAATGCAAAAAAGCAAGCATTCTTGTCCAATGTGGATGCTGACATAATTTCAAAACAAAATAAGCTTAATGGAACTTCAAAAACGAGTTACATGTAGTGTAGAATATAACGCTAGTGGTCCATATATATAAGTACTAAAAAACACTTCAGATCAAAAACACTTTTTATACGCCAGAATTTTGTGCTTCTAAAGATAAAAATGTTGTTCAAACAATACAGAGTATTCCCATAAAAAATTGTCTAAAACTCTAACGTCAATGTAGCCCCCTAATCAAAAACTCAGTCCTCCATCTCCTCACAGTTGAGACGGTGACTTGATAGTTGTTGTTTCAACAAAAATAAGAAGAAACAAATATAAGTGCCTACCATAAAATTTGAAAAAACTATTGGTACAGATCCTCATAGGAGCTACAGAACACTTTAGAGCGTGAATAACAAATTCTTCAATCTCAAAACTTAAAAGACAATTTTATTGTATTGGGAGAAACCCAAGTCCCACATTGACTAGAGAATAGAGATATGGTCTCAAAAGAGTATATAATAAAAGGACAACCTCACCTTACAACCCGGTTTTGTAGGGTTGAGTTAGACCCAACCCAAATTCTAAGATGATATCAAAGCCTATCTTAGATCCTTCGGGCCACCCACCATTATTGTCCACGCACCAAGCCCAATAGTGCTGGGCGTGAGGGAGTGTATTGGGAGAAACCCAAGTCCTATGTTGACTAGAGATATGGTCTCAAAAGAATACATAATCAAAGGGCAACCCTCACCTTCCAAGCCGGTTTTGTAGGGTTGACTTAGGCTCAACCCAAATTCTAAGATATTCTATATGCGATAAACCCCTCCTTTTTTTATCTTCCCAGCAAACTCTAATAACCTAAATTTTGCTTCAACAAAGAAATCCAAGTTGACAACAAATGAAATGAGAAATCGCATAAGCGACCAGATGGGAAATTAACTTGATGACCTCAATAACATAATACGCATGTGCTACGATAAGGATGGCATAAACATCCTCTTTACCAATATCAAGTACAGTAAACATAAATGAGGTAAGGAGAAGCAGTTAGCAAAATATCCTCAAATGGACAAACTGGCATACTTACAATATTAAGAGAGGAATCTTTATTGTTGCATCCAGAGCCTGAATATTAGACCACACTGCCTTCAATGTCTGACCTTTTTCAGACCTTTTAATCCCTTGTGCAGTTTCTGGTAAACCCCCTGGAGGCAGTTCTCCTGATATTTCCTCCACTCCTTGATTTGATGATGGTGTGAGCAAAACTGTCAACCAACTTTTGAAAAGTTTATGAATACCAGATGATGTTGCATGGCTTTCACTTGCATCAGAGGCACAAGACAGTGAAACATCGTGGGCCTTCGGAGATTCTGACTTAACTGCCCTATTCTCTTCTAGTCTAACGGAAGTCTTGCGGACCTTCAACTCGTTGGCTCTCATTACCGAATCATCATTTTGGTCGCTGCCTTTAAAGCCTGTAATCCTCAAAGGTTTAAGCTTGGATTCACGAATGTGAGGAGGCCCTACACTGGAAAATGCAATCCTTTACATGATGCAGAACTAAATATAATCTTTATTTTCAAGTTTCTCTGTGTATAATAATCCTATGACATACAACTGAAAACTATAATTGAAAGCTAAAAGCATTGAAACAAAATTAATATCAATGAGTTGGTATTATAATAATTAAAAAAAGATAAGACGTATTGGTGCAAAAAATATGTACATACATTACAATGTTTTATCTCCCCCAAATAGTATTTTCCTTGCACAATATTTACCTACAATTCTACCCAAAAAATTCTGATGGAAAATTTATGATTTAAAGATGATATAATACTGATTTAAGACTTGTAAGTTTTTAGTTTTCATTCAAGGGGGCTTTTTAGTGTTGCACTTCAATTTGATTCTGCCAAATCTTATCATTCCAAGTAAGATATTGTAAGGAACTTCACCTCTCACGTTAAATTTGTTCCAAACAAAATGTTGCGGAGAATAGAGATCTAGCGTCCTGATTATAACAGGCCACATTTAATTCCCATCACAGGGACACAGCAATATGCTCACCTTAAAAAAAGTGTCTGCTTTAACATGTGATGTGAATCAGCTCTTCCAATCAAGTGATGTTTTGTTAAACACTGCTTTAACTTCAGTCTTTTGCTATATGGCAAATTCCTTGAGGAAAATGTCACATAAAAGCCCTGAAAAAAGAAAACCGATTACCCAAAGTTCACGATTCATATACCCCTGCATTTGAAACCTGAACACGGAACGTCCTGATTGCAAATACAGAACACCTACTAAACAATGGCGAAGAACTTTTTAAACTTAATATCAAGGTTGACTTTATGAGAGGGGGTATCGGAATATTTACTAACTGTTATAACGGTTGAATAGATGCCACCAGAAAACATCACGGGGACACTGCTATACTAAATGTAAAAATAGAATTGAAACAAAACTTTGAGAACATCATGGTGCAACAGAATTTTATCTAAACAATTTAGCTTGCAAATAATTGCCAGCATTCATTGATAATGATACTAGCAGGCCAAAATATTGTATTTACCTGCGATTGATGGGCAACTAAAACCATTTTGATGTCTTTAAACAGCAAACTATACACTCAATATAAGACCTATTCAACAAGCACCAAAAATATTTGGGGTTAGGAAGATAAGTAAGCATAAAACCCAAACAAGAAGTAAAAATGTCACGCAATTGAAACTGAATTTTAGGAATGGCGTGTTCAATTTCAGACAAGTGTTATTCTCAAGGGAAAAGCGAGGAAATGAATCACAAGTTATCAAGTTTCAACGAAAGACGATAAATTAACATACCGTATTGAAATACCGATTACAATTCTGCGAGTTGCGAAACAAAACTGTGGGAGAATTGCATTAGGGTTGTATGTTGAGAATTATGAATTGAAATAACGCATTAATTTGAAGAGGATGGGTACGGTGGAGAAATAAAAGGGAAGTGGAATTCTGCAAACTCAACGACAGCGCAATGGACGACGAAAGAAGGAGAAAGATTGTTTGTTTCCTCCGGTCCGCTCGTGTCAATTCTGGCGTTGGCGGAAGTCGTTGTCGCCAGTACACTTCCCTTCTTTGATTCGGATCTAGACTAAAAAATCTTGGGATCGTTTGGCCATGGAATTGGGTTGTGTGATGTTTTAATGCATATGATGATGTAAGGTAATGTAATGGCGGTGAGGGCTTGTTCTAATGAGGTGATGAAATTGCAGATAATCCCATCCAAATCCTATCATTCACAATGGATTTTCCCAATTTATATACCGATACCAATTTTTATTTTCATTTGGGCGCTTTTAGCGGGTGAGTGAGCAAATCAAATTTTTTGCGTGTCAGCTGTTATGATTGTTATGATTGAATCAATCAGTATTAAATCTCAATCGTTGATTAATTTTTATACTACATCTTATGGTCATATTTAATGTTTCACCGGTGACAAATCTGATTTTCTACCTCACTCCAAAAGCATTCTTTTTCTTTTTTTACAACAATTTTTTAATTCCAATTACTCAAATTTATGTAATACTTAAATTTATCACATCCAATTAATAATTTTGACTTTAATTTATTTGCACATGAAGTGTAGGTTTTTACAACCAAAACCAATCATAATTCATGAAATGGTTGATTACCAAATGACCGAATGATGGTTACCAATAAACTAATTTATTTTTAATGATATGTCAACTTGTAAGTGCTAGATAGTGTAAAACACTCACGCACCTATTGTATATATAAATTAAATCCATAAATTTTTTGAGGAACATCCAATAATAAATAAGAGTTTAATTTAGGTACACATACGGTGATAGGCTTTTACGACCACAACCAATAACAATTCATGGAATGGTTGACATATAAGGTGGTTATCAATTGACTAACTTCTTTTTAATGGCGTGTCAACTTATAATTGCTAGATTTGTAACAAACCTGTTGTGTATATAAATTAAATCCAATAAATAATGGATTTAATGTGTTGGTGGAAGAGATATTCTACAACTTTTGTCAACTATGAAATGGCATGTCATAAAAAATATTTTACTTTATCACAACTACGGACTACCTAATAGTCACGCATACGATAATTTTTGATTGATTGATGGTGTAAAATGTGTACAACAATGGTGTATACTAATTAAACTCATAAATAGTTACTCCATCAATTTCATTTTAATTGTGTCTAAAGTTTGTTTTACACAAATCAATAAATTTGGTTGTTTTGTTGTCAATTTTTTTTGGTTGTTTTCCATAAAATTATTAGCCTTTTTTATGGCTTTAATTTATATACACAATAGGTGTATTTTACACTATCTATCAATTACAAATTGAAACGTCATTAAAAAGAAGTTAGTCAATTAGTAACCACCTTATATGTCAATATTTCCATGAATTGTTGGTGGTGGTGATTGTAAAAATCTATACACTACAAGTGTATATAAATTAAACAGTTTTTTTATTATGCTCTTAATTATTTTTTGCCCATCGAACATATTTCTTCTTAAAAACTGATAAATAAAATGAAAGAATACACACACTCCAATTACTTGAAGCCTATGAAAATTTCTCGTAAAGCTAATCAATTCCAACATCAAAATTTGTAGCCCAAAAACGTTTTGTGTATTTCTGTAAATAAATAAAAAACATTTTGAGAGTTGACAATTTAGGCTCTATTTGATAAAAGTAATGGATGAACGGATGGGTTAGCAGATAGCGGATAAGCTAACTAATTAATAAGAAATGACTTGTTTGGTAAAATTAGCGGTTAAATTAATTGATAAAGGTAAAATAACATACAAGTCAGGGATTCAAAATTGTTTAATTTAACGTGGAAAGTGAACGAAAATAGGATAAATAATGAGTGCTAAAGGGGATGATATATGCTACTAGGTAGCATTAAAAAACACTAAGTGATATCAAAAAACGCTAAACACTAGTACTTATCAAACATGTTTTTGTCTTCGACTAGTTAAATCAGCTATCCGCTAGCAGATGGTACCTGTCATGGCCAAACTGCTAGTGTTTAGCATATAAGCTTTGTGGTAAGTGTTTGGTACTACTAGCTTAGCTTATAGTGTTTTTCCAGATGCTACTTGAAGTAACATTTAAATTTATAGCATATAACGTTTGATTTTTTAACTCGTTTTTACCCTTAATAGTTTAATTAAATTTCTTATTTATCCTTCATTAAATTAATATTCTCTCTCATTTTTATGCATTAATTATAAATATCCATTTATGTATTTGCTATACGTTAGCTTATTTTCTATGGTATCCGCAACTTTTTTTACTGAATAGAGCCTTAAATTCTTTTTTAGTTTTATTAATTAATTAATGGATACGGGTGCTTATTTATTTATACTTAGTTTGTTGTTTAATTTTGCCAACAATTAAAAAGTTGCTCTGTACTGAAAATCTGAAATAGTGAAATTCCCACGAAGAGAACAAAATCTTTGAAGCTAGAGAGTTCCCTCACCAACCCGGATCTCAGTGACTACTTTCTGAGTTTTGTATCAGAAAATCGCGGATCAAAGTAGCAGCTTCTTCTTCTTTGTCTATGTTTTGGTCCTGGAACAAGTTAATGGCATAAACCTCTCTAAGGTAAATTCATCTTCTATAGAATTCAACAAGCTACATACAGATATTGATAGTAAATCTAAACCTTGTTTTGTGAAGTCAATTACATGTTATCCGCAATCTTTATATTGGCATTCATTCATCAAACTCGTTGCTGATAAGGGGATTCCTATTACATCATTTTTCTAATGGAAGTCCCCAAATCCCCTTCTAAAGAAAAGCGATTCGCCACCAAGTATAATTGGTTTTTCAAAATTTGTGCAGTCATTTTCATCGTGATGTTATTGCTGCTAGGTTTTTATCTCGAGTCATATAACTGGAAATCCAATACGTCGTCGTATTACACTGTAGTTGTCGATTGTGGAAGCACGGGGACACGGGTGAATGTGTATGAGTGGATGGTAGGGGGTGTAGTAAGTAAGGGAAATTTGCCAATTTTGCTACATTCATATCCTGATAATGCAACCAAGACTTCACTTTTGAAAAAATCTTGTCAGTATCATTGTATGCAAACCGAACCGGGGTTAGACAAATTTGTTAATGATTCTTTAGGAGTGAGACATGCTTTGGAGCCTTTGATTGTGTGGGCTGAAAATTTGGTGCCCCATGAATTGCATAGTGACACCCCTATTTTTGTTCTGGCGACGGCTGGACTGAGGAGGCTTCAGAGAGATGATGCCCAGAGAGTTTTGGGGGATGTTGAGTCTGTTGTGAAAGATCATTCGTTTATGTTTAGTAAGAGCTGGATAAGGGTTTTGAGTGGGAGGGAAGAAGCTTATTATGGTTGGGTGGCTTTGAATTATAAAATGGGTAGCTTTGATGATTATCCTGGCTCTCCCACTTTGGGGATTGTTGACTTGGGTGGCTCGTCATTGCAGATTGTAGTAGAGATAGATCGCGATGGGGATGATTTTCACACGATGAGATCAGAGCTCGGTTCAAGTGAACATCGGCTTTTGGCATATTCATTGCCTGCATTTGGCTTAAATGAAGCATTTGATAGGACAGTTCTTAAGCTTGGAAATAATCAAAGTGTGGAAAGAATAGGAAGTGTATATGAACTTAGACACCCTTGTTTGATGTCTACTTTTGTACAAAACTATACCTGCAATTATTGCTCCGGGATTGATGCCACTAACCAAAAAAATCATAGCCAACCCCAGAAAATTGAACTTCATTCTTTACGGCTTATTGGAGAACCTAATTGGGAGAAATGCAAAGAACTAGCTATTGCTGCTGCCATGAACTTGAGCAATTCCAAAGTGTCACATCCTGTGGTTGGCAAAAATTGTCAAGCAACTTCATTTTCTGGTATTGCTAAGGGACTAGTCATTTCTTTGGGGTTTACTTTTTTGAAAAAATATCAATTTTCACCTAATTCTTTTTAAAAAAAATATTTTGTCTCCTAGCCTTCTCAGAGTCTGTAGAACACAAGTAACTTGAAATTTATAACATCAATTTTGACACAGAAAATCTTAAAATGAAGTTCAGTTTATACTGTCCTAGGTAAGAAATGAGCAGTTTGTCCATTGTTTGGTGGCTATATGTAGTCACTTTCATCTGCGTAACCTCTCACCCATTCTCCAAAACTCTCCCTAAAAAAATCATCAAAGTAAAAGGCAAAACAAGCAACAAGGAAACTTCAGCCCATCCCACCGATGAAAATTTGGCAACTAAAAAAGAATTCGGTTCTCAAATGTTGATAATGTGAATCTATTAGTTCTTGTGATTGGCATGTTGTCCACTTTTTGTTTATGGCATAGGTGGTTTTCCCACACTTTTTGTTTTTGGCTGCAACTTGCAAGGAATTGATTCTGTTTCATTATGTACCTTGCAGACACTGGTATCCTTAATTTAAAGACTCTTGCTCATCCAATCAAGCGCTTCCATGCTTTATCTGGTTTCTTGTTTGTCTACAATAAGCTAAATTTGAGCCCAAGAGCCAACTTAACAATGGTTTGGGAGTCAGGCAAGCAAATATGTTCAAGTTTATGGGCCGGCTTGAGCAGCATTTCTGACAATCCAAATTATGCCGGCCAATTTTGTTTCCGGGTGGCTTATATGGCATCATTGATTGAGTATGGTCTATGTCTTGGTGATGTAGAAATGGTTTTTGGTCCAGGGGATGTTTCCTGGACATTAGGAGCTGCATTGGTTGAAGGAAAATTTCAATGGTTTAATACTACAACCCGCAAAGCCCAGACTATCATTTCAACTTTAAAGAATGTCAAGGTCATGTCTTCTTCAACTTTTCTATTTGCTGTCCTTCTATTGCTTTTAGGGATTGTTTATTGTAGTCAAATCAAGCTACCTATGCCAAGCAGGAGGGCTTCTTCTCCTGGCACATCTTTGCCATCCTATACTCAAACAAGACACCGAGCTAACTAGTATTTCAGTATTTTTGTATCTTTACTTTGCATAAATTCATTTAGGAAGGACATGGTATAGAATATTTTAGAAACCAATGCTATTTAAAAGGCTCGCTTATTTTTTTTTTTCAAACTACACCCCAGTAGGAAACTAGCCTTTACCCCCAAGTTTTGGTGCCAATTTCACAAATATTAATAAAAAATGGTTGGGGAAGTTTTATCCATTTGCTGTTGCTTTTGCTCTTTCGCTGGTAAAGCTAACTGTACATTCTCAATTGATGTAATTTTGAAGTTAAATATCTGGGTACCTTAATGTCATCCAAGATGTATGGTGGGTTCTGACTTCAAGGATATGGCTTGAGAAGTTGAAAATGCATCAAGTCATGGTATCAATAATTGTCCGATGATTAGTGCTGTATAATCTTAGCGCTCTCGATATTATTTACTTACTTGCTTGTACAAGTTATTGTTTGAACATTCAACTTACAAGACAGAAGACAGAAGGGTCGTTTGTATTTGAAAGGCTGTTAGGACTTAGGAAGATTCGATATTATAGTATAGTCACTATAAACACCGTTGATTTCTTTGTCTGATATTTACTTCACTCATAATTTTTCTTTTCATGATTTTTTTGGGGTCTGCTTGTGGATCCTGCAATAGTGGATGATAGCTTTCAGTGGCTGCTGAATCTTTATTCATTAAACTAGTTAGAGTTTGCTTTAAAGCAAAGTTATATGGTAAAAGACAATGGAACTTACTATTAGTTGATTGTGATTGAAGATATTTAACTGGTTAACTATAAAATGGATGTTAGTTTTTGTAATAATTATTTGCTTGTCTTTTAAGGTGCTTTTTTATGTAACTGGATTGCCATTTGTGGGAGTGCCCCTTGCTGCTACCTTTTTATAATAGGACCAGGCGTTATAAGGTCCATTGTTGAGGCCAACTAGCCATTAGCCATGTCTACTCTGCAGACTGCAGTGCCTCTTGCTACTTGAAATTTAGACTTGGGGTACCTTTATCTTCATCCCATTGAGAATGTAGAATTTGATTAATAATAGAAAAGTTTTCAGTCTTGGGGCCCTGAATAAACCCAGAGATAGTCAGATAGACAGTACTAGTACATAATATTGTTGGATGCAATTAATATGAAAGTTTGAATTTTGTAATCATGACCCCTCCTTGTAATGGATGTTATTGTTTTATCTAAAGATTAATAGAAAGTACTTCAAAATGGACCCTGTGAAACTGGAACTCCATAAGTTAATCCATCTCAGCCCTTTTTTTCATGAAATGAGTCAATAATTTTGGGATCAGCTTGATTTGGGCTGACTTAAATAAAATATTGTAACCTAATAGAAAAACAACTATGATATTTCAACTCCATTTTTTACACTTTGGTTACATCTCACTCTATCTTTTTCTTCTTTTTCCATCACATCATCAATCACATATTATACTTTCTATCGCACCCCTCTCTTTCTCCTCCTTGAATGTATGCACTCCAAGACATGCCAAAAATTTATTTGATCATGAAAAACAATAACATATAATGATGGGCGTAGTTTAGCTTCAACCCAACCAACTCTTTGATATAAAGACTTTTCTTTGTGTCAATTTAACAACACAACTCGGATTAAATTCGCTAGATCAAATTCATAACATTATTCTATATAAAATGAGTAGATATATAACCCAATCAATACATCAATCCAACCCAAGGTTCAAGTGTGATTCTTGACATGACAAATCAAACCCAGTTATTGAATTATATACACACAAGGCAATGCATAGCATGTTTCAGAATTTTATATGAACATAGATAAGGCAGTACAGAGTAGCAAAGCATTCTAATATGTTGCAACACCAACCAAGTGACAGCCCAACTCAGAAGTATGAACATCCACCCAAACCTCATTTCTGCGCTTAGAAATCCGGAAGGGAGTATTATACTGTGCAATCGAGTAAGCGCGTTGACTCTTGGATGAAGTCGAATCAGCCCACGGAGAGCTACTGAGACTCATGGCGAGCTTTTCTGCCTCTTTTACAATCCTCTCATCCTTCGCAAATCCGGAAAATTTTCTAACCGCAACACAGTGATTTTGGAACTCATATGGCTTGATGTTGAGTTCTGGAAGTGGAAGCAAGCGGTGGATCGGGTTGAAACTTGACAGGTAAGTAGAAACTAACGTAATAGCCTTGAGATTGAAGTGGTCCAGCTCCAGGGACCATGGTTGTTAGTATTGGAACTGTCATTGGGATTCGTGAGAAATTGAGATTCGCACCTTGTATGAATTGGAATAATCTGCAAGGTCATACATGAAATTGAGATTGATAGATATACCTGTGGAAGCCGTTCCATGTGGCTTTCTCGAAGGAGATGTCTACGGCGGGAGCCGACATCCAAACGGAAGTTCGATATAGCCTGATCTCGAAATCTGACTCGGAGTGTAAAACTGTGTATCCCGGGGATTCCATCGCACTGCAAACCATTATCAGGCACAGCACGTTGACCGCCACAGCTCTCTTCTTCATCGCTCGCTCCACCATTCTCCTCTTTTTTTTTTTTTTTTTGTTATTGTTATATCTATCTTCTATATCTATATAATCAAATCAAATACTAGCAAATTGACATCTATAGACATCTTAAAATTTTGCCATTTGGCAAAATTTAGGGGCAAAATAGTCATTTAACCGCAAAAGGACAAAAAAAACAGCTTTTTAAAAAAACTGTCGCGTCTGACGCGCGCAGACTGACGCGCTGACGCGTGTCAAATTTATTATTATTTTTTTCAAATTCTTTTTTATTTTTAATTCAAACCATTATCTTTTTGTCAATTTTTTTTCTTTTTTTTTCTGAAATTTCTTTTTCTTTTTTTTCTCAACTTTTTTTTTGTCAATTTTTTTTAAAACAATTAAAAAATTTTATTCGTTTTTATAATTTACTCATACTACTACAATCAATCAATTTAACCGCTACTAATTGTCAAAAAACGCATCCCTTTAAATAATATAATTTTTTTTTTTGAAATTTCTTCTCTTTTTTCTCAACTTTTTTTTGTCAATTTTTTTTAAAACAATTAATTTTTTTATTCATTTTTATAATTTACTCAAACTACTACAATCAATCAATTTAATCGCTACTAATTGTCAAAAAACTCATCCCTTTAAATAATATAATATTTTTTTCTTTTTTTTACTGAAATTTCTTTTCTCTTTTTTCTCAACTTCTTATGTCAATTTTTTTAAAACAATTAATTTTTTTATTCATTTTTATAATTTACTCAAACTACCACAATCAATCAATTTTATCACTACTAATTGTCAAAAAACCTATACCTTTAAATAATCTAAATTTTTTTATTTACTATAGTTTTCATATTAAAACTACTAAAATCAATCAATTTTTATATAAAAAACTAAAATCAATCTATTTAACCACTACAAATAATTACTTTACAATTACTTAAAATGAGTAAAAAAACGAGAGCGGGAGTACTAACGGGACTGCCAACATAAGTGCCAATGTGAGTGGCAACGAGAGTGCCAACGGAAGTACGGACTAAATTAAGTACTATCAAAAATTACAAAATATTTTTTTATAATTAAATGAATATGATTAAATTAATATTAAATCATATACAAAAAGGAGAAAAGATGTGGCAACTAGAGCGACAACGAGAAACTGACAACAAAATCGGCAACGAGGGGCTGGCAATGGGATCCGGAACGAGAGTGCATATTTTACCTTTAATCTAATTTTCCCTTTTCTTCATTTTTACTTCATTATTAGTATTATAAGAAGATACCGACTTTATCTAAACTTTTTCCAACGCAACTATTTTACTATAACCTCTCTATTAAAATCATTGAATTATACCACTGAGAAGTGTAAAAAAACTTTAATCCCTACCAAAAATTACAAAATAACTTTTTATAATTAAATGAATATAATTAAATTATATAAAAAAATAAGTCATAATACGTGGCAACATGAGTGACAATGAAATTAGTTAAACGAATATGATTTAATTAATATTAAATCATCTAGAAAAATATGAGTTAAAATGAGGCAATGGGACCGACAACAAGAGACTGGCAATGAAAGCTGCAACGTGAGAGGCAACAAGAGAGGTAAGGAGAGCGCCAAAGGGAGGGCCAACAACGATGCAAACGGGAGGGCCAACGGGGATGCATGTTTTACCTCTAATATCCAAATACATTATTATGGATCAATGTAATTCTGATTGTCAACGGGGATGCATATCCCACTTTGAATTTCAAATCATACATTTTCGACATTTTTCTCAACTTATGAATATTTTTCAAATTACTATTAGGACTTCATAGCACTACACCGACCATCAGTATCACCCGTGCGTATGCACGGGTAAAATACTAGTTGTTACAAAAGGAAGGATCTTCTAAGGGAGGTCTAGTTAGAGTTAGAGATGCAAAATAAGGTATTGCACCCTTTAAAGTATTTAATTGGTATGCACATAAATATTTTTTATACCGATAATAAAATTGTAAATTATCACATAAAAATTGTTTGCCCTTAATTGTAATTATTTTTGATGTTAAAACATAAGATTTCTGTTTTTTTATAGACAAAGTGGTTAGTAATTAGTGTTTTAGTTGTTTGTTCCAATTATTAACCCTCGTGTTTGCTCACATAAGTAGATACTCAACATGAGCAAGGGCCGTGGAAGGGGAGGATGGGGCAGAGGATGTGTGGAATGATTTACACTCATCATCCATAATTTAGTTAATTTTATAAATCATTTTTAATGTGTTTGTTTGACAAACTAGTACAGTATCAATACTATTATCATCTTAATAACAATGATAAAAAATCAATAAAAAACATATCATACGATGCGATTGAAAAATGTTTGGTTCGCTTCCTCAACTAATGTTTATCTCTTCATTTCAGAAATTAGATGTTTTCAGAAGTTACCTTTGCTTTTTGGCAAAAAAGAAAAAGAAATTACTTTTGCTTGAACTTTAACATGACTATGTAGTAAAAGCAATTTAAGGTGGAAAATTATTCATCATTGTCATAAACAAAATTCAATCATCACCTAATGTTTTGGATTTGAATCTTAGGTGCGACAAAAACTCTATTGAGAGTGAAGAATTACACTGACTAACAAAGTCGAGGTATACTTGTGGCCAACCAGCCAGGTTCCCCAACGTAGATTAGTTACCAACAAAGCTGGTGAATAGTACTCATCAATAACACAATAAAAAAAGTGTAGACTTAAAGCATTTAATATGTACTCATATTTTAATGAATTACGGCTGAAATAGTTTCATGCACTCATTAACACGAGAATTTCACTTATACTGAGATATCATCATAACCATATTAAGGGTCATATCCTGCATTTGCACTGGAATATTTTTAAAAGAAATTATCATATATGCATGTAAACTTTAAAGCACGAATTTGTAACATTTATACAAGAAATATTGGCAAGAATATAAGACAAAATGACAAAAAAATAAACAATGAACTGAAAATGCTTGTTTGCTCCTCGGATGGCAAAAACAGGACCTGTCTTCTGGGTATATGATAACAATCAAATATGATTGTTATTACCTCTTATTTCAAGCTTAAATCATTGTTAATTCTCAAGCAATTTAGTGATTAATGTTGTAAATATGTTAGTTTAGAATAATTAAAGGTGCAAGCTTAATTATGTTATTAATGGGTACTTTGGTGCCCAATTGTGGTTTAATGTGTTTGTTTAATTGCTGCAGCACCTATTGTGGCAGCAATGCCTAAATGCGCAACATGAGAGAGAAAGCTGAAGGAAACACGGAAATTCATGAAAGGACACCTGTCAGCTGTCACCCATCATCAGTGTGCGTGCCAATCATTGAAGATTCCTTGGTGACCTAGGGAATTGGGTAGAAAGGACATTTTGCCCTCAAAAAGGACAAAATGCGCCTCCACAATTAGGGTTATTCTCTGCCCAAGGGATCTCCTATAAATAGGCACTCTTTCCCAGAATTAGGTTAAGCCGAATTTCAGAGGTATAGGAATAGCCTCTTGATTTCATGCCTCCATTGTTACTTAGAATCAATTGCTGGAATATTGATTGCTGCAGCTATACTGGAACTACTTCACCTTCGAAGGAGCTGCATTTTGAGAGCTGGAATCGCTTGGTGGATCACCATTGAAGCTGTCTCAGTATCAAAACTTGTAGTTGAACTTCTCTTCTCGGGTTTTAGTATGAAATTTCTACTTCCCTTGATGTTTAGTTTAGTTGTAATGTTGTGTAAGCTCAATATGAGCTAAACCTCTGTAGTTGGGATGCTTTTATGAATTTAATGAAGTTACTTTGATTTTAATGCTTGTGTTATTGTGTTGAGCACTTTATCTTGTGTGTTTTAATTTATCCATCTTAGATTAGGATTGGCCGTCTAATCTAGGTAGAAATACACTCTCAGGAATGGTTTGTATTTAGATCTTCACAAGATAACATGGTATGTTGCACTATTAGGAATACATGTGCTCCTTGCTTGAGTTCTAGGAATAGAAGAGGCATAAGCCATGAGATACAACACTTAGGTGTAACGCTGCTTGTTCTTCAGTAGCCTAGGGTAATAATCATTCTCTGTTAGTTAGGAATACGTCAGAGTGACTAAAGCCTAGTGTATTGCATTAAGGAATTATGCGCATTGCGGCAGCATCTAGTGCTGCAGCACTTAACACAGCATTCTGATCATTGTAGTGGATTTATTGACATATTGCATCTCAACTTGTTCCAATATCTGATTTCCATTACCCTGATACTTTTCACTTTTATTGTTTGTTACCCAAATTTGTGTGTCATTTACTTTTTACCCCAAATCACTGTTTGTTACATTGATTAAACATTTGTTTACAACTTAATCCTCGTGGGAACGATCTCACTTATTCACTGTATTACTTATTGCGATTGTGTACACTTGCACAAGAAACAATCACACGTTTCTACGCAACAAGTTTTTGGCGCCGTTGCCGGGGATTAATTAGTTAAACACTGTTTAATTAGTTGGCAAATTAGTGATTCTTTTGTTGCTAATTTTGGTGCTGTGTTTCTGGTTGTTTCAGTAAGATAATTGCTGCAGCAACTGTTGCTGCAACATATGTACAGACGCAGATCACCAGAATATCAACTTCATCCTGAGATAGAAAGATTGTTTAGAGCTTTGAGAAGGGGACACGACCACTCTGGTCTCATTTCTTTGGGAAGAGCTGTCAATATGGCTACACCACCACCTTCTAATCATGGAAACACACCACCTCCTAGCAACCATGGTTCTGACAGACATACTATAGTTGCCACTGAGCAACCTGAACATGTGAGACAAGTTTTGAATGAAACAGTCATTGGCATGGCTAATGACAGGGACAGACCTATGAGGGATTATGCAATTTTTGACCCTCACACTATGCAAACTAGCATAGTGAGGCCTGAACTTGCCACAAATCATTTTGAATTCAAGCCAATGATGTTTCAAATGCTTCAAACAGTTGGGCAATTTGGTGGAGGACCTTCTGAGGACCCACATTTGCATTTAAAACAATTTGTAGAAGTTTGTAGTAATTTTATTCTCCCTGGTGTATCTGATGATGCTTTTAAATTGAAACTTTTTCCATATTCCTTGAAGGATAGAGCTAAGGTTTGGTTAAATTCCTTAGAACCTAACTCTATCACTACTTGGAATGAGATGGCAGAAAAATTTATGACCAAATATTTCCCACCTATCAAAAATGCCAGGATGAGAATTGAAATTACATCTTTTAGACAAACTGAATTTGAAACTCTGTTTGAAGCATGGGAAAGATTCAAAGAACTGTTGAGAAAATGTCCTCACAATGGGTTGCCTGTGGTTGTGCAAATGGAAACATTTTACAATGGTCTAGAACCTCAAACAAGGTTAATGCTTGATGCCTCTTCTGGTGGAGTTTTGTTGAATGGGTCTTATCAAGATGCATATGACAGAATTGAAACCATAGCTGCAAATAGTTATCAATGGCCAACAGCAAGGGTTAGTGCTCAAAAAAAGGTAGCTGGTATGCATGAAGTGAGTGAAGTTACTGCGTTATCTGCTCAAGTTGCATCCTTGTCCAATATGATCAAAAATATGAGTGCAACACCTGCTGCAGCAACACCTGCTGCAGCAACTGAATCTGTACCAGAAACTAAAGTGGCAGCAATTGAACAAGTACCAGTGGGTTCTGCTAGTTGTGTGTACTGTGGAGGAGGCCATTTGTATGAAGAATGCCCTGCAAACCCTATTTCAGTCAACTATGTTGGGTATGACAAGAACAATAATCCTTATTCTCGTACCTACAATCCTGGGTGGAAGAATCATCCTAATTTTAAATGGAGCAACAATCCAACACCTGCTACAGCTCCTGCAACACCACCAGGAACACCTGCTCCATCCAAGGCAAAAGAAGAGAGCTCTATGGAAACTATGCTGAAGGCCTTCATGAATGAAACTAAAACTCAGTATCAAACCCAAGGAGCTGCAATCAAGAACTTGGAGAATCAACTTGGTCAAATAGCCACTGCCCTGACCCAAAGACCTAGTGGAACATTGCCTTCCACTACTGAACCAACATCTTCTAAGGGAAAGGAACAAGTCAAGGCTATATCTTTAAGGAGTGGGAAGGACTTGAAAGGACCATCTACTGATTCTAGTGATGGAAATGTAATAAAAGAAAAAGATAAAAAAGAGAAACAAAAAGCACCAGATGCTGTCACAGTTGATGCTGCAGCATCAGATGCTGCAGCAATTCCATCAAAGATTGCTGGTCAAGTTTTGCCTGATCCACCTTATCCTCAAAGGTTGAAAAAGGCACAACAAGATAAGCAGTTTGGTAAATTTCTGGAGGTGCTAAAACAACTCCACATCAATGTTCCTTTGATAGAAGCACTTCAACAAATGCCCAATTATGCAAAGTTTATGAAAGATGTGCTTTCCAAGAGGAAGAGACTTGGGGAGTTTGAAACAGTAGCTATGTCAGAAGAGTGTAGTATGATCATGCAGAACAAGCTTCCAAGCAAGTTGAAGGATCCAGGCAGTTTCACTATTCCATTCTCAATTGGTGAAAGCTATACTGGCAGAGCTCTTTGTGACTTAGGTGCAAGCATCAATTTGATGCCTAAGTCTATCTTTGATCAGCTTGGTATAGGTGTTGCCAGACCTACAACTGTTACCTTACAGCTTGCTGATAGATCTGTTGCTCATCCAGAAGGAATCATTGAGGATGTTCTAATAAAGGTTGATAAATTTGTATTTCCTGCTGACTTTGTAATTTTAGATTTTGTTGCAGATAAGGATGTACCTATAATTCTTGGAAGACCTTTCTTGGTTACTGGAAAGACTCTAATTGATGTGCAAAAAGGAGAATTGACTATGAGAGTCAATGATCAAGAGATCAAGTTCAATGTGTTGAATGCTCTCAAGTTCCCTGACCAAGGAACTGAGGAGTGCTCTTTTGTAATGTCTCTTGATTCTGTGGTTCAACAACACTTCCACAAGCAAAGTGATCATCTGGTGAAAGCTCTCTCTGAGATTGATAAGAGTGAACTTGTGGAAGAAGGTATTGTGCACAAGGAGGCTGAGGTGAAAGAATTATGGAGTAGACATTATGAATCTCTTGATCTAGGGGATTCCAACCTCAAACAGAATGTGTCTTCTATGGAAAAACCTCCTGTGCTTGAATTAAAAGAGTTACCCAAGCACCTGAAATATGCCTATTTAGGGGAAAATGATACATTGCCTGTGATCATTGCTTCTGACCTATCCAATAGTCAAGAGCATGATCTCATTACTACCCTAAAGAGGCATAAGAAGGCAATTGGGTGGCAAATGGCTGACATAAAGGGGATTAGTCCTACCATTTGCATGCATAGGATCATTCTTGATGAAAATGCTAAGAATAGCATTGAGGGGCAGAGGAGACTAAATCCTATCATGAAAGAAGTGGTGAAAAAGGAGATCATCAAATGGCTTGATGCTGGCATTGTGTATCCTATCACTGATAGTGCATGGGTAAAGCCGTGTGCAATGTGTTCCAAAGAAAGGAGGGGTCACAGTGGTAGCTAATGATAAGAATGAGCTTATTCCCACTAGAACAGTTACTGGTTGGAGGATTTGCATGGATTATAGAAAACTCAACAAGGCTACAAGAAAAGATCATTTCCCTCTACCATTCATTGACCAAATGCTTGATAGACTTGCTGGCAAGGAGTTCTATTGCTTTTTGGATGGTTACTCTGGCTACAATCAAATAGCCATAGTGCCTGAAGATCAACAAAAGACTACTTTCACTTGTCCTTATGGTACTTTTGCTTTTAGAAGAATGCCATTTGGGTTGTGCAATGCCCCAGCAACATTTCAAAGGTGTATGATGTCAATCTTCTCTGATTTTATTGAAAAATCTATGGAAGTATTTATGGATGATTTCTCTGTCTTTGGGGAAACATTCCAATTGTGCCTTGACAACTTAGAAGAGATTCTGGATAGATGTGAAGAGACCAACTTGGTCTTGAATTGGGAGAAATGCCACTTCATGGTCCAAGAAGGTATTGTGTTGGGACACAAGATTTCAAAGAAGGGAATTGAGGTTGACAAAGCCAAGGTTGAAGTAATTGAAAAGATGCACCCTCCAACAAATATCAAGGGTGTTAGAAGTTTCTTAGGACATGCTGGATTCTATAGGAGGTTCATAAAGGACTTCTCCAAAATTTCAAAGCCACTCTGTCAGTTGCTGCAGCATGACACTCCATTCGTGTTTGATGACTCATGTGCTGCAGCATTCCAGAAACTTCAAAATGCTCTAGTTACTGCCCCAGTGATAGTGACTCCTGATTGGAGCAAGCCTTTTGAGCTCATGTGTGACGCTAGTGATTATGCCATAGGTGTTGTCCTTGGCCAAAGGTATGATAAAGTCTTTCATTCTATTTATTATGTAGCAAAACACTTGTTGAAGCTCAATTAAATTACACTACCACTGAAAAAGAATTATTAGCTGTGGTTTTTGCATTTGATAAGTTTAGATCATACTTAGTTGGCACAAAAGTAATTGTTTTCACTGATCACTCTGCCATTAAGTATTTGATTGCTAAGAAAGATGCAAAACCTAGGCTAATAAGATGGGTTCTCCTCCTCCAAGAGTTTGATTTGGAAATAAAAGATAAAAAGGGGGTGGAGAACCAAGTTGCTGATCATTTGTCTAGATTGGAAGGTGATAGTGCAGGTAATCATTTTGGAGAAATCAAGGAAAGCTTCCCTGATGAGCAGTTGTTAGCTGTTGCTGCTGCAGCACCTGATGCTGCAGCACCTTGGTATGCAGACATTGTTAACTTCCTAGTGAGCAAAGTGGTGCCATGTAATTTAAATTATCAGCAAAAGAAGAGGTTCTTCCACACAATCAAGCAGTATTTTTGGGATGAACCATATCTGTATAAGAAGTGCCCTGATCAGTTACTAAGAAGATGTGTGGCTGATGAAGAACAACAAGGAGTGCTGCAGCAATGCCATGCTGCAGCATATGGAGGACACTTTGGAGGTTTAAGAACAGCAGCAAAGGTGTTTCAATCTGGTTATTTTTGGCCTACAATTTTCAAGGATGCTCATGAGTTTGTTAAGAAATGTGATAGATGCCAGAGGAGTGGAAATATATCACACAAAAATGAAATGCCATTGTCAAACATCTTAGAGGTTGAACTCTTTGATGTTTGGGGTATGGACTTCATGGGACCTTTTCCTCCCTCTTTTGGCAACTCTTACATCCTTGTTGCTGTAGATTATGTATCAAAGTGGGTTGAAGCAGTGGCTTTACCTAACAATGATGCAAAATCTGTTAGCAAGTTCTTATTGAGAAACATTTTTACAAGGTTTGGAACTCCAAGAGCAATAATCAGTGATGAAGGTTCTCATTTTTGTAACAAATTGATTGAAAATCTCTTGGCCAAGTATGGGGTTAAGCACAAGATTGCAACAACATATCATCCTCAAACAAGTGGTCAAGCAGAGTTGTCTAATAGAGAGATCAAGAGAATGTTGGAGAAAATGGTAGGGCCTACCAGAAAGGAATGGTCAAATCATCTTGATGATGCTTTATGGGCTTATAGGACTGCTTACAAAACTCCTTTGGGAATGTCCCCCTACAGACTTGTGTATGGCAAGGCTTGCCATCTGCCTTTGGAGCTTCAATACAAATCGCATTGGGCTATCAAAAAGCTCAATTTTGATCATACAAAGGCAGGGGAAGCTAGGCTATTACAATTGAATGAATTGGAAGAGATGAGGCACTTTGCATATGAGAACTCAGCATTGTACAAGGCCAAGACCAAGGCATGGCATGATAAAAAGATTCAAAAAAGGGAATTAGTGGAAGGTGACCAAGTGTTATTGTTTAACTCAAGACTTAAACTATTCCCTGGAAAACTCAAGTCTAGGTGGTCTGGGCCGTTCAAATTGGCAAAGGTGTACCCTCATGGAGCTGTGGATTTGTATAATGATTCAAGTGGAAATACCTTCAAGGTTAATGGGCAAAGAGTAAAGAAATACTATGGTGAATTAGTGGTGAAATGCAGTTTCATCACCATGATCCAAGACCCATGATCTAAGAAGGAAGTCTGGCTGAGGACTCTTAAACCAAGCGCTACTGGGAGGCAGCCCAGAGTTTTTAATCTAATAAATTAGTTGTTTTGTTTGTTTTGGTGTTTGTTGCAGGAATTAAATTTCAGCAAGTTGAAGTTGAGGGTGTGACAGCAGTTGGTGCTGCAGCATTGCTTCCAGCAACGTTGCTGCAGCAATAGAGAGCAGTTAAGAAAATAAATAAATAAATAATGGTAGTTATTCACCCAAGGTCTGATTGCGGTGACAGTATGTTGTCCAATCAGTCATGTAACCGTCCACTCAATTAACCTTCACCATACACCTCTCTTCTCATCTAACGGCTATCTCATTAATGAGATATACCATTACCCAAAACCGTCGCATCCACCATTTATATAACCATCCACTCTCTCCAATCCTCCCACAATTCCCTCTTCAATTGTGATCAAGAAGTTGAAACCCTCTAAACAGTAAACCCTCCATTCTCAAACCAACCCAGAAATCCCATTCACCTTCGTGTTTTACCCTCAAATTTTGTGATCAACAATGGTGAGAACCAAGGCTAGTGCTACAAAATCATCTGGAAAGCGCCAATCCACATCTGGGCGAGGAGAATCCAGCCAAATCAGGCGAAAGAACATGAAGAATCAAGAATTCACTGCTGTGGAGAAGTTCTCTGCCATGAACTTTTGGGCAGAAAGAGGTTTCGTGTTGCAAGATGCACCCGATGCGTTCACAACCATTGTGAAAGCACTTGGGTGGGAGCAGTTGGTGCAGCACCCTTCCTACTTTTATCCCTCTGTTGTCCGTGAGTTTTATGAGGGGATTGCGCCAGAAAAAGATGGAAAGCCCCAATTCTTTTCAGAAGTCAGAGGAGTAATCATCAAGTTCGACTCAATGATGATCAATGAATGTCTAGGTTTGAGTTACCATGGCCTCACTTTTGCCAAATTTTTTGAAAAATGGAGCAAGAAAGAGATGGAAGTTGTGAAGAAAAATATCACCATCCCTGGCACTCCATGGGAACCCTGCAGTGCGAATGAGTTTAAGGTCAAAAGGAGCAACATCAACCATGAGGCTATGGTATGGTTCAACTTTATCAAGCACACTCTGTTGCCCACTTCCCACACAACAAATGTAGAAAAAGAAAGGATGATGCTGCTGGATGCAATTTTGGGAGCAAAGGATGTTGATATTGGAAGATTGATCTCAAGGGAGATTCTCATTTATCACTTCAAAACTGCTGGGTATCTTTTCTTTCCTTGCTTAATTACTGATCTTTGCATTAAAGCTGGTGTGGAAATGAAGGGGGAGAAGAAAGGCTTCCCTCTTGCTGCCTTCCCTACTGTTCTAAAATCAAAGCCTAAGGTTGCTGCAGCAGCTGGTAATCCCACCATGATGCCACAGTTCATGCTGCAGCAACGCTCTGTCTGGGAGTTTATGAGGAAGCAGCAGGAGTGGTTGAAGGCCCTGTTTGCTGCAAATTTGCAAGTTGATATTGGAGTTGAAGCACCTTCTTTTCCTGAGTGGGTGCTTGATGAAGAGGTAATTGATAAAGACTTGTTTGAAGATGCTGGAGTTGATGATGATGTGCAAGAGCAAGCAGTTGAGAAAAAGAGAAAGAGGAAGGAAGTGAAAAAGGGAAAGAAGAAGGTGGGTGAAGAAGAAGAAGAGCTTCTTAATTCTGAGACTGATGAAACATTGAGTGAAGGGGAAAAAGAAGAAAACAGAGAGATAATGAAAGAATTGAATAGGAAGAATGATAGTGAAGAGGATGACTCACTGGTGGGAGAAGGATCTGAAGATAACAATTCAGATGAGTTCGAAGATACAATCAATTTTGACATGGACCCTCCCCCTAATAGCAAATCTGCCAAGCTAGCCACCCCATCTACCATTCCACCACCATCAACCCCCATCACCACTCCAATCCCAGAAAATCAACCACCACAACCCACAAATCCACCCCAAGAAAGCCAACAAGAAAAAGTGCCTGAAACTGCTGATGTATCTGTTGCTGCGGCAACTGGTGTTGCTGATGCTGATGCTGAAAGCCCAGTGTTCTCACCCTCTAAGAGAACAAGAACCAAGCATGCCCCCAAAAGAAGGAAGATGTCTGTCGTGCCTGAAAATGTTGAGCTGAATGTTGAAGGCGTAACTGCTGAGGAAGACGCTGCTGTTGCTGCTACTGTGGAATCAGTGCTGAAGGGAATTGAAGATGCTGCAGCAGCTGATGCTGCAGCAATTGAAGCTGAGAAATTGGCTGAATATGAAAAGAGATCAAAGGCTGCTCTGGACTTGGTGATTGCCCAAAAGAAGGCAAGTGTTTCTACTGCTGGCCCTGCTGTTGCAGATGCAGGTCCAGTGCTGCAGCAATCCAATGCTGCAGCAACAGAAACCCCAAAGGCACCAGATGCCCCTGTGATTAAATCACCTAGAGTCAAGAGGCCAGTAAGAAGAGGAACAGCAACAAGGCAGAGCCCAAGAACTAAATGAGGATTCCTTGCACCTTTATCTTTTAAATTCTGTCATTTAAATTCTGTCTTGTTAGTCTTTCGAGTTAAATAAATTTGTTGAATGTGTTGTGTTCGTGTTTGCAGTCAATAGTTGTGCTTGTTTTGCTTTAAAATAGGACCTATGGTCATTGTAATATATCAGTATGCCTAGTTAGTTGAATGAGTTTTTAATTTTAGTTGTTAAGTTGAGCAAAACTTAGTGATGAACTGGTGAGAATTGAGTGATTAGTGCCCCTGTTTGAGTGTGAACTATATTGCTCCTGTTTTTACACTTTGCATGAAACTTAGGAATGACTTAGTAAGTTAGAAATGATCTGAAGCTAGACTAGTGTTGGTAGACCTAGAGACTTGCCAAACTTTTATTAAAAACTTAGGGTAGCATAAGAAACTAAGTTTGGGGGTTCTTTGAGCTATATTAAGGCAAAGCATGAAAGAATGGGATTAGGCCAAGTGCACATAGTTTAGAAAGTAATCGAATTTAGTGTATTGTGTAATGTGCTGTGTTATAAAGCACCAATGTTGTAAATATGTGTAATTGTTGTCATTGCCCATTGAAAAAAAAAAGGAAGAGAGAAGAAAGCAAGCAAAATGCTGAGAAAAAGAAATGTAAAGAATAAGGGCAATGCAACACATGTGTCAAGTATTGTTTGTTTTTGAATTCTGTTCTAGTTGTATTGCTGCAGCAACTGTTGCTGCAGCACTTCAGTCAAGTTGTAATAAGTGCACTGGTCTAGAGTTCTGAATTGCTAAATCAAAGCCCTTTGTCATGCTTATCCCCCCCTTTCTTTGCTTGAATTGTTAGTCTACCATTAGTTTTGAAACATCTTTGGCAGTCTCAAAAGAAAGCCTCTCTAGTTTTAGTTAAGTGAAATTTTGAACCTTGCTATGTTCTGAACTGAGTTAAATGTCACACACACTCTATTGAGCAGGAGTAATTTAGGGAACTTATCAATCAGTGGGTTTGCAAGTGAGGGACCAATCTGAAAGTTGTATGCTCAGCTTAATATTCTGTTTTGTGTGCTTGTGTTAATGTTCAACTATCTGGTTGTTTGCTGGTATATTGCTTGTCTGTGTCAAGTGTCATTGCTTGAGGACAAGCAATGGTTCAAGTTTGGGGGTGTGATAACAATCAAATATGATTGTTATTACCTCTTATTTCAAGCTTAAATCATTGTTAATTCTCAAGCAATTTAGTGATTAATGTTTTAAATATGTTAGTTTAGAATAATTAAAGGTGCAAGCTTAATTATGTTATTAATGGGCACTTTGGTGCCCAATTGTGGTTTAATGTGTTTGTTTAATTGCTGCAGCACCTATTGTGGCAGCAATGCCTAAATGCGCAACATGAGAGAGAAAGCTGAAGGAAACACGGAAATTCATGAAAGGACACCTGTCAGCTGTCACCCATCATCAGTGTGCGTGCCAATCATTGAAGATTCCTTGGTGACCTAGGGAATTGGGTAGAAAGGACATTTTGCCCTCAAAAAGGACAAAATGCGCCTCCACAATTAGGGTTATTCTCTGCCCAAGGGATCTCCTATAAATAGGCACTCTTTCCCAGAATTAGGTTAAGCCGAATTTCAGAGGTATAGGAATAGCCTCTTGATTTCATGCCTCCATTGTTACTTAGAATCAATTGCTGGAATATTGATTGCTGCAGCTATACTGGAACTACTTCACCTTCGAAGGAGCTGCATTTTGAGAGCTGGAATCGCTTGGTGGATCACCATTGAAGCTGTCTCAGTATCAAAACTTGTAGTTGAACTTCTCTTCTCGGGTTTTAGTATGAAATTTCTACTTCCCTTGATGTTTAGTTTAGTTGTAATGTTGTGTAAGCTCAATATGAGCTAAACCTCTGTAGTTGGGATGCTTTTATGAATTTAATGAAGTTACTTTGATTTTAATGCTTGTGTTATTGTGTTGAGCACTTTATCTTGTGTGTTTTAATTTATCCATCTTAGATTAGGATTGGCCGTCTAATCTAGGTAGAAATACACTCTCAGGAATGGTTTGTATTTAGATCTTCACAAGATAACATGGTATGTTGCACTATTAGGAATACATGTGCTCCTTGCTTGAGTTCTAGGAATAGAAGAGGCATAAGCCATGAGATACAACACTTAGGTGTAACGCTGCTTGTTCTTCAGTAGCCTAGGGTAATAATCATTCTCTGTTAGTTAGGAATACGTCAGAGTGACTAAAGCCTAGTGTATTGCATTAAGGAATTATGCGCATTGCGGCAGCATCTAGTGCTGCAGCACTTAACACAGCATTCTGATCATTGTAGTGGATTTATTGACATATTGCATCTCAACTTGTTCCAATATCTGATTTCCATTACCCTGATACTTTTCACTTTTATTGTTTGTTACCCAAATTTGTGTGTCATTTACTTTTTACCCCAAATCACTGTTTGTTACATTGATTAAACATTTGTTTACAACTTAATCCTCGTGGGAACGATCTCACTTATTCACTGTATTACTTATTGCGATTGTGTACACTTGCACAAGAAACAATCACACGTTTCTACGCAACAGTATATGAACTTGTCTCTTCAGTATTGCTCTAGATATGACCTTTAAGCTTAACATGAGCTGAGCACAACTTCAAACCCTCTAATATAAGTCCCCTAACTCCAGCGAATTCTTCTCAGTCTTGAAGTTTGGTGGCAAAGTTTCATCTGTAAAATATTCCTTCCTGAGAGTCTTTGCAGGGCAAAATCTTACCTGTAAAAAAATGAAGAAAATGAACGTGGTACAGCACAAAGGTTTAACATTGACATTTTGATTTTAATACAGACTATGATGAGTAACTTAATCAAACAACAAAGTGATCTTAACAACCCCAATATCTTTAGATACTTGCTATAATGAAAAAGGTGAGAGACAAATGTAAATAGCAGAGAGAAATTGTGTAAAATTCAGGTTAGAAAGATAAGAAATGAACAAAGCATATATGAGCTAACCTTAGTTACATAAGGAAAAATACCTCTCTTTTCTTATACTAAAAAACAAAAAATTTAAATGGGCAACACTTACCACAGAAGCATATGATTTTAACAAGGGCTTGATAAGCCGCCAAATTGGCTTAAACATAAAAGAAGCATCCACAAATAATACTTTAGCCAATCGCTTAGGATAGTAATAATAGAACACATCAAACTGCCAAAGGGAAAGGAAATATATTAGATTTTGTGAGCTCTTTGAACCATTAATTTCTAGCAAGGCACTGTAGTTTATGAACACAAATTAGGCAATAACACTATAGACTTCTCAAGTAAAGATATTTGGTAGATAGTAAAACAAAACATACCAAGAATGTCAAGTATCTAAGATCAACATTTTCTGCACCAAAACCTCTGAGGTCAATTATTGCAAGTATCTGCTCTTGCCCAGCTGGAACCTTACTCAATGCCTTCTCAATTAAGAAAACACATAACTTCTCATCATCTGCAGGGTCCTGAGCCTGTGACATAAGTATTTATATATGAGGAACTTGTTAGATGTGAGACACATCTACAAACTAATAACTGCAATAGCATTATTTTATAACAGAAAACCCAAGAAAATTGACACTGACTGAGCTCAATTGTGCCAATACTTGCTAAGAAATTCATATGCAAAATAATTGCTCAAATTTTAGATTATGACACAGAATAGAAATGTCTATTGTAAATGATGAAGGACCAGAAGACACAACGGAACAAGGTTTTCAGAAGTCTGAGGAGCATTGATATATTCTCTTATTGTTTCAGAGAACATTAATTCCACAATATAAAGTAAAAGTTAAAATATTTACTCCTAAAACATCTACACTTACTTTAGGAACATGCTTTGATGGAACCACCATAAGCACAGGTCTGTCATTGACATCTAGGAAGCCATGCACAAATGCTTTTCCAGTTTCAGCAACATCTTTAACAGCTTCTTCAGTCAATTCAGACACCTCAAAATCTCGACGCCATTTCTAACACAGTAGAAGGAAAATTAGCAAGCTCATAAAATAAATTTGTAAACAATGGTTGTGTTGTGAATGGAAATTAATAATCATATAACTAAGAGAAGAAGGATACAATGGCTTTAGTCAACTTGGAAACAACTTCATCAACAGAAAAGTTGCGATCTTTGAGAAACCATAGTATCATATCTTCATCATGTCTACCATATTTACCAACAGGGAGACCATGGTGTTCTTTTTCAAGCTTCTCCTTCACTGACAGAACTAACTGCAAAAGGGAATTTATAATAATTTGGCGGGGTTATTATATTGATGAGGGAATTTTATTTATTATCTGAAAGAAGAAGAATGGAAAGTAGTGAAAGAAATGAGTACCTTGCGTGAGTCATTGGATTCCATTTGGAGTTGAAGGTTAGGAAGTTGGTTCTGAAGGAAAGGGTGGAAGAAAGACGAGGAAGAGTTGTGGTTGGGTAAACACGCAACATCGCCATTTCTCTGCTTCTTCTTCTTCTTCTTCTTCTTCTTCTTCTTCTTCTTCTTCTTCTTCTTCTTCTTCTTCTTCTTCTTCTTCTTCTTCTTCTTCTTCTTCTTCTTCTTCTTCTTCTTCTTCTTCTTCTTCTTCTTCTTCTTCTTCTTCTTCTTCTTCTTCTTCTTCTTCTTCTTCTTCTTCTTCTTCTTCTTCTTCTTCTTCTTCTTCTTCTTCTTCTTCTTCTTCTTCTTCTTCTTCTTCTTCTTCTTCTTCTTCTTCTTCTTCTTCTTCTTCTTCTTCTTCTTCTTCTTCTTCTTCTTCTTCTTCTTCTTCTTCTTCTTCTTCTTCTTCTTCTTCTTCTTCTTCTTCTTCTTCTTCTTCTTCTTCTTCTTCTTCTTCTTCTTCTTCTTCTTCTTCTTCTTCTTCTTCTTCTTCTTCTTCTTCTTCTTCTTCTTCTTCTTCTTCTTCTTCTTCTTCTTCTTCTTCTTCTTCTTCTTCTTCTTCTTCTTCTTCTTCTTCTTCTTCTTCTTCTTCTTCTTCTTCTTCTTCTTCTTCTTCTTCTTCTTCTTCTTCTTCTTGGAAATGGAGGTGTCTGAATTGACTGAAGAAGCTGTTAAAGATGTTGCTGAAACTGGAAAAGCATTTGTGCATGGCTTCCTAGATGTCAATGACAGACCTGTGCAGTCGCCAGCTGGAGTCGAGAAAGTAAGGCAAGCTGGTTCGCCAACATCGTTATTGGACACGTTCTCAAGCAAGAGGCATGGCAACGATTCTGAACGATCTTGATCAGTCCCATCCAAGTGCGGAGAATCCGAATCAGGCAAATCTGAGCTCAGAGATCAGAAATGAGACAGGCCCAGGTCCAGTAGTGCAGAATCAGGGTAACCCAACTCCGGATAGTTCCAGTCAAGGTGACCAAGAATCAGAAATGAGATGAATGCTATGAAGGCACAGATGTCAGAGATGATGAGGGTCCTGCTGTCCCTGAAGAATGGAAATGACTACCAAGCTGCTCAATGGCCTCCTTTTGGACTGCCTCTAGGCTACACTCCTCCTTCAAACCCAGAAGTTAACCAAGGAACTGGTCCTTTGGTGAATGTCGAGAATGGACAACCTGCATCTGCAGGATCAGAGGGAGCAATGGGCGAACCTCGGGTTCAGTCTCCACATCCCATTGTCATACCTCAGGTGACTCCACAAGGCTTTACTCCCCAGCCAGCTGCAAATCCTCAGGCCCAAAGCCTCATTCTTGGGAACTCTGCTTATCCTCATGCTCCGCATGCAGTCTCAACCATGGCTCCAATGTTCCGTCCCCACCTTGGAATGAACAGTTTCCCCCAAGGCTATTATATTGAGCACCAACAAACTAGAGAAAAGTTTCAGGTGTTAGAAGAGCGCTTAAAAATGATTGAAGGATCAGGCTCTAGATCGAGAGAGGCTCGCGATTTATGTCTCATTCCCGATGTGGTTTTACCTCCTAAGTTCAAAGTGCCTGATTTCGATAAGTACCGAGGTGTAACTTGCCCTAAGAGCCATCTGACCATGTACTGTAGAAAAATGTCTACGCATTCTCATGACGACAAGCTGTTAATTCACTGCTTCCAAGAGAGCCTTGCTGGGGCATCTCTCAACTGGTACATGCAGCTAGAACCGTCCCAGATTCGTTGTTGGAAAGACTTGGCTGATGCCTTCCTCAGACAGTACCAGTACAACACAGATATGGCGCCGGATAGAACACAGTTACAGAGCATGGCAAAGAGGGACAACGAGTCATTTAAAGAGTATGCCCAGCGGTGGAGGGCTCTAGCTGCACAAGTGTCACCACCTCTGTTAGAAAAGGAATTAGTCTTCATGTTTATGGAAACTTTGCCTCCATTATACTATGATCGGTTGATCGGCAGTGTGTCCTCCAACTTTTCAGATATGGTAATCATCGGCGAGAGATTAGAAAATGGGCTGAGGAGCGGCAAGATTGCCCATGGTTCCGCAGGTACAAGCACCCATAAAAAGCCGTTTTCCGGATTTCCAAAGAAGAAGGAAGGAGAGACCAACACCATTACCATAAGCCCACCTTATCAACCACAAGATATCCCTGTCCCCACTCAAACACAACCAACCCGCTCACCACAAAGTAATCACCATAGAAATTATCAAGACAGAAAACGGACCACCTTTGATCCCATTCCTATGTCATACACCGACCTCTTTAACTACCTTGTCACCAACGAGCTCATCAACACCAGACCCATGAAACCAGTCCAACCACCTTATTTCCGAGGATACAATCCCAACATTACCTGCAGATTTCATGAAGGGGCAGTCGGACATGCTGTGGAAGACTGCAAGGCCTTCAAACTTGTAGTGCAAGATCTGATTGACACCAAAGGGATAACCTTCAAACAAGAAAACCCAAGCATTACAACTAACCCGCTGCCTGGTCATGAAGAACCTGCAATCAATGCCATCCTTGACACGGGAGGCCAACCCTTAATCAGGACTGTGGAGTGTATTCAGACACCACCGAAGGTCATTCATGTAGAGCTGTGCAAGTTTGGGGTCATCAAGAAAGGCTGTACTCAGAAAGAAGTCTGTGCTAATGATAATTGTGCTGGGGCATGTGAGGCCTTCAAGATAGTTTTGCAAGACCTGTTGGATCGTCATATAATCCAAATAGGTGTGCAAGAAAAAGAGGAAGATGTGTTGACTTTCCAGTCTGATAAGAACAGAAGTGTCCAGAAGCCTATTGAGGTCCCGTATAGTCAAAAGCCGAGCATGGAGAAACCTAAGACAATTGTGATTCCTGTCCCAGCTCCTTATCAAAAGGATAGTGCTGTTCCGTGGAGTTATGGTGTGCCAGTTCAAACTCAGAATCCTCAAGCTGTTCCCGATGTCACAAACATTGCGGGAAGCAGCGGAGTCACTAGAAGCGGACGTGTCTATGTCCCTGAAGCCCTTAAAGTAGGTCCATCAAAGGAGGATGAGGAAAGAATTCGAAAGGGTAAGGGTAAAGAGCAAGAGCCCGTGGAAAGTAGAAGGGTGTCAGAGCAAGAAGCTTCCGAATTTCTGAGAATCATGCGGCAAAGCGATTACAAAGTGGTGGACCAGCTGCACCACACTCCTTCAAAGATCTCTATCATGTCCTTGCTGCTCAATTCAGAGGCCCACCGTGCTGCCCTAGTGAAAGTGCTGAATGAAGCCCATGTAGCCCAAGACATCACTGTTAACCAGCTTGACGGCATCGTAGGGAACATCGTTGCTTCCAACTATATTACCTTTACTGATGACGAGCTCACCCCTGAAGGAAAGGGACATAATCAAGCATTGCACATTTCAGTCAGATGTGGTGAATATACACTTTCTCGGGTCCTCATAGACAATGGATCCTCTTTGAATGTCATGCCCAAATCTACAATGAACAGGTTAGACGTAGACTGTTCATATATGAAGCCTAGCTCAACGCTAGTCAGAGCATTCGACGGATCCAAGAAAGAGGTTATCGGGGAAATGGAGTTTCCAGTGCAGATAGGGCCTGAGGTGTTTTATGTGAATTTTCAAATCATGGACATTGCATCATCCTACAGCTGTCTCCTGGGAAGACCTTGGATTCATGCTGCGGGAGCTGTTCCTTCATCTCTCCATCAGAGGCTTAAGTTTGTAGTCGATGACAAACTGATAGTCGTCTTTGGAGAAGAAGAGTTTATGATTAACAAGCCCCATCCCTCTCAATACATCGAGGCTGCAGAGGAATCCCTTGAAACTGCTTTTCAGTCATTGGAAATTGCAAATACCGCTTTCGTGGGAGAGGAAGCCCCACTGCCTGCACCAAGAATGTCCAATGCTGATATCATGGTCGCCAAGGTCATGCTGAGAAATGGTTACCAGATCGGAAAGGGTTTAGGAAGGTCCGAGCAAGGAATTCTAGTACCTGTCCAGTTGCAAGAGTACAAGGATAGATGTGGGTTAGGATATTGGCCCACTCAAGCTGATAAGAAGAGAATGGCTGAGGAGAAGCGAGAAAGAAGACTAGCTAAGCTTCAGGGGCGAGAACGAAGCTGGAAGAGGGTTCCCATCTGTGATCTCAAGCAGAGCTTCAGGAGCGCGGGCATGCTGGACCCCAATCAGGTGGCTGTCATTGGGGAAGAATCAGCTGTGGAAGACAAGAGTGTGGACCTCGTGCGTCGCAGTGCTGCAAATGAAGAGCTCGGCAATTGGAAGATCATCGATTTCCCTGTTGCTTTCATTTCAAAGTAATGATTTTGTAATGCGAATCCTTTGGCTCTGCCCAAGGCCTCAGGACATTTCATAAGGGCATGCATGTTTTTCCTTCGGATATCATCAATCAATAAAAAGTTGGTTTGAATTCTCAAATGAATAAAATCGTTTTTCATACCATTATTGTGTGTCTTCATCTTGTGTTTCTATTTTGCTTGTTCATTCTGTTTCTATTCCCGCAAATGCAGATCTAAAATGAACATCTTTGAAAATAATGATGTCAATGATTCATATGTTAACTTCGATTACCCCGTTAACCAAGCCGAGGAGGATGTTGAGGATGACTGGGAAACCCCTCCAGAATTGATGAGAATGGTTGGGCAAGAGGAAAAGGTTATTCAGCCGCATGGGGAATCTGTTGAGACAATCCATCTGGGCACAGAGGACAGTAAGAAAGAAGTCAAGGTTGGCACTTCGATGAAAGAAAGTGAGCGTAAGAGGCTAATTCAACTCCTGCATGATTATGATGATGTCTTCGCATGGACTTACCAGGATATGCCAGGGTTAGATACTGATATAATGGTGCACAAGCTGCCAGTCAAGCCTGAGTGTCCTCCAGTGAAGCAGAAACTGAGAAGGATGAAACCAGAAATGTCCTTAAAGATCAGAGATGAGGTGAAAAAGCAGTTTGATGCTGGTTTCCTAGCGGTAGCAAAATATCCGCAATGGGTTGCTAATATTGTGCCGGTTCCGAAAAAGGACGGGAAAGTCAGAATGTGTGTTGATTACCGAGATCTGAATCGGGCCAGTCCCAAAGACGATTTTCCCCTGCCTCATATTGATGTCTTAGTGGATAGTACAGCGCAGCATTCACTGTTCTCCTTCATGGATGGGTATTCAGGGTACAATCAGATTAAAATGGCTCTTGAAGATATGGAGAAGACAACTTTTACAACTCTTTGGGGAACGTTCTGTTACAGAGTCATGCCATTCGGGTTGAAGAACGCCGGTGCTACCTATCAAAGGGCTATGGTCACATTGTTTCACGACATGATGCACAAGGAGATCGAAGTCTACGTGGACGATATGATTGCAAAGTCTAAAACCGACGAGGAACACATTGTCAATTTGCAAAAGCTCTTTGAACGGTTGAGAAAGTTCAAGCTCAGATTAAATCCGGCCAAGTGTACCTTTGGTGTGCGATCAGGGAAGTTGCTGGGATTCATTGTCAGCCAAAGGGGGATAGAAGTTGACCCAGACAAGGTGCGGGCAATTCTTGAAATGCCGGTGCCTAAAACAAAGAAGGAGACCTCGTGCTCAAAAAGATCCTGCCTATTCAGAGTGACCCTCGTGGGAAATGGGCTCCTAGCTATGATGGACCCTATGTGGTAAAGAAGGCCTTCTCTGGAGGAGCATTGATACTCACCAGCATGGATGGTGAAGAACTCAGAAACCCAGTTAATTCAGATTCAGTCAAGAAATACTACGCCTGAGAAAAATGAAAAGAAAAAAAGAGAAAGATGAGCCAAACAAGAATTAGCTCGCTAGGTTGAAAACCCGAAAGGGCGGCCTAGGCAAAAAAAGAGTGACCCGGTGGACTGAAAACTCGCAAAGAGCGGTCCAGGCAAAAATTAGGGTCAGAAAAGTTGGACTTAAAAGAAAAAGAGGCAAGCAGCACCTCCAAAGGTTTGGATAAAAGGGTGATCAAGGCTGCAAGTATGGGTGATTGGCACACTTCAAAGATGAAAAGCGCTCCTAAGATCTGTTGCGTCCATTTTTTTTTTTTCTTAGTTTCAAAAAATTCCAATGTACTCTTTTCAGTCGGCGTGACCTTCTGCACGTTCGGTTTCCATATGAATAAAAGTCCAAGTTTTTCACTTCATCTGTTTGTTGTTTTACCATTTGCTTTCTTTTCATTTCTGCTTTAAAATGATGTTTTATGGTAGATGATAAATGATTATGAAAATGTGCATAAATCAGAGCATTAAAATCATTGCGAAATTTTTGAAAATTACAAAGAAAATAGATGATCTTTCAGTCAGGTAAAATTCACAAGAACTAAACAAAAAGCACTGATTGCATCAAAACAAATCTCAAAAAGGTTGGAGCGTGGCTCTCGCACTGTCATCATGGACGATCATTGTGCCTCGTAACGCAAGTCCAACGATTTGGTCGAGCCAGCAAAAGAAAAAGCCAAAAAGAGCAAAAGAGCAACAACTAGCAAAAGAAAAAAAGAGAAGAAAAGCTATAAAAAAAAAAAAAGAGCAAAAGAGCAATAAGAAAAAAGAAAATCATGCATTACATTGCATTCATCAAACATAAACAAAAAGAGAAATTCATGCATTACATTCATTCCATCAAAACAGCAATCATGGCATTTGCATTGCATGCATTTGTTCATCTCACTTGCAGGTACAAAGACGGATAAATACTTCGGTGTTAATCCCCGCACTCAGTTCCCAGAAAACGCTCCCTCAGTTCGGAGTTCAAATGCTTTTCAGTTCAGCGCTCAAGCGTGCATTGCAGTTTGGAGTTCAAATCGCTCTTGTCAGAGTTCATCGCTCCCTTCTGTTCATGGTCTCACGTCGTGTACGAGCAACACGATGGACCGCAGCCCCATGTGAGGTTCAACGGAATAGTTGTATCCGCCTAAGATACAGTGGACGCCGTGCATTGATCAGTATATCAGTTTCGGAGCTGATAACGATCCCCCCGGTCGCTCGAAAGGCCATTCTCAGGATGCGTGCTCCTCAAAGCCACGTGCAAACGCGGATTCGCCAAGGGTTCGTTTAAAGGTTTTAGGCAACCTTGCATTTTACCGCTTTCTTTATCGCTTTCTTCATTTAGCGTTTTCCTTGCTTTTCACAGTTAGCGTGCAAGTCGTTAATCATTTCATTTACTGCTTTCTCATCAGCGCGCCAAGCGTTCATTTTTCAAAAAAAAAGAGAAGAAAAAAAAGAAGAAAAAGAAAAAGAAAATTCGGGTTTCTCCAAGTAGACAAAATTGGTATAATTCCTGAATTCTTTATTTTTATTTTATCTTCGAAATATGTCTCGGCCAATTCATATTTCTTGGTAAAATCCAAATAAAGAGGGGCAGCTGTCATACCCTAATTTTGTCCGCCTAGTTTCAAAACCCTAATTTTCAGCAAAAATAAATAATTTTGTGAGTGATGCATTATTTGAGAAAGGGTTTAGGGTATTTACCCAAGCATTCTAAGGTTTTCAAAATCATTTTTGAGAAATTAAGGAATTTTGGGGCATTTAAAAGGGGCATTGTTTGGTCAATTTCAATTTAATAAATTTTTGCTAGTTGAAAATCCAATTAATTAATTTTTGGGAATTTATTTAATGAAATTGTATTATTTTGAACAAAAAATTAAAAATAAAGAAAATCATTTTTCAAATTATGCGCATATTTTATATGTGTAGTAAAAAAATCAAGTTCAAATTAATTCAAGAAAGCATTTCAAAAAATAGTACAAGGAATATTCCCAAAAATTATATGATAGGATTTTTGTTGGCAATTTTGGTCATCTCTCATTTTCAAAAATGGCATATTCTTCAAGATACCTTGTATATGGCTCAAAATGGTTAGATTTATGTACAATTATCTTGAAAGGAATAATCAAAATTGAGAGGATAATTGGAAGGTTCATGGATAGTACAATAGTACAATTGACAACTTGCAAAACTTGGGCACCACTCTCATTGCTTGGCTGAATATCTACCCCTTCATTTCCCTCTCATTTTGCATTTTTTTGCCCCTCATCAAAGTGTGTTTCAATCCTCACCCTTGATTCAAAATTAAAATGCAATCCTAGAATGAGATGAGGTACACAATGACCTAAATGCCCCTAAACCTAATTGCACATTATATATACCCTCATATCCTCACCTCTCACAAGTTTTTGCACACAATTCACACTCAAAAACCTAGCCTCTCCTCTTCTCCCTTCTTGGCCGAATACCCCTCTTCATTCCCTCACCTCATTTCTTCACTTTTTCACTTCAAATCAACATTCTAGTCCTAAATCCTTCATCATCCTTGCATTCTCTTCAAAGATCCATCTTCAAATCTCAAGAATCAAGCTCAAGATTGAAGATTAGAGGGTTGATTCAAGTGGTTTAGTGTTCATTCACCTTATTTCTTTCGCTATTCTAGCTTGGAGTTGAGGTATACTCTCAATCTTAGCATCATCAAAATTTTAGCATAAAAAATGTAGATCATCAATCTATTTTTGCATATCAAGCATTTCTTTGCATTTTAGTGCTCTATTTTATGTTGAAATGTTGATATAATTGTTGTTGTTGAATGAGAGATGTGTTTCAAGCATTTTGACAAACACTTTGGGAGGTTTGGATGCTTGAAATGCATCTCTCTCTTGGAATAAATTGTGTGTTTGTGCTATTTTCATTTTGTGCTTGCATTTTCATGAATAAAATTGTGATTTGGGCTTATGTTTCATTTCGCATATTGTAGAAAAATTAGAGTTTGTGTGATTTTAGTGCATTCCTTTGCTTAATCATGTGAATCCTTGCCAAAAAGTTTGATCTATGTCATTTGCTTGCATGATTTTGTTGCTTTCAAAGAATAAAATGAGGTTTTAGCTCTATGTTGGTGTCGCATTTCATGAGATAATTAGGGTTTGTGCTTGTTTTTGTTGCTTGCTTTGAAAATCATGTTTGTGTTGATGATTTGGTAAGAGGATTTGACACTTATGCACTTGTGCATATCCCAAGTGTTAAAGATTACCTAAAGGGATTCAACACCTTAATTGCATATGCTTGCTAAATAAAATGTCAAATTGATTTTTCATGGCTTGCTAATGATCTTACTTGAGGCAAATGCCCTTTCCAACTTATTCCTTTCATGTGGTTGATTGTAGAAATATGCTAAATGTTGATGCCATCAAAATGATACCACATTGTTGCTTATGTCAAATGTTGATGTGAAATCCCTAGGATTTTGCAAGTGATTCATTAAATGTTTGAATTCACTTGTGCTTTGTAACTTCCTTGCCTACTCACATGTTGTGTCATAAATGCCTAGTTAGGTTCATTTCTTGCCTATTCATGCATTTTGCAAAAATGTTCAATTTAGGTTCATCTTGCCTAGCATCTTCAATAAGATGTGCAATCTAGGTTCATTCTCTTGCCTATTCATGCATTTTTGCCAAAATGTTCAACTTGGGTTCATTCTTTGCCTATCTATGTATTGTGACATGATATGTGTAGTCTAGGTTCATCTTTGCCTATTCATGCATTGTGTATTCAAATGTTGTAATGAGATGTTTTCAACATGAAAGGGTAAGTTGCAAATTGTGTCTATGTTGTTGCTTGCTTGATAACATGATCTCAATGAATGTGCTATGCTTGCATCTATGAACTTTCTTGCATTCATTGTTTTCTTTTCTAAACAACTTGACATGAAAATGGTTACTAGTTTAGATCATTGCATGAATTGTAGTTTAGCAATTTGCATTTTGGTTATTGACTTGGAACTTGATTGAAAATGTTCTACTAGTTTTCCAAAACTCTTTTCCAAAAATCAAATTGCTTTCAAACTTCTTTTCTAAACTATGTCTTTAACAAATTAAGACCAATTTCTTTTCCAGGCTTAAACCCTAAGTTTTTCATAAACAAAATCATTAGTGGCCACTCGAAGCCTTTGCTTGTTTGATCACTAATGAGGAGTTATTAGTGGTAGTCACTCGAAGCCTTTGCTTGTTTGATTATCATGAAAGCTCCCAAACCTTAAATACATGCGAACCCAATTCAATTCCAAAAACAACACGAGTCATTAGTGGTAATTGTCCTAAGCCTTTAGAAAATAGAAGCCGAGGGATTTCATGTGTCCAACAACCTCGAAGAAAGGGAGCGAAGAAGAAAGGATCATAGTAGAATTGGGGGAATGATGCATGAGCTTACCTTGAAGAAAGGGAGCAAAGAAGAAGGGGACACGGTGATTGGAGAAATGCATGATCATATTAAACATATAAACAAAAGAAGATGAAAGGAGAAGAAGGAACAAGAAGCGAACATAGAAGGAGAAGAGTCAAATGCACATGAATGCAACATAACAACACGAGAATGCAAGAGAACATTCAAACATCAGAAAGAGAGAAGAAAAAGGAGAAGAAAAGAGAGAAATAGAACAATCACATTCAAATCAAACAATTAAACCGCACATCAAGTTAATTAGGCCTGACCCTCGTTTTAAAAGGAAAGTCCCCAGTGAAGTCGCCAGCTGTTGCACCCCGAAAGATCCGGATTGGACCTTTCATCGTACAACGTGAAAATTTGTGAAGCCGCCATCAACATTTTTTATTTAGGGACCAAAACATTGAAAAAGGGTCCTTTTTAAGGCGGGTGGTCCTTTGAGAACTAGAGATGTAGGTTCGGGGGTCGGTTAGGTGTGGGGAAGGTATTAGCATCCCACACCTCCTTTCTACCGAAAGGGAACCTTTAACTTGATGTGCGGTTTTGACAGAGTTGATTTGAAACAATTCGTTCTAATTCTTTTTTTATTTGAGAAAAGTGTTTTTGAAAACGGGGGAAAAGAAGAATCTTTTTATTATTTTTTAAAAGTGTGCTTGACGGGATGTAACCCGCTCCTACGTATCTCCCGGTGCGATGGAGAATTCAAAGCTTACGTAGTTCTCCTTAGTCGAGAAACTTTGTGTTGGTGTTTTTTATTGTAGGGGTTTTCGGTCCTAGACTGTACAGTCCACTAGACCTAGAACAAAGACAACCCCGCCTGTACAGACGACGTGCCCCCTACTTATTGAAAATGTTTTTTTGATTAAGGAAGAAAAAGATTTGTTGTGAGGTTGGTTGCTTTTATTTGGCAAGTATCTTAGGCTCGCCCGAACTGTACAGCTCGCTAACCAAGACCGGATGTACATCCGACTCGATTCCTTACTCATTTTTTGAAATAGGGTTCAAGTTGTTAATTACTTGTTTTAATTCTCATAAGTATCCCAAGATGTTTGAGCTGTACAGCTCCGATCTTAGGACGCTAGACAACACCGACCGTACGTCCGACTTGCCTCCTTATGAGTTTTCAAAAACGTTTATTGTTGATCTTAGAAAGAATTTGATTGTCTTATGAAAACAATTTGAGAAAAGATTGAGTTTGGAAAAAGCTTTAGAAAATGATTGATTTGAAGAAAGGAGAAGGGAGTTTGAGGGTGACATTGGTCACAAAAGGTTTGTTGGGATGGCGTGGCATCCAACAGGAAAAGAAAGTAGAACATTCAATCAATTTCCAAGTCAAGAACCAAAGTACAACATTTAACAAATTGCAAGCAAAGCAATCAACAATGTAAGCATAAGCATAAACATTACCAATTACAACATTTGAGCACAAGAATGACACTTAGTCATCAACATCTAATGGCATGCATATGTAAGATCAACAATAGGCACACAAAGAGATCATACAAAAGTTCAATTCAATTAGGTGTCAACACAAGATAAAGCAAAAGGTTGAATCCCTTTTAGTAATCCTTGACGCTTGAGACAATGCACAAGTGCATAAGTGTCTAGTCCTTTTACCAAATCATCAACATTAAAGCATAACATTGACCTAGAAAGAACATCACATTTGCAAGACCAAAAGTGACCAAAAGAGGGCATTAACAAGTCATTTTTGTAACCAAAATTGATTAATCAAGTTAGAAAACTAGCATTTGCATTTTCAAGCAAGAATTGCACAAAGAAAATTGAATCATCTTAGGCAATCCTCATCACTTAAAGTGAAGTGCACTAGGCACAAGTGAGAGTCCTCTTGCCAATCATCAACATAACAATGACTTGCAAGCAAGATACCATCTATTAACATCAAAATAACTTGAGAAAACGTTTTTGATCACAATTGCAAACCCATTTCACAAGAAAATTAACAAACCCTAATTCTAATCATGATTTGCGAAGCATCACATCATTTTATTCAACAAAAATGCAAGATCATAGTGAAAACAACATAAATCACAATTTATTCAAGGGTGAGAAGCATCTCAAGCACCCAAACCTCCCACAGTGTTTGTCAAAATGCTTGAGACACCTCTCACCAACAACAATCAACAAATCAACAATATAACAACACTAAAATGCATGAATGTGGTAGGATGCAAAATTAGAAACATGATATCTACATTTTGATGCAAAAAAAAGTTGAAGATGATGCTAGGTTTTAAGAAGTTTACCTCAAATCCAAGCTAAGGAATGACTAATATGAAGAACAAGACCACTAATCAACTTGAATCTTCACCAAACTTCAATGAAACCCACGAAATGCTTGCTTAAAAATGCCCTTTGATGATGCAAGCTTGAATTAAATTAGGAGAGAAGGAAGATATATGAAGTAGGAATGGAAATGAGGTGAGAAAATGGTGATTTGGTGAAGGAGAAGTGAAGAATTGATGGAGGAAGAAGGTGGTATAATTTCGGCCAAGAGAGGGAGTTGTGTGCTAGGGTTGTGTGAGTGAAAATGAGGCCAAAAATTGTGAGAGGTGAGGTTAATAGGGTATTTATAGAATGCATCTAGGTTTGAGGGTATTTAGGTCAATATGCACTAGTTGTGCTCTAGGATTTGATTTTAATTTTGAATCAAAGGCTAGGATTGAGGCTCACATGGATTGAGGACATTGAGAAAACACAAAATGAGAGAATAGAGAGGGTGAAATTCGGCCAAGAGGTAGTGGGAGTGGTCACCAAGTTTTGCTAGTTGTCATCTTGTACTATTGTACTATTATATGACCATTCCATTATCCCTTCATTTTTGATTATTCTTCTTAGGATAATTGTACAAAAATACACCCAATTTAGGCCACATACTAGGAACCTTAGGAATATGCCATTTTATGAGATCACCATGACCAAAAATATCATAAAAACCTCATCTTGAAATTTTTGTAGAATATTCCTTTTTGATGCCTTTTTTGAATTTGAATTTTTATGCAATTGCGTGCATGTATGCGCAAAAAATATATGACCAAGGGTGTCTTGCTTCAAATAATTTCCTCTAAAATTGCACAATGATTTTTGATGAAAAATTATCCTCTTTTTTTTGAAAAATGACCAAAATACCCTTTGCCCTAAAAACATTTTTTTGTCCAAAAATGCATTTCCAACCTAAAAAAAAACCTAGGATGCATGCACAATGCTCTTCACACTTTTCAAAATAATGCCACACTTCTCAATTTATTTATTTTTGTTGAGAATTAGGGTTTTGACCTAGGCGGACAAAATTAGGGTATGACAGTAGTCACTCGAAGCCTTTGCTTGTTTGATTATCATGAAAGCTCCCAAACCTTAAATACATGCGAACCCAATTCAATTCCAAAAACAACACGAGTCATTAGTGGTAATTGTCCTAAGCCTTTGCTAGATGATTATCACCGATGCTCGCCTCATTTGCAAAAAAGATAAAATAAAAACGTTGTTACTTATAATCACTCGAAGCCATTGCTTGTTTGATTATCGGTTTCAACTTATTTTCTTTCGAGTTAGTAATGAAAACCACTCGAAGCCATTGCTTGCTTGGTATTAGTGAACACTCGAGTCTTATTTCAAAAAACACCTAAAAACTAAAAAGCTAAAAACAAAAGAGCCTTTTCAAAACAAGACTAGAACTACGTAGCTTTGAATTCCTCATCGCACCGGAGGATACGTAGGAGCGGGTTCACCTCCCGTCAAGCACCCTTTTAAAAAAAAAATAATAACAAAAAGATTCTTCTTTCCCCAGTTTTCAAAAACATTTTCTTAAATAAAAAAAAGAAGAAAAGAAGTAGAACAAAGTGTTTCAAATCAACAGTCAAAAACCACACACTAAATTAAAGGTTCCCTTTCGGTAGAAAGGATGTGTGGGGTGCTAATACCTTCCCCACACATAACCGACCCCCGAACCTATATCTCTCGTTTTCAAAAGACCAATCGCCTAAAAGGATTTTTCCAATGTTTTTTTCCTAAATTAAAATATTGGTGGCGGCTTCATTGTTTTTCCCGTTGTACGAAGAAGGATCCAAACCGGATTTTTCGGGGTGCAACAGCTTGTCGTCATGAGAATGCGTAGACATTTTTCTACAGTACATGGTCAGATGGCTCTTAGGGCAAGTTACACCTCGGTACTTATCGAAATCAGGCACTTTGAACTTAGGAGGTAAAACCACATCGGGAATGAGACATAAATCGCGAGCCTCTCTCGATCTAGAGCCTGATCCTTCAATCATTTTTAAGCGCTCTTCTAACACCTGAAACTTTTCTCTAGTTTGTTGGTGCTCAATATAATAGCCTTGGGGGAAACTGTTCATTCCAAGGTGGGGACGGAACATTGGAGCCATGGTTGAGACTGCATGCGGAGCATGAGGATAAGCAGAGTTCCCAAGAATGAGGCTTTGGGCCTGAGGATTTGCAGCTGGCTGGGGAGTAAAGCCTTGTGGAGTCACCTGAGGTATGACAATGGGATGTGGAGACTGAACCCGAGGTTCGCCCATTGCTCCCTCTGATCCTGCAGATGCAGGTTGTCCATTCTCGACATTCACCAAAGGACCAGTTCCTTGGTTAACTTCTGGGTTTGAAGGAGGAGTGTAGCCTAGAGGCAGTCCAAAAGGAGGCCATTGAGCAGCTTGGTAGTCATTTCCATTCTTCAGGGACAGCAGGACCCTCATCATCTCTGACATCTGTGCCTTCATAGCATTCATCTCATTTCTGATTCTTGGTCACCTTGACTGGAACTATCCGGAGTTGGGTTACCCTGATTCTGCACTACTGGACCTGGGCCTGTCTCATTTCTGATCTCTGAGCTCAGATTTGCCTGATTCGGATTCTCCGCACTTGGATGGGACTGATCAAGATCGTTCAGAATCGTTGCCATGCCTCTTGCTTGAGAACGTGTCCAATAACGATGTTGGCGAACCAGCTTGCCTTACTTTCTCGACTCCAGCTGGCGATTGCACAGGTCTGTCATTGACATCTAGGAAGCCATGCACAAATGCTTTTCCAGTTTCAGCAACATCTTTAACAGCTTCTTCAGTCAATTCAGACACCTCAAAATCTCGACGCCATTTCTAACACAGTAGAAGGAAAATTAGCAAGCTCATAAAATAAATTTGTAAACAATGGTTGTGTTGTGAATGGAAATTAATAATCATATAACTAAGAGAAGAAGGATACAATGGCTTTAGTCAACTTGGAAACAGCTTCATCAACAGAAAAGTTGCGATCTTTGAGAAACCATAGTATCATATCTTCATCATCTCTACCATATTTACCAACAGGGAGACCATGGTGTTCTTTTTCAAGCTTCTCCTTCACTGACAGAACTAACTGCAAAAGGGAATTTATAATAATTTGGCGGGGTTATTATATTGATGAGGGAATTTTATTTATTATCTGAAAGAAGAAGAATGGAAAGTAGTGAAAGAAATGAGTACCTTGCGTGAGTCATTGGATTCCATTTGGAGTTGAAGGTTAGAGCTTCGAACCATGAAGTTGGTTCTGAAGGAAAGGGTGGAAGAAAGACGAGGAAGAGTTGTGGTTGGGTAAACACGCAACATCGCCATTTCTCTTCTTCTTCTTCTTCTTCTTCTTCTTCTTCTTCTTCTTCCTTCTTCTTCTTCTTCTTCTTCTTTGCCGGGAGATATCAAATACTACTCAACATTCTAAAAGATAAAGAAACTTTGCCGGAATACTTGCCAGTTTGTTATACTCACGACATCCATTGTAAGGAAAAGGAGGAAATACAACAAAATAGGGTGATATGAAATACTACTTGACAACCACATTATAAGCATCGGCCGGTGCATCCACATTTTAATTTGATTCATGATGTGAATCATGATGAGACAAGAGAGGAAAAAACAATAAAAACTGACAATATCAAATATTGAATGCATTACATCTCAAGAGTAAAGCAAACTTTAACGATGCATCTGGTACTTGGTTCGACTTCAAGTACTATTCGACAACCATATCTTGTCGATAAAGCCAAGGCCGTGTCAAACAATTGAGAGGCCCTGTTCAAATATTTAAAAATGGGGCCCTTATCTTTATCAAGTTGGGCCCCTCAATGACAAAGTTTTACAAAATTAATTGTGGAGGCCAAAATTATCAACGAATATACCCAATAATCAAATATAAAAAGAAGTAAATATAAATTAATGGTTGTCGCATCATATTGATTACTAACATAATATATAAATTTTAATCGACATTTTCACAAAAGTTTTGCGGCTGAACTAGTGGCAAAGTAGTAGAAGTTTATAACGCTTCCATCCCTTGTAGAGCTACCTTAGATTTTTTTTTAAAATATTAACACGATGCAAATTCCTAAATAAAAAAACGAAAACCTATACAAGCTGGGGATCGAACTTCTGTCTCGGTTATTGCCACTACCTATCACTCTGCTATTTGCCACACTGCCGCATCTGATTTTTATCCAAAATAAGAGAAATATTTATATAACGGGTTCTTACAACTCTATCTATTGTCTGTCCTCCATTCTATATTTCTAGTCTTAAATAAGTTTTCAGTTTTCATCTCTAGGCTTTTGTTTTTTTGTTCCTGCACAAATATTTTAAAAAGGGTTGTCTAATTTACCATTTGAATATTTATCTCTTTACATAGAAAAATGTGTATCATTTATTTGATGTAAAAAATAATTAATAGGGGTATAAGTAGAAAAAAATATTAAAAGTTCCATTGAAAATCTAAGACAACAATCAACTTGAGATAAATTGATTTTGCTAGACAGAGGGAGTATATTTATTGCACGGGCGAGAAACATAAAAAAGTTTTGTAGTGAAAAAAAAAACAAAATTCAAGAAATTAAAATGATGAATGAGATATACAATGCTTATTTCTATTTAAATATCGTTTACTTTAGATCTTTTAAACTTTCTTTGGGCGAGTAAATAAAAGTTATACATTTTAAACTGATATAATCAAAAAAAATTATTATCCACAAAACTGATATAGTCAAACCGTTGTACTAAAATTGATATGTGTATCTTTGGTGGGTGAAAAACTTTTTTTTATGTGTTACCTATTTGATTCAACTCGTGATATGCAACAAGGGCGAAAAGGGAAAAAAACCAAAGAAGGAAGGTATCAAACACTATTTAACATTCACATTCGAAGGATAAAGCAAACTTCGGCAATGCATCTTTTATTTGATTTTACTCAAGATATGCACCATCAGCCAAAAGAGAAAAAACAACCGAAGAACGTAAGTATCAAATATTACTCGACAACCATATCCTAAGGTTAAACAAATTTTGTCGGTACACCCATTGTTTGATTCGACTCACGACATACATCATAAGCTAAAAGAGAAAAAGACACGAAATTAAAGGCCGACATCAAATACCACTTGACACTCACGTCATAAGGATAACGGAAACTCTTGCGGTGCATCTGCCACTTATTATGGCTCATGAAATGTACCATAAGCCAAAAGAAGAGAAACAACCAAAGAATAGGAGATATCAAATACTACTCAACATTATAAAGATAAAGAAACTTTGCCGGAATACTTGCCAATTTGTTATACTCACGACATCGGTCGTAAGTTACTTGTCTATGAAAATAATCAAACTCTCAAGGAGTGAGAAAACATAAATTTATGAAAAAATAGCGGAAATAAACCCTAAAATAAATGAAAAAGTTACTTGTCTTTCTCATTATTTATCTCTTTCATTTGTTTTCTCTTTATATTTTTTTATCACCTGCCGCTCTCCTTTTGGCTTAAAGGCACCACGCCTTTTGTGAAATAAAGGTATGAAATCTATTTTCAAAGACACTACAAAGCATTTTAACCTAAAAAAGAGCCAACAATAAAAGAAAACAATATCAAACACTACTCAGCTACCATATTATATGGATGAAAAAACTTTTTTTTATTCGTTACCTGTTTGATTCAACTCATGATATGCAACAAGGGCAAAAGGGGGAAACAACCAAAGAAGGAAGGTATTAAACACTACTTAACATCCACATTTCAAAGGATAAAACAAACTTCGCCAGTGCATCTTTTATTTGATTTTACTCAAGATATGCACCATCAGCCAAAAGAGAAAAAACAACCAAAGAACGTAAGTATCAAATATTACTTGACAACCATATCCTAAGGTTAAACAAATTTTGTCGGTACACATATTATTTGATTCGACTCACGACATACATCATAAGCTAAAAGAGGAAAAGACACAAAACTAAAGGCCGACATCGAATACCACTTGACAATCACGTTATAAGGATAAAGGAACTCTTGCGGTGCATCTGCCACTTATTATGGCTCACAAAATGTACCATAAGACAAAAGAGGTGAAACAACCAAAGAATGGGAGATGTCAAATACTACTCAACATTCTAAAAGATAAAGAAACTTTGCCGGAATACTTGCCAGTTTGTTATACTCACGACATCCATTGTAAGGAAAAGGAGGAAATACAACAAAATAGGGTGATATGAAATACTACTCGACAACCACATTATAAGGATTGGCCGGTGCATCCACATTTTAATTCGATTCATGATGTGAATCATGATGAGACAAGAGAGGAAAAAACAATAAAAACAGACAATATCAAATATTGAATGCATTACATCTCAAGAGTAAAGCAAACTTTAACAATGCATCTGGTACTAATTGGTTCGACTTCAAGTACTATTCGACAACCATATCTTGGGGATAAAGCCAAGGCCGTCTCAAACAATTAAGAGGCCCTGTATTTAAAAATGGGGCCCTTATTTTTATCAAGTTGGGCCCCTCAATGACAAAGTTTTACAAAATTTATTGTGGGGGCCAAAATCATCAACGAATATACCCAATAATCAAATATAAAAAGAAGTAAATATAAATTAATGGTTGTCGCATCATATTGATTCTAACATAATATATAAATTTTAATCGACATTTTCACAAAAGTTTTGCTGCTGAACTAGTGGCAAAGTAGTAGAAGTTTATAACGTTTGACATGACTTCGATCCTTGTAGAGCTACCTTAGATTTTTTTAAAAAAAACAAAAACCTATACAAGCTGGGGATCGAACTTCCGTCTCGGTTATTGCCACTACCTATCACTCTACTATTTGCCACTCTGCCGCATCTGATTTTTATACATAATAAGAGAAATATTTATATAACAGGTTCGTTTTTTGGGCCCTGAAAAATTGTCATTGGGCCGGAGCCCTTGTGCAGTACCACAGCTTTGCCGCCCATTATAGTCTTATCCGACTAGAGAGATTCGTCTATGCAGGGGAGGATCCCGTTTAGTTATACAAAAAACAACATCTTTTAGCTTGTCAAAATATAACTTGTTTGATTAAAGGTTTAAATATTCGTTCAGCCCCTGCAAATACACGCACAATCCAAATAGGCCCCTGTAAAAAAAAACTTTAAAATGACCCTTGCAAATATAAATTGTTTACGGTTAAGCCCCTCGGTCAGTTTTCCATCCAAAAAAAACTTTAAAATAATAATAAATGCCACATGTCATCATCTCATTGGACCATTATGCCACGTGTCACTGAACGCCACGTCATCAACCCATGTCACCATAGACACATGGCACTGACATGTGCCACGTCAGCAACCAATAGGTGGCTGCCACGTGGCACCTCACATGGCAATGAAGAAAATAGTGTGTTACTAAAAAAACAATGATATTGACATGAGTGAGAATTGAACCCATAACCTGATGGTGGCATTGACCAACAAATACCACTAAGCCACTTAATTACTTGAGTAAATATTGCCAACTACAAATATATAATATGTAACTCGACTAAAAAATTTAAAAAAGAAAACAGGAAAAGAAATTGAAATAGCATCTTCATCCTTCCATACTCATCGCCTTCATCCTCTCCCTTCTCATATCTTCATCTTCTTCAATTTTCAATTCAACAAAGGAAGATGAAATTGAACCCAGATGATGAAAGATGGAAGGTGATGAAAACAAAATTGAAATTAAAATTGATTAAAACAAAAGATGGAAGATGATTGAAAGATGATTAAATCTGGTTTCGTTTTCATCATCTTTCAATCTATGGTTGAAAACGAAATCTGAGATTGAAAGATGATGATGATTTTCGTTTTCATTAGTTTGGGTTGAAGATGAAAGATGATGATGATGATGATGATTTTCGCAGATCTGTTTTTGGGTTGAAGATGATGATGATTTTCGTTTTTATGTAATATATGTTTTTTGTTTGCATAATATCACAAAGTGAATGTGTGGTGCAGTGGTAAGTGAGCATGATTATCATGTTGAGGTCATGGGTTCGAGTCCCATGCGGGTGACATGGGATGATGAACTGACATTCAGTGACACGTGGCATTTAAAACTGACCGAGGGGCTTAACCGTAAACAATTTATATTTACAAGAGTTATTTTAAAGTTTTTTTTTACAGGGGCCTATTTGGATTGTGCGTGTATTTGTAGGGCCGAACTAATATTTAAACCTCGATTAAAACTCGTAAACCTTCTTTTACCTCTCGCAGTCGTCTTCCTCTCGCGCACCTCTCACAGTCACCTTTCATCGTCATTATCAGGCACGTTTTTCTCTCCTTTCTCCATCCGTTCTCGTTTTTTCTACTCCCTCCTTTCTTCACTAGTTCTCCACTTCTCGTTTTTTTTCTCCTCCCTGTTCAGAGAAATTTCTGACGGCTTCGTTTTTTTCTCACCGATTATTGTCTTTATAGTTTTGTCACTGGTTATCGTCGTCATCGTTTTTTTCACTGGTTTTCCTTAAACTTGCTCTCTCCCTGCTCCTTGAATTGTGTTCTGATTTTCTCTTTTTAGCAACAACTTAGGGTTCGCTGTGTTATGATTTTCCTTACTTGGTTTTCTAATTATCCGTGTAGTATCTGAATGGTTGCTCTCTTTAGTGTTCTAATTTTCCTATGATTTTTGTTCCTTTCATAAATCACCAATTCATGGTGGTTTGTTAATTTTCCAAGTCGAGCCCTTAAGATTTGAAAATTGTTTTATTTACAGATAAATGTCTTATTAATCTCAAATTGCTGTCTAGATTATTTGTTCACGTATATATCTCCATGGCGGACACTGCAACAATAATGTGTCAAACAGGGAATTTGAAAGTTTAACTCATGACTCTGAATAACTTTCTAACACGATTCTGATATCAGCAAAAGCTTTTACCTTCTATGTATTGGCCATTGTTCTATTGGAAAATTTTCACCTTTGGTATATGCACTTTGTTCTATTGAACATCTTTCTTATCTTTGTTGATATTGGGAATCTACCTGTGTTTTATGCTTCTCTCCTCTCTTCTATCTCTTATTTTATTCAATAATCTTAGTTTAGGACCTTTACATTGATTGATTTCACGAATCAAAGTTCAAGTTTTCTTCATAGGATTGGGAATAAATTGGGAATTATTAACAGTTAGAAATTGTAAAAGTAATAGACATGTCTTCTCAATCAGATATTTGTAAATTTCAGGACCTGTTTTTCACCTAGCTTTCAACATGGCGGCATCCGCACCTCCTTCTGCGGCGAAAGTTTTGTCGCTGTTCCGTTCGATACTACGGGTGGCTCGGCAGTTCCCAGATTACAACATCAGGGAATACACTAAACGACGCACCCTCGATGCGTTTCGTCAAAACACAACACTTTCTGATCCTTCTTCTGTTTCCTCCGCCTTCTCATATGGCAAGTCCCAGCTCGACGTTGCTAAACGACAGGCCGTTGTTTACTCTCTCTACGCTCCTAGCCTTCCCAGCGTCATGGACCTTCAAAAGAGGCCCTTTTGATCATGGTGCGATTTCTCTCCTCTCCTTTATCGCGAGATTCAGTTTTTGTGTCTAATAATTTAGCGTGACTGAAGAGTGTTTTTTAAAATACAATATAATGAGTGTTTATAAATGTTCATAATTATATTTTGTTGATGCATCCTGTTTTTCACTTTTCACTGTACTTCTGTGCTAAGAGTTTGGAGGAACTCCCAAGCTAGTTAGAAGTTACAATATGCTCAGAGTCTGTGTCTAGCTTATTTGTTTTGTTTCACAGAATAGCTTATAGAAATATTTATGCCAGTGTTACCTCATTGTCTTTTTGATTGTTGAAACAGTTATAAGTGCTTATTGAATAAGTGATTAATGCTTTATTAACCTGCTTATCCGGCCCCTCCCTAAATCGAGGGCAGATACGTTTTAACTTCTGCATTTTATAGTTAAGCCCGCTTTAAAAGAGCCCTGTCAATTACTGCTGTTGGGTCTGACATAGTTGCCAAAACTTCTTAATTCTTATTATCATTCTATTACGGTTCATATTTGTAACTGAACTACTAGCCTTATCATGCGTGACAATGCCATGGCTTGTAGCAAGTGATTAGTTATCACAGTGCCCCATTTGCTTATCATTTCTATAATTTGATCATATGTAAGAGATTGCACAAAAGAAAATCTAAACGGATTCAGCAGGGAAGGTTTTCTGGTTTGCTAAACCTTCAAACATGTAATGAGACATTTTAAAATGATTAGAAATAGATCCATTTTTCATAGGACAGAACTCTTTGTATTGAAAGGTACCCAAAATTTTAAGTGGACAGACTATGAAACCTTGATACTTCAAAAATGGAAATTTTCGGTGTCCGATACGTATCTGATACAGATACATGCCCGATACTTTCTAATACTTATTACATAATCTTCAATACATATCTTACCAACTAAAGTTATGATCGTCACCTTGATAGTTACATCTTCGATATCTCTTACTAAAGACATGAATTTTTGTGAGTCAATTTAACTAAAGTTATTATTTTGTTGTATCTTGATTTTTAGAAGTTTCTCGTATCCCCATATCTGTGTCGTATCGTATCTGCATCGTACTAAGTATACAAGCTTCTTAGTGGGCAGAAGATAAGTGTTGTTGCAATAGCATGGGCAGCAGTATGTTAAGGTTCTTGTTAAATTGCTTGTGCATCATGTCTTTTTGATTGACTAGTATGTTGTTGTATTTACTCCTTCGTGATTGGAATTGTTGCAGGTTGGGTATGAAATTATTTTCTGTTGTGGAGAGGACAAACAGAAATGTTTGTTTCCTCACTCTGCAATCATGTATAATGGAGCTGGAAAAGAAGTGAATCTTTTGAGGTTATAGCTATCTCTGGGAAAACAATTATTGCTCTTTGATAAACAACATTCATATTTTTGGAGGACATGTGTGCATATTAAGAGTTGAGTGGCATTCTTGAACTAGGTAGTAAATAACGGTGCTATAGCGGAAAATTAGTGGCATTCCTGAATAATTAATTTAAAACCAATTTTATGTTATTGGTATGAGAATGAGTAATGTAGTTGGTCTGTCTGTAAAATTGACAGTGTTATTTAGTTTTTGATATGATGATGATATGCTCCTTCACCATAACAGTTTGATGATGCAATATAGAGTTGATATATTTGTGGTCATATTAAGGTGGATTGTTCAGGTCTTGTCTTCAACAAGCAATAAAACTCTGATAGATATCAACATTCATTTCCATTCTACTTGAATGAAGGAAGTAAATTTACTTCATGGCCAATGGATATATATGTTAGCCTAATGTTTCTGACTGGTGTGGTTCTTCTTCAGAAGTATTGTGATTTTTAGAAAGGTCGAAGGGAGAGATAATGAACTTTGTGTTCCAATCTATTCTCTCTGCTTGCCCTGTATGTGCCAGAAAAATAAAAATCAAGCGTTCCTGGGGAGTGATAGGCTGAAGGTGGAGAAAATATGTGGATTACTCTTTGAGAAATAAATTGATATTTTTTATTTATTAGAGACTAAATAAGTCTGTTTTTCTTAAGTACCACTTTAGATCTTTTTTTCTTTTATCGTGCAATTAAGTATTTTGCAAATGTTTAAAAAATTATTCTAAGAAAATATTAGACTATTTTTTTCTCCCACCATAAAAAGTTTCTTGATCCGCCACCACTTACTCTCCATAACTATTCACATAACTATTCACTTAATACTTCTTTTGTAGCGTATTATTTTTAACACCTCATGGTTCATTAGTGGCACCTCCAGATGTTACACAAAAACACCCTTATCCTCACACCCCATATTTTAAGGTGACCAAAGACATCTTTAACGTATTATAACCGCTTAAACACATGTCTACGTAGATTGGTTAGACCCCATCAAAAGTCCCATGGTGAAAAAGAAAAAGAAAATACAGTGGGCATTTCTTGAGTGTAGAAGAAGGAAACACTTCCACTCGTTTTACCTCCTCAATATGATATCGTAGGGGGGTGGGGGTTCTATTTCGGTATTAATTGAAGTTTTGTAGGGTGCTAGAATTGTTGGTTCTAAATTTGCAACACATTGTTATCTCCCAGTAGAGGTGGTGGTCCACGCTATTTTAATTACAAAAATATTTATCCTCACTATCCAAGATTGTGAATTATCCATATAATTCTCAAGCTTCATAATAAGACAGTTCATGTTATAATGATTGAAACTCTACTTGTTTTCATCATAATTAATATGAAAGATATGTTTTCATCAGCTCTCAAAACATTTGCCTATTTTTTCCAAAGACATGATTACCCGTGGCTTTACTTTGTCAAATGTGTTGACAGAATGGCTGTCTAGTGCTATTGCCACTTTAATACTCTTGAGCACCTTGGAGAATTTTTTTGGGGGAATTGGGTTGCATTGCACAGGTTTGCCTTTTGCAATAAGAGAACGACTAATTAATCATTCAATATTGGTACCTTTTGCCTATGTAATCTCTACCAATATTTGAATGATTATACTTAGCTTAAAAAGCTTATACTCGATCTAATGTCATTTAGATAAAAGGTCCTAGAATTTTCATTCTGTCTTCACAAAACGTAAAAAGTAAGCCTAAGAAAAACCAAGGCACATCACATGGCTTCCAACATTTAGACCCAACGACCCATCATCACCTTCAACCCACTAAGAGCTTAGTGGCTTACGTGTCTAAATTATCTTATGGAGGCACTCACACTTGTAAATGTAATAGGGCTATAGATAGATAGATGTAGACTATTCACTCACTTCCTATATTTATCGCATGTTTTAGGGTCAGTTTGGCAAACCAAATCGCTAGCATTTAGCAGATAGCGTATGGCAGATAAGCTCATGGTAAGTGTTTGGTTATAGTGTTTTTTTACTGGTGTATAGTGTTACGTTTGAGCTTGTAGCGTATATCGTTTTAGTTTTTTATCTCGTTTTTACCCTTATTATAGTTTAATTAAATTCCTCATTTGTTCATCATTAAATGAATACTCTCTCTCATTTTTAAGCATTAATGATAAATATCCATTTATGTAATTTTATATTTATAAGCTAATTCAACCGCTAATTTTGCTAAATACTTTAAATCCAATATGCTAGCTTATCTCTTATCCGCTACATCATCCGCTATATGCTTGCCTATTCGCTATTGGCTAGCGTATCCACTATCTACTGCTTTTTACCAAACGGAGCATTAATATACTTCCCCGTTACGTATCCATTTGGGATGGGAATAGGCAAGCGGATTTAATTTATATGCTATGAAAATCAAAATTTACATGGTGAATCGATCACATAATGTCATGTCCTTAAAATTGATAAATCTACTCTTATATCATCAATATTATGATTTGTAATTGGTTGTTGGTGTAAGAAAACTTTACATAGACGGTACATAACAATTAAACTCAGTTACATGGTCTTGTCCACTTTGAAAGTTAGTCAAGGTAATCGGCTAAAACTTTCAACAGTAATTCCCTTTCTCAAGTTGATTGGTCCAAGAGACAACTATGTTTATTCGCTATGAGTTCTCCAATTACTTCAAAGAATATTTGGGCTAGGAGATTGAAATTGCACTCTGTTTGCTTATTCTAAAATTTTGTTGCAAAAGTGAAGTTTAAATATGTGGTTCTTTGTTTGATTCCGAGTGCCCATTATCATGGATATGAGCTCCACTTTTGATATATAAAATGTGTTTATTCTGTGTATTTTGAATTGCTCATTAGATGCTGATTCTTTTTAAAAGCATGCTCAGCTGTGACAGCCTTTAGTGAAATCCCATCGAACTAATTCTATATTGCTAAGACCATAAAATCACACTTTTAAGATTAAAATTCTGAAAAAATTCTAGGAATTAATGCATACAAGTTGATTCTAATACATTTGAATTTTAATGAAAAACATGTTTATGGAGATTCACTTTTCAAAAGGGCACTGTTTCACTTAAAAATCTCTTTCGATTGTAGGTTTTATACTGCACTCACTATGGACCAATATTTATGCTGACTGCTACAGCTTCTCAAGTATGTTATTTAGTGAGAGAGTGAGTGGATGTTTGTGAAAAGAAGAGAGAAATAAAGAATAACAAGAAAAAAGAAAGGGAGAGAAGTGTAAGTGGGAAGCATCACCATTGCACTGTCACAATTCATAAAAGATAATCGGTGCATATGGGCCCATGCTTTTATGCTTCTTAACACAAAACACAAAAACTAGCTTAATTAGTGACCATAATTCACAGCCCAAGAGAATTTTACTAGCATGCTAAGCTAGGTAGGAAGGAATATATATCTTTCCAAACCCATTTGCATAATTAATTAATTGCTACATACATGGTAAATTGGTAATTATTTATCATATCAAAATTTAGGTGGCCTAGTAACATGCATCCCCTTTTAGACATGTACTACTACAAACGATTCTTATCTTTAAACACTTTTGATGGTGTTGGATTTTTACAATTTAAAAATTAACCAGAGAGTATTGTTGGTTCAATTGAATGACGAATAAACATGACACACATAATCAAACATACACACCTGGATCGAACTCAGAATCTGACATATCGCTGAAATTGTCAATGCAACCAATAGTTGAGACTTTGTTAAGTTTAACGTTACTATTAGTAAAAAAATTAATTATCTAAATTAATTGGAGAGTAAATAGCATTTTCAGTAAGGACAAAACTAACCCATCTAGTAACATAGATGGTATGGTAGTATTCACTTAAAAATGCACACAATTGTTTTTAAATATTCAAATCCATAAGTATTGTTGGGAATTCAAGTGTGAGTAATCAGTTTCACATCGACTAGGAATGCGATAAATGAATAATATAAGAGAGGTGACCCACATACCTAATGTCTTAAAGTTTTGGGTAGAAATGTGTTGTCCAAATCTCTTGGTGGTCCTAGGACACCACCAAGATGCTAGCGGTATGTGCAGCGGCATGCATAATCGTCTGATTTAGAGAGAGAGTGAGAGAGAGAGAGAGATTTATATGATTTAATAGCATGTCTGTAATTTTCACGTAACCAGTGAGAGAATAATCTGCAAAGGATATTTGTTATTGTGAAGTTATTTTCACATTTTGTTCTTTAATTAGTTACGACTTAAAGAAGTTACAGCAAGGGAGTTTGGTAGGAAAGTTAATATCTAACAACACAACAAAGCCTCTCCCATCACTTTGAATTTGAACTGGTGAATTGTCATTTGTCGTGACATATACAGATATATATACTGGCCATTGACTCCTTTGACCGTCCATTGACATCAGTTAACTTAACGGTGTTCCTTTCCTTACGTCAAACTGGTCCCCCAGGTAAAATACAGAATTGCATGTTCAATATACCATAGTATAATGATAATCAACCTGATTAACCATATACATAATAAACATACAATCAATAAGTAATTGTTTCCTTGTTCCTCTCATCATATTTATTTATGAGCTGTTGTTGGATAATAAATTATTAGGTATGGTCCATTAAAAGCTGCTTACATTACAATGGAGAGGGTAGCTCCATAATCATAAAGTCAATTTTAATTTCCCTTTGGGCCGTATGAATTGCAATTAATATTATTATGAGTATAGAGAAAAGTAAAAGCAGCTATCACCAGGAGGAGAGACCCACATTATTATTTCCTTCCCATTTGAACAGTAATAATAGGATTGACAGCACATAATAAATGTTATATATAACCCTCAATACATAAACAACAATGCAAGAAATACCCGGATACAAACTTGAATTCAACTGTACGCTAGATCAGTGAAAGTTTATCAATTTGAATCCATCTACTTTCATACCCAACAAGCAAAAAACTTTTTTAACTGGTTTAACCTAGTATGCAGTCATGTCGCGATCCTTAATATTACAAATAATTGTGATTAAATACGACTAAAGAGGTCTTAATTATGGGGAAACATTAAAAAATGTTGATAACTTCCAACCCATAATTCGGTGCGTACTTGTTCAGAGCCTGCATAACACTAAAGATTATTGTTGAAAATAGTAGTAGTTGATGGGACTCATTTTAATAGACATTTGAATGTGATAACAGTAAAACTTAAAAAATGCAACCCCACCACCTATATACGGTTTGTGGTCTATTTTGTGTGCTGGTACTAGTACTAGAGAGAGTATTTCATTTCATGGTGTGGATGTGGTGTGGGTGTTGGAGCATAATATTAAAAATTCTCTCTCTTTCTTTCTCTTTCTCTCTCTCGATAGTGAGGAGAGGACCATTTGGAAAAGTTGTTTATAATATGTAAACGTGAAACTTAGGAAAGAGGGTTCTTCTCTTCTTAGTATAGTTCTTCTGTTTTGTATTGACATGAAAGGATATTATTCAGTTTCCATGACAAAACAACATATGAAAGACTCTCACTTCACAACAAGACAACACCAATGCAAACAAGAAAATCATGTTGTTCTTGTCCCAGAACAATTGGCTGCTTCTACTACTTCCCTAAATACTCTATCTATGCTACATACCTTTGTTGTTTTGCTGTTTCTTCTTACCTTAATTACTCCAATATTGTCACACCCCATTGTCTCAGTTTTGTCTCATTCAAACTCTCACTCCAATGCTAACCAGACTTTTAGGCCAGATATTGAGTTGCATAAGTTAAGAAGAATCAGAGCTCAATTGAAGAAAATCAACAAGCCTCCCATCAAAACAATCAAGGCATTTCTTTTCCTTTGCATTGATTTATATAATCTTTTTTTTTTGGTGACAAACAATGATGGTACATTTTTTTCTTGTGATTTGAATTATTTTTGTTCTGTTGTTTCAGAGTCCAGATGGGGATTTAATAGATTGTATTATATCTCATAAACAACCAGCTTTTGACCATCCTAAGCTCAAAGGGAAAAGACCATTGGTAATTTAATTTCTTTCAACTTTTCTTTGAATTTCATATATTTGAATGTATTTTTTATTTGAGAGAGTAAGAGACTTAAGGTTTACAGGATCCACCAGAAAGGCCAAAAGGGTATCAAAATCACAACAATGAAACCATAACAGAAAGCTTTCAGCTTTGGAGTGATTCTGGTGAAGCATGTCCTAAAGGAACTATTCCAATTAGAAGAGTAACTGAGCAAGATTTTCTAAGAGCAAACTCTATTAGAAGATTTGGTAGAAAACCAAGAGGTGTACGGAGAGACTCCACAGGCACTGGTCATGAGGTTAGTTAGTGTTACAAATGACACTTTCTTAAATTAAATGTTTAAAATATATATATATATATATCTGGTGTATTTTTTCTTTTTTCTGCATTCTGTTTTCAGTTTCATTCATGAGAAAGAAAAAGAATGAGCATGCTTTTCTTTATCCACTAAAGTTGAATATTGAGTTTCAAAACAAAGGACATTTGAAGGGACACCACTAACAAAAGCTTGTCTTCTATTTGCAACTAAAAGTGACATCAAAATCATTACTCACATGAAGAGGCTCTTCTTGTGTCTCTATCAGATCTTTTTAGTAGGAGCTCAAAATTTTTTGAGAAAAAGTGATTCTTCTTCTTGATGCATATGTATGTTGTTGATTGACAGTTTTGACATACATGGTACATTATAATGCAGCATGCAGTTGTTTTTGTGAATGGAGATCAATATTATGGAGCAAAAGCAAACATAAATGTGTGGACACCAAGAGTAACTGATCAATATGAATTCAGCTTGTCACAGATATGGGTTATTGCTGGATCTTTTGGTAATGATCTCAATACAATAGAAGCTGGATGGCAGGTATGTACAAAACTCTTAATTTCTAGTGTTTATTAAATATTATGAATATGTATAAAGAATGTATGAGAATTTAGAAAAATGCATTTGTTTCTAGTGCATTGAAATTCTGTTACTAAAAATAAGCATGTTTTGATTCAGGTAAGTCCTGAGCTATATGGAGACAACTATCCTAGGTTCTTCACTTATTGGACAGTAAGTATTGCATTCTATGCTTCTTTCTTTTGAGGCCTTTTTTTATCAAAGATTTTGAGACCGAAAGCCCTTGCTTTAGTGGCTTCGGCCTTGGACCGACCTTGAATCACGGTGGAAATACCGTGACCGTGAAAGCTATAACATGCAACTTATATTTGATATTTCAATTTGATAGACGGATGCATATCAAGCAACTGGATGCTACAACTTATTATGTTCAGGATTTATCCAAACTAATAACAGAATAGCTATAGGAGCTGCAATATCCCCAAGATCCATAGTTAATGGCAGACAATTTGATATTGGCTTAATGGTTTGGAAGGTGAGTGTTTTTCTTTTCTTTCTTTTTTTATTTCCATCAGATTCAACATCAATAACTCAAACAAAAAGGAAAACACCAATTAAGGAGAAAATAAACTGTTTTACTTAACTGAAAAAAGGCTTAATGCTTTGGAAGGTGGTTTGTTGTTATTCTTTTTAGCTTTTCATACCTTTATTTGCTATTTTTCACAACTAGCTTCCCTTTACAAAAAAAGCTAAACAACTAAAAACTGAAAAAAATTATGTCCAAGTGAAGCAATAATTCCTTCACTTTTATTTTCTTTTCTCCCTTCTTTTGAATTCTTCTTCATGTTATTGTTATTCAAATGGAAGATTCCCAGGCTTTTTCCTTGTACCAATGTCCCTCATGGGGTCAAATTATTTAGCTCTTTGTTCCTATCTCCTTTTCTTTATTAAAGCAATGTTTCCTGGCACCCTCACTACTACTTTTTACATTAATTTTTCCGTAACTGGCTTTTAAAGACTAAATAGTTAAAAGGGAAATTCCCTTGCTGTTACTTTTTCTCATTAATAAATACTTTCTTCCAAAAATATTATTATTAATATAATAAGACACTATGTAAGAGCTTTGCCGCTCTTACCCGATTCGAGGGATTAGTCTCTGCAATTACGTGCAGAGAATATCCGATTCACACTAAAAAAGACACTATGTAAGACCTAATTCAATTGGTAAATTCGACGTAGTTAGGTAGAACATTTTCTGTGATTAATCATATTCGAACTTAGGATCTTCACTTTGTGTGTGGTTTTGCAAGTGGTTCTTGTTACTCTGTCTGAAAAAAAAAAGTTTATAACAAGAAATTAATTAACTAGACTGGAAAAGTCCAAATCCAATAATACATTAGTGAAGTTTAGACACATTGGAGTCAAACTATATGTAATGTAACATGTATTTCCTATGTATGTATAGGATCCAAAGCATGGACATTGGTGGCTTGAATTTGGTTCAGGGTTACTAGTTGGATATTGGCCAGCAAACTTATTTAGTCACTTGAGAAGCCATGCAAACATGGTACAATTTGGAGGAGAAATTGTGAATTCTCGTTCAAGAGGATACCACACTGGCACTCAAATGGGTAGTGGCCATTTTGCAGAAGAAGGGTTTAGAAAAGCAGCTTATTTCAGAAATTTACAAGTAGTTGATTGGGATAATAACTTACTTCCTTTATCAAATATTCGTCAATTAGCTGATCATTCTAATTGCTATGATATAAGGGAAGGAAGAAATAATGTTTGGGGGACTTATTTTTATTATGGAGGTCCTGGAAGAAATGTTAGATGTCCATGAACAAATTGTCATAAATATATTATATATATTCTTTTTTCCTCCCATTTTTTTTTATTTTGGGGATTTTGCTTTTTTTTTTTATTACAAGGTTTACATTGTTTGGGTGTATTTGTTAATTTCGCCATAGTTTTGGTTTTTGCTAACAGGTTAGAGAGAGTTTGTTATTATTATTAGGGATGATGTGAATCTACAAAAAAATATGTTGTCAGTTTGTGACATGATTCCAAGGATGCTTTGTTTTCCATGCTTGTTATTATAAGCAAAAGTCCAATGTAGTCATATTTTAGTGCTAACTAATTAATGCATCCTTCATATGTGGCTTTGCATTTGGGGAACTACAAAGAAGGAGACCTACAAACAAATCTCAAGTAGTATTTTAATATCCTAGCATTGGCCGTAATTATAAATATTGCACCATAAATAAAAGAAATATTTTAAGACAGTAAACCATTGACCAACTACTTTAATACAACTGTCCAATGGTGTAGCTCGTATGGTTGGAGCTAATGACATCTTTCGTCTGCTCCCGAGTTCAAATTCGTTATGTGACACTCTCAATTTTTATTTTCCCTATGTGGCTATTGTGTCAGTCTCTTGACAAAAAAAACTATTTTAATACGCCAGTAGTTCTTACTATTTGCTCTACAAATAATCAATGGTAAATGATTGTTTTCTTCACCAAGGTTGTAGTTTCCTAAGAGTAAAGTTGAAGAAATTTACTAGCCAAAATTATATTTTAGGAATCTTAGAAAGAGTGATTGGAAAGTATAGAGAAAAAAGGGAGCACATGGGTATTGAGAAAATAAGGTACAGGAGGAGTTAGTTGCATCTTGGTGTAGTTGTAATGGATGTTGGTAGCATTGTGAATTGTGAAGTGACATGATAATAATATGGATCTTTTTGAAAGAAGAATATATTATGGGAAGAATTGACGCTTCCATGCGTGACAACAAAGCAATCACATTCCCCTACCACTTTGTTTGCAGCAGCACTAAAGAAGACTCATGGTCCAAATTTCTCATGCCTCAATTGAAACTAGTGTTATTATTCTATTATTTGGAGCCTAGTTTAAGAAAAGAAAATAATCCGGAAAAGTGTTCTCTATAACTCAATTTGATTAATTTTGGATTTAATATATAGGCTGGAAATTGGAGAAGAGAGCTTTCTTGTGAAATGTAAACAGATGCAGCATGTTTCTTTAAGAGGAATAAGTACATGTGTGGGTTTTCAATTGTGCAAATATGCCATCCATTAACCATCTACATTCTACAATGAAGGAGACATCTGCAAAAACATTAGACACCTAACCATGAGACTATTTTTTGTTGTGTTATTGGTGCTCAGTATCTACCAGTTTTTTCAGTAACTAATTTACATTGTGGAGTATGGCTGACCATGTGTATATTAAGATTTTTCGGTCCGTGCGATTCTCCGCTCCTAACAGAATTTTTGTCACACCCAAAATTCAAACTCGAGATCTTGAGGTAAGATCTGAATCCAGTGCAATTACCACTCGGACCAGCCCTTGTTGGTCTAACAATGACACTCTAATCAATCATTCTAATTATTCACTATTAAAATTGAATTTACGTACCAAAAGAAGTATTGAAATTGAAATTAAACATAATACAAATCATTAATTAAAATACACAATAAAGTCTCTCACTTGTTTCAAAAAAAAATCTCAAGTATAGGTAGGTGTCTTATACAAGTATAAAAAATTAAGAGGTTTACAGTACCATGCAAGCAAGCATATGCAAAACAAAGGAAAACGGCGAGATACTTTCATAAGAAATAATATTATGAAAAGTAGTAATAAATTATTGACAAATAAATGGAGAAAAAGTGGAATGGATCCTTTTGGTGATTTTAGTGTGCAATGAAATCTCAATTATACATTGATTAAGATAAAGAGGAAGAGAGAAATATTAAAAAATTGGAGAGAAAAAATTGAATAGTGGATATTTAACAATTCACATTATCCAAAGAGAATCCCCTCTCCAAGAAACAAAGAAAGAGAGGTCATTATAACCGATGAATAAATCTCATTTGCTTAATTTTGTCACAAAAAAAATCTCATTTGCTTAATATAGTTGATAGAAACTCTTCCCTTTTATGCTATACCAAAACTTCTTGACTCCGTGAAATGTAAACGATTTACCAGTAAGCAAAAACCAATCTTCTTGTTAGTCAGTATTTTATAGGAATCCAGTTCCAAGGAGTAAGCACATTTTTTATACTAAATAAGCTCGTAGTGCATTTTTTAACTACAGATTTATCTACTAAATAGATATATCTGTATACAATTTTATTTTTTATTAACAGTTAAAATTATAGGGGTAAAATGGTGATGTATGAAAAAGTGGGGGGTATAAGGGCCAAAGGTGGAGGTAGAGAAATCACTATCCAAGAACTAACATAAAAAAAATATTAGGAATTGTTTTTGTTTAGCCCAAATAGTTAATATTGATTTATTGTTGGGCTTTTGATATTTATCTTGGACAATTGGACGCCTCAATACTTATTGCTGAAGATTTCTCTCGCATGTTTTGATGTTCGGTTGCTTTTTCCACCACCTTTTTTACACGCATTTCTCTTTATCTTATTTCCCTTACATGGGACACCATCTCATCACTCTAAAATCTTGCTTATAAAACAAACTAACTTTCGAAATCCATGAGTATTGTTAATTTGTTTATTTGTTTCTCTCTTTCACTCTCTTATATGTGTCTATTGTTAGACTCGTTCACGTTGGCTATGACAAACCTACGAGTATCCAAACTTTTTGAAACTTCATAAACATTACGTTATTTAATAGTCGGGTTGATAAATGTCATTTTCTATATGAAGTTATTAATTGATGTAAGTCGCTAAATTTGACACCAGATGTTCTCACTTTAGAAAGATACTTAGAACAAAATAGTTGGTCACTACCTTGCCAGGTCTAAACTAATTTAATATCTTTTTAATGCATGTTGAAATACCAAAATGATTGAGTCAAGAAATTAAATTCAGTAAAACATACTTCTTTTTGTTACAAAAAAAGTTATTAATACGTAAAACAAAAGTTTACAAATATTTTATATACATCAAATATTGTGTTACTAATTAAATTAACAAGTATACATGTGCATTGCACGAGTCATACACACTAGTATTTGAAATTGATCATTCCTTAGAAAAATTAGATTTGACGATTTGAACTCGAACTCGTGCAAAAGTCAAGGTTGTCATCTTTTACTCAATTAAGTTTCCACTCAAATTTTTGACTTTACTTGCTCTAATGACTGTGTTTTTCATCTGTAGCAAATGGTGTCCTTATTTCCGGAGACTGTGATGTGCAGTGCCATTTGACTGTATTCGTAGACTCGTTCACATTGCTCTTCCATTTTGGCTATGACGAACCATAATGGATAAATTCAATATGACGTTATCTACTTGTGCTCTTTCTGTTTGAAACACAGTTTAATTAACATATATAGTAATGCAAATACGGATGGATGAGCCAATTGATTAGAGGTTCTAAGAATATATGGATATTTGATGGACAAATGTGATTGGTGAATGGAATGAATGATTCAACTATTGCCCAATCATATGAAAGATAGGCTTGCCCCAATCTAGTAAATGTGTGATTACCCCAGTTTAGATTCCAAATAGAGAAGAATGAATAGTTTGCCCCTGTCCACAAAGGACAACAACCACGGTGTGTAGAGAAATAAAGGATCTTCAATCCCTTGGTTTTGAAATTACAAGTGGTTAAGAATGCATTAAAAGTGATAGATTTTCTCCGACCAATGAAATATGATGTTGCCCCAATTTATAAAATGACAAGGTCGCCCCAATTCGAGTAAGATGGTGTAAGGGTTTATTTGTTGTGAGTGTTCATCTATCTCCGTCTGGTGTATCTATCGTATAAAAACATGAGTTAAACATCTTTTGCTAGTGTTTTATTTGGTTGAAAATCATTTATATGTTATCACTTTAGTTGTATTGAATTTAACTCAATATACCCAATTATACTTAATTTAGTAATTAAATATGAACTTATTTGTTATAAAAATAACACTAACTCACTACTCCATCTGTTCCATATGTTTGGTAGTTTAAGGTTTTGCACAAGAAGTCGTTTAATTGATATATGGAGGTCAAATATGTTTTTGGTCATTAAAAAATTTTCAAAATTTGTTTTTAATCACTATAAAAGTTTCGCTCACTTTTAGTCCCCATATTTTCCTCCACAAATGATTTTAGTCCTCAATAACTCTTAATGGCACTTTTTTGTGCTTTTATAACGCTTCTAAGCGCTATTTAAAAATTAAAATACTACTTCACAGATACACAAGGAACAGGGTTCTTTCCAAACAAGGGAGGATGATAGCATAAGCCATACATGCATGTGAACAAGTTTATCCATCCTTCCATGTGATAAGCCAATATCTGACTTTCATAAGTGCAATTTGTAATCAATAGTTTTTAGTCATTTCCAATCTATACAGTTGTTTCTGTAGGAAAAGATTACCTTATGATTAGTATAAAAAGGGCTTCTATTATTTCAACATCCTTGAAATTGAAATATTTGCGTTTCTCTTAGAGAGAGATTTGAGAATGAATTCTCTTATTTTTGTGTCAAAGAAATGCCATATTTACCTTATCTCATACAATATTACCTCTAGTAGAGTACACTTGTAATAAATTAAAAAAAAACCAGAAAACAACTCACTTAACTAAGAACCAATGGTTGGCGATGGCCTAAGGCTTAAATGAGTTTGCTACTATGTCCCTACTAAAAACCAATCATTTCTTTGCAATGATGATAGTTTGATACAACTTCTCTTTCCCTTTGTTTATTTAATGCTTAGGATTAATACTAGATAAGAATTATCAACCTATATGACAATTGACACATGACCCTGTAACTTTTTTCACAATATTTCCTTAAATCGCATTTACCCTTTCTGGAACATACATAGCATGTGCAAATTGACTTTCCTTAGCGGCCATACCTGGAGTATCTAAATTTTATAAACTGGAGTAAAAAGAGGTGGAAAAAAGTACATGTGTGAATCTTTTCCTTGGTCATTTAAATCACAGTATGCAAGTTATGCTTTAAATTTAAATTTGCCACTTGTCACGACAGGACTGATAAACTCAAAACTATGATGAAACTTTGGTAATCTATCACTTTCCTTTTCTTTATAATTATATTATGATTGAGGCTCACATAATTTGTTGCCTATCTTTGTAAAGAAAAGTTGATAGATCCCATATCTTGCAATGGAGGGCCTGATGGAGGGCCTGGGATCGGGTTTTAGTGTAGTCGGAGAGACTGCACAGTCATGCATTCAATAAATGTAAGCCGTCTGATCAAAATAGGACGGTCCAAATTTTAAATTCGAATATATTAAATAAAAATCAAAAACTACACTTAAAATTTAGATTGCATGACTGTACAATCAATTCGACTGCACCAGATCCAAATCCAGAGGGCCTGGGCCGGAGTCTGTATGTACTATGCAATAATCTACATCACATGTGAGTTTGGTTGGCCCATTAAAATGTCCCCTCGGGATCAATAGAAAATTTATGTACTCTTGAAAAGATTGTACATTTGCACTCAAGTTGTACAGCATATATATACTGTGCTATACTGCAAAATTGGAAAAACCTTTCTGTAAGGCTAAAACAAAGGAAAGAAATACAGCACAATCACTTTGATTGATAGCTATTCAAAGGAAAGCCAGTTACTATACTCTGTAACGTATGGTTTATATGCTAAAAGTATACCTGAGATTGCTTGCCTATAAGTGTTCTGGACTTGAATGCAGAAGGGTCCTTCTTCACATTCACATGGTGTGGGCCTATTAGAGTTAGTTGAATGAAGACAAGCCAACTCACTTCTTTTCCCTTGTAATCAGCAACAATCATAAAGGAAGCTGAAATAGGGCTCCAAAATGTACCTAATGACAGTCCACCTCAATCTGACTATTCTCTAAATTTACTCTTCTCATTCTGTGTAACAACTAACAAGACACACTTATTGCTCCCTTTTTAAGAATTAGTGGAAGCAACTTCTTATGGAAAGCTCCATCTTTGCTTTTTGTACCATACATGTATATATAAAAGCTCATCATGGACATAGTAATCGTAGTTAAGATGCATTTATTAAATGCCACAATTTCTGTGAAGAAAAGAAACAGAATCATGTCAATTATAACTAAGCTGCTGTACACTCTACTAGCTTTGTTTTTTTCTTGTCACCAATCAGAATACTCAAAAGTACCTTTACAATGCCCCACATTACACGTTAACTAACTAATCAAAAGTGAATCACAATATATCTAACAGGATCTTATCTACGTCCTGAAATACAAAGCAACTGATAGTTTGAATCTTGAAATTTATGATTGGTTCCTTGGAGAATGGTAAGCTGCTGCAGTGGCTGAGGAAGAGGAATAAGCAAGGGATGAGGAATGTGAATTTGATTGGAGGAGCAACAACTGAGCTGGGGTCACTGAGGATGACGAATACGACGAAGCTTCTGAGGTTCTTTTAGGCTTGTGGGTATCAGACCCTGGCGTAGGGTCGTGTCGAATTTCCCTCAATAAAGCTGCGACATCTTTCATTGTGGGTCGATGGTCAGCACGATTACTAGTACACAAGAGAGAGATACCAAGTGCTTGTATCATCTCTTGTATTTGTGTGTCTGGATGACCTTGAAGCTTGGAATCTAGAACCTCAATTGGATCCTTCTTGCTCTTTAAGTGCTCCCTAACCCATTGAATAACATGTCCATCCGGGAATGATGGATCCACCGGCCTTTTCCCTGTTATTATCTCTAGTAGGACCACACCAAAGCTGTATACATCACTCTTCTCTGTAATTTTAAGCATGCAAGCATACTCTGCAAAATTCCAATCCAACCAACAGAAAACTAAGTTATACTTAGGATGTCCACCACATATTACAAAAGCAAAGTGACATTTGTTGTCTGTAAAGTAGTTGTAGAAGGATATATTAATAAGATGGCAAGGCAGTATTATATATGCTTATGAGTCATGATGATTTGGCTTTTGTCCAAAGAGAAAGATTATGCGTAATTATAGTTATTATGCTGCATGTGGGCAATTTTGTGAGTTGGTGTCGTCAAGTACATGAGATGTACAGATATATAATGAAACCAAAAACCAAAAAGCGACAAATCAAGCACCGTCCTACTTTAACATAGATGCCCGTACGGTCCCCATTTCCCCACTCACACACCCATAATATCATATCGTCCATCAACAGTAATACTAACATCAAAAACAGTCACTCAATCCGCCAAACTCTAGCTACCTATAATTTCACTACTTTATAGATCATAGATTTTTTTTTTGATGAAATTTATAGATCATAGATTCATTAACTGATATGTTAATTTTATTTCACTACTTACCCTAACCCTAACAAAATCACAAAATTAAAACGCTCATAAGATTCAAATTAAGTTCTAAATTAGTAACTTAGGTAAATTAATAAAATTGAGAAACTAATTAGACTTACCGGGAGCAATGTAGCCGTAAGAACCAGCGAACTGAGGATTAACGGAAAAAGAACCGTGATGTTGTTCTTCAACGAAGCGAGCGAATCCAAAATCAGCCAAACAGGGCTCGTATCTGTCTCCTAACAAGATATTCAGCGCTTTGACGTCCCGGTGTAAGATAGCAGGAACGCAATCGTGGTGCAAGTAAGCCAAACCCTCAGCCACGCCCAGTGCTATCTTGAGCCGCGTTTCCCATTCTATTAATCCTGTGCACCCTTCGTGTAACAACACATCCAAATTACCGTGGGGTAAATAATCATAGAAGAGCAACTTTGTTCTCCGGTTCGCACCCCAACCCAATAACCGCACTATATTCCGGTGTCGTATTCTTGCCAGTGTGGCAATCTCCGACGAAAACGATGACGCAGAGAATTTATCCGATGTTCTGAACTTTTTAACCGCGATGGTTAATCGCGTGGCGGGAAAGTTGACCTTGTAAACGACGCCGGATCGACCGTGACCAATAATGTTGCCAGCAGAGATACATTTCGCCACGTCAGCCATTGACAGTTCTAGCTTTTGGTAGAGCGTCACCTCCCAAGGTGGGGCCATGTCCACGTCGCTGTCTTTTCCATTTAGCTCTCCGTCGTTTTCATGGTCCCCTCGTCGTTTTGCCGCAACGACGAAGTATAGCGCCGCCATGAGAAGCACGCACGCGACGCACAATAAGACTATCATCACCACCCGCGCCTCCCTCGCCCGTCGCTTTGATTTCCCACCACCGTCGTCTCCGGCGCACGGGTTGCCGGCAAAGCATAACGATGGATTCCCGGCTAGCACGCTCAGGGGAAGCTTCGCAAAGAAAGGAGTGCCCGGGATACGGCCGGAGAATTTGTTGAAGGAGATATTGAGAACCACTAGATTTTCCAATCCGGCGAGATGCTCAAGGTTTCCGGTGAGAAGATTGTGGGATATATCAAGGACTCCAAGTTTCGTCAAACCTGAGAACTCACGGGGGATCTCGCCGGAGAATTGATTCGTGCTTAGATTCAGAGCTATTTCCAATGCCGGAATGTCGCCGATGCTGCCCGGGATTTCACCTGAGAGTAGGTTACTGCTGAGGTCCAGCAACTGCAGCTTGGTACAAGAACCGAGTTGACTCGGAATTGAGCCGGAGATTCGATTCTTTCGGAGAACAAACTTGGTGAGGGTGGTAAGCGAGGCGAGGGTTGGGCTAAGCGTACCTTCGATCATGTTATCGGAGACATCAAGAAATTGAAGCGATACAAGCTGGCTCAGACTTTCCGGTAAGTTTCCAGCGATGGAATTTGAATGCAAATCCAAGAAGGTAAGATTCCGGCTACCGGAGATCTCCTCCGGGATAACCCCTGAAATCCGATTATTCCCTAGGTCAAGAAAATTCAGATTCTTGAGATTCCCAATCTCCGAGGGAATAGTACCCGTGATGTTGTTGTTATTAGCTCGGAATCGAATAAGAGAAGAACAATTCCCAATCTGAAATGGAATTTTACCAGAGAGATTATTACCAAGGAGCAAAAGCTTATTGAGATTCTTGAGCTGGAATATTCCCTTTGGTATGGGACCCGTCAATTCATTCTGAGACAGATCAATAGCTTCAAGATTTACACAATTAGAAATCGATGAAGGTATATTACCCTGTATCTTGTTATGCCACAAAAACAACAACGTTAAATTCCCAAGGTTTCCCAATTCATAAGGTATCGTACCAGTGATCATGTTGTTATCCAACTCCACGTGAGTCAGTTGCTGACAGTTCCCAAGTTCTCTTGGAATCTCCCCCGAAATCTGATTCACACTCAGTTGAAGTTCTTGCAACGAAGTCAAGTTTCCAAAGCTTTTGGGAATACTTCCAGTTACTGAATTCATTGACACGTCAATCACTGTTAACTCATAACAGTTTCCAATCTCTGGTGGAATAGTGCCAACTAAATTGTTCTGCCAAAGTAGCAGGTTTTTGAGATTCTTAAGGTTACCCAATTTGCTTGGAATGGAACCCGTGAGAGAATTCTCATAAAGATAAATGTTTTGCAACTCGGCACATTCACCTAGCTCAGAGGGTATTTGACCAGAGAGAAGAGAAGTGTAAATAGCTAATGTTTCAAGCTTCTTCAAGAGACCAAGAGTCGGTGGCAAGAAACCAGAGATGCTTGTTTCTGCCAAGCCCAACATTACCAAACTAGAACAGTTTCCAATTTCCTGTGGCAAAGGGCCTTCAAGATTCTTGTTTCCTCCTGCTCTTATAACTTGCAAGTTCCTCAAGTTCCCTATAGTGCTGGGAATTTCACCACTTAGTTGATTATCATATAAGGTCAACTTCTCCAACTTTGTGAGGTTTCCAATTGCAATTGGAATGGACCCCACAAGCTCGTTGGAGTTGAGATGAAGTTCCTCAAGTTTCGGCAAGTAACAAAGCTCACTTGGGATTTCACCATTCAAACTATTGTCACTCAAGTCCAAGTAGCTCAGCTCCCAAAGTTGACCTATTTCTTTTGGAATTGAACCAGTGAGATTCGTTCCGGTTAAGATAAGGCTTGTTAAAGAGATCAATGAGGTGAAATTATTTGGAAGACCACCAAGTAAATCCACATACCTCAGATCTAATTCTACTACCTCGTTTTTCATGTTGCAGCTCACTCCATACCAGCTACATGGTGTGTCTTCAATTGGGTTCCAGTTACTCAATATCTCCACAGATCCCTTCAGTGTTCTCTTCCATGAAAGAAGAGCTTCACCTTGTGGATTTACTGCTGAAGAAATATGTGGAAGTAAAAGGAAAATGGATAAGAAAAGGAGGGTCCATGAATTCACAGGCATTACTTACAACTATGCTGTGATACAAACTCCAATGAAGGAGTACACAAAAAAAGGTTTGATTTAGCCTAGGGAGGAACAACGGGAAGGAACCAAATCATGTCTTGTGTTGTGGGTTATAAAAAAAATATATGAGATTGATTATTATTTGGAAATTAAAATATACCCAGAATCTCCGGATCCAAGAAACAGCTAGGCCATGATGTTTATGAAAGGAGAAATGGAATTTTTAGATGGTTGTTTATAAGTATCTATTTGTTTATGTTCACATGTGGAGTGCAATGGTGGGGAGAAGGATTATAACAGTTTTTAAATTTTTTGAGAGTGAGCAAAAGAGACGGGTGGGTGAGTGTCTTTCTTTCTTTCTCAACTTTTTGTGTTTTAATATATATATCAATGGCTTATCTTTATATATAGCTTCATTATAAAATAAGCTTTCATTTTCTCTTAGATCTTTTCATAAGATGATGAATGAATGAGACGAATTATGTCCTGAATGTATGGGCAGGCGCATTTTGTCTGCTACGACACAATCTGCCAAAGGCCAACTAGTTTTGAGTATGGCGATCTATTTTGTACTCAATAATGCCAATGAAGTTAGATCTAATTATAAGTTTAATCATGTTTAAACACTAATTTTGGAGCCTTCGGTTGTATATTCATAGATACGTCATTTCAACCTCTTAGCTTCCTTTTGGTTAAGGAAACAAAATAACAAGATAGACATGGATGGAGGATGGAAGTGAAGATAAAAATAGATAGAGATTATAAAATGAGATAATTTTAGAGTTGTTTGGTAAAAAAAATAAAATTAGAGGAAAGAAAGAGATAAAAAATTAATTTAATTTTTCTTGTCTAATTGGTAAGGAAGTGAGACAAAAAAAGTATACTTTCAAAATAAAAGTAATAGCCCAAGGTCCCAGAAGGGTAGCTCATGTGGTTGAGTGAGAGACATCATTGGTGAAAATGTAGTTTTACGGGATTCGAACTTCGCTCCCCCTCCCCTCTAACTACTAAAACACTAATTTCTAACCACTTTGCCTATAAACAAAGTAATAGCCCCAACTAAAGATAAGATGTAATAAAAAATTGAGAATCGTGTTGAAAAAGAAAAGGAAATATTTTGGTCTATTAGTAGCTTTTGTCTCCAATTTGGAAGAAAAGCTACCTCTTATGTTTTTTTTCACTTTTATTGTATTCCAAAAGAGGAAGGATATTGGTTATATAGTGTGCTTTCTTCGCTAGCATAATCATTTCCCTTTCTTTCCTTAATACTCCTTCTGTCTCATAATAATAGTCGTTTTAGCAAAAAAAAATGTTCCAAAATAATTGTCATTTACGATATTCAATGCAATATTAATTGCTTTTTTTCAATTGTACCCTCTAATTAAAATAATATTCATCACTCCCAAATTATTATATTCATCACTCTCAAGTTATTATATTCATCACTCCCAATGTTTGATAAGGATAATTTAGTAAAAATATTGTTCTCTTTCTTTCTTTTATGTTCTTTTCTTAAGATGCGTGAAATGAACTAAAATAATCATTATTTTGAGACGAATGGAGTACTTTTTATGCAACTTTTTATAAGCAAAAATTAGCACCTATTTGTAATACAATACTACATTCAGTCCATTTTATAAAATACATCAGTTATTTAATAAACTTAAAACGACATTGTCTCTTATGAAATGGACCGGAGGTAGTATAAGCAAATATTGGTTTTTTCATCTTATTTAATGAGAACATACCAAAAATGCCCTTTATTTCGTTAATTATCATTTTTAAGAAACTAATTCATTAATTGAAACAAATTTATATGCAATTAGTATTTTTATCGAAATGTGATGAGACCTAACATCAACTAGAGTAGTCCCTGTTAATCAAGACCCTTTTTTAAAGAAAAAAATTTAATGCTGTTGGAGATTTTATTTTTTTGCATTTAAATAATGGAAGGTAGCTTAGGTAATAATTGAGGCAACTTTTTACAAAAATAAATGCAAAAAATTGGTTTTCTCAATAAGTGCGTGTATTGTTCGATTTACTTATAAAGTGGTGCAAAGATAGTATATCAAATAAAAGACATGGATTCTTTGACCAAAAAAAAAAAGACATGGATTCTCTCCGGTCAAAAAAATGGCAGGAAGAGATTCTAGGCTTGCATTGTTTTTTGGCAACAAAAAAAAAATACTCTAAGAAATCCCAACCTTAATTGAAGTGACTTCATGGAGGGATATTTTGATAGGAGAGAAATCGAGTCCATCAAAGAAAGCACTAATGGTAGCAAGAAGAGGTAACAATATATGGTTTATATGTCTCCAAGGATTTGTTTTCCATTATAGTCTTACTCGACTCGAGAGATTAATTTTTACAATTGCGCAAAGAGGATACCTAGTTTACACCAAAAAAACATAGTCATGTTGTCATACTTAAGTTGGCTTGTTCATAAACTTATGATTGTATGGGAAAAAACTTAACAAGAAAAATATTTGAACTCATGTAAAGACAATGGATGCCTTAGCTCGATCGAGAGGAGACAAAGCTTCTCGAGCACCAAGCCAAATAGGGTGACGGTGGTCGGCAGGCTAATGTAGAGCCAAAGGGTGAATCCCAATAAATTGGCATATGTGTCATCTTTGTTTGAGGTTCCTGTGAGTGTGTTTACGCATACATCTTTAAAAAAAAATTAAAAATTTTCATACCATACTTCAATAAAAAATCGCAAATTTATTTATATTGCAATTGCAATCAGGGGAGGATGAAGGTTATTTCTTATTTAGACTCTCAGATGTCGCAACCTCTCATTCTTAATGAGGGTACATTCCCTTCTATTGCAGACCTGAAGGTACCCAACAGATAGGATAGGGTACATGGCCTTTATTATTTGTCCTCTGGTTCCTTTTTTTTTGGACACATTGTCCTTAAGACACTTGCTGCAGCTAACTCGGACAAAAGCTAGAGCTCAAAAAAGAGATACTTCAACACCTGAGTGACCTTAGTTAGATTCATAAGGTAAAACTCAAGACACTTGCTGCAACTAGCCCGGACAAAAGCTAGAGCTCAAAAAAGAGACTTTAACACCTAAGTGACTTTAGTTAGATTCATGAGTTAAAACTTAAAAGAGACCGAATGAGTTTGAAGTAGTCGGTATAGGGTTCGAAACCATGTAAACTAACATTTTCCTCTTTCTAACTTTATAAGTTACTAATCAATAAAAAAAGCTAGTTAGCTCATAACATTTGAATATCGAACGAGTAGAGTCTCTGTATTTCATTACAATAATTTATTACCCAAATCACGATTTGCCTTGATCTCAATCAAATATGAATTTATTTACTTTATTTTTTGTGGTGGACTTTTGTTTTATACTATCGTGTTTGATTTTGATGTTTCTCCGATTTAAACTGTCATGGAATTAACTTTGGATCTGAGCCAGATTTAGAAAATTGACACTGTGAAGTCTCATTTCACACATAGCTCCATTTTGCAAAAAGAATTCACATATGATGCGATCTATGACACTGTACATTTATCCAGAGGAATCTCACATTATTTAAAATCAAAACTCAAACATATATATACCAACAAGCATTGCAAAAAAATTGTTAATTACACATGAGTCCTGATCGTGCAAGTATCGTGCAATTCTCTTCAGAGTCCCTTATATGACCAACAAAATCATATCCATTTATGTTTAAATTAGTCTGAATCTTACATGTTAGGGTTTGATTCTATTATTTTTGTGTGACTTTATAACATTATAAAATATATGCAAGCTATCACGTGATGTCGCGTGACAGCAGGAAAGTTGAAGTATAAATCAATTGTATTTTGGTTTTTTGTTTGACACTTGGGGAATTCAGTCACAAAGAATTACATATAGAGTATACCCACCCTCGTGATGATGCTGGACTTCAATGATATTATACTCAAATTATTATTTGACAAGAGCGACAATTGGGAATCTAGGCACGAGATAGGTGCACATGAGAAAGAACTCTAGTCATTAAAAAGCCAAGCCACCAGCCATGATGTATGTACGACACACCTTTGTGCAAAAATTGCATGTATCAAAATTCAAAAGTCCTTTAGAAGTCCACAAAAAAAAATAGTCCTTTAGATTGTGATATACCAAACACCAACGAATATAGCATCTTAAACTTTTTTTATTTTCTCTTTTTGTAAGTAACTGAAGGACTTAACGCAATATTCTAATAATCTTGACAATAATATATACAAATCACAGCATGCATGTTGGTAATCTTAAATGTATAATTCAAATATTAGTTAGTTAGCTGTTTGTTAGCAACGGCTAGTAATTAGAGTTAGTTGTATTGTGATGTTAACTTGCTTTAGTTTATTACACTACTTTATTGGATATAAATAGTTTTGTAAATTTGAGAATCAATAATGTGAATGTGAATGAGAATAAGAATTCAGTCTTGCATATTCTGTTCACTTGTATGTGAGTGTTCTCTAGGTGCTATAGCACCTCAGTGTTGTGACAATGTGACTCACATGTTTGTGTGTAGGTTCTTGCACTAACAAGTAGTATATATATAGTAACACATGTATTAGAAGCAAGGATAAAAGAACATATACGTCCCTTGAAGATTCACGATGGAGAGACATTAATGGTGAGAAAATAAACATTCTATATAGGATTGGTTTTGTGTGTGTGTTAATGGTCTAATGAGCAGTGATTAAAGGCCTAACGGATGAGGCAGAGACCTAGCTCCCCTCGAGGTGTTTGGATCCTCTCCTTCCTTCCTTCCTCTCCATCACAAAATACAAGGATGGAGGAGAGAGAAAATAATTTAAAAATTGTTCTGGACTGGGCCACTAGGCCCATTCAGCAATTGAACATGGATTGGCCCAATCACTTTGATCCATATCCACAATCTACAAGCCCAGTTATGACTCCCATATTTGGAGGGCTCAGATCAACTCGTTCAATCCAACGGCTCACAATGGGCACGCTTTCCTATAAATACTGGCTCACATTGCCATAATGAGGTACACTCTCATTTCTTGCTAAATCACTCACCTACTCTCAATACTAACTTGAGCGTCGGAGTGGCTTCGTAGGTCCCCCTCCCGGGCGCTCGTTGACATCAAGCCATACCGCAAGAGACCACCGACGCAGTCAGCCCAGCACTGCTAGGTACATAACAAAAATAATAAATAATGATGAGAGAATGGAATTAAGAGAGAGATACAGAGGATGAAAAGGAGATACAGAGTTAGTGGGAATGAGAGAATCCAAGTCCCTCATCCAGCATGGATTTCATATTCCAACCCCTTGCAGTTTATAAATTTCGTCACTAATATCGTTTGTGACATATTTTTATAAATTAGTGACGGATATTCCCCATCTCTAATTTCTGTTTTTTTAGTAATTAAAATTCCACGCAAATCCATCAAGTGATTAGGTGCTTTAATAACAACTGATTGATAATTTTTTTTTTGACAAGAATAATTTTCGATAATTGATTAATGGTAATCCATAGGAATTGCATATTATTTTATGTCTGTGCATTAAAATTGACATTTTTTCATTTAATATACATGTACATTTCACTACTATCTCTTCAAATCTAGACCCATAATTTATCCTTTTTAACTTTATGACAAATATGTACCACATGTTTCTCTAACCATGTGCCTTAGTCACAAAACAAAAACCATGTGGATCATAAAATTTAAATTTTACGTGTCATATGTAGATTATATATGTGTGTGTGTGTTGAATAATGCAATTACCCATTTTTATGCCAATATAATTTTAGTCCAAATTTTGAATTGAATTTTATGTTGCCTCATTTTGTCAATAAGCTCACTTGCATGTGCAATATTATGAAAATAATTGTGTTGAGAAAATCTTCGAGGCAATTGAAAATCATGTTATCCTTGTCACCTATTATTTATAAATCATATTGATTTATAATCATAGTATTTTGTTTTCATTGTAATAGTTATAATAATGGTTTGATGTTAAGTTATGAACCATTTGAGATGACAACATGTTGTTGTTTTTTTTTATTTTGTTTTTTTATGGTGTATAACAAATAGACCTTAACCAAAATTATTCCAAAAACCTTAAGGTTATAGATTAATTGATATACTCTCTAATAAACTTTTTATTTTGTTCACTATTTGACTATCTGAAACTATTCACACTTAAGATACCAAACGCGCTTGTTAACTAGACTTTATAGTATCAAGTCATGAAAACTCTAATACTAATTGAAAGGTTTAAAACAAATCACACACACGCATGTACGCACGCGCACACACACACACACCCAACCACACAAACACGAACACGCACACACACAACCTTGAAGAAAAAAATAAGAACACACGCCTTGAAGATCCGTGAATGCTGAGAAAACGAGAGACATTGTGTGAGAAATAAATTACTCTCTACTCAATTGGTTTTCAAAGTCTGTTAACTATCTAATGAGACAACAATTGAATAACCTAACGGATGAGTGCAAAGACCTCTCATCAGACATTAATTGCTCAAGATAACCTATCACAATCAGTTCAAAATAAAGCCTCAACATAAATCCACCAATTAGTTATGTGCTTTAATAAAAAAAAATTGTCCCTGCTTTAACTGAATAATTAGCATTTACCTCTAACTACGTTACTTCTTCTCACTACTACACCTTATTTTTGTGATACTTGCTTAAAATGCCAGCATCTAGAATTTGGTGATGTTTTTTTTTTCTTGCTGTGGGCAAAATAAATGATTGGGGGGGAGTTGATAGACAACATATATATAGCTAAGGTAGGAAGCAAATGGGGTTCCATTTATTGCACCAAGAATAAGTAGTACTCTTTGTTTTGATAGCATATGGGTTTGATTCTGTTGTCTCTTAATGATGGGACCTTTCTCAACCATTTGCTTTAAGCATTTTTTTTTTACCCCCACCTTTTTCCTCAATACCCCCGCAAGATTTTTTAAGACGAAAATACTCCTGCTTAAAATGAACGTGATCGGATTTACCTTAGGGGGAGGTAAATCCGATTTGTTAATTTTAGCCATCGGATTTACCTTTTTGTGCACCCTCACTAGGTAAATACGACTTTAAAATTAACAAATCGGATTTACCTTAGGGGGAGATAAATCCGATTTGTTAATTTTAGCCATCGGATTTACCTTGGGGGGAGGTAAATCCGATTTGTCAATTATAGCCATCAGATTTACCTTGGGGGGAGGTAAATCTGATTTCCTTAAAAAAAGGAAAATCAGATTTACCTCCCCCCAAGGTAAATCCGATTTTGGATATTCATTTTTTTTATTTAATATTTTAAAAAAAAAACTTATAAAAACGCTACTAAAAATCCGTTAAAGAGTTAGAGCTAATTCAAAAATTATACAAACATCACTAAAAATCTAATAAAACCAAACTAAGGCTATGCAAAAAAAATTAGATTTTTTGGAGACTGTGAAAAATTAAAAAAATTAATAGAAAATAGTTAACGATTGAATTTGGGAAAAATTAAAAAAAATTAGATGGAATTTGGGAAAATTAAAAAATTAAAAAAATTAAAAAAATAGTAAACGATGGAATTTTTGGAGACTGAAAAATTTAAAAAAATTAGATTTTTTTGAGGCTTTGATCCTTGATTTATTTCGGACTTAATGGCTGTGGTTTCATTGCAATCGGAGTAGGTTGCCCGAAAACTGATTTTTTAGCCTAAATTATTCGCTCGACGTACAACATCGTCACGTGTTAACGAACAACACACTAAATTGAACCCAAAGAAGACCGATATTCATATTATTGATATCTAATTTCTTTTTTCTTAAAAAAATAGTTTAAATTTTTAAAATGATTTATTTATTTATTGTTGGATAAAAAATCGGATTTACCTATGGGTGGGGTACATCCGATTGGAAATCGGATTTACCTTTGGGTGGGGTAAATCCGATTTTCCTTTTTTTTTTTAAGTTCGGGATATGTTGGGGTTTTTGAATTTTGTAAAGGGGTATTTTGGTCTTTTCAAGGGTGTGTGGGGGTATAGGTTCAAATGGGTGGGGGTACAAAAAAAAAATCCCTTTGCTTTATGGTTTGGGACCTAAAATTCGCACAGGATCCAGCCCAGCCAAATGATTCGTCGTTTTCTCAGTCACTTCACAGGTGTAATGGGTTGATGGAAACAAGAGAATTAAGGGACGCAGTTGATTATTTTTTGGAAGAATAGGTGAAAATAGTACCAATAATTGGTGAGGGGTTTTTCATCTCCACGTTAGAAATTTTATTAATCCAGAAAGTTTAATAATAATTCATGTTTTTCTAACCCTTGTGGGATAACTAGACATTACAAGGCTCAAGTGTTCCTACTATGAAGAAATGAACATAAAATACAAAACCATGTATTTGTGATTTTCGTGAAGGATACTGAGAGATAATTGTATCTAATCCGAATAGTAAATCAATGAGGGTTAACTTTGGTTCTGTATATAAACCGAGCTTGGGAAGTTATGACTAAGCTTGGCACCAAAATTATTGACAAATGTTTTTTATTGGTAAAGTGATTAGTAATTAGTGTGTTAGTTATTAGAGGAGCATGATTCAAACTCTGTATACCTACATTTTGCCAACGTCCCTTTCACTCAACCATATGAGCTACCCTTCTGAGGTCGATGAGTCTAATATAGGACATAAGTTGTCTACTCTCCTTCGTCTCTGTTCTAGATTGGGCCACGAGGCCCACTCAGTAATTGACATAGATTAGCCCAATCAGCTTGGTCCATATCCACTATCTACAAGGCCCAATCTAACCTAAATATTTGAAGGGCCCAGATCAACTCACCCGATCCGACGACTCACAATGGGCACGCTTCCCTATAAATACCAACTCATATTGCCATAATTAGGTACACTCTCATTTCTTGCTAAATCACTCACCTACTCTCAATACTAACTTGGGCGTCGGAATAGCTTCGCAGGTCCCCCTCCCGGGCGCTCGTTGATATCAAGCCATACCGCAAGAGACTACCAACTGCAGTCCCCCCTACACTGCAAGGTACAATTCATTGGCGACCACAGTGGGAGGTGATAACTCTATTTTATATAGAGTTATATACGCATCTATACCTAAATAATTGTTTAGAATCAAGTACAATATGTGTTAAATATAGTAGTATGAATAAAATAAACAACATTCAAGGTTTATACTCATGACTTAGCATTTTGTATATATATTGGTATGTTTGATGTGTTTGTTCAGTGCACCTGCAGTTGATGCATCTGCACCGGAAAACAAGCAGTGCATTTTCACTAGATGCAGCTGCACCAGATTACCACAGTGCAACCAAATTTAGTGCATCTGCACCATCCTGCACCAAAGACAGAATTACTCCACAATGGAAGCACCTCAATTCATACCATGGCATAAATATCTCTATGACATCATGCTTAGTCACAAGTCACATGGAGGCACCATGGCAACTTGCAAAAGGATGCACCTGCATTGCATGCAGCTGCACTACATGCAGCTGCACCATCCCGAAAGGGAGGAAAAATGCCAACACCGGAAGCACCTCGAACTCAAAGAAGATAAAGACACCACAAGATGACATCATAATTGGTCACAAATCACATGGGTCACACGGGAACCTTTCAAAGGAGGTGCCTACAATATATGACCATTTGAAGAGTCATCTTATAAAGGACACATGGCTACACCTAATTGGACCATTCTTTGCACTTGAGTGAAAAACTCAAATGGCATCATCAACTTCTGAAAAGTAACCATGGTTAAGTTAACTTTGTCTCCAAGCAAACCCTCACTTGAAGGAAATCTCAAGGCCTATATAAAGGACTCAACTCTTCACTTGAAAGATATATAGATTTTTACATACTTACTTCTTGTTCTTTCTATTTTAGTTTTTTATAGTTTTCAAGTTTATTTTCTTGTAGTTCTTTTTATATTTTCTTAGTGTTAGAAATTAGTTGTAAGCAAATATATGCAAGAGCCTTTCAATTGTTGTAATTCTTACTCTTTTGAATTCTCTTGTACTTTCCTTCATTGCAACATGTTTTCATTCAATTATATTTGCTTTGATATGCTCATCATGAGCTAATTCCCTTAAGTTGGGATGTTCTAACTTTCCAATGATCTTTTGAGGAAAGTTATTGTGTTTTCAAGTGGTGTGCACTTTAGTTCTTGTGTTTAAATTCTTAATCTTGTTTAAAGGTTGATCACTTAGAACAAGTAGAGTTATATTCACTTAATTGGCTTATAACTAGAAATCAATAACTAAGTAAGGATAAGTGTTTAATAAAGCTTTTTGTTAAACTAGTTTTAATGAAGTTAGCTTGTTAATTCCATGTTAATTCCTAACCTTAGGTTAACATAGTCCTTACAAGAGTGTAGTAAGATCTTAAGATACAAGAGTGTACTTATTTAGCAAATTGGATTATCTGTAAGGGGGCGAGAGAGGCACTGACAACCCTACTCTTTACCGCAAAAAAACAGGATCATAAGAGCTTGTAACGAAACTCTGAAGAAAGTAGCTGACCAGCACACACTGATGCAGCTGCACTAAGTGCAACTGCACCACAAGAAAACACAATACACTCAAAAGTGATTTAGCTTGTGAAGACATCTCAACTTTCATTCTCAACTGATTTCTTACACAATTTACTTGCTTTCTGTTTATTTATTTTCATTTCAACTTCAACCAAAACCCAAAAATCTGAATAGTGTAGTTGCACTAATTTGCATTTCTTTACAATAACATATAAGAGTTAATTCAATCTCTGTGGGTTCGATCTTTTATACTATAACTTGTGACTGTGTATACTTGCACACGTATTTTCACACACCAGGAGGTCTCTACCTTTCACACCATTCCTACACTTAGAAATTTTTCTCTTGCACTCACATGGCTCCAAGAGGCAGACCACGCGTGAAAAGTGTTGCTGTTCCTGCACCCCAGCTTGAAGGCACTCCTGAGGGCAATGTCGCCACCCACGAAGACACCCTTGTTCAAGCTGCGCAAGAAGTTCCCCCGTCGGGAGGGGTTCACCCGCCGGATGTCAACCAACTGTTGGACCTTCTGGCCAACCGCACTCAGACTATGCTGCTACAAGAGGCACGCCTTAGGCAAATTGAGAGGCGTGTGGCCTCTATGCCCAAGCAACCTCCTCCTTTGCGGGGAACTCCCCCTCAAACGACTGTGGTATCAAGACCCCGTCGTTCCCCCCCCCCCCCCCTGAAGGCGTCATGTTCATCGTTCACCACCTAGGAGGAAGCATGTGCATCGCTCCCCACCTCGGCGTAGGAGGCATCAGGAATCCGAATCACCAAGGGTGACTCCTTCCTCTTTGGATGAGACTTATCAGCCTGATGACACTCACTCCAAAGTGTCATCGCATGACTCCTCTGATTCGCGTGACAGATCAAGGAGCAAGGCTAAGATTCATAAGAGTCATCGCAGAAGATCGCCATCGAGGAGATCTCCCGACAAGCACAGATACCAAGACTTTGACTTCCAAGATGTCTCACCTCGCAATTCAAGGAGGTTTGCGGATGAATGACCCTTCACTCGGAGGGTGGAGGAATGCCCGATTCCAAGGACTTTGGAAAAACTCCCAATACTCAAGATGTACGATGGGACTGGAGATCCAGACCGACACTTGGCTCACTTCTCACTCATGATGCGCTATAGAGGCGCACGAGAGCCTGTTCATTGTAAGATCTTCCCTCTCACCCTCGAGGACACTGCATTAGAGTGGTTCCAAGAGCTGAAGCCAAACTCCATCTCTTCATGGGGGCAACTGGCAAGACTATTCACGACTCGTTTCACCGCCTCCCGACTGAAGCCAAAATCTGAAGAAGTGCTGAGGGCTGTCAGACAGCGGGAAGATGAAACACTTAGAGAGTACATTGAGCTTTTCAATAAGGAAGCTTCATGTGTTCGAAACTTGGAAGATAAGCAAAGACTGTTAAGAGGAGGACGACGTCGGAAGGCAAGACCACGACGGTTCACCGAACACACTCTGCTCAACCAATCTCGGGCCAAAATCCTGGCAGAATGTGCCAATGCTGAATTTAAAAATGTTAAGAGGCCAGAGCCTTTAGTGCTGAAAGAAGGCCAGAATCCTTCAAGGAAGTGGTGTCGATACCAACGAAGTGGAGGCCACGATACCAATGGCTGTCGAGCCCTGAAAGACGAAATTGAGGAGATGATTCGGAAGGGTAAACTCTTGCAATATGTGAAAAAGATGGAGAGCCCACTGACTCGCGCAAGAGGCCCCGTTCACCTGAACGAAGATCCAAGTCCCCTCGAAAGGGAAAGGCTGTAGCTAGTGAGATGATCAAAGCTATCAGGGATAACGACACTGAATCCTCAGAGCGGGAGGACACTCGGAAAGCAAAAGGAAGGCTTGTGGCTATAGTCATTCACAGGACCAACCCCCTTGACGATTGGGGATCAAACAAGTCAATGAAGAGAACTTGGAAGGAAATTATGAATGTGGCATCAACGTCAACCATCAGGGAAGGACCAGCTAGACCACCCATATCCTTTGATGACAAGGACTTGCTGGATGGGAGACCAAACAAACACATTCCATTGCTGATTTCGCTATCATGGCAAATATTGAAGTGAAGAGAATCCTGGTTGACCAGAGGAGCTCCGTGGACATTATTTTCGAAGATTTGCTGCAAGTCCTGAATATCTCCCCCAAAGATATGACTCCTTACAGTGGAAAGGACCTCACAGGATTCAATGGAGCAAAAACCAAGCCACTTGGGCATTTAGAGCTGATGGTCACCTATGGAGACCCCGATGGCGAGCAGCCACTATTCAGAACTGTGAAGACAGCCTTCCTAGTCCTCCCGTGCAAATCTGTTTACCAATGCATTATCAGGAGGCCGACACTAGGCAGACTGGAGGCGGTAACATCAACGGTCCACCTAAAGATGAAGTTCTACAGTTTGGAAAACAAGGTCGTGACCCTTCAAGCTGACTTGGGCGCAGTGCGGAGATGCTTCTTCATGAGCTATAGGGATGAAAATGAAATTGCTAAAGTGAAAAACCCAATCAAGAAGTTAGGGAAAGAGGCTGAGGTGAACTTGGCAGATCTGGATGCTAGATATGATCCTGACAGCGAGGAAGAGGAGGAGGATTCCGCCCTCGCTAAGGAGCTCAAAAAGCGCATGAAGAGACCTGAGCCATATGGCGAATTCATCTCCATCCAGTTAGGGGAAGACCCTGCTAAGACTGTCAAGATAGGCTCTGACCTCTCTGAGGATGTCAAAGAGCAACTCATCAAATACTTGAAGGAGAATGCTGATCTGTTTGTCTGGTCCGCAGCTGACATGCCAGGAATACCACCTAAGGTAGCATGCCACCACCTTGTTGTTAATCCCAACACAAAGTGGGTGGCTCAGAAAAGAAGAGTCTAGAGGGGAGAGAAGGCTGAAGCCGCTGCTAGGGCTGTCAAAGACCTTATAGAGGCAAACTTTGTAAAAGAAATTAAGTACACCACTTGGTTGTCCAATGTAGTCCTTGTTAAGAAATCTAATGGAAAATGGAGGATGTGTGTTGATTATACTGATCTTAATAAGGCATGTCCAAAGGACACCTTCCCCGTTCCCCGTGTAGACAAATTAGTTGACAGCGCCTCAGGTTTTCGTTTATTATCTTTTATGGACGCATACTCAGGATATAACTAGATCTCGATGTACCCACCTGATCAAGAGAAAACGGCATTCATGACGGAGCAAGGAAATTATTGCTACAGCGTGATGCCTTTTGGGCTTAAGAATGCTGGGGCAACTTATCAAAGAATGATGAACAAAGTTTTTAAAAATCAAATCGGCCGAGTAATCGAAGTATATCTCGACGATATGATAGTAAAAAGTAAGAATGACCCAGATCATCTTAAAGACATAAATGAAATGTTCTCAGAAATTCGAAAGAACAATATGCGATTGAGCCCAGAAAAGTGTACATTTGGGGTTCGAGCAGGGAAATTCCTCGGTTTCTATCTTACTGAGAGAGGTATTGAGGCCAACCCTGACAAGTGCAGGGCTGTGACCAAAATGACTTTACCAACCACAAAGACAGAAATTCAAAAACTCACAGGCATGATTGCAGCGCTGTCCCGTTTCATTGCACAGGCAGCTCTCAAATCCCTACCGCTGTTTAAGCTTTTAAAGAAAGATCCGGTCTTCGAATGGGCCGCCGAGCAGGAGCAGATGCTAAGTCTTTTAAAGCAAATCCTCTCTAAACCACCTATCCTAACCCGACCAGAGGTTGGAGAGACCCTGTATTTGTACCTCTCTGTGGCTGACGAAGCGCTAAGTGCAGTACTCGTCAGAGAGACCGACACTGGCCAGAGGCCGGTGTATTTTGTAAGTAAGGCATTACAAGGGCCCGAGTTGAGATACCAGAAGGTGGAAAAGGTCGCTTTGGCCCTGGTAATTGCAGCCCGACGCCTCAGGCCATACTTCGTAGCACATCAGGTAGTGGTTCGAACCAACCAACCTATCAGGCAAATAATTCATCGTCCCGATCTGGCTGGAAGGATGATTAAATGGGCAGTCGAGCTCTCAGAATTTGGAATCAAATATGAGACGAGACCAGTCATGAAGGCTCAGGTGTTAGCAGACTTTGTCGCCGAAATGACATCATCCCATGAAGGTAATGTGGAAACGTCATGGATCCTCCACGTGGATGGATCCTCAAACAGCAAAGGAAGTGGAGCGGGCTTGATACTTGAAAACTCCGAAGGACTAATGGTAGAAGTATCTCTCATTCTCATTCTCCACGTCAAATAATCAAGCAGAATATGAAGCTTGCATAGCTGGCCTACAATTGGCCAAGGACTTCGGAGCTACCCAAGTTGAACTTCACACATATTCACTTCTAGTGGTTTCCCAGATAAATGCAGCGTATGGTGCCTACGACCCGGTGCTACAAAAGTATCTAGCTAGAGTGCTGTTGCACCCCGAAAGATCCGGATTGGACCTTTCATCGTACAACGTGAAAATTTGTGAAGCCGCCATCAACATTTTTTATTTAGGGACCAAAACATTGAAAAAGGGTCCTTTTTTAAGGCGGGTGGTCCTTTGAGAACTAGAGATGTAGGTTCGGGGGTCGGTTAGGTGTGGGGAAGGTATTAGCATCCCACACCTCCTTTCTACCGAAAGGGAACCTTTAACTTGATGTGCGGTTTTGACAGAGTTGATTTGAAACAATTCGTTCTACTTCTTTTTTTATTTGAGAAAAGTGTTTTTGAAAACGGGGGAAAAGAAGAATCTTTTTATTATTTTTTAAAAGTGTGCTTGACGGGATGTGACCCGCTCCTACGTATCTCCCGGTGCGATGGAGAATTCAAAGCTTACGTAGTTCTCTTTAGTCGAGAAACTTTGTGTTGGTGTTTTTTATTGTAGGGGTTTTCGGTCCTAGACTGTACAGTCCACTAGACCTAGAACAAAGACAACCCCGCCTGTACAGACGACGTGCCCCCTACTTATTGAAAATGTTTTTTTGATTAAGGAAGAAAAAGATTTGTTGTGAGGTTGGTTGCTTTTATTTGGCAAGTATCTTAGGCTCGCCCGAACTGTACAGCTCGCTAACCCTAAGACGCTAACCAATACCGGATGTACATCCGACTCGATTCCTTACTCATTTTTTGAAATAGGGTTCAAGTTGTTAATTACTTGTTTTGATTCTCATAAGTATCCCAAGATGTTTGAGCTGTACAGCTCCGATCTTAGGACGCTAGACAACACCGGCCGTACGTCCGACTTGCCTCCTTATGAGTTTTCAAAAAGGTTTATTGTTGATCTTAGAAAGAATTTGATTGTCTTATGAAAACAATTTGAGAAAAGATTAAGTTTGGAAAAAGCTTTAGAAAATGATTGATTTGAAGAAAGGAGAAGGGAGTTTGAGGGTGACATTGGTCACAAAAGGTTTGTTGGGATGGCGTGGCATCCAAAAGGAAAAGAAAGTAGAACATTCAATCAATTTCCAAGTCAAGAACCAAAGTGCAACATTTAACAAATTGCAAGCAAAGCAATCAACAATGTAAGCATAAGCATAAACATTACCAATTACAACATTTGAGCACAAGAATGACACTTAGTCATCAACATCTAATGGCATGCATATGTAAGATCAACAATAGGCACACAAAGAGATCATACAAAAGTTCAATTCAATTAGGTGTCAACACAAGATAAAGCACAAGGTTGAATCCCTTTTAGTAATCCTTGACGCTTGAGACAATGCACAAGTGCATAAGTGTCTAGTCCTTTTACCAAATCATCAACATTAAAGCATAACATTGACCTAGAAAGAACATCACATTTGCAAGACCAAAAGTGACCAAAAGAGGGCATTAAAAAGTCATTTTTGTAACCAAAATTGATTAATCAAGTTAGAAAACTAGCATTTGCATTTTCAAGCAAGAATTGCACAAAGAAAATTGAATCATCTTAGGCAATCCTCATCACTTAAAGTGAAGTGCACTAGGCACAAGTGAGAGTCCTCTTGCCAATCATCAACATATAACAATTTGCAAGCAAGATACAATCAATTAGCAACAATATTTTGCAATCAAAACATCAAATCAATTGCGTTGAATCATTTTGGTCAATCCTCAACACTTAAAGTTAAGTGCGCAAAGGCACAAGTGTGAGTCCTCTTGCCAATCATCAACATAACAATGACTTGCAAGCAAGATACCATCTATTAACATCAAAATAACTTGAGAAAACGTTTTTGATCACAATTGCAAACCCATTTCACAAGAAAATTAACAAACCCTAATTCTAATCATGATTTGCGAAGCATCACATCATTTTATTCAACAAAAATGCAAGATCATAGTGAAAACAACATAAATCACAATTTATTCAAGGGTGAGAAGCATCTCAAGCACCCAAACCTCCCACAGTGTTTGTCAAAATGCTTGAGACACCTCTCACCAACAACAATCAACAAATCAACAATATAACAACACTAAAATGCATGAATATGGTAGGATGCAAAATTAGAAACATGATATCTACATTTTGATGCAAAAAAGTTGAAGATGATGCTAGGTTTTAAGAAGTTTACCTCAAATCCAAGCTAAGGAATGACTAATATGAAGAACAAGACCACAAATCAACTTGAATCTTCACCAAATTTCAATGAAACCCACGAAATTCTTGCTTAAAAATGCCCTTTGATGATGCAAGTTTGAATTAAATTAGGAGAGAAGGAAGATATATGAAGTAGGAATGGAAATGGGGTGAGAAAATGGTGATTTGGTGAAGGAGAGGTGAAGAATTGATGGAGGAAGAAGGTGGTATGATTTCGGCCAAGAGAGGGAATTAGGAGAGGGAGTTGTGTGCTAGGGTTGTGTGAGTGAAAATGAGGCCAAAAGTTGTATGTGAGATGAGGTTTCTAAAATATATATAGAGAGCAACTAGGTTTAAGGGTATTTAGGTCATTGTGCATCTCATCTCACTCTAGGATTGCATTTAAAATTTGAACGGAGGGTGAGGATTGAAACACACATGATGAGGGACAAAAAAAAATGCAAAATGAGAGGGAAATGAAGGGGGGTGAATTCGAAATAGCAAGGGAGAGTGGTGCCCAAGTTTTGCAAGTTGGCAATTGTACCATTGTACTATCCATGAACCCTCCAATTATCCTCTCAATTTTGATTATTCTTTTCAAGATAATTGTACATAAATCTAACCATTTTGAGCCACATACAAAGTATCTTGAGGAATATGCCATTTTATGAGATCACCATGACCAAAAATATCATAAAAATCACATCTTGAAACTTTTTGTAGAATATTCCTTTTTGATGCCTTTTTTGAATTTGAATTTTTATGCAATTGCGTGCATGTATGCACAAAAAATATATGACCAAGGGTGTCTTGCTTCAAATAATTTCCTCTAAAATTGCACAATGATTTTTGATGAAAAATTATCCTCTTTTTTTTTGAAAAATGACCAAAATACCCTTTGCCCTAAAAACATTTTTTTGTCCAAAAATGCATTTCCAACCTAAAAAAAACTAGAATGCATGCACAATGCTCTTCACACTTTTCAAAATAATGCCACACTTCTCAATTTATTTATTTTTGTTGAGAATTAGGGTTTTGACCTAGGCGGACAAAATTAGGGTATGACAAGTGCGCAAACTCTTAGGACAATTCAAGAAGGCGGAAGTGAAACATGTACCTAGGGGAGAGAATACTAGAGTAGACATACTATCCAAATTGGCAAGTACTAGGGCATTGGGGAATCATAGGAGTGTTCTTCAAGAAACCTTGTCCAGTCCAAGCATCCCCCTTGATAATGGTTCATCAACCTCGGTCCTCACGGTGGAAGTCAGTCAAAATTGGATAACTCTGATCCTCCGATACATACTCGATGGGCATGAGCTCGCTGACGAGAAAGAAGCAGCATCCGTTAGAAGGCGGGCAGCATCATATTTAGTTATTGAAGGAACACTTTTTCGTAGAGGTTTTTCCATGCCTCTATTAAAATGTGTTGAAGCACCTAGGAGGACAAGCCTTGGCGGCAAAAGCACTTAGAGCAGGTTATTACTGGCCTACCACGAATGAAGATTCACAAAATTACGTCAAGAAATGTGACAAGTGTCAAAGACACGCGGATGTGCACATTGCCCCTTCTTCCGATTTGAAGTACCTAAGTCCTCCTTGGCCGTTCGCTTGGTGGGGGATTGACCTCTTGGGCCCCTTCCTCCCTGGCCCGGGCCAAGTGAAATATTTAATTGTCGTAGTGGATTACTTCACTAAGTGGATCGAAGCCGAGCCATTGGCCAGCATCACAGCAAAAAACTGCATTAAGTTCTTCAAGAAGAACATCATGACTAGGTTCGGCATACCGGAAGTAGTCATCACTGACAACGGCACACAATTCACAGACAAAGGGTTCAGACAACTCATGACGGAGCTCAAGATCAAGCATCGCTTTACCTCAGTGGAGCACCCGCAGACCAACGGGCAAGCAGAGGCTGCTAATAGGGTCATCCTTTGAGGATTGCGAAGAAGACTTGACGAAGCAAAAGGATGTTGGCCTGAAGAGTTACCTTATGTATTGTGGGCTTACAGAACTACCCCACACTCATCTACATCGGAGTCGCCATTCCGGTTGGCTTACGGCACTGAGGCAGTTATACCTGTCGAGATTGGAGAGCTAAGTTGGAGGACCAAACACCCAAATCCCCCGGAAACCAACGATCAAAAGCTTCAAGAGGAGTTGGACTTCGTGGATGAAATAAGAAACCAAGCAGCGTTGAAAGAAGCGGTAATCAAACAACGGATGGCCACGAGGTATAACACCAAAGTGGTGCAAAGAACCTTAGAGGTCGGTGATCTAGTCCTACGAAGAGCGGACGTGGGTCTAAAGAATGCATCCTAAGGGAAGTTAGCCCCCAACTGGGAGGGGCCCTACAGAATTGTCGCCGAAACTGAAAAAGGAGCTTTCAAGCTGGAGACTTTGAATAAAGATCCAATCCCTAGGACTTGGAATACTGACAAGTTGAAAAAATTTATTGTGTAAATTCATGTAAAGGCTTGAGCCATCAAATGTTAAAGTATTCAGTCGAACGAAATCTTATGTTTGCTTGAAGAATGTTACCATTATTCGCAGGGTTAAAAAGCCTAAGTCCTAACGATAAAGACAAGGGACTAGCTTATGGTAAAAAAGGGGCCGGCATGAGATCGACGCTGCGATCGTGTGTGCTTCCTTATAAACCAAGGCACGAGTAAGCATACTCGCCGCGCGAAGCGACTTCAAACGTGTCGCAACCTCTGATGGTCGAGTTAGAATCAGACCGGGTTCTGATAAACTGTCCTCGGAGGATACATAAGTACAAGGAAACGAGACAATAGACGTTAAAATGATCGAGGCAGGGCACGCGCCCAACGCCATTAATTAAAATGCACTAGTCAAGCAAAAGATGCAGGCAATCAAAAAAATGTCAGGATAAGAAGACATAGATTAAAATTGCATAACGAGAAATAAAGATAGTCGCACCGGAGATGGTCGGGCCCATAGTTAGGGTACATAACCAAATCTTAAAAGGCGAAAAGAAACTACATAATTGAAAGACTAGAGAGCACAAGTTCACGGGTAGATGACGTCAAATCCACTCCCACCAGTATGGTACTTGACAATCTTCCCATCCAAGGTGTCATAATCAAAGTTGAGATACTGGGTATCCAACTGAGCCTTCGGATAAAGGCACTGAACGTGACCCAATGCCTTAGCGTAGGCTTGGTGAGAGAAGTCCACCACTTGTCTGGCAATCTGTTCCACTTTCTTCACGGCTTCATCTCTTGACTGCTTAACACCTTCCAATTCAGCATGAACTCCTTCAAGTTGAGTGTGGAGATCTTCCATCTTCCGCAGGCATGCATCCCTATCACAAAAAGCCTCATCCCTCTCCCGCTGATAGCGCCCCACGAGTTCTTGTGCTCGATGACCGGACTCTATAACCTCTTGTAGCTCTCGGGTAAGTCTCTGATTCTCAGGAAGCAAATGATCTCGATCCCCTGCAAGAAGACGCGATCAAGAAACGATATGGCCAACAAATAAAATATCATAAACAAATAAGCATGTAAAGACTACCTGAACTGGAGCTACCTCCCCTTTCATCCTTCCATTTGGCGTGCATTCCTTGTCCGAGCTGAACCATGCGGATGGCAAATTCCTAAGGATTGTCGCAAAAACGCTCACACTCCGCATGAGAGAAGTTAATCACCTCAGAGTCAAGACCAAGAGGACGACCAGGGGGAGGGGCAAGCCCATCAGGAGAAGGGCGCTCGACAGGGGAGCGACATCTGGCAACACTTTTCTTACGCTTGGATGAATAGCCACGACTACCGAGAGTATTAGAAGCTCCTTCAATACAAACCTCCTTGTCTAGAACATCGACAGGAACCCTGGGAACCCCAGAGTGATCTCTCCCAGCCGGACCAGGGGCACCAAGACTCAAACGAGACCCCGTTGAGGGGCAACCAGCAGCGGAGGAAGGGAGAATAGGGCGACCTCCCCCATTTGAACTCTAAGGGTTCCTCCTCCCGGCCAAGGCAGCAACTTCATCAAAGGTGAGGGGAGCAGCCATCTTATCTGCAAAAGAACAAGGAAATGAGTCAACAAAGCAAGAAGCGAATTAAAAAAGTAGAAATTAAAGAGCATGAGTAAACAAGCAACCTAAGTGCCAAACGGCATCACGAAGATCCCGAGCCTTAGTGAGCTCACTACAAACTCTCTTCTTTGACGCCACGGAAAGACGCTCGGCAATATCTCGAATTAAATTTAATGTATCTGAATCCTCCCTGTTCAACTCAGAGGGATTAACTCGATAATTTCGAGAGGCAAACTCAATATCAGAATTGCTCCACCCAAGGTGAAACTTATCCCCGGCAATTGACCCATGCTCATCCAGAAGATTCATGCTATCAACTGCTTCTTGGCTCACTGGGACAACATAAAAATATCTATGTTTCCAATCATGCTGTCTTTCCGCATAGATTTCAAAATAGGGCAAAGTGCGACGACCCCTTAAGCAAACGAAATCTGATCGCGTGACTCCATTTGAAAACACTAGACGCCGCTGCACCTCAAAGAGGGTGAAGAAGAGTTTTAAACTACGCCTGCGCCCCAAGACCCGTAACACCAACTCAAAACACTTGATAAAGCACCATGAGTTTGGATGCAATTGTGAAGGAGCTATCCCTAGGTGCTTCAAAACGGAGAGTTGGAATGAAGTGAAGAATGGGGAAATCTTCATCTTGTGAATAACAGGGCAAAACATCATGAACTTTCGACCCGAGGGAATATAACAAACTCTGTCATCCGGACCGACTGCCTCTAACCGCCAGTGGTCCCCAAGCACATCCTCACAAAGACTTGAAGGTAAACTCCTACCGGGAATATAGAAACTCCTGGTGGACCGAACACTACGAGCGACCCAGTCATAATTGATCCCATCAACCTCCACCACTTCTAACTCGAACCTACGCTCGTCATCAATGTCCTCATCATCGGAAGAAGTAATGGGATAGCCAGGTACTACCCCTTCTACACAAGGTGTTGTTTCCGACCGAGGAACTACGATTGTGGGACCAGGGTATGTCGCGTTCACGCGAGCGGTCGACTTGGTTCTCCCCATCTCTCAAAACCTGCAAGAAAGGGGCGAAACAAGTGGTCGCGTGTCAGAAAATAACTTGTTATCAAAACCCCTCTCCTAAGGTCGAAGGACAAGGGGTCGAAGAAAAAATAACTAAGTTAAGAGGAATTACTTAGCTTGACGAGCAAGTGATGCAAAAAGATCGATGAGAAGACGACTTCCTGAAGCACCGTTCGAAACCTGAAAAATTAAGGTGCGAAAGAAATTCATGAGAATTAGAACTACTAAAGAGCCATGAGGCCCTAATATGAGAAATAAACTAAGTGTCAAAAACACGCGCATGAAGCACGAAGGAGGCGTCGCACGAGCGCACGAAGCCTGCCGGTTTGTGCGAGGCGCATGAGCGCGCGAAGGCAAGGCTCCATAACCCGGCACCTTGCCGGTTTGCAAGGGGGCGCACACGGGCTCCATAACCCGGCACTCTGCCGGTTTGCAGGGAGGGGGCGCACACGGGCTCCATAACTCGGCACCCTGCCGGTTTGCGCTGTGGGGCGCGCACGGGTTCCATAACCCGGCACACCGTGGGGCGCGCAAGGGAGCCATAGCCCGGCACCCTGCCGATTTGCGCGAAGTGCGTGCGCGAGGGAATTCAACACCGGCACCCTGCCGGTTTAAGCATGGGGGGTGCGCCGGTGTCCAAGGTTCATCCCCTATATGGTTCCATTTCAAGACAAGTTTGGGGTATGGTTTCAATGCAAGAAATTTTGAATAACACAAGACCATGAACCACCAACATTCCCTTGTCACCTATGACTTTGGTGGGAAACAAATGCCATGAGGTAACAAATGCTATGAGGCATCAACAATCTTTTGCAACCATGAGCCAACATTCCCATGAAGTGTGCAAGGCTTGCATGTAATGTTAAAAAGAGATACAAGAGGATGAAGGAAGAAACACTTACCAAGGGAGAGCTTCAAGGGAGATTTTGTGTGGTCCCAAGTCCTATCCACTCTTCCAAAATCTTATCTCCTCCTACTCTCAAAATTTCACTCAAGTGTTTTTCACTCTCACTAAGAATGTGGTCCAAGCATGAGCTCACCTATTTATAGTGAGTGAAAAAGTGAAGGACAAATTAAAATATTCATTATCATTTTTGCCCATCAAGGTTAAATTTTTAAATTTACCGCGACGGTAAAACGGAAGGCTCTCAACCTCATTCGACCGGACAAACAAAAAATTGCTTTGAGCGAACCGATTAGAATTTCAAGCCGATACCATCCTACGGAATAATCTCGGCTTGGGGGGCAACTATTCTGGATTGGGCCACGAGGCCCACTCAGTAATTGACATAGATTGGCCCAATCAGCTTGGTCCATATCCACTATCTACAAGGCCCAATCTAACCTAAATATTTGAAAGGCTCAGATCAACTCACCCAATCCGACGACTCACAATGGGCACGCTTCGCTATAAATACCAACTTATTGCCATAATTAGGCACGCTCTCATTCCTTGCTAAATCACTCACCTACTCTCAATACTAACTTGGGCGTCGGAGTGGCTTCGCAGGTCCCCCTCCCGGGCGCTCGTTGATATCAAACCATACCGCAAGAGACTACCAACTGCAGTCCCCCCTACACTGCAAGTTACAGTTCAGTCTCCAAGATTGATGAGAAACTAAAAAGTGGTAAGTCTCAGATGTTTTTATCTATCCCTTTCTTTTATCACTTTAACCAATAACAAAAGTCCTTCATTTCTTTCTTATTTCCCATCCCTCTCTTTCTCTCTTCACAAAATCACACATTCCAATGTGGAGAGGTGGAGAAAGGAAGGCAGTAAGGAGGAAGGGAATGTGGGAAAGGACAATAGAGCAAAATAATAATAATCTCAATACTAACCACTTTATAAGAATGCATTCATTAATCTTGAAGTTTACTAGTAAAAAATGGTAGGGTTTCGTGCAGTTGCTTACTTGCTTTCAATTGTTTTGGTTTTGTGGAATGTTCTTCTCTTCTTTCAAGATTAAAACCTGTTTCTTCTTTCGGCTGTAAAGTTTAAAGTGGGTTATTAATTAACAAAAAAATTCACGAGACAAAAAGATTGATAGAGGCATATGAAATGAAAATATTGTTTATGCAGGACCAGTACATTTAATTTTGAAGGTTGATTCTTACTTAAGCATGACAACTGACGAAGCTTTAAGCAATCGTTCATTCATTATTTATAATAAAGTTTTAAATATATTGTACGAACCCTGAATGTTGGGTAAATAGCCAATTTGGTCCCTGAAAGTGGAACTCGCTGTCAATTTGGTCCCTCAATCAAGCAAAAATGCAAAATGGTCCCTCAATGTGTATTCTGTCAGTCACGTTAGTCCTTCACGTTAATGACATCCTTAACTCCTCTAATTGCCCAAACAGAGCCACATAATCAGGTCTACGTGGCACTTAACGTGCCACATCACTCAATTGAAACGGAGTTAAGGATGTCATTAACGTGGAGGACTAACGTGACTGACAGAATACACATTGAGGGACCATTTTGCATTTTTACTCGATTGAGGGACTAAATTGACAGCGAGTTACACTTTCAGGGACCAAATTGGCTATTTACCCCCTGAATGTATCAAACTTTGGTTATGAGGCTGAATATGACAAAATAACCTAAACTTTTTGTTAATAATCGAATTCCAGTATTCCACGAGAGCTGATGAAGCTTCACGCAAAAAGGTCGATCGATGAAGGCAATATGAAAATGTTGGTGCTGGTTAGGGTGGGAAAATATTTTCCCGGCCAAGGAAAGTATACCTATCTATATTCTATATAAATTACTGAAGGAAGCTTTTTTGGAGCCTCCACAATGCTCCACATCATTTTTATTCAAAATAATATATATTTGTAATTTAGACATAAAGAGAAATTTAATTTTAATGAAAGCAAATAATTGCCACTAATTTATTAAATGATTCTCTTGGTGGAATATTAATTAACTATTTTTATATGTATATGAAAATGATATTTACTCATGGAAATATAGAATTTGATAATAACAACTAACAATAATATAATATAATATAATATAATAATGAAACCATATAATTATAAAACATAAAAACCATGAACTATTAAGCATTTATAATGAAACGTTTTTATCATTGATTTGGTTCTTTTCACTACAACTTTATGCGCATGAACTTAACCATCACCTTCTAACACCAAAAAGACAAATTGGCCCATCTTCGTATAACTATTAGTACATGTTTTGCTCTTTATAATTTACCTTTTATTATATAATTTAGTTGTAATACGCACAAAAAATATTATACTTATTTTTTATTTACTTATGAAAACTTATAAGTGTATTAGTCTTCATTCATTACTTGATGTTTTTATTTTGGTTGCCTTTTGGTGTCTCTAAATTATTAATTTTATTAGCACTTAATATTATACTAGGTTTTTAATAGAGTTAGTTACAATCTTTTCATTTTCCTCTTCACTTTAAGAATTCTTTTAAAAATGCTATAAATACCTAAGAAAAGAGGTCATCGCTCATCTTTTCATTTTTTACATACTTTTGTTAGGTTGTTACATCACTTATGTAAACTTTTTTTGTTTTCACATCACTAATATTCATATTGGAAGGAAGCCATTGTAGTAGTTGGAGTTCCAATTTTTTTGTTTTGTAAATCCGCCTACCTCCTATTAAGTAGTCCTCCTACGGTTAAAATTTCATTAGTGAAATTTTCCTGGTTTTTACATCACTAATATTCAAGCTTGAAGAAAGTCATTGGAGTTCCCAAATTTTGAAAGTAAATTTGTCTATTATTTGTAAGCTTTTATTGATTGTTGATTAGATATTGAAATTGTTAGAGGTTTCAAGTTTCATGTATTCATCATAATTTTATAGTGTGTAAACAGAAGCAACTACCTCTTTTTGGATTTGAGTATATCTTCAGCTATTATTCGTAATCTTATTCGTTGGATCGCAAAACTGTAATTGAGATGTTGTTGTGAATTTTATCTATCTCCAAAAGAACTTCTAATGGAGCATCTAAGAAGCTCCTCAATTATATATACAACTGAAATTTAATTTTAGCTTCTAATGTATATACTTTAATATTAAATATCATGTTAGTTTACTCTCTTTTTCAATAAAAAATATTTTTCTTTTGATTATTATTTATTCTGAATTTAACACTACTAATTTTACAGTTTTCATATTAATTTTAAATTATGAATAGTTTACCATTTTTCACTATTTCTTTTTGTAACCCAGTAAAAAAAACATTACCACTATTACTTGCTTTATTTCATATTAATTTTAAAAAATGTATAGTTTACCACTATTCGCTTCCTTTGTTCTAAATAGATGCATTCTAAATTTATTGCTAGATTATTTTATTTATTGTTACCATTTGGATTAGATATATATACATTAAATTTATATTAAAATATTTTATAATATATATATATATATATATATATATATATATATATATATATATATATATCTTATCTATCTACATCTATATCCCTATACATAATTAATGTCCATTCTTTTTTTTTTTCAAAATTTCTATCTATCCTAATCCTATTTCTTAATTTTTAAGATTTGTATTTGTATTAAATATCAACATTTTTATATTATATTTCATGTGCATTCTAAATTCATATAAGATCAAAAAATTTAATTATTGTTTATTTCCAATTTTGTTAATTAGTTTTTAATTGTTATTTCTTTTCATTGAGCCTATGTGAGTATGACCAAGAAAAGATGAACCTACGTAATTTATAAACATTATTAAAATCCATTTATTATTCCCTTTTAAAAAAACCAAATTATTATTAGTTATTTATCTAACCCACGAATTCTTATTAAAAAAAATTAACACTCAAAAGATATTAACTTCAGTTTATTTTCCCACCGAAAAAACGAAATTCTATGTCTATTGTGAACTTTAGCATACCAAATTTACTCATCTAATTTTCATAAGGAGTTTTAAATTTATGAAAACATTTGTTTATATTTTATTTCAAATTACCAAATTTATACTTAATTTACTACATACACACGTATAAAGGAAAAATGATAATTAAATTCTCAAATAAAAGTTCGTGTTCACTCTTAATTAAAAGTCAAGAAAATTAAAAGACTGTAACCAATCTCTATAAAAAAACCAACTAAAATAATTTTTACCAACCATAATTTTTTTTTGACAATACTAACCACAAAATTTAGAGACCCAAAAGACAATTAAAATAATTAGTACTAATCATAATTATTTATGAGCAATGAATAAGATAGACAAATTTTAAAAATTAAAATTAAAAAAGAGAGGAAAGATCACAAACGATCAAGCCTCATTTACAATTTTTTTAATTTATACTAAATGTTCTAAAAGACAATGATTGTAATCTTTAAAGTAAATCTAAACTATTAAAATTAGTAAAATGGTTTATTAAAGTAATATAAAGTGTGTGTAGTTCAACATTACTTGAAATACCTTCTCAATTTATTTTTCAATTTAAAAAATATATTGATATTAAACTCTATTTAGTAGCCGTTATTACAAATTTATCATTGAAGTTGTACTAAACTTTATTTAGTAGTCTGAACGTTTTGCATTTGAAAGGTTGGAAGTGACAATTCATATACTTTGAATGACTATCAAATCATCATGGAAATGGCTACTAAATACATTTTTTTGTGTGGAATATATATATACACACACACACACACAGAGTACTCAAAACAATCTCTCATTATTTTTTTGGGTACATTAATAGTGTATTTCAACAACCGTGTAGATATATATAATTTACATTCTATGAGATCTAAGAGTTACGTTCTCTTAGACAAGTAAATCGTATAGTAAAATTGACAACATTAAAGACCGTATATTTGATTATTTGTTTATAAATAATGTATTACATTGGACAATCTAATATATACCAAATGATTTGTTTACAAATAATATATTATATTAGACATTCGAATAAATATTAACCAAGCTTCTCAAGAAGCATTCACTTACTCTAAATAGGAGGTGATAAATCTTAATATGAAATATTATTTATATCTCACAAAATATATATAATATTAGTCAATGGGACTAAATACTATCTTTTGCAAAAATTTGTTAATGAGACTAATTTGAAAAACCAATGGGTGATAATTAGTCACATTGACTAAAAGCTATTTTACTATAAAATTTTGTAAATATATTTTTAAAAATATAGAATACAATATTTATTTTGTAATATTTATATAATAAATTTTCAATGCAACATATAAATAGAATGTAATTTATTGTTACTAAATATAATGAAGCTTAGTAAATATTATTTTTAACAATTAAACTCATAAAAAATATTGACAATTATTTATATTAAAAATCACATAGACACCATACAAGAATATTGTCTAAAATAACAAAATTAATAAAAATTGAAACAATCTATTTACTGTATTTTAAAAATACATAATTTATATCAACAACTTATATAGTTTGTACAAACGTCTATAGATTTTATAAAAAAAAATTATATACCAATCCGTGCATCGCACGGGATTTCCCCCTGGTTATAGTCTATTGAACAAAAATTTTCACTCTCCTCAAAAGTTCCCATACTTCTATATTTTTCCTCATAGATAAAAAAATCAACGCTACACTAATCTCTAACTAGTAAACATAAATGTCAGGCATAAAAGGAAATATATACGCTACACTTATCTTTAACTACAAACGCACTATTTATTATAACTGATAAATTGACATATTTTTATTTTATTTTATTCTATTAATCCGATAACTTTAATGGATATACTACTCTATCTAGACTCGTTTATAAGCAAACAACTTTTTAAATACATTGAAAAAGTAATGTATCCGGACTATATGTAATTCAGATACATTACTTTTTCAATATATCTAAAAAGTTGTTTGTTGCTTATAAACGAGTCCGGAGGGAGTATGGTGCATGACCTCATAGCACTTTGTATTGGAGGTAGGGGTGGGAATAGGCCAGACCGTTCAATAGTGACCTACGACGCAATCTATGTCAGGCCCAGGTCAGGCTAGGCTTTTTGTTAAATAGATCAATTTAGATTTTTGTCAGTTTGATCATATATGTGTTTGTGTTTATTGATTTTGTTATCTTTGTAATTACTTATATATATGTCGTGTCTCGGTCGGTGGCGTATCTAGGATCTTGGACTAGGGTGTGCAAAAAAATTTAAACACACCATCACTATAAATATAATAAAATAAAAAACTTTAATATATTTAAATAAATAATAAATCACACAACTCATAATTGGTCGCTTAAATGAGGAAGAGAAAAATGAAGAACATGCTTGAGAGTCAGAAAATATTGGTGCTAATATTATCTTTTAATAAGAGTACCAGTACTATTATTATTTTTAGTACTATTATTATTTTTTAAGAGTGTGTGGTTGACCACTATAGTGTAGATCTGCCCTCGGTCTCAGTGTCCTATATTTTAGACATTAGTGGTGTTTGATTGCGTGTGACCGTGTACGTTTCTGCATATCCAATTCTGTGCTTCATAAATTGTATTTCTTGAACAAATGCCATATTACAGATTCTTAAAAAATTAAAATAGAAATAATTTACTAAAAACCCTGAATAATATATCAAATGTTAAATTTACTGGAAGATGGTGATAAATGTATTTCAATATGACCTCCAAAAAAAAGGGAATTTGACAATAGCCTAACACTAATTAACAAGTACATTTTTTATCAATGGTAAAAAAAAATAAAGACAAATCTCAAAAAGAAAAAAATATAAAGACATGCTGTAGAAAAAACGTGATACTAAAAAAACACAAAACGTCACTTGATAATAAAATGTAAATAATGGGTAGAAATGTAAGACAAACAATAACTGGGTGGAGGTAGAAGGGCCTTCTAATAAATAATGTATAAATAGGAAGTTACCTTTTGTAAAGATTGCAAGTAGAAAATCCTAACCACACAATATTTTAGTAATATATCTATGGGTGAAAAGTACATTTTTCTTTGACATTTTAAATTGTAGCTAAATTTTTCTTGATGAAGCTTCACGCAATCTGTTTAAGTCTTCATATATTTGTTATTAATTAGAGTTTAATTTATATACACAACAAAAAGTGTACGAATCTTTGACACTATCTATCAATTAGAAGTTGACACACCATCATAGAAGTTGGCCAATTGGTAACCAACTACTCCATAAATTGTGATTGGTAGTGGTTGTAAAAGTCTATACACAATATATGTATATAAATTAAACTCTATTAATTAAGGATTTAATAAAATTGTATGGACAAAAATGTGCAAAATAGTTTGCAACTACACCCCTTGTGAAAAACCCAAAATACCCTCCAACCTTAACAAAAACAAAAAAAACTTTTGTCATTTCTCACATACTTCCGTTTTTGAGAGAAAGTAAGTTTGTTTTTCTTCCCTCGCGGAAATACATACTTTCGTTCACACGTGGAATTACCTACTTATGCAATCCTTTTTCTCACAACGAAATTACCTAAATTTGTGTTTTTTTTAAAAAACCTCATACAGATTTACCCTAAATCCGCAGTTAGAATTTTGAAAGTCCACATTTAGTGATGGATGAAGAGTTATTGATGAACTCCATTCTAATTTGAATGAAAAATCTATTAAGACACTCGTTTGTGGAGGGGATTGGCTACACCACACGTATGGTTTGCAACGAAAGTCAAAGATACAATTAGAAATTTTTTATATTAACTATAATTTAAAATTTATTTGTATGATTACTGTTGGATATTGTCCTATATAATGGCAAATTATATGTTACTTTTATGGTGGTTGAGCGGCAAGAAGAGATCATATTGAAGATGTGATGTAAAGATTAGTTGTTGCTACAAAGCGGTTATGTTACTTTCTTTTTGTAATTTAAAAGTGAGGACCTATAAGAACCTGCTTTGTTGGCCCTTTATGCTATTTTGGAGAGATTTGAATAACTCCTTTTTAATTTCTATTGGCGCCTTTTATTGTTTTCGACACATTATTCTAGTTTGGCCAATTTCGTTGTTTTGGATACATTGTTCTGATTTGGCCTATTTTGCTGGTTTGGATACATTATTTTGGTTTAGCCTACTTTGCTGTTTTGGATATATTCTTCTCGTTTGGCCTATTTTGTTGGTTTGACCTATTTTATTATAGTTTTTGCATTTGAACATTTTTGTTATGAGGGTTGCACATTAATAAGCTTTGCATTTCATGATTATGTTATGCCTCTTTTATTATTTTATTGTAGTTTTTGCATTTGGCTTCTTGTACTCTTTTATTTGAGTTTCTACTATAATTTGACCTATTTAGTTGTAGGTTTACTGGTTTACTTAGGGCTGAATGGCAAAAATATTTTTAAACAGGTTAACAAGCTTCAACAAGCCTTCTAAAAAACCAAATTAAACCTTAAAAATAAGCCAATGATAAATAATATGCCAGACTCAGGCCTAAACTTTTTCAAGTAAGCCAAACTCTGACTTTACAAAGTTTGGTCTAGTTTATTTCTATTCCTACATGTTAGTAGATAATGTAATAATGTTTGCTCGTTTCTCGGTTTAAATCCAGCTTTGGATATGCAGCAGTGTTAATTCTCTTAAGGAGAGTTTTTTTTTTTTGAGATTATGAGGGAGAGCTTTGCCCCCATTGTGGTCCTACACGATTCGAGGGATTGGTCTTTGTAGTTGCGCACAGAGAATACCCGATTTATTAAAAAATAATGTTGTTCAAACTTTCATAAAAAGTTATCAAAAACGTTTTTTTTTGACCAAAAGTTATCAAAAACCTTATCAAGTGTGGATTAAATCTTCTTCTATAATTAGAGATATTATTGATAACACATGAGGTGTTTTTTTTGGTCAAACAAGAGGTGTTTTTCAAAAAATAATAAAAATTAGAAGTAGTAATGGAGGTGGCTCCAATTTCTTCTTTTTGTTTTCGTTTTTCTCGCGTTAACTCGCGCCCAGCAGGTTCAATTTCAAATTTTGCACTTTCACAATTATCAAAAAGAATCACTTTCTTGCACGCGCCTCTCGTCCTTCATCTCCTTCGCCGTCTTCATCAAGACACTGTGAACTGTCGCCGTCGATCTATCTTCAGTCTCTATCTCGAGCTCTCCGCCGTCTCCGCCGTCGATCTTTCTTCAGCCTATGGAAAAAGTAGAAGCAAAAGCAGAACTGGTGGGCTAAATTAAGATCAACATTCAAAAACCTTATACCTAAGATTGAGTTTCAGAGGCGATAGCAAAGAAAGATGGACTCCTCAACCACAATCTGTGAAACCGAGATCCCTCTTCAAATGCAAAACATCGATGCTTTCACTGTTTCTTTCGCTAAATCTCTCCAATCCCTCAGGGCAACGGCACAAGAAACTGCTCGATATCAAGGTCTTTACCTCCATTCCATTCACTGATACGCTTCTTTATCATCGATTAGGGTTTTCAACCCCATAACCCAATCTTTATTCACTTTACTACTATCGTTCTAGGGTTTTCATTTATACTCTTTTATTTTTCCCTCAGTTCTATTAGAAGAGGTTAAAGGCAAACTGAAGGAAGTGGAGGATGATTTGGTTAAAGTACTCGCAGGTCAGTCACTTCAATTTGCTTTAATTTCAGTGACAAATTTCAATTTCAATTCGAATTGAATTCTATCTGAGCTTCATTGCTTCAAATAATTGAACATATTTAGTTTTTGATTTCAACGTGCAGTCAAGACCCGCAAAGAGGCTAAACGAATGGCTTTGATGGATGCTATTGCCTCTGCAAAGGCCAGAGTTGAAAACCTCAACACAAATATTCAAGAGCATCGAGCCAAAAAACAAAAATATACCACATTTCTATCTCAGCAGTCTCTGGGTAATACACTCTTTTTTTTTATTCTTCATATTTACTGTGGAAATCTGAAACTTTTTTTAGGGGAAGCCCATAGCTACTTAACATCGACTTAATTACTTATTAGGTGCATATTCAAACTAATTACTTATTAGTCGTAGCTTGTTCTCTTTTCAAATGTACATGTATATTTGTTTGCAGGGTATATCTTTAATAATCATTTTATCCTTTTGTTATTTTGTTTAAATGCACACTTAGTATGTTAAAGTAGCCCATGGCCGTCTTGAGGTTGTCATGTCTAGACACTGACATTGTTTTTAAATAGCTACTTCAATATGTAACCGGTGCCTTTTCTTCTTTCTGGAAGCAAAAAACTGCTAGGACCATGTAATCTGTAAAATCATTTTTATTTTATTTTATTTTAAGTTGCTTCTGTTATAAAAGATGATTTGAAGGATGTTTTCATGTCTAGACACTGACATTGTTTTTAAATAGCTACTTCAATATGTAACCGGTGCCTTTTCTTCTTTCTGGAAGCAAAAAACTGCTAGGACCATGCAATCTGTAAAATCATGTTTTTTTTTTAATTTATTTATTTTATATTTTAAGTTGCTTCTGTTATAAAAGATGATTTGAAGGATGTTTGTTTTACAATGAGTTTGTCATGAGTCATGACTCATATGTGCTTCATTAATTTCTTTTGCAGAACTTATTTTGGAATTATGTTTCTTTATTATATCCTCTTTTATCTACTCTATTTGCATATTCCACTTACTAGACTTTAAATTATTGTCTTGCGGGAAATATGATGTATTATTCTATGGTCCTCTCACTTTCCCCTTTCTGTTCTTCCATTTCAGCTTTGGCAGAATCTGAACAGAGGTTAAATGAAAGCACTGAGCATAAAGATGAAACACAGGATGCCGTCTCTTGGTATAACAGGGTCCTTGGTTTCCATGTCAAAGGGGGACGTGGTAATTGGCATTAATCTTTGTATAACAGGATTCTTTTTCTTCTTCTCAAAGTTGATATCCTTATCAGTTCTGTTTTTCAGGGGTAAAGTTCACGTTCAAAAATATAAATTTGGACAATCTGAATGAGGAGTTTTGTTTTACTGTCTGCCATGAAAACAATACCTACACGCGTAAGCAGCATATCTGATTTTGTTGATATTAAAAATATACTGATATATGCCAATACTCTTCATGAAAACTTAACTATGTCTTTTATCTTTCAGTATTAAGTTGTGAACCTCCCCTCAATGGTATCAAAGATTTGATCCATGAATTAAACAAGACAAATGGCCTGTTTAAATTTGTCAGAGTAATGAGGACAAAGTTTCAAGAAGCAGTGGCACAAGGTACAACACTGGTTCTTTCAATCTTTTAGATAAGTGCTTTAATGTGGTGGGGGATCACTGTATATATTGGAGACCAAACTGACCACTTCTATTGCAAAAGGCGGGATTGGTTTTTGTGCAGTCTAATCATGTTTTGAAAATTAAAACCATGATTCTGAAAACCAAGACTGGACCAGCTAATTTTCTTCCAGTTTCAAACCAGTAGACCATTGCCAATTCTGCAGGTTTATCTGGGGCCAAATTTTGACTTGGCAGCCTGTGTCAAGCGAAAGGGCTTAACATGGTTCTTAATGCATAGTTTTTAGATGTAACTACCCCTTATGACAAGTGGACCTTTTTGTGCGTCTCTGTCTGTGTCTGTAGGCACTTATATAATGTGAATAGTTGTATATTCCTTATTCCTTACAGATGAATCTTTACAATTACATATTACATATATAAGGTGGATATATCTGGAATCACTCAAGATTAGGTGGAACATCATGAACAACTAAGCTATATATTGAAGCTAAGAAGCTATATTGAATAATAAAGGTCTTGGAAAATCTGTCTTAATTGCAACAACTTTGGGCTGCCTTCATTGCAGCTTCAAGCACCTTAATTGTACTTGGTATGAGGATTGTGTTTTGTCCCACATCATATCAATTATGGCCAAGTAGTGTTAAACTTGGGCACTCATCACCTTTTAGATAAGTCATTTAAGAAAAGAAAAGAATGGATGATAATTATAATTATAGTTAAAATCAACAGGCAACATTTAAGTAACAGTGTGAAAGGACGGAATTTCGCTCATATAACTTATGGACGTAAGGATGGCCTTGGTATGTCCATCCACCAGACACACACACATATTGTTGTATCAACTTGAAAGATGGTAAGCTATTTACTTTTTTTGCAAATTTTCATGTTGAATCCCCAATCAAATTGACACATTTGAATACAATATTCCCTCCTAATTTTAGTAAATTTCACAATCTTTTCATTATTTTAGCATTATATGATTATATGTTATTAATATAATTTTTCATACATCTTTTAAATCATATCTTAAACCTCGGTCAGTCACACACAGTTCAACCAAGTCTCTAATCCCTTACTCTCTTCTTGACCAGTCCTATAATTTGGCTTGTATATAGAAATGGATGAAAAGGCGCTTATCACGATTGTAACTTTCTAAAATTTTAACAAAACAGGGGAGTTAGTTTTGTCGGCAGGTGAATATGAAACATCTACCTTTATCTCGACATCTGCTCCAGTTGCATCTGCAAGAAGTGATTCTAATAACGAGGAAAATGAGCATCGAGTTGGACTCTTAGAGGATAGTACACAATTCAAAAATCAAAATGCTCGCAGAAGGGTAAAATCAGCACTTCTATCTCCTGAATCTGCCGCATCTGTTCGTCAGTCTCCTCGCTTGAAGGTATGAATTAATCACCTGTTGTATTTCTTGAATGTCATGTCTTGCTATTGCGCAAAGCGTAATCATAAGATTTACCCTATCGTGAAAAGGGTATATTTTAGGAAGAAAATAGAATAGGCAAAAAAAGAGCATGGAGTTTGTAGTTAAATAACAAACTTAATAAGAGGGGATAACTGTAGGTAGTAGAGGCAACATAGTATATATAAGAGAGGATAGAAAAGGAAATATTGGGGTGTGTGTGTGTGTGTGTGTGATAGGGGGAAACACACGATGCCATTATAGTAGTAATCTTGTAAAATACAAACTCCATGTTGGATCTTGCATCATTTAGTTGAGAAAGGAACACATGATGCCCTTATAGTAGTAATCTCAGGTACAACGAAATCGAAGGGGATGACTGCCCAACAAGATGATTCACCCTCCACCTGCAAAGCTAGTCCTTCCCAAACAATTCAACAAGAAGCCTACCATAATTTGAGACCAATCAGCCTGGTTTAGAACTTATTATAGTGGTGACAGTCCTTTAATGGGAGATCATGGGTAGGGACATCGAAGACCTCATTGCAGCTTGTTAAGTGTGTCAGTGAAATAAGTACTAATTACTAAACCTTAACACCAGCAGGGTTGCCTCAACCATTGCCCATTCCATAGAAAACTAAATGAAAGAAAAAGGTACTTTAAGAAATTCAATTAGTTTTGTGATTACATCAAAGAAAGTTCAATAAAATCAATTATTCGTATTTAGCGCGAACTTAGTTATTTTTGCTTCTATTTCATTCTGGAGTAATTATTTTGGAGGTATGGGGTAATTTTTGTAGCATCCCCTAAAAAACAGGGAAGTGAATGGCCATTTGGCCAAAAAGAGAGAAATAAAAGATGGAAAGAAAAAAAGGGGAAAGGAGCGCTTCATCTGCAGAGTGAAAAGAAGGATGAGAGATGGGTGAGATAAGTGTGCATTGGATTTGAGGAAGAAGAGTAAGGATAGGACCCGAAAAGAAACATAATAATGTGTTTTGGCGATTAAAAAAATTTATCCGACAGATGTTAACCTGAGGATAACAGAAAATTATAAAATGGATTAGTGTGGATTATCTTGTATCACCCGAAGGAGGTGAGTGTCTTTCAAACCAAAGTTGGGAGGGGAGTGTAATATCCCTAATTTTCTAGGTAGGGGAGTGTATGTACTCCCTTGTACAAAACTTCTAAACAAAAACACAGTTAATACAAAGTGCTCTTTTGTAATTAAAGCTGAAAACAGGAAATGATAGCAAGCTAAGTAGCATAGCTTTCCCTCTTTTCAATCTGGCATTTGGCCCTTCATTTCCCGTTTAATTGTGCCACCAATTTGCATTTTCCTTTTATGACCTGTTTTTTCTCTGTATACAACACATAATTTGTATTCTGGGAATATGATTATGAATGGTTTTATGCCTTTGACTGTGTCAGCAATACATCGGCCACCTTGTATTTAATAGTATTTGATAGAAACTCAATAAAACAGTAGAAGAGAAACTCAATAAAACAGTAGAAACTCAATAAAACAGCAGAAGAGAAACAGAATTTTAGTAAGAAGTTTGAATTCAGTGAAAATTACAAAGGAATAGTATAGTAGCAGTAGCTGAGAACAGAAATGAAAAGAGGAAAGTGCAGTACTCTCACCCAGTGAGAGAAACTGACTCCTATGGCCCAATCCCAACCCAATTCTTCCCTGCTCTCTCCCTTACATCCTTCCCCTTTTATTCTATTCGCTCACACCAAAAGTGTGAACCTCATCACCCTCCCCACTTGCTGAATCAGCATAGTTGGTTACAATTTTCCCTCCACTACTTTGAGACATTTCCCCTTTTACCCTCTCTAGAGTAAACCCTCCCAAACCTATTTGTTTGCCCCAATTCAGCCACACCTATGTTCTCATCAGTATTGTTTACACTAAAAAATAATTTTAATGTCAGCCGAACAAGGTAAACAGTGAATGTCCTTATGGGCCGAATCAAGGTTAGTCAAAGTTAAACTAATCAATTGACCGTATCAGCCGAGCCAAGGAATAAATTATCAGATAATGAAATGGTAGGGATGTGCCCATGATTATGCAATTTGAAGTTTAAAATAATTCTATTAATTGGATTATGGATTGAGTGGTGAGAATTATGGAGCACGCGCCTTGTTTTGAGGAAGCCGCGATAAGGAGTGGATGAAATTGACTAGAGCAGAAACTGTTGAAGTTGCAGTTGAAAATTTTGAAGATTTAAAAGGGCCCGTGATGTGGGAACATAATTTTGTGAACACACTTCAATCAATACATCTCTATTTTTCAAGCAATCTTACACTTTTCTCGCAATTTTACTTGTTATTCGTAGTTCATTAGTTTTTTCCATCAATTGCATAACTCGATGCTAATTAGTTGAGGAGCCCACAACCAAGGGAGAGAGAGAGTTCCTACTTCCTTGGCATAATCATTTGAAGAAAGAGAATCACTGTTGGGACTTGGGAGTTTTAGCCGATCAGCTCTGCTGATTCTCAAGTCTACCAAGTCCTTATATATATTGAGTGGAGAAAAATAGAACATACTAAAAAAAATGGTAATAGGCCTTGGTCTGTCTCAGCAGTTCCTTTGAGGTGTAATTTTTTTTGCATTCTTTGATCGTGGGGTGCATTAGATGTTGGTGATCATTTTTATCTATGTTCTGGCATCATTTAATTTTAAATAAATTTTAATGGCAAGTTCTCTTACTGAATTTTTTTATACAATTCTTACAAAGAACTCTAGTTAATGCTGATATCTCATATATATGACAGGTTAGGAAGTAAAGTACTCTGGAGGATGCTTGTCATCTCATTTGATGATACATGCCGTGCTCCATGAGGTGCTTATGTAAGCATAACTCATGACTCAGGTTGGTAGTTGCTAACAAATTCACACTATGCCCATACATACCTGCCTTCTAGATGTCTGAACCTGTATATAACAGCTCAGTAGATCTTCATAAAATGGGTCAAAGTCGAAACTAAATTCGGAGAAAGGAGATTGGTAAGTTATCGGGAAAATGTGATGTATTGTCCGTGGCAATTGTGTTTTTTTTTGTGCTTTTTAATTTAACTCGTTGCAACTATGAAATCATGTAATATACATCAGTCATTATGGTACTGATATATTCTATTGGCAATATAAACAAAAGCAATGTATTGGGAACAAGTTTCCATGATCCTTTTTGTATTTGTCTCTCTCCCACGTTTTCACTTTGGTGCGAGATTACTACTGTGACTTGGATTAGGTGTATGCATCATACTGTCCTCAGCCCCAACACCAGTGAGCCTTAACTGCTTCATGAATCAGGAGGGGAAAAAGAAACACTATGATATGAAATATCGTCAAAAATACGGGGACTAGCTGTACACGAGTGGCTATCGCTACTTCTTTTGCTTGTCTATTGGGCACCGCCAAAGTGCTAATAGCGGATAAATTCGTAGAAATAAAATAAATGTATTTGGTAATAACTAGCCTATAGTTTCAATTTTCTCTTTTTATTTTTTTAGTTTTAATTAATTTTTTTACTATCCACCATTAAATAAATAATCTCTCATTTTTAAGTACTAATTAAAAGTGATCATTAATAATATATTTTATATTTATGAGTTATTCAATTGTTAATTTGGCGAAACACTTTAAACTCTACATGCAATAATCAGCTATTTGTTATTTATTACTTTTTATCAAATATAGTCTAAATCTAACATTAAGGTCTGGACAAAAATTTCAACATGTCTTGTACTTGCCTAGTATTGCCCTTACCTTAGTCCATTCCTATCCAAGTCGAGTTCAATCAGCCAATGAAGAGCAAATAACAACCTAGTGGCTTCTCCTCATACATCAACAGAAGGGTAGTGAGGTGTTCTTGAGATAATTGTGTATAAAACACCATTTGTGTCCTAAATACACATCCTAAACAAGTATGACCTTGCTTATGGAAGAAACCTATAACAAGATTACACTTAAGGACCCTTTGTAGATGGCAATAACCATTAGTCCTCTTGCTGACTCGACTGAACATGGTCCCACCATCCAAATGTCCCTCTCGCCTTCGACCATTCCTCCACCTTGTCATTTCTACTCCTCCATAAACACAAAGCACATTAAAACCTTATCGGTATTTGAGTGGATTAATTTGGTGTCAACAATAAAGCTTGCCGATGTGGATAAAAAACCATGTACATTGCATTCTTCTTATCTTTTATTTACATCTTAACTAACCACATTGATGACTAAACCGCAATAATTCTTGGTATCAGTTCTTCATTTCTCTTCCAATCCACTTTATGAGAAATTTTTGCAGTTTTAGATTCGTGGAATAACTAATGCATCTGGTCTATATATAGACTATGTACATTAGTTATTCGATGAATCTAAAATTGCAAAAGTTTCTTACAAAGAAGACCGGGTAGTATCTTTTATTTACATCTTAATTAATCACAATAGAATAACTAATGTAAGAAACTTTTGCAGGTGTTGTGTTTGATTGGTTTTCTATTCTTGATTACAGGTTTTCGCGTTTAATCCACAACACAAACAAAACCCAAAGCTTGTTACATCTCAACAATTAGTTCCTTTGACCAAAAAAAAAACAATTAGTTCCAGTTTTCAACCAAATAATGAGAACCTCACTTGTTGGCATCAATTAAAGTAAAATCCAACAATTGGGAAGCAAACAAGCATAAACCACTATAAAACATAACAAATTGCATTTTTTTTTGACAAATTTGCATTTGTTTTCTTAGGCGAAGAAATATTTATTAAAATGGATAAAAAAGAAAGATGGCGGAAGAGAGCCCAAAGGGACTAGACCAATACCATTGACAAGAAAAAAATTGTAATCAAAGTGGTAGTAGGAAGCCTCTAACTTGTTACAGTGAAAGACCCCTAAAACAATTCATCATAGAGACAACCTAAAATGCGAAAATATAAAGGACTAGTACACTAGTCAGATCAAAAAGAGACAGAGACAAAATTTGTCCAGTAATAGGTATTATATAGCCTACAAATTTGTGGACTAACTTCTTTTTTTGTTGAAATTTCTTCAGCATGGACTTGGAGACAATCGGTTCGAAATTACCATCATACGCAATTGTTCATTGGGTATTAGTAGCCATAGGTTCAACAACATCATCTAGCACAATTTTAACGCCTATTTTTTGACAAATGACAAAATTTGAAGATGTCTATTAAAGTCATTTTGTTGCCATATGTTTTTATTATATAGAAAGTAGATAAAATATAGGGATAACTGAAGTAGAAGGAAGAGGGGGTGCGCGTTAGCACTACCACATGCAAGTCCAAGAAGTGTGTATGTGGTTTGTAATTGGGTCTTGGCTGGGTGTGCATAATGGTGATGATTTATCTGTTTTTGATCATTTTCGTTGGTATGGGAAGCTGTGTGTGTGATTAATGGTTGTATTAGGGTGTATTATGTTATATTTCTGTTCTTTAGTTAAGTTAGCTCAGTAGATTCTAAATGTTTAGTGGATGCTTTGATCTAGGGTTGTTAAGTTCCTTAGGATCTTAGTTGGTTCAGGTGTTGTTCTTGTGCGTACGTATTGTTATCCTTAGGAGTAACAGCTATACCTGATTTGGATGATATCCCTGTGTGGATCTGTAGTGGCTTCTCTGTAAGCTTCAAGTTCACATTCTGTGTAATGTTTCTGTGGCCTTGCCCGATATCAATGAAATGTTGCATATTTGACCAAAAAAAAGAAGGAAGGAAGGTGAAGAGGACCAAACACTTAATTTGGCTCACAACTTGTTGGAACGTTTGGTTAGCTAGAAATGGTGTTATTTTTCGTCACGAGGAAGCTAGTGTTGATGCCGTTCTTATCAGTATCAAAAGCTCATCTTAGAGTTATTTTATTTATAGAGGGGGTGGTAATTCTAATTTTTGTATTACCAATTGGTGGTCTAATCCACTTGAATACCTAAACAATATATAATATTTCTTTATTGTTTGGGTTTGAGCACTCCTAGTGCTCCTTCAATGAAATACCGCTTATCTAAAAAAGAAAAATGGTATGTGGCCACCGGCTCCATCACTCAAGTCTTGTTATCTTGTGCGCAAGCACCGAGACGCAAGACATTTTCGCTTCCGTGGTTTTTGGATTTGGATTCAATGCCTTTAGTAGTGTCTACCTTTGGCAACGTTAGTTTAGTTTTTTTCAGAGATAAAAAGATGAGAGAAAGTAATTGATAAGAGAAAGTAATTTATGAAAGAGATAATAGATACAAAATGTGAAAAAAGACATAGTGTGTGATCATCTTAATGGCGTAGAAACTTATGCTTTATATACTCTTATTTTTATGTATGCATCATCACCCAGCTAATGTGAGAAGGGTATAAACAGATAATTATATACACACTCAATGATACATCGTGTCGTGTCGTGTCGTGTCATGTCGCTGCTTGTCGTAGACGTTTGTGAAGCAAAGCATTTGTGTCGTTCCATAGCTTTTTAGCTTCCAATTCGTCGTTTGCAAGACTTGAGCAATTACTCTCATTACAATCAGCAAAGTATTTCCCACTCATGCCTTCTGTTTCTTGCCTTAGAGCCACATAACACGTTGTTGATGCACCCTGCGCTCTCACACACAATTAATTAATTCATGCATCTAAATAAACAGTTCCACTCGTATTGGAAAAATAAATAACTTATTACGAACCTGTGATACTGATTTCAGTAACTTTGTTGCAATGAAAAACAAGGAATCTGCATGGAATTTTCATTAATCGTTAGTGAATTGGCTTCAACATTAGTAAGAAGGAATATATATCATTAGCACTGACACTTCAAATTGAATGCATAGACACTTAGGGATCAAACTAGGTCGTCCAACCAGACTCAAAGGGCCAAAACGCATAAGTGGGTGGGGACTGGGGGCAGGCAAAGAAACCAAAAAAAGTTCAAAAAACATGAAAAGGCAGGCTCAGTTTGACCCGTAAGTCAACAGGACAAGGCAAAAATGGCCGAGTTTTTCCCGAGCCTCTATTTAGAGGGCCCAATCTATAACACTAAACTATCAAGCCCACCCATTGAGTTTGGCCAAAATTGACACCTTTAATGGACACCAACACTTTAATTACTTTTAGAAAAAAGTTATAATCACGGTTAATTTACCTATACCAAATTTTTGATGTAAGATTTGTACTTACCCGTTATTAAACCCTTATGTGCTCTTATAATTCCGGTCTTCACAATGCCTGGATGCACTGCATTGATAGTTACTTTTGCATTTCTTGCCTGTTATTATTTTCAAGAATATTTTAGTGGGACATGACGTGCAAATTTTACTTTGTTGCCATGATTTAAAAAAATTCTTCAACATATATATAGGTTACAAGAACAAGAATAATTCCCATTCTAATTTCTAACCTTTAGTTGTCTGGTCATTTCCTTTACATGCAGAATCATGGCTAGTTTTGACTGAGCATATGCGCATGTACCATTATAACTGCATTTGTTATTTAGAAGAGAATTGCAGTGATTAGTATCCAAAATTTAATTATGCAATGGAACTTGTTCTTAATTTTAGTAGAGAATGATGGTTGTATGTACTTTTTCCCACTGAGCATGTCGTTGAAACAAAAGGTTGTTCTCTTCACCCAGCTATGGATTACTGATGAAACATTTATTATTCTTCCTTGAATGCCTGTCTTGTTTGCAGTATCTATCATTTTCTCCACTAGCATTTTTGTTAACAAAAAATGTCCTGCAATTTAAGAAAAAGAAACAAAAAACAAAAGAAATTATCAAAGTTCTATTAATCAAATAAAGAATCATACCTACCTAAGTAGAAGGAGTGACAAACAAAATCATTCAGAGGATCTTTTTAATGGTGGTTGGTAAGTGAGTACTCTGTTTTGTCTGCTTTTTCTATCTTATGTTCATATCCAACATTTTAAATAATTATGAACTGACAAATTAGTACCTAAGTAATTTGTAGCAAATGTCATTTCAATTTTCTCTTCTGAGAACTCCAGGTTTTGAGAGTATACTCCTGCATTGTTTCTGCAAAACAATTAAATTTATCCAACAATTAGCACAGTATAAAAAAAAAGTTACCCATGAGCCACGAATACATGATGAACAAGGTTTTAAATCATGGTCGCGGTCGTGTTGTGATCCTTAATCTTGTGAAGAATTGCGGTCAAGTAATTGATGCAGTTTCAATCGCAATCACAAATAACTATGATGTCGCGGCCCATATCACAATAGTAGTACTTTTTTAGGACCATGATGGTGATGATAATGACCAAAAATAAGATGATGAAAATAAAAACTTACATGAGGATATCAAGGGGAAGTTCTAAAGCTAAGAACTCAGAACAAAATCTCTGTATAGAAGCAAAAGAGCTAAGATCAATCTCCAATAGAATAACCTCAGCATTAGGACTTTCCTCTAGAATTTTTTCCCTTACAACCCTCGCCTTTTTCAAGTCCCTAGCACCAACCACAACTCTCACTCCTCTCTTTGCTAACACCCTTGCTGTTTCAGCTCCAATACCAGAACTAGCACCTTCAATCAAAAATTCAAAAACAAAAAGAAAATCATAATTATTAATTAAGCTAATCCCATATTATTGTATATAGCTAACAGATATAAAAGTATATACACAATAATTTACCAGTGATGAGAGCGGTTAGATTTGAAGGGAGGAAAGAAGAACAATGTTCAGTGACATGTTCTGCAGTTGAGTTTGAGCCAAAACCACTAGGGCCTGCAATGCCTGCTAAGTACCTTAATGTTCCCTTCATGGATTGTCTTGCTTTACAAAGCTCAAAAGTAAAACAAAAAATAAAGAACATTCGTGTGGTGTTGGTCGAACTAGAAACCACATAACTTGATAACTATATATAATGTATTGTATTGTAAACTTTATTTACTTTCTTGGTCCTCAATTCTCATAATTACAGCCTGTCATGCATTTTCTAGTGGGTTGTGCTGTGGATTTTGATGTTTTGTTGGTAAAACTTTTCGTGTATGTAATAATTCATGGTTAAGAGTAACAATGAAACATAAATTATGTGAAGATTATTTCTCAAGTTAAATCAAATTCTTACGTGTGAATGATGTTTGTTTTGTAGTTGTGCCTTTTATTATTTATTTTTTTTTCACTTTTGTTATGCACGAGTTCTCAATATTTACTTTCACTTTTGTTTTTTGGGTGGCAATCAATTTGTTGAGGATCGATCATTTTGCTGTACTTTTTATTTCCATCAATAATGATCATCTTATCCTCTTTGTCTTCTTTCCATGGGATTGGTGCAAAGTTTTTGTTGCTTCAGGTTAGGGGTTTAATTACAAAGCTAAGTTGCTTTAATCCCCATCAATTAAATGGTTTGTTACCATAGTGTGACAGCAAAGTCGCCTCTAATATTCTTACAGATATTTTTTGGAATAATTAATGGCTAAAAGGGAGCAAGAAATAAGCAAAAGTTTTGATGATTTGTGCCTTCATATTTATAGTATGAACACTAGTGAAAATAATAATGATATATTGCACAAAGTAAAATTATAGTTGTTATATTAGGATTTGGGATTAAGCCCTAACTCAAAAAATTAGCTTGCAGTCCCAACCACATATATGCTTCACAAAAAAAATTGATAATGTGAAACACAAATGTAACCGGGGCAGCCCCTTGAAGAGAAATGGGGTAGCCAAAAAAAGATTTTTGGATTAATAAGTGTATTTTTATATTTAGTTATTCCAATACTATAGTATTTAATTATTTAAACAAATCTATTGGTCAAAGAAGATATAACAATAACAACTTTGTAGTACATACACTAACAACTCTGTTATTTGGCTATACCAATAATTTCATTCTTTTATATTTCTAATTTTTATTGTTTCAGCATTTTCTAACACGAAATACAGACAGTGAAATTAAAAGCCTAAATATTTTGAGAGTTTTAAGAGTGATGGGCAAAAAAAGTCCTTTACGTAATATATTGGGGCCTATTTGCTGATTGGAAATGAAAATTACCTACTTGACTGTAAAAGAAGCTCAAATATTAGTCAAACTAACTTTTCGGTAGACCTTTTTTACAGTAAAATAAAAAGAGGAAGAGCGAAATTATCGTTAATTGTAGTGGCACTAATAATTTTGCAACTGTTTCCGAGGATATTTTAACTTTATCTTTTGAGGTTACAAGGTAAATAAGTTTCTAGAATTAATGATTATAATGTTCCTAAATTTAAAAAAAATAAAATTACCGATATTTGAGGACTAAATTGATATTTTTCATTTCTCAATTAATAAATAATTGTGTTTTTTGTCAAGTAACAACTTGGTCTTTAATCTTTAATTACTTTTTATTTATCATGAGAATATGTATATAGAGTAATAGATTTTGGAGAAGTAGTGAGGCTTGACTTTTTGTTTCTACTATATATGGTGATGGAACATAGATCATGTCGAAATAAAGAGCATATATTATCTGGTGCACGATAAAACTGAAAGGACAAAGGGTAGTAGACAAGATGATGATCCACTCTTGCTTAGCAAGATACGTGATCTGCTTTGCCTAACTCCTTTTTGAAATACTCTTTGTCGTTTAATTTCACTTACTATTTTTTATAACCAAAATATATACAATTTCCCCTCCTTTTCTTGTCTTTCCTTTTCTTTTCCCTATTACAGGTCAAAGTTATCACGACCAAAATTTCAACTGCTTATAAAAAAAAACGACCAAAATTTCAACTAAACTATAACTCATTAATACATAAGAGATCCTCATAAAAGCACATAACTTACCAATAAAATAAGTAAGTATTTCAAACGTTATCGGTGTTAAATCTTTTGAGGGAGAACTTAACTTTGCCACTCATTGTGATCTTACCCGACTCGAGAGATTAGTCTCTGCAATTACGCGCAGAGGATAACCGATTTATACCAAAAAAATAAGCAAGTACGTATTGTGTGAAATTTAAAAACAGATTTGAATCCGCTTCACTTTCCTACTATTTTTACAAAAGGAAAAAAAAAGAGTCTATTAGGCAATGGAGTCATAAAGTTCTTGATAATTTATAATTAAATGTCACACTGAATGACAAATTCAGGATACGCCAAGGTTATCGTCCGCCAAGATTGTCAATGATTTTGTTGAAAAAAATTATGCAGCTAACCTTTCATGGAAAAGAAAACGTATTTTTCATCTCTTCTTTAATAACCACTTTAATTAAGTGAGAATTAATTAACAATAAAAATCAAGTAGCACAATTCATGCACGTCAATTTTGTTTGACGTACGCTTCCTAGAATGACCCCTATATTTATATATATAAGTGAAAAATGACACCACCTATATCTAACATTATTTGTTTCTGTCAAAGAATTAGACCCATATATCCCATCTTTAAGAAATTATAATTAATGTCTTTAATTAAGTAACCCTTTCTAGATGATGTTTGTCAGGGGTTCCTGACGATGTGCGGGAGGAGCGACTGTACAGGGCCTCAAAATTTTGGGGGCACCAATTTTTTTTATATGGTACATACATATATATTACTACATGTTTGGTTGATGAATACATGTATAACTATTTTTACTGTAATTAATTCTGTTGAAATTTGGTTTGAATATTTTAAAATTGATGTAAACTTTGACATTTATTCCAATAATAACTTATCTTAATTGAGGTTGTATTCAAACAATTAATTTTAATATATACGACTTATAAAAACAAGGCACCACGTTTAAATTTCGCACAGGGCACCCAAAATCTCAGACACGCCCCTGATGTTTGCTTGCATGCATTGATCATGAAGAAGGAAAGAAAGATAGTATATGAATGTATATTACCTAACTAGCACGTATATTAACGTCTGTCAAAGAATTAGACCCGTATATCCCATCTTTAAGAAGTTATAATTAATGTCTTTAATTAATTAGTAACCCTTGTTTTGTTTGCTTGCATGCACCGATCATGAAGAAAGAAAGAGAGAGATATAGGTATATGAATGTATATAACCTAGCTACCACGTGTGCATCTAGAAAAACTAATGATAATAGCTAGCATGCATTAAGGATTTGAATTTGGACAAAGAATCCAATAGAAGGAACCAAAACACATATATGTACGCGTTTGCAGACAAAGATGCTTTTCTCTGCGTGCCATTCAAGTCTTTCCTTTATACCAGAGAAAGAGTAAGAGAGAGAAAGAAAGAGGTTCAACTTCTCTTTGTCCATGGATCCGTGGCCCTTTAATTAGAATGATGGGCGGTGTTGGAGGTTTGACGAGCATTGAGAGTGACACTTCAACAATGGAGTAGTGAAATTGTGCATAAAGGGTCCCATTTTGTTTCCCAGCTTGCCAACAACACTTTCAACCACTTTCCCATCTTCATTCCTTCATGCTTCATATATGCTACCCATGCGCCTAGAAAAAGTGTTCTGTAAAGTCTCAATTACATATACAGATATACTGTACATGATCTTCAAACACTGTACATATATATATGGCATCAATATATATGCTGCATGCATTCATACATATATACTGACATACATGCTTTGATATATATGACACAAAAGGGCACGCACCATCTTTCCATTATTCAAAAGCTAAAGTGGCTAATTATGACTTGTGTACCATCTTGTTTAATTTTGCTAAAAATTATATATGGAGTTTCAATTAGTCAATGTTGAAATGTGTTTACATTTTTTTAAGTAATCTTCTAATAACTTGTTTGATTTTGTTATAAAGATGTACATTTAAAGTTGCTGAATAGTTTTTTTTTTGAAGTTATATATGATTAGTTAGTTTGAAATTACTCTACCATATATGGTCTAAAATTATGTGTGAACGCAAAGTGAACAAATCATGAGAATTTGGTATGTGCAATTTTTGTATGTAATAAAACGAAGGGAAGACCATGTATATTAGTGGAATATGTAGTGCCTGAGTGGGGTGAGGTGAGAACTAAAAGAAAAGCTTTTTTGACTTATAGAACACCGTGTGTCATATATATCTTTATCATGTTAGATTAATTATACATTAATCAATTATCATGAATTATTGTTCAAATTATTTATGATCAATTGTTATTAATTATAGTATCCAAAACCAATTAGTGCATCCACTCATCTATTAGGTTTCCCATTAGTTGGTTAATATTACAACTTAAGTAAAAACCAATTGATATAGAGTAGAGTTCTCTCATTTGATCTCTATTAAAAATTCATGGTCCCCAAGATATCAATTGATATAGAGTAGTGTTCTCTCATTTGATCTCTACATTTTCTCACCAACAAGAATCGGTCTGAGTGGTAATTGGACTTGGATCCCACCCTAATGTCTCGAGTTTGAATCTTGGGTGTGCCAAAAACTCTGTTGGGAGGGGAAAACCACATGGGCCGACAAAGCTGGATACTAGATTAGTTATCAGCAAAACTATTAGAAACTGCGCACCAATGACATGATAACCAAAAAATTCTCTCCATTTCTCTCTCCAATTATTCTCTCAATTAACCTAGTTTTGGGTCTAAACCCCACATATAATGTATACAAATGTTAGTGGTTAGTAATTAGTTAGAAGTGGGGGAAATGTTAGTTTAGGGATTTGAACGCTACTCCTTTATGTCTCTCAGCTTACCAACCGAGCTACCTTCATGAGACATATATAGAGTGCTCAATTACTATAATTTTAGGTGCATAAAATATAAAATATATAAATGATAATCATTAAGTGGAGCAAATGGACCAAATAAGCCAAGTGTGGTTATAGGGTTCCTGAAGCATATAAGAGCAAATGGACCAAATAAACCAGGTAGTTAAAAAATAATGATAATAAAAGTAGTCAAATTTTTGCCTTGGGCAATTTATAGGATGCCATTAATCTTTCTCCATTTGCTCCACGGTTCCAATATTTGGTATCAGAGTCTCTAAGAGGCTCTAGTAAAGGAGTTATCTATATATATATATATAATTACCTTCATGTCTTACCGTTGGTCAGCCATGGGTAGGTAGCATTGGTAAGCCCGTTTAAAGCCTTGCGAAGCTAGTGACGGTGTTCCCGTTGCTTAATGGTGGCTGCGATAAGAAAAGAAGAGAAATTTTGAGATTATGGCTCACTTACTTGGAATCCTTAGTGAACAATTCATTTTTTACTTCTAAAATCCACTTTTGAATTTTTTGCTACTACCATTATGATGTTCAAAGAAAAAAATTATATATATTATTGTTGTACCATTATTGAGTGTTTCCTTCATTTATAAAAGAACACTCTTGTGTTAGTTTTTGGCATCGACAACTTTCCTAGTACAATATTCTCTATATAGAAATTTTGCAAGCCCTTAAGTATTTTATTTTCAAGACTTTGTTTGTAAGTCCCCTTTGTTAGCTTATTTTCTCTTATTTTGTATTATTATTTGTATCATGTGTTATTAATAAAATAAACTTTGCATTAAGTATATTTTATCTTACTCTTATAATATTTATAATATTTTCTCTCTTACCATATTTCTCTACTTTTATTATCATTATTTTTTAACTTTGATCCATGGTTCAAATAATTGGTATCAGAGCCTCTCTAAGAGGTTCTGGTAAAGGAGTTATACATCTCTAATTACCTTCTTGTCTTATCGTTGGTCAACAATGGGTAGGTGGCGTTGGCCCTGAGAAGCTGGTGAGGGTGTTTTTGTCACTTAGCAATGGTTCCGATAAGAAAAGAACCCTTAGGGCTTGTTTGGTGCATAGGATATGATAGAGACATGATAGGATAGAAGATGGGATAGAGACATTATAGGATATTAACATGATAAACAATTATCATATTTTGTGTTTGATACGCACATGATAACAAACAGAATAGAATATATATTACAGTTAAATGACCAAATTATCCTTGTCAATAAGTTGCATTTTTTAAAATAATAATAATAATAATAATAATAATAATAATAATAATATCATCTGCTATACACAGTGAATTGTTAATTTGAAGCTAGCAAAGGAGTTGATATAAATGACCAAAGTCCTGCAGAATATCGAGTATACAACGATGGTAAATTCAATGCTAACAGAAACCGTAGTAATTGCAAGAAGCATGAAGTTGAGAATATCCAAATTCATCACTTCGGAAACCATAGTGACATAAACAATTTGCAGAAAAGTGAAATCATCAAAGCACCAACAAACCCAAATTACAGAATTAGAGAAGAAATGGGGGAAGTGAGAATCTGTGGAAAATGGGCAAAGGAAAGAACCAGTGAAAATAATGAAAAATTAGTGATGAAAGGGAAAAACAAAAATCAAGTACAGTGAAGTAGCGATGAACAAGGGGAAAATTGGTTCGCGTACCAGTGAAATAACGAAAATCAAGCACGATTCCTCTCCTCTTCTTTTCATTTGAGACTCACAGTTGTAATAACAGAGGTAGAAGATGAAGAGAAGGCGTTACCTATTCTCCATCCTGGAGTGTGCAAATGAGACGTGAAAGGAGGGCAAAATTGGTCCGCGTGATAATTATCCGATCGGTTAGATTCTAACCCAGCTAATAAGGATACAAATTGCAAAGGGCTGACATGATAGGATTAGTAAATGGATTAGTTAATCATATCTTATTGATGCATCAAACAAAATATTAGAGTAAGATAGGATAAACATATCATATCATATCTTCCTATCCTGTGCACTAAACGGGCCTTTAGTGAATTAGGATCCAAAAGAGGAACCAAAACATAAATACCAGGCATCCATGTAATCATGGTAAGAATCATAGTAAGAATAAAGCTGGGGGTAAATCTTCTTGAGAATGATCTAGTTGTAGAGGGGTGCTTATCCCAATCTGTAGGAGATAATACTTTGAAAATTTTGAAAAACTAATTTTTGTTGGGTCTTGTGGATCATATTGACGGGTAAGTTCAATAGATCAGTATCAACAAGAATAAACTCATAAAACATCCTATCCTTCTTTAGAGATTTAGGCTGATAGATTTAGGCCGGTAATGGAAACCTGGAGGATAAAACTTCGGGATTACTTGTAATAATGAACCTTTATCATCTATCAGGGCCTAAAACATATTTAAGCCATTACAAAAAATAGTATAAGGGGGCTGAAATTGCAGATTTAATAAAGGCTAAAATATGTTTTATACCCTTGCAAATATACTTGTTTTTCAAATTTACCCTTGCAATTTTTTTTATAAATATACCATTGCAAAATGGCGAAGTTTTAAATATGCCCTTCCGCTACTCTACTGTTACAAAAATGCTGAGCTGGCAATAACACGTCAGAATTTTTGTTTCCCTATTTTTTTAATTGATGCTGATGTGTATTAAATTAACCCTAAAATCAGATCCCCAATCTTCTTCTTCCTCCAAGTCTTCTTCTTCCCCAATCTCCCCCTTTGAAACCCTAACACTTCTATCATTTTCTTCCTCAAAATCGTGACCACCAGAATCTTCAATGGAGGCCTCCCAAGCGTCAAACTCAAGGTCTTCCTCGAATGCTCATCTATTCACAGGTAGGCTACCCATATGTGGATGTGATAAGACAATGAGGATGTACACCACGAACACAAGGCAAAACCCAAATCGCAGGTACTGGAAATGTGCTAATTTTGTACGTTCTCTTTATTTCTCATATACTGTTTTGGTTGTTTGTTGTTTGTATTCCTCCTAAAATTCTTGTTTTGATTTTTCCAGAATACATCACAACAAAGCTATAACTTGTTTAGGTGGAATGCGAGTTGACTGAAAGTGAGTTTTAGTTTGAATGTTGTAATGTAGTTTGAATGTTGTAATTTGAATTTATGTTGTTTGAATGTTTAAAATTTATGCACATAAATTGACTTTGTGTAGATTCAAAGCAGCAAAATTTGGCATTCTACAAGTTAAAAACTGATCTACTGCAATAGATCTGTAACAGGGACCTGTTTTAACCAAATTCGTATTTGCAAGGACGTTTTTAAAAAAACATTCACATTTACAGGGACCTTTTTTAAAAAACGTAATATTTGCATGGACCTTTGTATAAGCCACTGTGTAACTCTGTTAGCCACATTAGTAGTTGCTAACAGAGGATTAACAGAAGGACATTTTTAAAACAAAAAACAGATTGCAAGGGTATATTTAAAAAAAGAATTTTGCAAGGGTATATTTGAAAAACAAGCATATTTGCAAGGGCATAAAACAAATTTTATCCTTTAATAAAATAGGTGTCAAAATTGTAGTCAAGCCTAGAGCTGTCAAAACAGTCCCAACCCCCTAACCCACCCCACTAGTCCGCTTTTTTAAAACCAAAAACAAATTGCAAGGGTATATTTAAAAAAATAATTTTGGAAAGGTATATTTGAAAAACAAACATATTTGCAAGGGCATAAAACATATTTTATCCTTTAATAAAATAGGTGTCAAAATTGTACTTAAGCGGTTAAGCCCAACATCTATCAGAATCTAAAATAAACATATTAGTCCCTAAAATTTGTTCGTTTAAGGACTAAATTGACGGGCAAAAATAACTTTTAAATACTATTTAAATATTTTCATAGTGTATATTGGTGAAAAAATATATATTTTCATAGTGTATATAGGGATAAATTACGGTTCACATTATAATCCCTACATTAAATTACGTTTCTTTCCCCATTACATTACCCTTTCAAGTTTCAATCCTGACCGGCTGACCCTCCTCCTCTTTCTTTCTCTAATGAATGAAACAGACTGAAGGAGCAAGGTAGTTACATTATTATCGCCCAAAGAATCAGAGGACGCTGCATTCTAATTTTAAAGAAAAAAAACCGCGGAACGTTGCAAACGAAGTATTTATTTTAATATTTGATTTGCACTTGCGGCTCCGGTTCCCTCACTCTCTACCCCGTATCCCTCAGATTTCTAGGGTTTTTGAAGTTGATTATGGCTTCCCCTACTCATTTCGACGATGTAAGTTCTAACATTTTCCGTTCCTCTCTTTTTTCTTTCTCATGCGTTGTTTCCTCATTACCTCGCTTTTTCTCTCAACCGCAGCAGGAATTTGATTTTGGAGGCGGATTCAACGGAACGCAATCAGGTTTTGCTTTTGTTATCTAAACTACTTATTTGCTATCATTCAATTTCTTCTTATTGTTTAATTGTTATGAATTTATGAATTAGACACTGTAAGTAATAAGAGGACATCTCCTGATTATGACGTTGAAGATTATGATAATGATCCTTTCGGAAAGAAAAAGGTAATACACGCTTTATTGATTTGTTAAAATTAAATAGTCTAGTGTTTGTTTTCTCAAAAATTTAAACCGCGATTTATGGTGTTCCTAATTTCAGGCCAAAGCCAAAGCTGAAGAAGCCGCTTCTGGCGTCACAACTGGAATGATCTTGTCTCTTCGTGAGAGGTATATCTCAGTATAACTTGTGTGAAATATGAATGTCGTGCTTCTCAAGATTGCTGTGAACTGTTTGAACCTAATTGTTTTTTTTTTTGGGACTTTGTTTTTGTTTGTTTGTAGTCTTCAGGACTGTCAGGATAACCTTGCCACAAGCAAGGTATTTGTTTTCTCTTTACAAATAATGGATGTTGTTTGCTCAATAAATTTGAATTTTTGTTATCACAAGGGAAGTGAACTGAAGTTATAATCAATGAAACACGGACACAAACACCGGACACTCACACGTAGATAACAATTTGTAAAAATAGAAATAATTAAAGTGTCGGTGTCTGACACATGACACATCTTCGATTTGAATTGTCAGTGCTACATAGGTTATTACTTATAAGTCATGTGGTTTATTGTGTATTTTTTAATTTACGGATGCTGTATGATCAGTTGACCACTCAACACATTCAATGCAAGGCAGCAAGTAGTTGCTAACTTGCTATAGACATAATGGGCATTTTAGCTCTCCAAATGCCAATCCAACATGCCATTAAGTGTAGATTCACATATGGCTCACTGTAAAAGGTCATCTTTACTTTTCTTTCTAAATGTGACTTAACACTACAAATGATGTGGGATAGAATGGTTATACATTCTTGCTTTGGTAAGTTAGAGAGAAGTCCTACAACTGAGCCTAAGCTGTTCGATTTGAGTGTCCTCACTGCCACCCTACCCAGTGGCAGATGTAGAGGGAGAGGTGTGAGGGCAATTGCCCCCACACCTTAAAAATATTTTACTAATGATCATTAATAAAAATATCTTTTGCCCCCATAAAAAAATAAGGTTTGCCCCCATAAGCTATTAGCTTTTTAAAATGTTTGTAGAAAATTATAAAAAATATAAGTGAGAAAAATTGGTACTAATTTTATTACTCTCTAAAAAATGGAAAGTATTAGTTTAATCATTAAAAAATTAAATATCAGTTAAACTAGTCTCTAAAGAGGACTAAAATGTCCCTGAGTTCTTTTAAAATGAATAATTTTACAGATATTTGATGACTAAATTGTTACTTTTCATTTCTTACGGGCTAAATAAGTATTAATTTTTGTATCTATTTAGGTATCTACTCTTTTTTATCGTGAGAATATGTATTTTTTAAATATTTATAATATTTTTCTTCTAAGGAGATATATTAGATTATTTTTTTGCCCCCACTACTACAAATTTCTGGATCCGCCACTCGCCCTGCCCCCTTCTAAAAGAGTTATATATATGATAGTCTAGGTGGAACCGGATCCCTTGCAGTTGGAAAACCAACTGGTTTGTTTGTTTACTTACATCTTTTTCTTTTTTTTTATACGTCGTTTGGATATCTACAATTTTTTTGCTGTTGATTTTCGACTGCAAACAATCACAATACTAAACAAGATTGAGTTGTACCCTTACCTTAAAATTGTTTACTGGACCATTGCATATTCCAGAATGAACTCGTGGCTGCTAGATCTGAGATTAAAAAATGGCGCTCTTCATTTCAAAATGAACCATTCATACCTGCTGGGACCTCTCCAGGTTAGTTTGTTCTTGTATTGTTTTCTAGTGATATATCATAGGTGTACTAATTATTCTAGATCCAGTTCTGTTTACAGTTGTTTTCTGTGTTTTAAATATACACCTGACCTATTATTTCCTCTCGATGCTTTCTAGCACCCAAATTGGTGATTAACTATCTTCAAGCCCTGAAATCATCTGAAGAATCTTTAAGAGACCAGGTTCTGCCATTTGGAATCTAAGCCAATGTTTTTTGCTTCATAATGATTCATCATAGATTGATCATATTGTATTGATCCCCTTCACTTTTCTGCTGGTTACCAGCTTGAAAAGGCCAAGAAAAAGGAAGCTGCATTCATTGTAACATTTGCAAAACGTGAGCAAGAGATAGCAGAGTTGAAGGTAGGCGGTATTCTAAATATAAGGTTCTTTTTCTTTATAGCATCTGATGTGTTTTATTTATATATTTTGCATTTACGAAGAATGGTAGAGTGAGTTCCTCTTCTCCCCTGAGAGAAAATATGTAATTAACAGAATAAGAAAAAATCTGAAATGGCCGCTACACCAAACTGCTATGCTACGGCATTTTGCGTAGCACCGGACCTTTGCCACGCACCACTGCAATAGCGGGTGCCACAGCCGCTATTGACTATATATATATACATACATACATACATACATACACACACATATATATATATATATATATATATATATATATATATATATATATATATATATAGAAACAAACATATATTTTATAAAACTTACATAAATGTATCCATACCTTCGATTTTTGAAAAATCCCGTAACAGCTTACCTTGCCCATATCTGTGCGACTTCAATTTTCAACTAGAGGATCCAAATTTTAATTCCGCTCATATGTGTGATCCCATATCTCTTTGACAGACGCAACACAAACTCAATGCCACTAATACAGCACAATGCTTCTTATTCGTGCTTAGCTTTGGCATTTCTTTTATGATTATGTTTCAAACCTGATGACATCTGTTCCTGGCGGTGACTATTCTTATGGTAACTTATCTACCTACTGACAACCAGTGGGGACAGTTCTTCCCATCACAATCATACTGATAGTGATTTTCAGTGATGAGCCTTACTGGTGATAAATTCTATATAGGCTCCAATTCGTGGCAGCCTTCATTACATCATTCATGTTTTTAGTTCTAAATTTTCCCACACGGTGAAGCTTCTAGATATTGTTCTTCATGAGCTACTAGGAGAAGTATCACTTCTTGCTGGGTAAAATTGCTTGCATCTTTCTAGTGAAACCTTCTAGATATTGATCATTCAAGCCATCTTATTGACTTATCTTTCAAGCAATACTTATCTCTCTATCGTGTACATTAATTATCTCTCTATCGTGTACATTAATTATACTTGAGTTTCCTTTCCAAGTTCCAACCATGTTTTATAGAGCTCACTTTTTTTAAATTTTCTTTTTAGCTCATTTGTAAATTGTAACTTGCTTAAATCTTAAGACTTAAGCTTTGGAACATCTACCATTAAGACTTTAGCTTTGGCACATCTACCAAAATTATTTTGTGAATGAGAATATTGTAGAAAATCTTAAAATGTCTTAAGAGTTGGCTTTGGCAGCTTCAATTATTCATTTATTGAAGAAGAAATCTTAAGAGTTGTTTGTAGATTGTATATTTTAATTTGATTCTTTAGTTAGTTAAGGTTACGAGTCGGCTTACGTTTGCATCGGTAATATCTAATACTAGTAATCTAGGACTGGGCCTAACTGTTAGTCATTACAAAAAGAGCACAAATGTGTTAGTATTTTGTCCTGCATTATTACACATCTCAATCTAATAGTACACTTTTCTTTCTCTCTCTTCCTCTTTCTCTATCTAAATCCGATAATTTTAATACATTGCTCAATTCCTTGTAGGAGCTGTATGAAGCTCAAGAGTCCGAAATTTCGAAACTGATTCATTCTGTTCTTAAAGTTTTAACCTTGCCATATGATTGTTGAGTCTTACCTTGATCAGAATATTGAAAGCTACTTTCATTTACAGATTTTGTGGTTTGTATTTTAAAATTATTTATTATTTTAATTTTATTCTGTTTATATATAAACTTTTCCAGTCTGCTGTACGGGATCTCAAAGCTCAACTCAAGCCAGCATCAATGCAGGTATTGTTTATCATACGAGTGTTTGAATCTCAAGAAATAAATTTGTCTATTGGTTATTTTTATTCATGCCTTGATTTCGGAAAGTCACTATAGTTTCTCAACTTTTATGAACCATGTAGATATTGTTTATGAAAGAAATGGCAGCAACATGCTCTCTTTTCTGCACACTCTCTCCCATTGGGTTTGATACCCCGTTGGCAAAATTAGTACAATATTCAAATTTATTTTAGAATACTTAAATATAAAAAAATGACATGTCATTGAGTGATTGGATGTTGAGTATCAAACCCAACAAAGCTCAATGGGTACCAGAGTGTCTACCTTTTAATTTTTATGACTATAGCTGACTCCACCTAGTGGGATAAGACGCGGGTAGTTGTATGATTGGCATCCTTGCCATGTATGTTAATTGAAACTTTAAAGTTAATCCTGCTTTGCAACTTCCCAATTAATTTGGGTTTATGTTGCATTTGCATTATGCTATTCCCTCCTTTTGGACTTTCCTCAAAATCTTAGTACCTATTTTCAGTTTGCTATTTAATTTTCAGGCAAGGAGGTTGTTACTAGATCCAGCAATTCATGAAGAGTTCATACGATTGAAGGTTTGTTATTCAATTTTGTTATGGCTTCTATTGAATCGAGTTTAGTTATTTCACACATTTGGAGGTGGGGATTAAGTGTCATAATAATTCACGTTGTACTGGAAAATTGTCATTGCAGTTTTATCAACCCCAAAATATAGTGAAGAAACATCTTGTTATCTCTTATGATAATCTGACCTCTGCTTTTTTCCATAATGGCAGTTCCATCCCTTGTTCACCGTGAAGCCTTATTAAGAGAGTTTACTACTTTGTACATACAAAATGAAATCAAACCAATTCTTTTGAAACAAAAAAGTGAAGGGTAGAATGCTTTCTTTCCAGTTCGATAAAGTGGTTTGAATATAAATGGGTAGAATGCTTTCTTTCTAGTTCGATGAAGAGGATAACTTCTAGGGTGTTGGGTGGCGTTAAATGTATAAATGGGGTTTTCATATTAGGTCAAGCTTTCAAATGTCAGTGGTGAATCTAAGGAAACTTATTAAAGATTTACCACTGACATGCGTAAGCATTGATGTCTTTACAACCCAGATTCACTATGACATGACTTGATTAATTTTTCTTGTGGCTTATGATATTTTATTCTTTTACATTTTTTATATTTCATCTATGCGTCATTCAACCTAATTTTGTACATATATTAGCAGTTTGTTTTATTAGTTTATGGACATATTCACATTGATGTTTAGTTCAAATGTTTCTTACAAGAATTATGATCTGATCATAGAATTTAGTTGAGGAAAAGGACAAAAGGGTAAAGGAGTTGCAAGATAACATTGCTGCTGTAAACTTTACACCCCAAAGCAAGATGGGGAAGTTGCTGATGGCTAAATGTAGAACCCTGCAGGAGGAAAATGAAGAGATTGGGAATCAAGCTTCTGAGGGCAAGGTGCTGCTATCTTATTTGCTTTATGCTTAAGTTACACCTTTTTCTCGTTTTAGCCTCATTCATTTGGGAGTTGGTTTTCTCCTCCCTCATCCCATCAACATTTGTGTGTGTGTGAGGGGGAGAGAGAGAGGGTTACAAAATTACATATGTGTTTGTATGTGACATGCGTAAGCCTAATACCAAATTACATGTTGAACTGATGAAAAAAGAGTTTATAGTATTTAGAGACTGAAAGTGACATCATACGCATTATCTATTGATGGAAATACGCAGCTTAGTCTGCCTAATTTTCTTGCCAATATTGTTTGTTGCTGAATAAACGCTGCTATTGCCTTTTTTCTCCTTTTTTTTTGGCCTCAGATGCATGAATTAGCAACGAAGCTTTCATTGCTGAAATACGAGAATGCAGAGCTCAGAAGTCAATTTGAGGGTTAGTTTTTGAGTGATTTCATCTCATTATGGTTTGGCATTTTTGTCCTTTGACCCTTAACACCGGCCACTTAGTGACTGCATGTTTCCCGTGTCACTCACTAAATTGAATTTATCTATAATAACCTATTATTATTATTATTATTATTATTATTCATTTGAAATATACTAGCATACAGGTGCAATAATATTGAAAATATGTTTGCAAGACTCCCTTTATTAGTTAAATACCAGCTAACTAACAATTAAACAAACATTTAACAACTAACTTGTTAAAGCTATGGCTTGATCAATGCTGTAGCATAATAAAAAAAATCATGTTAAGTGCCATTTTATTTTTTCAGCGTAACATCAATTTTTTTATCTAATTTGGCCCCCAAATAAATATTGTATGCATTGGTCAAGTCATGATATCTCACTATGCATTTTCGACAATGGTCAATACTCCAATGGTTAGAACAATTTAATAAAATTGTTTCACTCATAAAGTTATTTATTGTTTTCCTTAATTCTTGTGAAAAAACCTTAAACCTCACTTAATATATAAGTGAGAGAGTATTTCTTTGGGAGGAATCTCTTGATCTTTTTTTTTCTAGTGATTGAAAGTTATGCACATGTTGTTGATCCATTATTATTTCTCCAGGCATTACCAATTTGTGTGATCTTAATCCCTTAAATTGGCTACAGGGTTGCAGAAGAATATGGATGGGTTGACTAATGATGTGGAAAGATCCAATGAACTGGTTATCACTTTATCCCTCTTTTCATATTTTAATGTTGTCTGAAAACTTCACTGCATGTTTGCGTCACCATTATGCTGCACTTTTCTTTCAAGGACTAGCTTTGATTATTTACCCTCTGATATTCATTCTCTTAAAATCTTTCGTTATTAATTATTTCAAAATAGTTTTGTTTACAAAAGTAAACTTCCATCAGTTATTCAAAAACACGTTATGTTTTGGAATCTTGTTTATTTTGTGCAAGGTTGCATGTGTACCGTACTTCATTGGGTTTTCCTGCAGGTTTTCATGTTGCAAGAAAAATTGGATGAAAAGGATCAGGAGATCCAAAGACTGAACGATGAGTTGCAACAAAAGGGCTTAGTGGAAAACGGAAGAACAGATGCAATATCCGGTAGGAAAGATATTCATGTGATGTGATACCTAAGGCTACCTAATATCACCATACTGATAGACTTCAATTTTTTGTCGGAAACGGTTTATGCTTTCATTAATTTTCACTTATAGTTGTATATTTTTGTATTTAAGTTGTTTGTTCGAATTTTTCTTGTCAAATGTGCAACTTGAATGTGCACGAGGTATGCTTGTACTTTTCTTTAGCGTTTATTGTGTGATAGTAGTACTGGAGGTCTACATTAACCAACCGCTTGAAATAGCAACGGATCTTGGAACTTGTGTTTATTTAGAAACGGGAATGACTAACGCACTCAAACTCTGCCCTCCGCGGTGCTCTATACTTTTCTCCTTCTACTAACACACGTACCCGTTAACAGACGCGTGTTTCAGTTGTTTCTTGTTGCTCTTATCCTTAGTAGGAGTTTGGATTTGATACGCCGCCGATTCAACATTTTACCGAACTCTCTTCACTTTTTGGCTATCTGGTTCGGGAAGATTGAATGTGTGGTGAACTTCCATTGGGTCATCGTTGAGAAGCATGGAAATGTGAGGTTCTTCGTTTAGTAAGGAAGACATTTTTAGAGGAAGTGTTGTTGAAGAGTTATTGTGAGTAAGTGTTGTTGAAGAGTTATGGTTGTGTTGCTGCCTTTTGTACAAGAACATTTCAGATGCCCTCAATGAATGTTTCACGTGGGATGCAATGAATGTAAAAAAAATGATATGGCATTCACGTGGATCCAATTGATTCAAATTGTGTCCAAGAATATTTTAGCTGGCCATTTGCTGGATGCAATGTATGTGCACAAGAAGTTAGAATATCAATCATTTTGAAGAAGAAAACATGGGAATGGAGATGATGTTTCACGTGGGACACTTGCCTGGAAAATAAGCAATGACATATTCTTTGAAATATCTTTTCAACACAGTAAAAGATTCGAAACAATGACTAAAAAAGGTTTTTCCTAAGTCTAAAAAATGACTTTTCTAAGATTGTTTAGATCAATTATAACCAATTTTGTTAAATTACTAAATTAAATAAAATGATATCACATTATAGTAGAGTTATAGAGCTACGATTTCATGTTTTGAATTAGTACTAACGGACTTATAACCCACGTGTACAAGATTCGAAACAATGACTAAAAAAAGTTTTTCCTAAGTCTAAAAAATGACTTTTTTACAATGTTTACATCAATTATAACCAATTTTGTTAAATTACTAAATTAAATAAAATGATATGACATTATAATAGAGTTATAGAACTACGATTTCATGTTTTGAATTAGTACTAACAGACTTATAACCCACGTGTACAAGATTCGAAACAATGACTAAAAAAAGTTTTTCCTAAGTCTAAAAAATGACTTTTTTACAATGTTTACATCAATTATAACCAATTTTGTTAAATTACTAAATTAAATAAAATGATATGACATTATAGTAGAGTTATAGAACTACGGTTTCTTGTTTTGAATTAGTACTAACGGACTTATAACCCACGTGTACAAGATTCGAAACAATGACTAAAAAAAGTTTTTCCTAAGTCTAAAAAATGACTTTTTTACCTTGTTTAGATCAATTATAACCAGTTTTGTTAAATTACTAAATTAAATAAAATGAAATCACATTATAGTAGAGTTATAGAACTACGGTTTCATGTTTTGAATTAGTACTAACGGACTTATAACCCACGTGTACAAGATTCGAAACAATGACTAAAAAAAGTTTTTCTAAGTCTAAAAAATGACTTTTTTACGATGTTTACATCAATTATAACCAATTTTGTTAAATTACTAAATTAAATAAAATGATATGACATTATAGTAGAGTTATTGAACTACGGTTTCATGTTTTGAATTATTACTAACGGACTTATAATCCACGTGTACAAGATTCGAAGCAATGGGATGCAATGAATGCTTCACGTGGGATGCAATGAATGTTTCACGTGGATGCAATGAATGTACAAAAAATGATATGACATTCACGTGGATCTAATTGATTCAAATTGTGTACAAAAACATTTCAGCTGGCCATTTGCTGGATGCAATGTATGTGCACAATAAGTTAGAATATCAATCATTTTGAAGCAGAAAACATGGGAATGGAGATGATGTTTCACGTTCCACTTGCCTGGAAAATAAGCAATGACATATTCTTTGAAATATCTTTTCAACACAGTAAAAGATTCGAAACAATGACTAAAAAAGGTTTTTCCTAAGTCTAAAAAATGACTTTTTTACCATGTTTAGATCAATTATAACCAATTTTGTTAAATTACTAAATTAAATAAAATGATATGACATTATAGTAGAGTTATAGAACTACGGTTTCATGTTTTGAATTAGTACTAACGGACTTATAACCCACGTGTACAAGATTCGAAACAAAGACTCAAAAAAGTTTTTCCTAAGTCTAAAAAATGACTTTTTTACCATGTTTAGATCAATTATAACCAATTTTGTTAAATTACTAAATTAAATAAAATGATATCACATTATAGTAGAGTTATAGAACTACGATTTCATGTTTTGAATTAGTACTAACGGACTTATAACCCACGTGTACAAGATTCAAAACAATGACTAAAAAGTTTTTCCTAAGTCTAAAAAATGACTTTTTTACCATGTTTAGATCAATTATAACCAATTTTGTTAAATTACTAAATTAAATAAAATGATATCACATTATAGTAGATATATAGAATTACGGTTTCATGTTTTGATTTAGTACTAACGGACTTATAACCCACGTGTACAAGATTCGAAACAATGACTAAAAAAAGTTTTTCTTAGATCTAAAAAATGACTTTTTTACCATGTTTACATCAATTATAACCAATTTTGTTAAATTACTAAATTAAATAAAATGATATGACATTATAGTAGAGTTATAGAACTACAGTTTCGTGTTTTGAATTAGTACTAACGGACTTATAACCCACGTGTACAAGATTCGAAACAATGGGATGCAATGAATGCTTCACGTGGGATGCAATGAATGTTTCACGTGGATGCAATGAATGTAAAAAAATGATATGACATTCACGTGGATCCAATTGATTCAAATTGTGTACAAGAACATTTCAGCTGGCCATTTGCTGGATGCAATGTATGTGCACAAGAAGTTAGAATATCAATCATTTTGAAGAAGAAAACATGGGAATGGAGATGATGTTTCACGTGGGACATTTGCCTGGAAAATAAGCAATGACATATTCTTTGAAATATCTTTTCAACACAGTAAAAGATTCGAAACAATGACTAAAAAATGTTTTTCCTAAGTCTAAAAAATGACTTTTTTAAGATTGTTTAGATCAATTATAACCAATTTTGTTAAATTAATAAATTAAATAAAATGGTATCACATTATAGTAGAGTTATAGAACTACGGTTTCATGTGGTGAATTAGTACTAACGGACTTATAACCCACGTGTACAAGATTCGAAACAATGACTAAAAAATGACTTTTTACCATGTTTAGATCAATTATAACCAACTTTGTTAAATTACTAAATTAAATAAAATGATATCACATTATAGCAGAGTTATAGAACTACGATTTCATGTTTTGAATTAGTACTAACGGACTTATAACCCACGTGTACAAGATTCGAAACAATGACTAAAAAAAGTTTTTCCTAAGTCTAAAAAATGACTTTTTTACCATGTTTACATCAATTATAACCAATTTTGTTAAATTACTAAATTAAATAAAATGATATCACATTATAGTAGAGTTATAGAACTACGGTTTCATGTTTTGAATTAGTACTAACGGATTTATAACCCACGTGTACAAGATTCGAAACAATGACTAAAAAAAGTTTTTCCTAAGTCTAAAAAATGACTTTTTTACCATGTTTACATCAATTATAACCAATTTTGTTAAATTACTAAATTAAATAAAATGATATGACATTATAGTAGAGTTATAGAACTACGGTTTCATGTTTTGAATTAGTACTAACGGACTTATAACCCACGTGTACAAGATTCGAAACAATGACTAAAAAAGGTTTTTCCTAAGTCTAAAAAATGACTTTTTTACCATGTTTAGATCAATTATAACCAATTTTGTTAAATTACTAAATTAAATAAAATGATATCACATTATAGTAGAGTTATAGAACTACGGTTTCATGTTTTGAATTAGCACTAACGGACTTATAACCCACGTGTACAAGATTCGAAACAATGACTAAAAAAAGTTTTTCCTAAGTCTAAAAAATGACTTTTTTACCTTGTTTACATCAATTATAACCAATTTTGTTAAATTACTAAATTAAATAAAATGATATGACATTATAGTAGAGTTATAGAACTACGGTTTCATGTTTTGAATTAGTACTAACGGACTTATGACCCACGTGTATAAGATTCGAAACAATGACTAAAAAAAGTTTTTCCTAAGTCTAAAAAATGACTTTTTTACCATGTTTACATCAATTATAACCAATTTTGTTAAATTACTAAATTAAATAAAATGATATGACATTATAGTAGAGTTATAGAACTACGGTTTCATGTTTTGAATTAGTACTAACAGACTTATAACCCACGTGTACAAGATTCGAAACAATGGGATGCAATAAATGCTTCACGTGGGATGCAATGAATGCTTCACGTGGATGCAATGAATGTAAAAAAAATGATATGACATTCACGTGGATCCAATGGATTCAAACTGTGTACAAGAACATTTCAGCTGGCCATTTGCTGGATGCAATGTATGTGCACAAGAAGTTAGAATATCAATCATTTTGAAGAAGAAAACATGGGAATGGAGATGATGTTTCACGTGGGACACTTGCCTGGAAAATAAGCAATGACATATTCTTTGAAATATCTTTTCAACACAGTAAAAGATTTGAAACAATGACTAAAAAAGGTTTTTCCTAATTCTAAAAAATGACTTTTTTACATTGTTTAGATCAAGTCTAAAAAATTTTGTTTAATTACTAAATTAAATAAAATGATATGACATTATAGTAGAGTTATAGAACTACGGTTTCACGTGTACAAGATTCGAAACAATGACTAAAACCGGTTTTTCCTAAGCATGAGACACTACACTATGCACTAAGCACGCTGAACAATGCACAGTGAACAATGCACATTGAACAATTCAAAAATGTCGGTGCAATCCTAGCCTTTAAAAGTGTCGGTGCAATCCTGGCCTTTAAAAGTGTCGGTGCAATCTTGGCCTTCAAAACCATCGGTGAAATCTAGACCATTCAAATTTCAATAAATAGGCCCTAAATCTCTCACCACTAAACACCCAACTGCCATAGATTCTCCTACTACCAACTGAAACTCAAACTCACCCTCCTACTCCCAACTTCGTCAATGGCTCCAACGAATGTTTTCATCATGGTCTTTTACAATGGTTGTGTTGAAAAAACAAATACTGAGGGTATGTTTTTTAGGTGTGATAACAACACCCTTGTCAAACTCAACTCTAAATCCAAACTAGCTCAAGTTAAACAAGCCATTGAAAAAAAATCTCTTCTGACCATTCAAAAATGGTTGCTAGTCTTACATATCGGTACCCCACAACTCTCAGTACTGGCCATACCTTTTATGGGGGATTCGAAATAAATTCCGACGATGATGTTGAACTTATGATAGAGCATTTCAAAGAAGATAGACACCTTGGTATATGTACACCAGAAATATACGCAGATTTGGTTGAGGCTCCTTCTAACTACACCCAGGTAAGTCACGCCCACTCTATTCCATCTTCATCACAACAGAACATACGTTTTTCTCAACAAACAGAAATACCATACACTGACTTCATTCCACCTGTTTACCCTCAATTCAATCCTTCATCATCCCAAACTGACATGCATTACAGACCTTCAACACCTCACCATCACTCTGCACCATCATCCTCAAACACACCCATTGACCTTAACACAAGCCACCCTCTACATACTCAAACTAATACCCCACCGTTTAGTATGTTTGTTGGTGTCCATAATGAAGACGTTGGGGACTTTAGCGAAGATGAAGATGAAATTCTTCAGCGTGACGTCGCTGAGGAGCCAATTGAAGCTAACCCCAACATAGGTGTTGCATTCCGCGAGCCTGTCCCACACTTTCAAAATGTCACAGCTGATAACCCAGAACCTTATGATGTAGAGTTTGGTCATTCCATGGACAGGAACCAACTTTTATCCAATGAAGACCCAAACGAACTCAAACTCAAAATGAAATTTCCCACAAAAGAAATAGCCCAACAATTCATCCAAACATATCACCTAAACCATTCAGTTGCATACAAAATCTGTGAGTCTAAACCACACACATGGACTGTTTGTTGTGCTCATGAAACCTGTTTGTGGAGGTGTGTAGTGAGACTAGGAGCAAAAACTGGATATTGGGGGATTACACAATTGACTCACCCACACATGTACAACATCGACTATTTCCAAAGATCACCGCCAGCTGACCTCCTCCCTCATGTGTACTCATATACTTCCACTTGTAAGGAAGGACCCGACAATATCAGTGGCTGTGTTGATTGCACACATCAAGGAGCGGTCCACGTACCAGAGTTCCTATAGAAAGGCATGGATTGCTAAACAAAAAGCAATCGAGCTTATCTTCGGTAATTGAGAAGACTCTTACAAAGAAGTAACCAGGTGGCTACATGCTTTGTCTTACTATATTCCAGACATAGTTCACGACTGGCAGTACAAACCATTCTATGAGAATGGACAACTAGTTGCCGACAAAGGTGTATTCCACCGCATCTTTTGGAGTTTTGGCCCGTGCATTAAAGGCTTTCAATTTTGCAAACCAGTTGTCTCTGTTGATGGAACATGGTTGTACGGTAGGTACAAAGGGTTCTTCTTTTGGCAATAGCACAAGATGGAAGAAACAACACCTTCCCAATTGCATATGCAGTGGTTGAGGGTGTAACACCCCCCTTTTACTATTACAACTAAATAGACAATTATCAGAGTCACCTCGAAGGGCGCTACATTTTTCACCATTTTAAAAAAAAACACCATTTATTCCAAAAAAAATCTCCAAAATAATTTATATAAAAGAAATCACCAAGCAGCGGAAATATTAACCAGTTTAAACATCTCCAGAATTAACAATTAAAGACATCTCCAAAATTAATTAAAACAATTTCCAATAACTAAAATAATAGTTCAAAACGATAACTAACGACTCCCCGGTGCTACATATCAGAGCCGACACAGATCCAAACGAGAGAGGAAGCAAAACCTAGCAATTCCTCCACGAGCACTAGCGATCACCTGCAGCGTTGCCGCATGAGAGCAACATTCCAAGCAGAAGGGGTGAGTCTAACAGAGGTAATAAGCAGATGATAAAAATATGCTAGCATCAGGTAACTACAGCAACACAATACAATTACACCATATCACAGCACCAGATACCAAAGGAAAAATCCATTTGACAGTGAACCACCAAAATTATAACATTCATAGACAATGGGATGATATGCAACCCCTCCAGTGGGCATATGCATGCGGTACCGATCACCAAAATGAGCCACGACGGGCATATCACCAACAAACACCAGAGGCAGAGCCTATATCACCAAAACATGCATATGACAATGCGACACCATGATTATGCACCAACTCACCATAACAAGTATTTAAAATAAATACTATATCACTAGAATCAAAACAAATGATTTCACCAAAAATAGCACCAAGTTGTAGCATCACAGCTACCACTAAACTCTCCTGAGCATACCAGCACCGCACCTGAAATATTAACACCAGACGGCTCCACAACGCGGACATAACGCACGCACACCACGCACAAGACTGGCGCACAGCGCCTAGGCACATCGCACCTACTTCAGCGAATTAATTAAAATAGCAAACGACATCGGATTTCAACAAATAAATACTTGTTGGAAAGCCCTATGGGTCTGGTTATCATCCCTAAGTTCAGTTTTTGAAGGAGAGTGTCCAATAGGTACAGTTTTTGAAAAGCACACAGGCTAGTTGCAAAAGAGGACAGTTTCTGTCCTTCAAATTCAAGCAATTCCAAAGTGACCAAAACTCAATCAAATTGCATGAAACTTGTGCATAAACTGGGGCAAATTTTGTCTAGTTTTCAAAGAAATTGGATTCGTTCGAAAAGGAGTTCTTTTGAAAACGTGGTAACCAAAACACTGACCCTGTGTCCAGATTGTTTCCAGAATCTTACTCTAACTTGTGGAATTCATATCTCGAGCTACACAACTCTAAACGCACCCAAACCAGTGCCAAATTAACAACCATTAAGTCTATTTTCCAGAAAAATAAACCACATAATTTTTAGGTCAATACAACGTTCCCAGTCACCGAAATACCGAATCTATACCCAAATCGTTTCCAGAATTTTAACCTAACTTGTATCGCCTATAACTCGAGCTATACAACTCCGAATTTAACGAAACCAGTGCCAAAACGACCGGCGTTAAGTCTATTTTCAAAAACAATCAACCTCATAATTTTTGGATCAACCAAACAGCGCCAGTTTTAGAAAAACCGAACCTGTGTCCAGAATCGCTAAATTGCCAAACACCAAACCCTAACGGCAACGACACCGCAACCACCACAACAAAAACGACAATTCGACAACGCGACAACAACAATCAACCACGCACAGCAACAACAAAAACACGAACAATAACAACACCATCATCGTGATACAACAATCACGCAACAACAAATAACGAAACAAATCACAATAACGTGCAATAATCATCAAAGCACCAATCTCAACGAAAACACGATATGCAACAACACGAACAATTCAACAAAACCCTAGACTACCCACACATAATTATCATCAACCCATTATCAAGGTTAAGCCCACCCTTACCTCGAATAACGTAAGCTCCGGAACACGACGAACGAGACACGAACAAAACCACAGCAACACGAACGATCTCCTTTTGAAATTCTTCGCGAAACCCTCCTCTTCTCTCCCTCTTTGCGCCGCGTGCTCTCTCTCTCACTCTCACTTTCGTTTTTCTTTTGCTTGCTGCGAATGAGGGTTTGGCTTAAACCCCCAGGGTTTAAGTTGAGGGCTCAGTAAACACTGGGCTCTCTACGTCACCACCTCCTTTACTCGTTTCACCTCCTACGCATATAAAATATTAACCTTTTAATTTATCTATATCCCGCCTCCAAATTATTTTAATAATTCAATCAACTATTTTAATTAAATTATTTCCGGGGTGTTACAACCCTCCCCCACTTAGAATCTTTCGTCCTCGAAAACATACCTGATTCAAACAGCTTCGGATAGGACTCTCGCATCTTGCTCTCCAACTCCCATGTCATGCTTTCACCAGCAGCTCCTAACCAGACCACTTTCACCAGGTTTATCTCTTTGCCACGTAAAGTCTTCACTTCACGATCTTCAATTCGCACAGGCATTGTCTCCACAGTGAGATTATCCCGCACATGCACATCATCCATCGGAATCACATGGGACGGATCCGAAATATACTTCCGAAGTTGCGACACATGAAATACATCGTGCAAATTCGAAAGATTAGGCGGCAAGGCCACCCTATAAGCAACATTACCAATTCTCTCAGTGATCTGATACGGTCCAATGAAACGAGGAGTCAACTTCTTTGTCTTCAATGCACGCCCAACACCAGCCATAGGCGTGACTCTCAAAAACACATGATCACCAGCTTGGAATTCTAAATCCTTCCTTCTCTTATCATGATAGCTCTTCTGTCTACTCTGCGACGCTTTCATTTTCTCACGGATCAATTTCACCTTTTCAGTAGTCTCTCGAACAACCTCGGGTCCAAGAACAATACTCTCCCCAGATTCATGCCAACACAACGGAGTCCTACATCTCCGACCATACAATGCCTCGAACGGTGCCATCCCGATGCTAGAATGGTAACTATTGTTGTAAGTAAACTCGATCAACGGAAGGTGAGTATCCCACGCACCTCCCTGCTCAAGAACACAAGATCTCAACAAGTCTTCCAACGACTGAATGGTCCTCTCTGTCTGCCCATCAGTTTGAGGATGATAAGCTGAACTCAACCTCAATTTAGAACCCAACGCTTCTTGCAAACTCTTCCAGAAATCAGAAGTGAACCTAGGATCTCTGTCAGACACAATGCACAAAGGAACACCATGCAACTTCACAATCACCTGAATATAAATCTCTGCCAATCTCGACACCGGATACGTGATATTGATAGGAATAAAATGAGCAGACTTCGTCAATCTATCCACAATCACCCAAATCGAATCGTGCCCCCTCACAGTATTAGGTAACCCTATCACGAAATCCATAGAAATACTATCCCACTTCCATTCCGGAATCTCCAACGGTTGCATCAACCCAGCAGGCTTCTGATGCTCAACCTTCGATTTCTGACAAGTCAAGCAGGAATACACAAACTGCGCCACATCACGCTTCATACCAGGCCACCAAAACATCTTCTTCAGATCCTGATACATCTTTGTAGCTCCCGGATGGATACTCAACTTACTCCTATGACCTTCTTCTAAAATTTCTCTTTTCATCTCCTCATCATCAGGAATGCAGATTCTTCCACGGTACTTCAATACATTCTGCGCATCCAACTCAAAGTCTTTATTCTCGGATTGATCAATCCCAACCATCAGGTCAACTAATTTAACATCTAACTTCTGAGCTTCTCGAATGCTAGCCATGAATTCATTATCAATCTTCAACATCCCCAATCTGACACTCTGAGGCGTCACTTCACAAACCAAACTCATATCCCTGAACTGCTCAATTAATTCGAGTTCTCTAACCATCATTGCTGACATATGCAACGTCTTTCGACTTAAAGCGTCAGCTACCACATTAGCCTTTCCCGGATGATAGTTCAAGCTAAAGTCATAGTCTTTCAGCAACTCCAACCATCTGCGCTGTCTCATATTCAACTCTTTCTGATCAAACAGATACTGCAAACCCTTAAGATCACTGAACACCTCAAACCTCGAACCATACAGATAATGTCTCCAAATTTTCAACGCGAACACAACTGCAGCAAGTTCTAAATCATGGGTAGGGTAGTTCTTCTCATGAGTCCTCAACTGTCTCGACGCATAGGCAACTACCTTACCATTCTGCATAAGCACACCTCCCAACCCCATCTTGGAAGCATCACAATACACCACAAACGACTCTTCCGGATTAGGCAACGTCAGAACAGGAGACGTCGTCAACCTCTTCTTCAATTCTTTGAAGCTCTCTTCACAACAGTCATCCCAGATGAAAGCTTTACCCTTGCAAGTCAACTGAGTCAACGGAAGTGCCAACTTCGAAAATCCTTCTATAAACCTCCTATAGTAACCTGCCAGACCCAGAAAACTTCTAATCTCAGTAACTGACTTCGGAGACTCCCATTGTAACACGGCATCAACCTTAGACGGATCCACGGCAATTCCATTCCCCGAAATAACATGACCCAGAAAGCTAACCTCTTTCAACCAAAACTCACACTTAGACAGCTTCGCATATAATTTCCTGTCCCTCAGAATTTCCAATACCAATCTCAGATGTTCTGCATGCTCCTCTTCTGACTTAGAATAAATTAGGATGTCGTCAATGAATACCACCACAAACCGATCCAGATACTCACGAAAGATACGATTCATGTACTCCATGAACACTCCCGGTGCATTAGTCACACCGAAAGGCATCACGGAATACTCATAATGCCCATAACGGGTTCTGAAAGCTGTCTTCTGAATGTCTTCGTCTTTCACCTTGATCTGATGATAACCCGATCTCAAATCTATTTTACTGAACACCTGAGCACCCACCAACTGATCCATTAAGTCATCAATCCTCGGAAGCGGATACTTGTTCTTAATAGTCACCTTATTCAGCTGCCGATAGTCTACGCACAACCTCATACTACCATCTTTCTTTTTCACCAACAACACTGGAGCTCCCCACGGCGACACACTTGGCCTCACAAATTTCTTTTCAAGCAGATCCTCGAGTTGCTTCTTCAGTTCTGACAATTCAGATGCAGACATTCTATACGGTGCCATAGACACAGGTTTAGTATCAGGTACCAGATAAATAGCAAACTCAACCTCTCTCTCTGGTGGTACATCCGGAATCTCGTCGGGAAAAACCTCAGAAAACTCTCGCACCACCTGCAACTCATCAACCTTCGCTTGGCTCTCAGCAGACAACGACGCCATTAATGAAAACAACTGGACGTCTTCCCTCATTACCCTATGCAACTGACCAGCAGACAACAAACCAGACTCTTCCTCTTCAGGAGAAAAGAAACTCACAGACCTTTCATGACAGTTGATATGAACATGGTTATCAACTAACCAGTCCATACCTAGAATAACATCCATTTCGCTCAGCGGCAAACAAATCAAGTCAACGAGAAAATCATTACCGAATATCGATAAAGGGCATTTAGCACAAACAACCGAGGTAGTCACCGAACCCTTAGCCGGAGTATCGATAACCATCTCCCTCAACATAGAAGATAAAACAAGATCTAATTTCTCAACACATGCAGTAGCAATAAAACAATGGGTAGCACCAGTATCAATAATAGCAATAAGAGGAGAATTATTAATATAGCATGTACCTCTGATCTCATTCACTGCATCTGACCCCGCCAGAGCGAACACCTTCCCAACGGACCTTTCTTTCTTCGGTTTAGGACACTGAGTGCTGATATGACCACCCTCACCACAGTTGTAGCATAACACATCCTTTCGATCACAGCTAGACGCCATATGACCCTCTTTACCACACTTGTAGCACTTCTTCACATCACCTGGACAGTCAGGACGCTTATGACCGGGTTTACCACACTTGTAACATACCACACTAGCAGCAGCATCTCCCCCACAAGGTCTCTTACCCACAGCAGTTCTCTGATTGCCCTTACCAGCTGGAACCTCATACGGCTTCCCACGACTCGAGAAATTCTTCTGCCTATCCCTCATGACTCTAGAATGAGCATTACTGTCTTCCTCGAAGATTCTGCAGCTGTCAATCAACTCCGAGAACACCCGAATTTTCTGATACCCTATCGCCTTCTTGATATCAGCCCGCAACCCATTTTCAAACTTGATGCATTTGGAGAATTCAGCACCAGCCTCACCATAATGTGGATAGAACTTCGCCAATTCAATGAACTTGGCAGCATACTCAGTCACCGACATATTACCCTGCTTCAGCTCCAGAAACTCAATCTCTTTCTTCCCACGGACATCTTCAGGATAATACTTTCTCAGAAATTCTCTGCTGAACACAGCCCAAGTGACCTCTTCATTCACAGTCGCCAACCTCTGCCTCACCTCCAACCACCAGTCATCAGCCTCCTCTGCCAGCATATGAGTACCATACCTCTGCGCCTCAGAGCAATCCATAACACGAAAGATTCTCTCCATCTCTTTCAGCCACGCCAAAGCACCATCAGGGTTATACTTGCCCTTAAAGGTAGGAGGATTCTCCCTCTGAAACGTAGCCAAACTGCGCGACCCAGCATCACCAGCAGCACCTGGGTTATTCTCCACAGCTTGAGCCACAGCCTGCAAAGCAGCAGCGAGTGCAGCATCGTTCCGTCCTGCCATCTCAACCTAACACTGCAACAGAAAGTATAATCAGAAACGAGTAACAATTACTCAAGTGTTACTCGACTCGACGACTCGACAACTTGGCCGGACAGACCGAACTGCTCTGATACCACTAATGTAACACCCCCCTTTTACTATTACAACTATATAGACAATTATCAGAGTCACCTCGAAGGGCGCTACATTTTTCACCATTTTAAAAAAAAACACCATTTATTCCAAAAAAAATCTCCAAAATAATTTATATAAAAGAAATCACCAAGCAGCGGAAATATTAACCAGTTTAAACATCTCCAGAATTAACAATTAAAGACATCTCCAAAATTAATTAAAACAATTTCCAATAACTAAAATAATAGTTCAAAACGATAACTAACGACTCCCCGGTGCTACATATCAGAGCCGACACAGATCCAAACGAGAGAGGAAGCAAAACCTAGCAATTCCTCCACGAGCACTAGCGATCACCTGCAGCGTTGCCGCATGAGAGCAACATTCCAAGCAGAAGGGGTGAGTCTAACAGAGGTAATAAGCAGATGATAAAAATATGCTAGCATCAGGTAACTACAGCAACACAATACAATTACACCATATCACAGCACCAGATACCAAAGGAAAAATCCATTTGACAGTGAACCACCAAAATTATAACATTCATAGACAATGGGATGATATGCAACCCCTCCAGTGGGCATATGCATGCGGTACCGATCACCAAAATGAGCCACGACGGGCATATCACCAACAAACACCAGAGGCAGAGCCTATATCACCAAAACATGCATATGACAATGCGACACCATGATTATGCACCAACTCACCATAACAAGTATTTAAAATAAATACTATATCACTAGAATCAAAACAAATGATTTCACCAAAAATAGCACCAAGTTGTAGCATCACAGCTACCACTAAACTCTCCTGAGCATACCAGCACCGCACCTGAAATATTAACACCAGACGGCTCCACAACGCGGACATAACGCACGCACACCACGCACAAGACTGGCGCACAGCGCCTAGGCACATCGCACCTACTTCAGCGAATTAATTAAAATAGCAAACGACATCGGATTTCAACAAATAAATACTTGTTGGAAAGCCCTATGGGTCTGGTTATCATCCCTAAGTTCAGTTTTTGAAGGAGAGTGTCCAATAGGTACAGTTTTTGAAAAGCACACAGGCTAGTTGCAAAAGAGGACAGTTTCTGTCCTTCAAATTCAAGCAATTCCAAAGTGACCAAAACTCAATCAAATTGCATGAAACTTGTGCATAAACTGGGGAAAATTTTGTCTAGTTTTCAAAGAAATTGGATTCGTTCGAAAAGGAGTTCTTTTGAAAACGTGGTAACCAAAACACTGACCCTGTGTCCAGATTGTTTCCAGAATCTTACTCTAACTTGTGGAATTCATATCTCGAGCTACACAACTCTAAACGCACCCAAACCAGTGCCAAATTAACAACCATTAAGTCTATTTTCCAGAAAAATAAACCACATAATTTTTAGGTCAATACAACGTTCCCAGTCACCGAAATACCGAATCTATACCCAAATCGTTTCCAGAATTTTAACCTAACTTGTATCGCCTATAACTCGAGCTATACAACTCCGAATTTAACGAAACCAGTGCCAAAACGACCGGCGTTAAGTCTATTTTCAAAAACAATCAACCTCATAATTTTTGGATCAACCAAACAGCGCCAGTTTTAGAAAAACCGAACCTGTGTCCAGAATCGCTAAATTGCCAAACACCAAACCCTAACGGCAACGACACCGCAACCACCACAACAAAAACGACAATTCGACAACGCGACAACAACAATCAACCACGCACAGCAACAACAAAAACACGAACAATAACAACACCATCATCGTGATACAACAATCACGCAACAACAAATAACGAAACAAATCACAATAACGTGCAATAATCATCAAAGCACCAATCTCAACGAAAACACGATATGCAACAACACGAACAATTCAACAAAACCCTAGACTACCCACACATAATTATCATCAACCCATTATCAAGGTTAAGCCCACCCTTACCTCGAATAACGTAAGCTCCGGAACACGACGAACGAGACACGAACAAAACCACAGCAACACGAACGATCTCCTTTTGAAATTCTTCGCGAAACCCTCCTCTTCTCTCCCTCTTTGCGCCGCGTGCTCTCTCTCTCACTCTCACTTTCGTTTTTCTTTTGCTTGCTGCGAATGAGGGTTTGGCTTAAACCCCCAGGGTTTAAGTTGAGGGCTCAGTAAACACTGGGCTCTCTACGTCACCACCTCCTTTACTCGTTTCACCTCCTACGCATATAAAATATTAACCTTTTAATTTATCTATATCCCGCCTCCAAATTATTTTAATAATTCAATCAACTATTTTAATTAAATTATTTCCGGGGTGTTACAACCCTCCCCCACTTAGAATCTTTCGTCCTCGAAAACATACCTGATTCAAACAGCTTCGGATAGGACTCTCGCATCTTGCTCTCCAACTCCCATGTCATGCTTTCACCAGCAGCTCCTAACCAGACCACTTTCACCAGGTTTATCTCTTTGCCACGTAAAGTCTTCACTTCACGATCTTCAATTCGCACAGGCATTGTCTCCACAGTGAGATTATCCCGCACATGCACATCATCCATCGGAATCACATGGGACGGATCCGAAATATACTTCCGAAGTTGCGACACATGAAATACATCGTGCAAATTCGAAAGATTAGGCGGCAAGGCCACCCTATAAGCAACATTACCAATTCTCTCAGTGATCTGATACGGTCCAATGAAACGAGGAGTCAACTTCTTTGTCTTCAATGCACGCCCAACACCAGCCATAGGCGTGACTCTCAAAAACACATGATCACCAGCTTGGAATTCTAAATCCTTCCTTCTCTTATCATGATAGCTCTTCTGTCTACTCTGCGACGCTTTCATTTTCTCACGGATCAATTTCACCTTTTCAGTAGTCTCTCGAACAACCTCGGGTCCAAGAACAATACTCTCCCCAGATTCATGCCAACACAACGGAGTCCTACATCTCCGACCATACAATGCCTCGAACGGTGCCATCCCGATGCTAGAATGGTAACTATTGTTGTAAGTAAACTCGATCAACGGAAGGTGAGTATCCCACGCACCTCCCTGCTCAAGAACACAAGATCTCAACAAGTCTTCCAACGACTGAATGGTCCTCTCTGTCTGCCCATCAGTTTGAGGATGATAAGCTGAACTCAACCTCAATTTAGAACCCAACGCTTCTTGCAAACTCTTCCAGAAATCAGAAGTGAACCTAGGATCTCTGTCAGACACAATGCACAAAGGAACACCATGCAACTTCACAATCACCTGAATATAAATCTCTGCCAATCTCGACACCGGATACGTGATATTGATAGGAATAAAATGAGCAGACTTCGTCAATCTATCCACAATCACCCAAATCGAATCGTGCCCCCTCACAGTATTAGGTAACCCTATCACGAAATCCATAGAAATACTATCCCACTTCCATTCCGGAATCTCCAACGGTTGCATCAACCCAGCAGGCTTCTGATGCTCAACCTTCGATTTCTGACAAGTCAAGCAGGAATACACAAACTGCGCCACATCACGCTTCATACCAGGCCACCAAAACATCTTCTTCAGATCCTGATACATCTTTGTAGCTCCCGGATGGATACTCAACTTACTCCTATGACCTTCTTCTAAAATTTCTCTTTTCATCTCCTCATCATCAGGAATGCAGATTCTTCCACGGTACTTCAATACATTCTGCGCATCCAACTCAAAGTCTTTATTCTCGGATTGATCAATCCCAACCATCAGGTCAACTAATTTAACATCTAACTTCTGAGCTTCTCGAATGCTAGCCATGAATTCATTATCAATCTTCAACATCCCCAATCTGACACTCTGAGGCGTCACTTCACAAACCAAACTCATATCCCTGAACTGCTCAATTAATTCGAGTTCTCTAACCATCATTGCTGACATATGCAACGTCTTTCGACTTAAAGCGTCAGCTACCACATTAGCCTTTCCCGGATGATAGTTCAAGCTAAAGTCATAGTCTTTCAGCAACTCCAACCATCTGCGCTGTCTCATATTCAACTCTTTCTGATCAAACAGATACTGCAAACCCTTAAGATCACTGAACACCTCAAACCTCGAACCATACAGATAATGTCTCCAAATTTTCAACGCGAACACAACTGCAGCAAGTTCTAAATCATGGGTAGGGTAGTTCTTCTCATGAGTCCTCAACTGTCTCGACGCATAGGCAACTACCTTACCATTCTGCATAAGCACACCTCCCAACCCCATCTTGGAAGCATCACAATACACCACAAACGACTCTTCCGGATTAGGCAACGTCAGAACAGGAGACGTCGTCAACCTCTTCTTCAATTCTTTGAAGCTCTCTTCACAACAGTCATCCCAGATGAAAGCTTTACCCTTGCAAGTCAACTGAGTCAACGGAAGTGCCAACTTCGAAAATCCTTCTATAAACCTCCTATAGTAACCTGCCAGACCCAGAAAACTTCTAATCTCAGTAACTGACTTCGGAGACTCCCATTGTAACACGGCATCAACCTTAGACGGATCCACGGCAATTCCATTCCCCGAAATAACATGACCCAGAAAGCTAACCTCTTTCAACCAAAACTCACACTTAGACAGCTTCGCATATAATTTCCTGTCCCTCAGAATTTCCAATACCAATCTCAGATGTTCTGCATGCTCCTCTTCTGACTTAGAATAAATTAGGATGTCGTCAATGAATACCACCACAAACCGATCCAGATACTCACGAAAGATACGATTCATGTACTCCATGAACACTCCCGGTGCATTAGTCACACCGAAAGGCATCACGGAATACTCATAATGCCCATAACGGGTTCTGAAAGCTGTCTTCTGAATGTCTTCGTCTTTCACCTTGATCTGATGATAACCCGATCTCAAATCTATTTTACTGAACACCTGAGCACCCACCAACTGATCCATTAAGTCATCAATCCTCGGAAGCGGATACTTGTTCTTAATAGTCACCTTATTCAGCTGCCGATAGTCTACGCACAACCTCATACTACCATCTTTCTTTTTCACCAACAACACTGGAGCTCCCCACGGCGACACACTTGGCCTCACAAATTTCTTTTCAAGCAGATCCTCGAGTTGCTTCTTCAGTTCTGACAATTCAGATGCAGACATTCTATACGGTGCCATAGACACAGGTTTAGTATCAGGTACCAGATAAATAGCAAACTCAACCTCTCTCTCTGGTGGTACATCCGGAATCTCGTCGGGAAAAACCTCAGAAAACTCTCGCACCACCTGCAACTCATCAACCTTCGCTTGGCTCTCAGCAGACAACGACGCCATTAATGAAAACAACTGGACGTCTTCCCTCATTACCCTATGCAACTGACCAGCAGACAACAAACCAGACTCTTCCTCTTCAGGAGAAAAGAAACTCACAGACCTTTCATGACAGTTGATATGAACATGGTTATCAACTAACCAGTCCATACCTAGAATAACATCCATTTCGCTCAGCGGCAAACAAATCAAGTCAACGAGAAAATCATTACCGAATATCGATAAAGGGCATTTAGCACAAACAACCGAGGTAGTCACCGAACCCTTAGCCGGAGTATCGATAACCATCTCCCTCAACATAGAAGATAAAACAAGATCTAATTTCTCAACACATGCAGTAGCAATAAAACAATGGGTAGCACCAGTATCAATAATAGCAATAAGAGGAGAATTATTAATATAGCATGTACCTCTGATCTCATTCACTGCATCTGACCCCGCCAGAGCGAACACCTTCCCAACGGACCTTTCTTTCTTCGGTTTAGGACACTGAGTGCTGATATGACCACCCTCACCACAGTTGTAGCATAACACATCCTTTCGATCACAGCTAGACGCCATATGACCCTCTTTACCACACTTGTAGCACTTCTTCACATCACCTGGACAGTCAGGACGCTTATGACCGGGTTTACCACACTTGTAACATACCACACTAGCAGCAGCATCTCCCCCACAAGGTCTCTTACCCACAGCAGTTCTCTGATTGCCCTTACCAGCTGGAACCTCATACGGCTTCCCACGACTCGAGAAATTCTTCTGCCTATCCCTCATGACTCTAGAATGAGCATTACTGTCTTCCTCGAAGATTCTGCAGCTGTCAATCAACTCCGAGAACACCCGAATTTTCTGATACCCTATCGCCTTCTTGATATCAGCCCGCAACCCATTTTCAAACTTGATGCATTTGGAGAATTCAGCACCAGCCTCACCATAATGTGGATAGAACTTCGCCAATTCAATGAACTTGGCAGCATACTCAGTCACCGACATATTACCCTGCTTCAGCTCCAGAAACTCAATCTCTTTCTTCCCACGGACATCTTCAGGATAATACTTTCTCAGAAATTCTCTGCTGAACACAGCCCAAGTGACCTCTTCATTCACAGTCGCCAACCTCTGCCTCACCTCCAACCACCAGTCATCAGCCTCCTCTGCCAGCATATGAGTACCATACCTCTGCGCCTCAGAGCAATCCATAACACGAAAGATTCTCTCCATCTCTTTCAGCCACGCCAAAGCACCATCAGGGTTATACTTGCCCTTAAAGGTAGGAGGATTCTCCCTCTGAAACGTAGCCAAACTGCGCGACCCAGCATCACCAGCAGCACCTGGGTTATTCTCCACAGCTTGAGCCACAGCCTGCAAAGCAGCAGCGAGTGCAGCATCGTTCCGTCCTGCCATCTCAACCTAACACTGCAACAGAAAGTATAATCAGAAACGAGTAACAATTACTCAAGTGTTACTCGACTCGACGACTCGACAACTTGGCCGGACAGACCGAACTGCTCTGATACCACTAATGTAACACCCCCCTTTTACTATTACAACTAAATAGACAATTATCAGAGTCACCTCGAAGGGCGCTACATTTTTCACCATTTTAAAAAAAAAACACCATTTATTCCAAAAAAAATCTCCAAAATAATTTATATAAAAGAAATCACCAAGCAGCGGAAATATTAACCAGTTTAAACATCTCCAGAATTAACAATTAAAGACATCTCCAAAATTAATTAAAACAATTTCCAATAACTAAAATAATAGTTCAAAACGATAACTAACGACTCCCCGGTGCTACATATCAGAGCCGACACAGATCCAAACGAGAGAGGAAGCAAAACCTAGCAATTCCTCCACGAGCACTAGCGATCACCTGCAGCGTTGCCGCATGAGAGCAACATTCCAAGCAGAAGGGGTGAGTCTAACAGAGGTAATAAGCAGATGATAAAAATATGCTAGCATCAGGTAACTACAGCAACACAATACAATTACACCATATCACAGCACCAGATACCAAAGGAAAAATCCATTTGACAGTGAACCACCAAAATTATAACATTCATAGACAATGGGATGATATGCAACCCCTCCAGTGGGCATATGCATGCGGTACCGATCACCAAAATGAGCCACGACGGGCATATCACCAACAAACACCAGAGGCAGAGCCTATATCACCAAAACATGCATATGACAATGCGACACCATGATTATGCACCAACTCACCATAACAAGTATTTAAAATAAATACTATATCACTAGAATCAAAACAAATGATTTCACCAAAAATAGCACCAAGTTGTAGCATCACAGCTACCACTAAACTCTCCTGAGCATACCAGCACCGCACCTGAAATATTAACACCAGACGGCTCCACAACGCGGACATAACGCACGCACACCACGCACAAGACTGGCGCACAGCGCCTAGGCACATCGCACCTACTTCAGCGAATTAATTAAAATAGCAAACGACATCGGATTTCAACAAATAAATACTTGTTGGAAAGCCCTATGGGTCTGGTTATCATCCCTAAGTTCAGTTTTTGAAGGAGAGTGTCCAATAGGTACAGTTTTTGAAAAGCACACAGGCTAGTTGCAAAAGAGGACAGTTTCTGTCCTTCAAATTCAAGCAATTCCAAAGTGACCAAAACTCAATCAAATTGCATGAAACTTGTGCATAAACTGGGGCAAATTTTGTCTAGTTTTCAAAGAAATTGGATTCGTTCGAAAAGGAGTTCTTTTGAAAACGTGGTAACCAAAACACTGACCCTGTGTCCAGATTGTTTCCAGAATCTTACTCTAACTTGTGGAATTCATATCTCGAGCTACACAACTCTAAACGCACCCAAACCAGTGCCAAATTAACAACCATTAAGTCTATTTTCCAGAAAAATAAACCACATAATTTTTAGGTCAATACAACGTTCCCAGTCACCGAAATACCGAATCTATACCCAAATCGTTTCCAGAATTTTAACCTAACTTGTATCGCCTATAACTCGAGCTATACAACTCCGAATTTAACGAAACCAGTGCCAAAACGACCGGCGTTAAGTCTATTTTCAAAAACAATCAACCTCATAATTTTTGGATCAACCAAACAGCGCCAGTTTTAGAAAAACCGAACCTGTGTCCAGAATCGCTAAATTGCCAAACACCAAACCCTAACGGCAACGACACCGCAACCACCACAACAAAAACGACAATTCGACAACGCGACAACAACAATCAACCACGCACAGCAACAACAAAAACACGAACAATAACAACACCATCATCGTGATACAACAATCACGCAACAACAAATAACGAAACAAATCACAATAACGTGCAATAATCATCAAAGCACCAATCTCAACGAAAACACGATATGCAACAACACGAACAATTCAACAAAACCCTAGACTACCCACACATAATTATCATCAACCCATTATCAAGGTTAAGCCCACCCTTACCTCGAATAACGTAAGCTCCGGAACACGACGAACGAGACACGAACAAAACCACAGCAACACGAACGATCTCCTTTTGAAATTCTTCGCGAAACCCTCCTCTTCTCTCCCTCTTTGCGCCGCGTGCTCTCTCTCTCACTCTCACTTTCGTTTTTCTTTTGCTTGCTGCGAATGAGGGTTTGGCTTAAACCCCCAGGGTTTAAGTTGAGGGCTCAGTAAACACTGGGCTCTCTACGTCACCACCTCCTTTACTCGTTTCACCTCCTACGCATATAAAATATTAACCTTTTAATTTATCTATATCCCGCCTCCAAATTATTTTAATAATTCAATCAACTATTTTAATTAAATTATTTCCGGGGTGTTACAGAGGGTGAGACAAAGGAGGCTTGGTTTTTCTTCCTATCTCGTTTAAGACACTATGTGACACCACAAGAGGGTATTTGTTTGATATCAGATAGACACGAGTCTATCAAAAGCAAGGTTGTCAAAACCGGACCGGACCGGCCGGTTCAACCGGTTGAACCGGGAACCGGACCCCTATCCGGTCCAAATGAACCCCAGAACCGCCTGGGGTGAAAACCGGGAATTGAACCGGATAACCGGCTGAAAACCGGGAACCGGACAGGAAACTGGCCAAAAACCGGGGAACCGTGCAGAAAACCGGATTTGGTTTATTTTCCTTAAAAAATGGTATACCAAGTTGATTTTTGGAAGAAAAAAATGATAAATGATGTTGATTTTTGGTATATGAGATATTTTTTATCATTTTTATAATTAAATTGATGTAATAAATAAATAAATAATTAAAAAACAAATGTGTTCACTAATATTACTATGAGAGTATTTACATTATAGTATCTAATTATCTATGATCGTTGAATATTATAGTTTTATTATGTCATATTATGATTCTTTTTTGTTTTTTATCCTTTATATATTGTAAAAAATATATTAAATAATCTATTTAATTAATTTCGGTTCAACCCCCGATTCAACCGGTTGAACCCAAGAACCCCTGAACCGCTGCCTCTTCCGGTTCAATATCCGGTCCGGTTTTGATTACCTTGATCAAAAGTGTTGTTACGCAACTAATTAAACACCAATTGGAAACACGTCTTTTGTGTTCGCCACATAGTACAAAACTTCATGAGACACTTCAAAAACACTCCTGCCAGGAAACATGTCATCAATATGGGTGAGTATTTTTAACATTTTTTTTAATTAATTAGTTTCAAATTTCCATTCCATACTTACCAACATCTTTTTTTTCTTCAGCATATTCAATGACGGAAGAATCGGCCGATCACTACAAAAAAAATTGGTCGGGAAGTAGGTCTTGAGGGGGTGGCTTGGGTTGAAGACATAACCGCAGAACAATTGTTGCAGTGGTGCGATGGAGGTTCCCGTTGGGGGCACATGACAACAAACCTAGCAGAGTGAATCAACAATGTCCTTAAGGGGGTGCGGAATCTCCCTATTCGTTCATTGATAGATGCAACATATTTCAGGATGAACGAGGTTTTCGTCAAAAGGGGAACACAGGCACAAGCAATGTTGAGATCCGGAACTATGTACTCTGAAAAACTGTTGGAAAATATTGCCAGGAACATAAAAGTCTCAAAAACGCATAACGTCGCAGTTCACGATCGTGCCCAACAATTGTTCCGAGTTGAAGAACTTGTACGACCACAAAGTGGTAGACCTGCGCGAACATTCGTGGTGAACTTCAGAGCAAAAACGTGTGAGTGTGGGGAATTCCAGGCACTTCACTACCCTTGTTCACATGTCATCGCAGCATGCTCAAAATGCAATTACGACCACATGCAATTCGTGGATCCACCGTACACAATGGAGAATGTTTTCAATACTTACATTGTGGAGTTCCCACCCTTGCCAACTGAGACCTCATGGCCTTATTTCAATACTTTAGAACTACAGCATGATCCAACTAAACGGAGAGATAAAAAGGGTCGTCCACAATCTACCCGTATTCGTACAGAGATGGATCAAAGAGAAAGGGGTACACACACCAAAAGATGCGGAATTTGTAGAAATGAGGGTCACAACAGAAACAACTGTCCTAACCGCAATTAATGTGTTGTAATACTTCGGATTAGTCTTTTAAATAACTATTGTAATTTTCGGTTGGTCTTTTAAATAAATTATTGTGTTGTAATATTTTTTGTGGCCCTTAAATTTAATTAGGAAATTTGGATTAAAAATATTAATTATCTAAATACAATTTTTTTATTTAAATTAAATTAAATTAAATTTTATCATTTTAATATATAATTAAATAAATTTGCATTTAAAAAAATTAAAAAAACACAGTTCAGAAGTCACCCTGGGGGGGGGGGGGGGGGGGGGGGCGACTTCTGAACTGCATTTTAAAAAATTTTTGCAAAACACAGTTCAGAAGTCACCCTGGGGGGGGGGCGACTTCAGAACTAAATTTTTTTTTGCCTACTTTGGTAAATAACCCACAATGTGCATTATTTTGGTATATAATTTTTTTTTGCTTTCCAATGGTTTTTTTGCCTCTTTGTAGAAATTTATTTTCGTTTTCCTCACTTTGAATTCCTTACATGGCATTTTTATTAAGCCACAATAATTAGGATATTTGCTCTTATGTAACTGTATCAAAGTATTATATTATTAGGCTCTTATTTTTCATATTATGGTTGTGTTGGCAAGCTGAAATATCTAGCATTTTTACTATTATGGTTGTGTGTTGACAAGCTAAAACATCTGGCATTTAACATAATTTACGGTGGATGAACTCGTGATAAATGTTTGATGTCATTACTCTTTAGTATTTTTCAAACGTTAATTGGAGTAGCATTTGAATTTATAGCATTTTGCATTTTGTCCCATTTTTTACCATTGCAATTTTGATTAAATTATTCATTCATCTGTCTATAAATTGACATTTTCTCTCATTTTTAAATATTACTTCTAAATACTTTTTTATGTCATTTATATTTACAGGTTAGCTCAACTGCTAATTTTATCTAACACTTTAAATTCAATTTGTTAGTTTATTTGATACCTACTGCCTCATATTTTGTGACTAATTTTTTCAAAACTTGATTGATATTGAATTATGAAGACGGTTGTTTAAGGCTCAATGATTGTGCTTGATTCGTAGTTAAACTGGTAATAATTAAATTTATATTTTTAATATTTTTTTGACAGGGATATTTTTAATGTTACATACTATATTAAGCAAAGATATAAAATTTTAAAACTAAGTAAAATGAATTATTTTTCTTGTCAAATAATAAAATGATTATTGTATATATCACATCTGAAAAAACATATGTATTTAAAAGGATAAATAAAAAAAATCTAAGCATATGTATTTTAAAATTTGTAATGACTTGGAAAAATTGAAAAAGTCAGATTTAAACCGATTCGCCCGGCTTAGTTTGGACGATGCCTCAAGTATGAGCTTCAGCTCATTTGTGCACAATTCATTACGGATTATAGATAGTTATTGGTCGACTCACTTAGATCATATTGTTCCTTAAGTTTTAAGGTAATAACTCAGTGAATATAGTCTCTTATATACTATTTATTTTATTTATTATTTGGTAATGTGAGAGTATCTCACATTTGAGATACCCAAAACGAGACCTAAAGAGTTTGAAGCATAGATTAACTTATGGAACTAGTTTATCTCTCACTCTAATGGATTAACTATTAAATTTGATTTTGTTTTTGACGAAAACTATTAAATATGATATGTGACCGAAAATAGTGTTAGGGATAATATATAATATATTTTTGGTTTGGGCGGGACTATTATTAGCTACCCACGAAGTGTTTTACGGTTTTTAACGAAAGACTAATTTTCGCTTGTGCTTAAAGCCAAATTTTACACTGACCAACATTGAATTTGTCTAATGCGTAAATCAAACTTAAGAGTACTGGGTCGACCTCGTGTTCCATGGTAGATTTAGCCACTTGACTAATACAGTTCATTATAAGCAAGCACCCTTTACCAATTCGCTTTTCATTGATGAGACCATTCTCCTCAGCATGGCGCCAAGCTTAACCACAATGGATGAAACCGCTCTTCTTCATGTCAATTCACTTCCTTCAATAAATCTCGAAGCCTCAACTTTCCTCGCCAATGACCACCCAATTCTCACTCAAGTCCCACCAAACATAACCGCCACTCCACCACCCCGTGAAGACAAAACCACCACCACCACAAACGCCGGTTGCTTAGTCGGGTTCAACACCGACGAGCCAAACAGCCGCCACGTGGTTTCCATCGGAAAGCTGAAGGGAATAAGATTCAGCAGCATATTCAGATTCAAACTATGGTGGAGCACTCACTGGACAGGAACCAGCGGACACGAAGTAGAACACGAAACACAAATAATGATGTTGGAAAACGACATCGAAAAAGGTCGTCCTTATGTTCTTCTCTTACCACTCATCGAAGGATCATTCAGAGCTTGTCTCCAACCAGGACTCGATGACTACATCGATATTTGCATGGAAAGTGGCTCTACACATGTCCTCAACTCAACTTTCAAAAGCTGTCTCTACATTCACGTGAACGATGATCCTTTCAACTTAACGAAAGAAGCATTAAAAGTAATTCAAGAAAATTTCGGATTAACATTCAAGCTTCTAGAAGAGAAAACAACTCCGGATATTGTTGATAGATTCGGATGGTGCACGTGGGATGCGTTTTACCTTAAAGTGCATCCTCAAGGTGTACGAGAAGGTGTTAAGGGTCTTGTAGAAGGTGAGTGTCCTCCAGGTTTTGTTATAATTGATGATGGTTGGCAAAGTTTTTGTCGTGATGATGAAGAACCTTTTGAAGGTGAAGATTTGAGTTTGAATTGTTCTATACCTGGGGAACAAATGTTAGGGAGGTTAATAAGTTTTGAAGAGAATAGTAAGTTTAAGAAGTATAGATCTTCTAGAGTTCCTTGTGATGAAGGTATGGGTGCTTTTGTGAGGGATCTTAAAGAGGAGTTTGGGGGATTAGAGAATGTTTATGTGTGGCATGCTTTTTGTGGGTATTGGGGTGGGATTAGGCCTAATGTTGAAGGGATGCCAGAGTCGAAGGTGGTTGTTCCTAAATTGTCTAAAGGGACGGAAATGACTATGACGGATTTGGCGGTGGTGAAGATATTGGAACTTGGTGTGGGATTGGTGGCGCCACATGAGGCGCACCGCTTGTATGAGGGACTTCATTCACACCTTGAATCTGTTGGAGTTGACGGTGTCAAGATTGATGTTACTCATGTAAGCATACTTTCTTTCTTCTTTTTTTTTCAATATTTTCTTTCTTTTACAAAGGTGGGCAATACATGTTTTTATGCATAGTAATGATACATCGACACAAATTTCCAAATACAAATTCACACAAACCACTTTATAACACCAATTAACTAAATTTTTTAGGTCATTAACCAACTTGTCTTTTCTCTGTTTTCTAGGTCATTATCTAAAAACTTGGTTAATTGGTAGTTAGCTAAAATTTTTAGGTCATTAACCAGCCCGTCTTTTCTCTGTTTTCTAGGTCATTATCTAAAAACTTGGTTAATTGGTAGTTAGCTAAGTTTTTTAGGTCATTAACCAGTTCGTCTTTTTTCTGTTTTCTAGGTCATTATCTAAAAACTTGGTTAATTGGTAGTTAGCTAAGTTTTTTAGGTCATTAACCAGCCCGTCTTTTCTCTGTTTTCTAGGTCATTATCTAAAAACTTGGTTAATTGATAAATAACCTAAAAAACTTGATTAATTGGTGTTGTAAAGTGATTTATGTAGTCTAGAAAATTTGTGTCAAAATGTCATTAGTCTTTCTAAACTCTTGACCATTAATCCAATCCTAGTTAGCGTTCAGCTAAATCATGCAAACTTACCTCTGCATCAATTCAACAGAGATACATAGGAAGAAATCCAATCGGTGGGTATTGGGGGTGAGAGCCCTAACATGGAAGGGAAGTTGACTCAACTATTAAAAAAATATCTATTTAGGGGCCGATTTTAGCAATCATTTAGAGACTAAAACCTCAAGTCAGTTACTAAATCAGTCGTTACACGTTAGCAACCAGTGATATAACGACTTCCCAAAATCGGCCTCAAACTGTTTTAGGGACCGATTTAAAGATTGATTTGGGGATCAATTTTGAATTTTCTTCGATAAATCGGTCGCCAACTTATTTAGTGACCAATTTAGTCACCGTTTTTCGGTCTCTAACTCGGTTGCTATTTAGAGATTTTTTAGTAGTACATTTAGGTCCAATCCAACTAGGGATGGCAAGAAAAAAACCCACACATGCAGGTAGATGCAGATAAAATCCGTGATGGATACAAGATAAGTAAACACGGGTACCTGCTAAAATTACTGATAATTTTTATTGTTAATATTTAGTTATAAATATTTAAGTGTATTTAATCTTTTTTCAGCGACTAATATAAGTTATCAAATACTTAATAAGATAACTTCCTAATTTTCTCATATAAATAGAAAAAAGGAGGATTAAAAATGTTAACTTGTTTGCAAAAATATTGCTATATAAAAATTATTTTAAAGTAAAAATAAAAAAAGACCCGTGGGTATTTCTGAACATCCACAAATATGTATTACCTGCAAAAAATCGTGCCCACAAATACCTTAGTGGGTATAGGTAGGTACGAGAGCATTTTCATCCAATAAGGCGGGTAACAGGAACTACTACCCATATGCGCTCCGTCCGTTGCCATTCCTAAGTCCAACAAAGCTGAAAGTGAATTCTCTAACTTTTGCTAAATTTGGTCTTTTTGATGAGAGAGTAAAAAAAAGAAGAGGGAAACAAGATAAGAGAGAATATGTGTTCGAAAAGAGAGATAAATAGAAAGGTAGAGAAAAGTTCCCGCCAAAAAGTTAGAGTATACATATTCCATACCCAACAAAACTGAGTTCATACTGAGCTTAGTGGCTCACGACATGCACATATTATTCATTTTTGTTCCAAGAACAGGGCTTTTTAATTTGTAACTGATGCTGAAAGCTTGCTTTAATTTAGGCTCCATAAATTTTATGTACTAAAGTTGGACTTTAAGGACTACTATTATAAGAATCAGAAAAAGATATATCAATTCAGAGTACTACTTATCAGTATTTTTGTGTATATGGCTGCAGATTCTAGAAATGGTATCAGAGGAATATGGAGGTCGTGTTGAACTTGCCAAAACATACTACAAAGCACTCACAGATTCCGTGAGGAAGCATTTCAAAGGCAATGGTGTCATTTCCAGTATGCAACAATGCAACGACTTCATGTTCCTTGGTACAGAAACCATATCACTTGGACGAGTTGGTACGTTTCAAAAATTCCACCATATACTAATTAACAAATTTATACATATTAATAATTAGATTTATATAACTAAACTATCTCATCATGCAGGTGATGATTTTTGGTGCATAGACCCAGCTGGAGATCCAAACGGTACATATTGGTTACAAGGATGTCACATGGTACATTGTGCTTACAATAGCTTATGGATGGGAAATTTTATACACCCTGATTGGGACATGTTCCAATCTCATCATGCTTGTGCTGAATTCCATGCTGCTTCTCGTGCCATGTCTGGTGGACCAATTTATGTAAGTGACTCAGTTGGAAGCCACAACTTCAAGTTGCTTAAGAAGCTAGTTCTACCTGATGGCTCCATTTTAAGGTGTCAACATTATGCACTTCCTACTAGAGATTGTTTATTTGAAGACCCTTTACATGATGGTAAAACAATGCTCAAAATTTGGAACCTCAACAATGTAAGACTCACATAAATTCTGTCTTTTCAATATTATTAGTACAAAGTCTTTGTCCACAACTTCTGTGGCACCGACACCTCAAGTTGGAAATGTGTCCGGTGTTTGACACGCGTTGTGTCAACACCGGCACTGAGACATCAATTACTTCCACTTTTCAAATTAAAACTGATGTCTATGAGTCAGTGTCGTGTCTATGCCTATGTCGGTGCTTCATAGGTTTAGACTTTAGAGTTTAGACCATTGTACCTCTAATTGTTTGTTTGTTTTTCTGCCAACAGTATTGTGGAGTTTTGGGTCTGTTCAATTGCCAAGGAGGAGGGTGGTGTCCTGTGACTAGGAGAAACAAAAGTGCTTCTGATTGTTCACATTCTGTGACTTGCTTTGCAAGTCCTAAAGACATTGAATGGAGCAAAGGGAAAAACCCAATTTGCATTGAAGGGGTTGATGTATTTGCTGTATACATGTTTAAAGATGACAAGTTGAAGCTCATGAAGTGCACAGAGTATATACAAGTTTCACTTGAACCTTTTAGTTTTGAGCTACTCACAGTTTCTCCAGTGAGAGTTTTACCCAAAAATTCAATTCAATTTGCTCCAATTGGATTGGTGAACATGCTCAACACTGGGGGTTCAATTCTGTCATTAGAATTTGATGAACAGGAAAATTTGGTGAGAATTGGTGTGAAGGGACATGGAGAAATGAGGGTATTTGCATCAGAGAAGCCAATGAATTGCAAGATTGATGGAGCACCTGTGAAATTTGATTATGATGATAGCATGGTGAGGGTCCAAGTCATGTGGCCTAATTCTCCAAGGTTGTCTGTGGTTGAGTATTTATTCTGAACCATAATTTGGTCTCCTGGAGTTTCTTGTATTGATTACATGGTTGTACAAAACTTGTGACTACTACTGTTTAATAGAGATTGTTGTCTTTTTCTCTCTGCACATATATGAGCTTATATAGCTAATGTGATTTGGAGGGCTTTAAGCTAAAGTAATACTAATTCAGCTACGGAGAAGAAATTTTAGGCATCATATTTTCAGGTTGTCTGACCCTGTCACCCTGCATTTTTGTGGTTTCTAAAACAAATGATACATTTACGTTATGTTTGACTTCATAGAAAAGGATATTTACATAAAGAAATGCAGTCTGAGAACAAGATTGATTATAGTCTTTGGGTCTATTAATTTTATTTTTCTTTTATCTGAGTGGATCTTTTGAAATTGAATGTATCCATTGTATTTATTTATTGTTTCTAATCCTATAGCTAGGGATGGATTGTGTCTAACCTATCATTCATTAATATCTTTCTGAACAATGACCTGTGATACAGGTAGGGGTGTTCAGTGGTTCGGGCAAATCCAAACCAACCTACAATCCAATCCGAATTGATATATTTGGTTTGGACATTTTTTGTGTTCGGGCCAATCTTGGACCAACCCGAACCAACCCATAATTGTTTGGTTCGGGCAACGGATTTTAAAAAACAAACCCGCGAACCCGAACCAACTCATACTAGGTCATTAATTTTGTAATTTTAGAGGCACAACATGTTATTTTCTTAGATTTTTTATCTTAATAACTTATTATAAAATTTTAATTCAATGGATTGAAAGACTATAAATAGGTTTGAGTTTGATTCGATGTATTTTTTAAACTCTAAATTTTGTTGGCTATTTAGAAGTGTTGGAATATTACAAAAAAATAGTAGAATTTTCATATTTTAGAAAATTAACATTTTTTTGCATGATCCGTGAGCCCAATCCGAACCAACCCATTCAAATATCGGATTGGTTTGATTCGGATTTTGGAGAAAAAAACATAAAATCCGAACCAATCCAAACCGAGTAATTGTAATCGGTTCGGGCAACGGATTTGGACAAATTCGATCCAAACCGACCCATGAACACCCCTAGATACAGGACTCTCTGCGGCATGAACTGATATGATGATTATGTTATAATGCATTCAATTTCATTATCTAATATAGAATGACAAAGCCAGATCGAGAAGGTGAAAACTAAAATGTAATACTGAAATAAATTGATTGATACATATGTTTTTTTTGGTTTTGTAAATTTTAGATGAAGAGATGTCGCTCAGTCCAAGATGGAGAAAATCTTCGGACTTTTTGAACACTTGTAAGGGGAATATAAGCTCTATATCTACTGAAACCAAGCTAAATACTACAAATATGTATTCTAAAGTCAAGACTAAAAAATTATCATTAATCTAACTCTAGATGTATATACATGCAACTACAAAGACTATATAATTCCTCAAATCGGGTAGGATCACAATAGAACTCTCCTCCTGATCACTCATAATTTTTCTATTTTTTTAAATCAAAATTATTTAAGAACCACAATCGTAAGTTAGTTGAATAACCTCAAAGGTAACAATAGCATGACAAGGCTCTGCTAGGGTTTTCCCTTCATGCGCCACCGTGACTTTCTTTCCCCACTGTATGGAGGTCGTCACCCTCCTCATGTGGGTCTCACCAGGCGGTCCTTGGCCTTCCTCCATCTGGTAAGCAACATCCCCTCCTACTCCTCGCCACCACCCCTTCGACTGACCACCCAACCTCATTCCCAACCCTCCCCTTCCTAAACCATTCGCCTGGCCCCTTCCCACCACTTGGGGTACGTCACTAGAGAAATACCAACTGCAACCCCTACCACTTTCCCAACCTAATCCTCACCCTAGTTCCACCTTTAACCACAACCTCGTCTCCTTTTCCTGTTTGCTTACTATTATAAGTGTCTCCATCAAACCGCGCTACCCCTCTCTTAAATCCATTGAAGGCATGTCGTTGCTGCCATTGTTGGCTGGTCGTCACTTCGACCAAGCAAACCATCAGGGAACAATTCCACCGCCTTCTAGGATCAAGATTTCTCACGGGAGAGATCTCCTCCTTCCATCATGCGCCACCTCCTTGCCCATATCGCCGATGACACGACCTCCACTAAAGCCGCCACCATTGACCTGTGCAGAAGCCCTGAATGGATCCCCTGCTTCCACAAATCCTCTGCAGCTCAGGTTAGCCATATCTTCTCCCTTTCCTATGCACTTGACACCCACCTGCCCACCTCTAAAGCCACCATAGTCTTATTGTAAGCCCCTGATCTTGCTGGCTGTTAATCTTGTTTCTGGTGTGTCTGCCTTGGTCTTTGTCTTGTACATCAGTCTTTTGTGGTTTAAGGTTGCAGCCCCATTGTTTGATACAAGTCCTCAGAAAGATTGTGTCTGCTTGAACACTTTTTGTGTGGGCACTTTTTGCATTACATTATGACTAAAGAGGCTTTTGCGGCAGACCCCTCTTCCAATTCCCTCTCCAATTATCAACAAACTTTTGATCGTCAGGGAAATTTGAATAATCCTGAGACCAACAATAGTCGAATTGTGCTTACAAAAATCAAAGAAATCACCTGTAATTGAGTTGGAAGAAAGACTGTAGATCCTCATCTATTGGATGTCTTCACCTGGATGCAAAAGTTATTGATGATCTAGATGTTAAGTTGTTGTGATTGGTTTGGTTATGTCTTCATAGCTTCTAAACAATCTCTATGTAATAGCTGTAATGATCTTTGCAATGATCTTTATGCTTGTGTTGTAGACTTTCTTAGATATGACTTTAGTTTGAGGTTTAATTAGCTTGTAATGATGTTTATGTTATCTATTGAATGAAGTATATTCCTTTAAAAAAAGGTTAGTTGTATTCAATGGTTTAAGTTTATTTGATTACACACTAATTGCAGATAATAGTCAGGGCCGGCCATTAGGCTGTGCAGGCCTGTGCAACAGCACAGGGCCTCAGCCCAATCCATTTTTTTAGGGCCCCCAAATGCCGTAAAATAAAGTATATATTATGTTTGCAAACGCTAAACTAAAATCATTATGTGGTGCGATGGTCAAAGTGAACAGCTTCCGTCTCTTGATACCCGTGTTCGATTTTCCTCTCTCCAACTTTCACTTTGTACAAAAAAAAAGGCTTAAATTTCATTTACCCCCCTGCAAATATCACGATAGTCCATTTACCCCCTTGCAAAAAAAAACTCTTAAAACAAACTTTGCAAATATTAACTGTTTCTAGTTACCCCCTGGCGTTAACTTTCTGTTAAAAAAAACTGATAAACTGCCACGTGTCACCATATTATTGGACATTTGTGCCATGTGGCACTGAACGCCACGTCAACACCCTATGTCATCATGGCCACGTCAGCAACCAATGAAGGGCTGCCACGTGGCGAAGGCTTGGCAATGTGGAATATAGTATGTTACTTAAAAAACAACAATTATGAGTTACACGGGGTTCGAACTTGCAACCCCCAAGTGGCATGTGCTGCAATTTACCACTGAGCCACTAGACAATTAGTGATTTCTAGTCCAATGAAAGCTATTTGTTACATAATTCTGAATGTCACCATCATCTTCAACCTACGAAATTCTCAGATCAACCTGGATAACATCAACGAAAATCAACAAGAACTAAAACGAAAATCATCTTTTCTTTTGTTTTAACGCCATTATCAAGGGTGTTTTTAACAGATCTGAGAATGCAAACAGAACACAGTTTGATTATGTTAATTTCATTTGAACGAAGATTTGAAAACTTGTTTGATGATGTTAAAATCGTTTTCTATTTTCGTTTGATGATGATAATTTCGTTTTCACCAGATTTGATCTCAAAATGACACCCATATTCGATTTTGAAGCTTTGAAGACAAACCAGAAACTTGAAAGAAGAAGAAGCCTGGAATTCGGTAGGAAAATTGAACGAATTGAACATTAATTTCGAAAGAAAGCAAAACGATTTCGATCATGAAAACGAAAAAAACGATTTGAAGAATAATTTCGAAATTGCAGATTTGATGAAGATGAAGATCTGATGTTGAAGAAGATCTGATGATGAATATAGTAACAATATTAATACAATAGAATTGGTGTTATATCACAAATGAAGCATTGGTTTAGTGGTTATTCTCATTGTTTGTCACATAGTGGTTGCGGTTGCTAACGTGGCAGTGTTGACATGGGTGATGACGTGACATTCTATTTGGCACGTCAGCTTTTTTGGACAGAAAGTTAACGCCAGGGGGTAACTAGAAACAGTTAATATTTACAATGTTTGTGCTATTTAAGCCAAAAAAAAAACATATCACTTTGATAGTTTGATAAGCATATCACTTTGTACAAAAAAAACATCAGATCCGTGTTTCTTCATTTGGCTTGCTTTCCCAATTTTTTTTCCTCGTTCTTTTTTGCTCATTCTACTTTTTTAGAAAGAAATAATAATAATAATAATAATAAGGCAAAATTACAGCAGAGGACCTTTAACTTATTTATTTGTAATAAGTTGGACCTTTAAGTATTTTTTGTAACAAATAGGACCTTTAAGTTACCTAACGTTGACACCATAACCTTTTTCTAAACTTCTGTTCCAAAAACGCTGAGGTGGCATTAACGTTGCTTAGGTGTCAGTTACGTTGCTGACTTGGATATTAATTTTATTTAACATTTAAATTAATACCCAAAAATGTCTTCTTCTCCATTTAATTAAAACTAAAAGACAAAGGGGAACAAAGCAACTCCATCTTTCTCCACCAAAACCCAGCAACTGGCTGAAAGATTCAAACAAATAGAACCTAATAATAATGTGAATATAAGTGATGTTAAGCTGCAGTGTTGGCATCAATCATCATTCATAAGAGAAGAGTGAGGCAACGCTAAAGTCCATACTAAGAATCATTGGAAAAGGCAGAAATGTAAGCGATGTTGAAGAGACAGGAGAGAAACTCAGATCTTCAAAGAAGACATTTCTCCTGAATATAAGTGATCTTTAGATTTGTTTTTACCCATTCCGAAAATACAAACCCTAGACCTTAAAAATCCCCAATTTTTTGCACTCAATCTTTATCTTTAACCTTTAAAATCCATATTCAAACCAAAACAAAAATTGAAACAGAAATGAAAACGAAATCAAAATCGAAAATAGGTGGTGTGCAAATTTAAGAAAGATTTGAACTTGAAAATGAGTTTTGGTTTCCATTTTTGTATCCTTTTTGATTAAAGATGAGGGTTGAAGATGAAGCAAAATCCTTTGTATCAAGAAGATCTAGGTTTTCGTTTCAGTTTGTTTTGGATTTCAGTTTGTTTTTTATTGAAGATCTGAGTTTCTGTTTGAAGATCTGAGTTTGTGATTGAAGAAGATGAAGAAATGAGGTGTTGGTTTTAATTAAATAAATGGAGAAGAAGACATTTTTGGGTATTAATTTAAAGGTTAAATAAAATTAATATCCAAGTCAGCAACGTAACTGACACCTAAGCAACGTTAACGCCACCTCAGTGTTTTTGGAACGGAAGTTTAGAAAAAGGTTAACGGTGTCAACGTTAGGTAACTTAAAGGTCCTATCTGTTACAAAAAAAACTTAAAGGTTCAATTTGTTACAAATAAATAAGTTAAAGGTCCTCTGCTGTAATTTTGCCTAATAATAATAATAAGAATAACAATAGACAACAGGAATTATCTGCAAGGTGATCAACAGTTGCGGATCTTGAATAAAAATTTCGGCTGGGCCGCTTATGAAAGATGCATGGAAACTCAGAAACGCAAGAACAGTGGCTCAGAAATGCAAATACAATTTAAATAGATAAATATAAATCGAAATCATTTACAAACAAAATTAAATGACTAAAAATGTAATTTTGATTTCACATAGAAACTCAATTGAAGTTGTTTATAAAAAGTAATTTAAAATTTAAAATGTTGATGATATTTTTTCGAAAATTGTCAACCATTTATTCATAACTTCTAATTCTAATATGAGAGATGTGATACAATTTATACTCCAAAAAATATATAAATACCATAAATGTATTATATATAGTTAGTTAGTTACATATCACCTATATATCGAGTAAAATAAATATTGGTAATGCATAACAAACATATTTTTCTTGTATATGATATATATTTACATTTAAAATTAAAACTTTATAGAAAACTTCGGCATTATGGTACTGTGTGCTTCGAGTATTGTCTAGGTCTTCGGTTCAATTCCCAGGATTTACTTTTTTTTCAAGAATAAAAACAAGTAAACAATAAAAGATAACGGCAAAGAAGTCCAAAACTCATCTTCTACATGTAAAACATGGCCATGGCGGAGCGGGGACGGATTTTACATTCCCCATCCACGAATCCCATATAGGTCCCCGTTCCCCTACCCAACTCCAACGGGGATAAATTATTGATCCCCATCCCCGTACCCAACGAGTTCGGGGATAACCCCGTCCCCGCAATGGAATCAATTTTTTAAATAAAAAAAATAGTTTTATAAATTTTTGTTTTATAAAATGGTCCAAATACAATATTACCCATCCCAGACAATGATTCAATCGCGCCCGTCTTCCGCTTTTGATTATTGTGCTACAGTAGATACTTATGTAGTAGTGGTTTATTGTGAGTTTCAGATTGATTTAGGTCAGTCCAAATGGGCTTCGCCCCAAAGGCCCAATAAACACATTGCAACACGTCGTTATTCACACCCTATTGATATATAGGCCAAGATCGGCTTGGCGAGTTCGAAAGGTCAAATCACACCTCATGTCTTCGCGGGCGCTTCCACGCGCCTTTCGACCTCGCTGAGCCGATCTCGGCCTTTAGATCAATAGGGTATGCATAGCGACTTGCAGCAATGTGCTTATTGTGCCTTTGGGGCGAATCCCATTTGGACTGAGCTAACTCAGTCCGGATCTCACAATAACCTACTACTACATAAGTATCTACTGTAGCGCAATAATCCCGCGCCCGTCTTCCGCTAGTAGTAGTAATAATAATAATAATAATAATAATAATAATAATAATAATAATAATAATTGTTTTTAATTGTTGAGATTGTATATTAATAGCTAGTTATCAATATGTTATTTTTTTTTGACCAATTTATCAAGATGTTATTTACAATTTAAATAATGAAGTTCTAAATATATTTGTATCAAATAAATTATCAAAAAATCAAACTTCATTATTTAAATTGTTATCAAACATTTTGATAACAATTTAAATAATGAAGTTTGATTTTTTGATAATTTATTTGATACAAATATAATTAGGACCCTATTTTTATGATTTGAACAGGGCTTCCAAATTTTTTGGGACGGCACTGATAATAGTGCGACATAGGATTCGAATCCTCATACTTAGTGCTCAAGCTGAAGCTCAACTCAACACTAAATATCTTAGATTTTCTTTTTCCAACGTTTTCCTAATAAGTGGCTACAGAATCTAGTGATGCAAAGTCTACCTAAAATGGGCGTTCCACTAAAACAAAAAAAAGAAAGAACTGAATATTTTAATCAAAAGAAGATCTATAGACTATGTTTGGGTGGGGAAGAAGGAATATTCTTATGTTTTGAATTCCTGACACGTTACGGTATAAGTAAATTGATTAACAATAAAATGAGTCCTATGATTCACGTGAAATTTACCCATTAACCCAATAAAGCATTAAGCACCCTTAATAGAAAGTTGACATGACAATCAGGACATATACCCAACTCCATGGAGCAATCATTCCGTAGTATTGTTTGTGACCAATACCACCTGTCTTCATGTCCTTCCTTTACTTTATGGTAAAACAACTTCATTTAACGAAAGAATAATTACAAATAAATGCAAGAGATGATTTAATTTTATCATTGAACACTATCACTCGGCAAAAATTGGCAGCCATTTTAGTCATGATAAAACTAAATATAAAGTTCTTCAATGAATGTGGTTTATATTGGTCTACTATTTTTAAAGATGCTAAATGAGTGACTAGGGATAGTGTTGATTTTTAATCTTTACTTTCAGGGGGTGTATTACAGCGAAATAGGAGGTGCAGAAATTAAAGAATTAGAAATACCCAGGTTGATCTAAGCCCACTATTGCACCCGGTTCAACTTAAATTTCCAACGAAAACACTTCCTTATTCTCCTCTTTACTGTTTCCTTTTCTTCTTCACTCGTTCTTTCTTTCTCTCCTTCCTTTATGCGTTTCTCTTCTTCTTCTTTGTTCCTCACGGTGACCCAAGCAACGAACCAGAACCACCTAATTTCACCACCACTTCTCTTCGTTTCTCACTCCGATGGCTTCTATGAAGCTTGCGATCAAAAGCCCCTTGGTTTTGATCTTCAATTTTGAGTATTGAAGAACCCTAATCTTCTTCTTCTCCGATTTTGCGTCTAGATTTCCAGGACTCTTGCTTTCGTTTTTCAGCGAAGATACAGAGGTAAGAGATACTCACACAATTTACCTTTGTATTTGTTGATTGCTTGAAATCACACAAACTCTGATGTTTTGTGATTTCCTTGATGTTGTGTGCAAGTTGCTGTTTGAATCACCCAATTCTTCGGTTCCTTCTGAAATTGCAGCATTGAGCATACCACAGAGGTAATTACTCTTCTTCCTTTCCTTCTTTCAATTTCCCTTTGCTGTGAGTGAAATTCTGAATAAACCTAACTTGTTTATTCCTTTTCTGCAAGGTACTCACACTTTGAGATACTCTCACATTCACTCACAGAAACTCAAATTGAAGAGCATAAGAAGAAGGAGAAGGAGAACTCAAGTATATTAACACACAACTTTTTTAAAAACTGAAAATACTGTATATTGAATTGTTCAATCTGAATGTAAAATTATTTACAATAACTCTGTATTTAAAGCTTTCTCTGGAACTACTAGCTGTTAGTTTGAGAGTTTGTTTTAGAAAACAAACTCAGTTTGTTTTTTAAACAAACTAGAATAGTTTTAGGGAAAAACTACTCTATAACTAACTGGGTTGTTTTGGACCAAGTGTTCAAAACTACCTAAATTGAAATTGGCCACAAAAGGTGTTAGTTTGTTTTTGGCTTACAAACCAACACCCTTCCTTAAGCCAAAACAACCACTTAGGATATGGAACCCTTCCTCAATCATAGGAAACTAAAAACTAGGTAAAGGCATAACTAAAACAGGACAACCCCCTGTAAGGTATTAGAAAAGACTTTCCGGGACAAGCCCCCAGAATATAGCTTTAAGTCATTACCTTTAAGACTCAAAAGTAATGACACCTAGTTTCCTTCTTAGTTTGGTAAATACCTCACCCTTGAGCGCTTTGGTGAAAATATCGGCCACTTGCTCCTTAGTTGAGCAATAATCTAGCAATAGCTTTCCTTTTGAGACTTGATCCCTAAGATAGTGGTATCTCGTCTCGATATGCTTTGTCCTTCCATGTGAAATAGGGTTCCTAGCTAAGTTAATAGCCGACTTGTTATCCATATAGAGCTTAGGTGCCTCTGTTAGCTCTATGTTAAGTTCCTCTAGCAAAGTTTCAAGCCAAGCTACTTGTGTGGCAACATGGCAGGCAGATACATATTCTGCCTCACATGAAGATAGAGCAACAATCGCTTGCTTCTTAGAACTCCATGAGATAGGTGCTCCTTGAAATAGAAATAGGTATCCGGAAGTGCTCCTCCTATCAATCTTATCTCCACACCAATCCGAGTCGCAAAAACCTAGCAAAACAGATTTACCAATAGGAAAATTGTTAGGAAATAGTAAGCCAAAATTTAAAGTACCCTTAATATATCTAAGGATCCTTTTAGCAGCATTTAAATGAATTTGTTTAGGAGAATTCATAAATCTGCTTGCCATTCCGGTAGCAAATAAGATATCCGGCCTACTATGGCATAGATATCTTAAAGAGCCAATTATTTGTCTATAATAGGTGGGGTCAGTGTCACCGCCCTCACTCTCCTCCTTTCTACTTAAGTTCCCCTCAGCAGGATTGGAGGCCGAGTTACAGTTTGCAAGGTCAAACCTAGCCAACACTTCCTTGGCATACTTCCTTTGGTGAAGTATGACCCCTTCTTCAACTCTTAGAAATTCTAAACCCAAAAAATAGGTTAGTTTTCCTAAGTCAGTCATCTCAAACTCATCCTTCATGGATAGTTTGAACTTCTCAAGTTCCTTGGAACAACTCCCTGTGAGCAACAAATCATCCACATAGAGGCACACAATCAAGAGGTAGGAGTGTATGTCACCTTTGATATACACACCATACTCTGATGTGCATCTAGTGAAACCATTCTCAATAAAAAATGCATCAATTCTTTTATTCCAAACCCTTGGTGCCTGCTTTAAACCATACAAAGCCTTGTGTAAGTGGTATACATAAGACTCCTTGCCTTTCTTAATGAACCCAGGAGGTTGTGCTATGTACACAGTTTCCTCTAATGGCCCATTTAAGAAAGCCGATTTCACATCCATGTGAAACAACTCCCATTTTCTGCTGCAAGCTAAGGCAGTGACCAATCTAATGGTTTCATGCCTAGCTACAGGAGAAAAAACTTCTGTATAGTCAATCCCTTCCTTTTGTTGGAAGCCTCTTGCAACAAGCCTAGCATTATACTTCACAACCTTTCCATTAGGATCCAACTTGACCTTGAACACCCATTTTACACTAATGGCTTTCTTGCCTTTAGGTAAAGTGGTTAAGGACCAAGTAATATTTTTCTCAATGGATTGCAATTCCTCAACCATTGTATCTTTCCATTCTTTCTTACTTAGAGCCTCTAAGTAATCAATTGGTTCTGAATCAGCAATCATTGCAAAGTGTATGATGTCACCATCATCATTCACTTCATCATCTTGAATCACATCATAGTCAACCAATCTCCTTGGAGGTTGCCTTAACCTTGCTTGCCTGGGTAGGGTCTCTTGTACAGGTTGCTCATGAACTGATTCAGGTGAATCTGGTTCATTTTCATGCTGTACAAGTTCCGCCTCAGGTAGTTCAGGCCCTCCAACTTCATTCTCTTCATCACTTTCATAGTGATGACCAACCAAAGTATCTGTTGTTACTTCATCTAGGATAATAGGATCATTTGAACCCACCGGTTCACTTTTGTCCCAATCCCACTTCTCATCTTCAAGTATAGTCACATCTCTTGACACCTCTAACTTGCTAGTTATAGGATTAAACAACCTATAAGCACCAGTAGGGTGATATCCTACTAGTATCAAAGGCTTGCTTTTATCCTCTAACTTCTTCCTCTTAGCATCCGGAATGTGACCATAACATAGAGATCAAAAGACCCTTAGGTGACTCACACTAGGCTTCTCCCCAGTCCACACCTCCTCATGTACTTTGTCCTCTAACCTTTTAGTGGGGCATCTATTGAGTAGATAAGTAGCAGTCATGACTGCCTCACCCCATAAACTTTTAGGCACACCTTTCAATTTTATCATGCTCCTTGCCATGTCTAAAATTGTCCTGTTTCTTCTCTCTGCTACCCCATTGTGTTGTGGGGTATAGGGAGAAGTAACTTCATGAATTATGCCTTGTGTAGTATAATAGGTTTCAAAATCATTTGAGGTGTACTCGCCTCCACCATCAGATTTTAGAATTTTTAGAACCTTACCACTTTGCTTCTCTGCCATAGCCTTGAATTCTTTGAATTTTGCTAAGGCTTCATCCTTAGTCTTGATTAGGTAGATCCACATCTTCCTTGAGAACTCACCAATGAATGACAGAAAATATTTGTTTCCTCCATTTAAAATCACATCAAAAGGACCACAAATATCTGTGTAAACAACTTGAAGGAGATGTTTAGACCTTTGTGGTAATTCAGTCTTAAACATCTTCCTAGGTTGTTTACCAGCCAAACATGTGGTACAAGTAGTCTTAGGTATTTCAATCTTAGGTAGTCCAACTACTAGATTTTTAGAACTTAGATTGCTTAGGCTTTTGTAATTCAAATGCCCCAATCTTTTGTGCCAAATGGAACTATCAAAATCAGTGATGGCACTTAAGCATTCTGCTTGAGTAGTGCTAATACTGATTTTGAAGGTTCTGTTCTTAGACAAAACAGATGTTAGGATCAACCTATCTTTAGTGTCAAAAACTTTCAGTTTAAGATCTTTCATTACAATTGAAAACCCTTTTTCAAATAATTGCCCTAAACTGATCAAATTGCACCTAAGACCAGGAACATAGTACACTTCATGGATTACCACAACCTGGCCATCCTCTTTAGGGAAGACAATGTTTCCCATACCTGCTGCCTTTAAATATTCATCACTAGCACATCTAATTGATGTTCTTTTGGTTGGATCAAAGTCAACCAACCAGTCCTTGTTACCTGTAAGATGGTTAGAACAAGCAGAATCCAAATACCATAATTCTGTGATAGTATTACCATTACTATCAACTACAACCAAAGCAACATAGTCTAGGTTTTCCATAATTCTAATACTAGATATAGTAGGTTCGGTTTTAGGTTCATCTAATTCATCCAATTCAGTAATCATACTAAAAGCAACAGGATCATCAGAATCTGAATCTTCCTTGGCCACATTGGCCTCAGGCTCAGAATCCTTAGACTTAGTATTCTTCCTTGTTGGACATTCAGTTGCATAGTGACCAAAATTATCACACCTATAACACTGAACTTTTGACTTATCTTTCTTTGAGTTATTTTTCTTAGAATTTTCACCTTTAGGTTTAGGCTTACCTCCCTTACCCTTTGACCAATCTTTGGCTGGTTGTTTGTTGCCCTTCTTTCCTTTGGACTTGGCCGCAAACATAGCTTGATCTGCTTCCTCTTCTTCACCATCTAGGAGACCAATTCTTACCTCCTTAGCTTCAAGTTTTGCTTGAAGTTCTTCAATCTTCAAGTCATCAACTTGAGTTGTTTCTTCTATGGTGTTAGTCACCACAAAGAACTTTTTTGTCATGCTTCTTAAGATCTTCTTGCACACCCACTTCTCCTCAAGTGTTTCACCAAGAAGTGCCATTTCATTAATGATTTTCTTCACTCTGATGAAGTAGTCAGTAACTGTTTCCCCTTGTTTCATTTTGAGACTTTCATATTGTGCCCTTGAGGCCTGCAGTTTCTCTTCCTTGATGGGAGCTGCGCCACAATAGTACTTGTCTAAGGCATCCCATGCCTGTTTAGAAGTCTCGCACTTCCTAATTCTATCGAAATTCGCTTCCTCACAACCCCTGTGAATTAGCATCAATGCTTTGAAATCCTTTTGTTCATTTTCGTTGAACAAATTTGTTTGGGCAACAGTTGCATCTTCTGGTAGTGGTTCAAGACCATTCTTGACCATTCTTAGAACACCGTGACATCCAAGAACCGCTTTCATTTGTAGTGCCCATGTATCATAATTCTTCCCATTTAATTTGGGAACATGTGCGTCTAGATTTCCAGTAATTGACATATTTTACCTGTAAACACTTACACACACAGATTAGAAACACAACTGTACAGTTTCACACTGTACAGGATTTTAACCGGTAAAAAGGAATTAAAGAAACTTAAAGAAATACAAGAAGAGAGTAGAAATAGGCCCCTAGGATCTTAGGCTCAATGATACCATGTTGATTTTTAATCTTTACTTTCAGGGGGTGTATTACAGCGAAATAGGAGGTGCAGAAATTAAAGAATTAGAAATACCCAGGTTGATCTAAGCCCACTATTGCACCCGGTTCAACTTAAATTTCCAACGAAAACACTTCCTTATTCTCCTCTTTACTGTTTCCTTTTCTTCTTCACTCGTTCTTTCTTCTCTCCTTCCTTTACGCGTTTCTCTTCTTCTTCTTTGTTCCTCACGGTGACCCAAGCAACGAACCAGAACCACCTAATTTCACCACCACTTCTCTTCGTTTCTCATTCCGATGGCTTCTATGAAGCTTGCGATCAAAAGCCCCTTGGTTTTGATCTTCAATTTTGAGTATTGAAGAACCCTAATCTTCTTCTTCTCCGATTTTGCGTCTAGATTTCCAAGACTCTTGCTTCCGTTTTTCAGCGAAGATACAGAGGTAAGAGATACTCACACAATTTACCTTTGTATTTGTTGATTGCTTGAAATCACACAAACTCTGATGTTTTGTGATTTCCTTGATGTTGTGTGCAAGTTGCTGTTTGAATCACCCAATTCTTCGATTCCTTCTGAAATTGCAGCAGTGAGCATACCACAGAGGTAATTACTCTTCTTCCTTTCTTTCTTTCAATTTCCCTTTGCTGTGACTGAAATTCTGAATAAACCTAACTTGTTTATTCCTTTTCTGCAAGGTACTCACACTTTGAGATACTCTCGCATTCACTCACAAACTCAGAAATTGAAGAGCATAAGAAGAAGAAGAAGGAGAACTCAAGTATATTAACACACAACTTTTTTAAAAACTGAAAATACTGTATATTGAATTGTTCAATCTGAATGTAAAATTATTTACAATAACTCTGTATTTAAAGCTTTCTCTGGAACTACTAGCTGTTAGTTTGAGAGTTTGTTTTAGAAAACAAACTCAGTTTGTTTTTTAAACAAACTAGAATAGTTTTAGGGAAAAACTACTCTATAACTAACCGGGTTGTTTTGGACCAAGTGTTCAAAACTACCTAAATTGAAATTGGCCACAAAAGATGTTAGTTTGTTTTTGGCTTACAAACCAACAGATAGAGGGAGTAATATTTTTCTCTCTTATTTAAAAGTATGACAGAAAGTTCAATTTTTATAATATAATATCCAAATAATAAATTTAAATTTATCTTATTATATTTCAATTCACATTTTTTTTTGTCTTTTACCATTCAATTCGTTCAAGTGTAAAACAACGGTCAACGTCATTTTGCTTAGCAAATGTTTGGAAACAAGGTTTTCCGCGGTAGAAAACCATGTTAGCTAAAACTCTACACCTTTGTAACTTCATGTCTAGCACACATCTACGTCAATCTACCTCAAAAGCAAACAAGCATGCGCTTAGTCGGATATATTTTAAATACTTTCTTATATGTTGGAAATTCAAGTGTGAGCGGTTAGTCTCACATCGGTTATGAATGAGCTTTATGAATGATATATAAGAGATGGGACCCATATACCTAACGCCTTAAGGTTTTGGTTTGAGATGTGCTGTTCAAATCTCTTGGTCGTCCAGTTCATTGGCTAGCTCGTTGTTGCTCCCGATGCTCCCCCCAAACTCCCCAACATTCCAATGGTTACTCTACTTGCTTCATGACTAACACATACCTCATGCCCAATCTATTCCCCTCTATTGTGACAATTGCTCTACCATCCAATTTGCACAAAACCTACATACTAAACACATCGAGTTAGATTGTTACTTGATTAGAGACAAGGTCCAAGCGGGTATCACCTACCCCCCAGCTTGCTGACGTCCACACCAAGCCTCTTCACCCCATCGTTTTCATGACTCTCATGTTCAAGCTGAACATGCATGACATCCATGGTCCAACTTGAGGGGGCCGAGTGTAAGATTTATTGACTTATCGTATTTACTTTAGCATCTATCTTTCTGTTAATTAGCTCGAGTGATATTTATCAGTGAGAGTTCATTTTTACCAAAATAACAATAGTAAACTGTGTATGTATTTTAGCTTAGAATCAGGGATAGATGTAGGTACGTTTAATTGGGGCCACTTGCCCCCACTTGAAAAACTATTTTGTTTAAAAATATATATAAAAAATTTATTTTGCCCCCATAAGCTAATTTTTTGAGTTATATGTAGAAATTCACAACAGGTAAATAAAAAAGAATAAGTTGGTACTAATTTTACCTTTTTAGCTATTATAAAAAAAACTACATAATTTATAGAAATTTAGGCCTTTTAGGATTTTTTTTGGTAATGAAATCATGTATTTTGAAAAAAAACTATAGGCTTTTTTTTTTGCCCTACTACTAAAAATTTATGAATCTGTCACTACTTAGAATTATGCATCAAATTTAATTTTTCCCACAGGGTTTTATAGCCCAGTGAGGTTTTAAGGAGACCCATTATATATGTAAGGGTTGGCCGGTTGGGACTCTAGTACTCCACTTTTATTAATATATATTTTACTTATAAAAAAAACTCAGCCCAACCTTATCCGTTCATAACTGGGTTGGTTTGGTTAGGTTTTAGCCTTCAAAATACAGGTTTGGTACTCAATCTAAACCAAAGAAAATACCACGGGTTGGGTATCGGGTTTGGTCAAACCCGACCCACGTCCGGTCCTAATTTTAATGACAAAAAATATAGTTAAAAAATATAGGAACAAATTCGTGTAAACTAAAAAATTCAAACACTAAATAGAGATTTACTCAGCTTGATAAAAGCATGTGCAAATTGAGAAGAAGCACGATAATGGTTAAAAGAAACACCCAATAGAAGGGCATGTAAGGTTGTGTTTTAAGTATTGTTGTCCAAGATAATGGACCACTTGGGAGTTGGAAGGTAAGATAGTGACCATTTTTTGTTGCAGCAAAAATGAGAGTTAACTGACTTTAAATAAACAGAGGGTTTGATTCAAAATTCCTGTCACAACATTGATTATTGAGGTGAGCCTGCAATACTCACCCGTGGCCACAATCAAATTGGTCCCGAGGCCGTATGCCTCCATTCAAATGGATTTGTATTGGATTTACATTAGATTTGTAGTTAATTAATACTCATTTCGTTACGGAATATAAACAAAAACTTGTCTACGAAAAGTGATGTATTTGGTCTAAAATTAGGACCAGTATTAATATTATGTGAATATTTTTATTTTTATTTACTTTAAAATTCTAATTATTGTCAATTGTAAAAAATGGGTAGTTATCGACGACTTGACCGCGGTTAATCTCGTGAGGTATGAATGTGCACTGATCACTAGTACTTATCGGCGTCCGAAGTCGCTAAAATTTTGAGGACTTTGAGATGTTGGTAATAGTTATCTATAACGTTTTTTGGGTAGATGTATGACCACTAACAAACCGCCAAAAATGTCACATTTCCGACAATTTTTTTGATATTTATTAGACTTTTTGATAACCGATTTTCTTGTAGTGTTATGGTGCTTTTGAATGGGCTGATTTCGTGGACCCTAAATCTGCCATAGGTCCAGGCCGTTTTGTTCTTTAGGAATGCAGTTGTCTTATCCCTTTCATCATAATTCTGGAGACTGAAAGAATGGTGGATTAAAGTGACAACAAAAGCATGAGCCTCCCATTTGATGCTCAAAGCTGGACCTCACTGGGCCAAGCTCCACAAGTTGCTAAAATATTCTGAATGTTTTTGGTGAGTAATAAATTGCTCAAACTTTATGCAACATTATTCTGCTTAGATTTGATATCTTGTATTAATGTCAATGGTATAGACTCAAATCCTTTGTCATAACAGGTTACATGTTGAACTTTCATTTTGATATATCATTTTTACAACATACTAGTATAATTTTGTGTTGATATCTCATTTAATGAACTATCCTATGTTAACAAAATAATTATACGAGGTGTTAAAAGTATTGAACAATATGTATCCCTTAAAAAATATTACCTTTAAGAGAAATCGAAAGTATTAAACAATGTAGTAACATATTATTTATGAAATGTAACCAAAAAAATATTATATATGAAATGGACTTAAATCAAAATATATGCTAGTTACTTAGTATATTCACTCTATCACAATTGTCCATAAGGTTATTTCATTTTCTTTTTAACAATTCAAAATGAATACAAAATTTTGAAATTGAATAATAAAATATTTGTAGCGTAATATAACTTTAACCTTTTTTTTTTGTCCATTGAGTAAAAAAAACTTTTTTCTACCCAAAGAACATAACATTGTGTTAAAATACACGTAAGTGTTATGTAGACGTTATGAGTAGAGCTTGAATATATGTAGTGTCGGCCATATGCCTGCATAGAGCCCAACCCAACGTCAAATTTTTAGGGCCCCAAAAATTTAATAGATACATTAGATAAATGTTGTTTTTGACCAAAAAAAATGTTTTTCTTTTTTTTGAGCAAAAAAAAAATGTTTTTCTGAAAATAGATTAACCTATCAAACGTGCAGAATGTTTTTCCTTTTTTTTTTTACCGGGGAACGCATCTACATGAGTCTCTATTTTTTTCACAAGCAAACCAAAAATCAGCAAAATTGCCATGCAGGGGATTCAAACACGCATACTTCAAGACTTCAAGTTGCAAAGTAAACATCAAACCACTATGCCACACACAGCTACTTTCATTTTTTTTCTCTTTTTTTGATACCTGTATTTTGTTTCTTTTTACAATGTTTATATTTTGCTTTTAGAATGTATTCAACAAAAAAATATTTTGCTTTTAGAAAATATTTTTTTGAATAAATATTTGAAATTTCCAAAAAATAATTCCAGCATTTTAAAGCCAAAATAAATTAAATTTATATTTGAAAATGGACTCTCAATTGTTTGTTTGGGACAGCTTGAATATATACTCCACTTTTCACATAATCACACAAATTCATATCTACCCACCTTGATTATTTGTATTAAGGACAAAAAAAACCTTAAATTTTTTAGCAACAAAATCACTTTTTAGTGATTAACTAATAGATGTACATCAATAAAAAAACCTTTATTAGGCAACAAAATCTATTTTTAATTCTCTTTAATTAATACATTTATTTATAATGTAATTTTCTTTGATGAGTGAGCTTTAAATACTTAAAAACAAGTTATTTATTGCGTTTTGTTCCATAAATAAAATACTTTATTCTTTGTCCATTGCCACTTATGTCAATGGAAAGTTAGAAACCCCATTGAGCATTTCTCACAACATATCCCAATTACCTATACTGAAACCAAGTACTAGTAGTATTTTCTTTTGAAACCTTGTTCTTGTAGATATATTTGATTGTTATCTATCTATCTATCTATCTTGGCGCAAAAGTGATAAGAATTGCTAGCAATAATTCCGAGTAATCCTCCAAAACGTTAGTACTAATTTGATTTTGTATACTAGAATTAATATTGTTTGTTTCATTTCATTGCAGAAAATAACTAGCCATCTTGTTTCAGATTTTCAAGAGGGGAAGTGCAAAATCGCAAAAGTTATTATTATTTTATATATTAATATCGTTGGCAGGGTAAGCAATTAATTTGTTGACCGCTTTTGAAAATACTCCCAAGTATAAAAGCATATATAGAACGGCTTTTACTTCAAAAAATATACTTCTAGCAAGCTGTTTTTCTTTTCTTTTCTTTTCTCACAAGGTGTTTTGTTCTGTTTGAAGATGGCGAATCTTCCAGCTATGTTAAGGCACTTGCTGGTTTTATCACTGGCTTTGAATGTTAGTTTGATCCTCAGAATGGTGTATGAAAGTGAAGAAGGCAACAACAACTACAGATTCTGCTTTAAGAAATCACGTTTAGCTTCTTCCTCTTTTACTAATTCTACTCTTGCTGATGATCATCCTGGAGGCAGAGAAAGAGTAATCAACCTTGACCAGTAAGTGCAAAAGAAGTTTATTTTCATTCTTTATTTTCACAGGAAACATTTTTCCTTCTTAAGTCTTAACTAATTAATCTTAATAATAATAGCTTTGATTGTCTTTTTTCGGAGGGAAAGGGAGTTAATTTACCGGTAACAAAAGCATAATAAGAATCTAATTTTGAGGTGATGTCTATATCAAATATCAAAAATAAAAGTATAAGGTGATGTCATTGTTTCTTTGTTCTCCAGCAAATCTCTGTTTATACTACCTTAACCAAAATAAAATATTAAATCTAATTTAAAAAATAAAATATTCGAAAAAATATATAATTTATTATGAATATTTAAATACCTATATTTTATGATAAAAAATAATGATATTGTTTGTTTGCTTTTTATTTTAATTCTGAAAGAGAGAATGGTCTTCTGTGTTTCACAGGGGCCTAGTGCTTACGTCTCGTCCTCCCCCGTTCTGTTCTGTGCTTTGCTTCCTGCTCTGGTTATTGGGAGGGACAGGGACAAGTCAATAAGTTACTGTCCGTCACCTGATTTTTTATTTTATATATAAAAAATGTCAGAGTCATATAAGTAGGGGTGGGAATAGGCTGGGCTGAGCTAGGCTTTGCTTGGCCTGGGCCTGGCCTGTGTTGAAAGCGTTAGGCCTGAGTCTGGCCTGTGGTCTATCATAGGCCCAATTTTTAGGCCTGGTCTGGTCTTTGTGAAAGCCTGACAAGGCCTGATAGCCTGTTTAGAAGCCTATTTCACAATTTTTTTTACAAAAACCTATAATCTTTAAGTGATGTATGTTTTTTGTAAATAACAAAAAAATTAATAGATTAATAAAATTTTGTTCTATTTTATATGACATCCTATTTAAATTCTATTTTATAATAATAACTTTAAATTTGTCAAAAATGGATGTAATAGTTTAAATTAACATGAAATATTAGCAAATTTATGACTTAAATGAAATACAAAATTTAATACAATAATAATAATATTATTAATTTTTCTTTAAATAGGCCGGCCTGATAGGCCTAAAAGGCATTTTCAATGGCCTGTGGCCTGGCCTTTTTAGCTAAATAGGCTTTTAAAAAAGCCTAAGCCTTATCTGTTTAAATAAAAAGCCTGGCCTGGCCTGGCCTGACGTAGGCTGGGCCGTAGGCCCCTGTCGGTCGGCCCGGCCTATTCCCACCCCTACATATAAGTATATGTCCAGTAAGTATTTATTTTATGAAATTGCACTATTCATAAATAGTGTAGATTAGTCCACCGGTGTAGCTCAAATGATTAGGCATCACAACGTAACCCGATCCAATGGATATCCATCTGACCTTGCCCTTTGATAAGGAAAACTATTTGACTGGGGATAGGGCAGGGTGCGGGAATGTCGATACTCACTCGTCCTCACCCCGAACCCGTTCGACAAAACATAAATTGAATATTTTATTTTACTTTATGTGTATTTATTCGTTCATTTTGTTTTATAAGTTTTGTTTATTTTTAATTTTGATCTATTTCTTAAATTAAAGTCTATTTTAATACTTTTAACTTTATTTTATCATTGTATAATTATTAGGGAACTCGTCCCCGTTTAGGACGGGGATAGAGGATGCAAACCTAGTTCATTTAATTGACTAGTTAATAATAAAGTAAATAAATTGATAAAAAAATAATAAAGTAAATAAGATATTTTTTCATTAAATATTATAACGGTTTGTTTTTTTTTTAAAATATTATAAAAGAATAATTTTAGTAAATTTGATAAAGTCTTTATATGAAAATTAACTGCAATCCAGGGGTGTGGTTGAGTGGGGCTCATCCCCCTTAACCAAGTATTGAGGGTTCGATTCTCGCATCGAGTATAGAGTAGCTTTAAATCTCTAGGCTAGTTGTCCCACCTTTCAATGTGCCTCCAATCCAGTGAAATGATTAGTCACTGCGTTCGATGGTGAATACCTTGGTCTTGAAAAATAATAATCAACCGCACTTAATTAAATTATAAACTACTTCAAAAATAATTTTTTAATGGGAGGGAGATAATATTTTTTTGACAAAAGGGTGATTCATTTTCATGCATGTTATGTTGGGAATTGATGATTTTTGAAAGCAGATACTAATCCAAGGGGTAACATCTCTGTGACTCTGTGTTATGTGCTTAATGATGGTATTTTGTCATCTCTCTGTTCCCGAGTTGGAGGTTTGTTGGGTGGGGGCAGTGATAAGGGTTGAGACTTGAGGGTTCAGCTGGGGCTTGGGTATTTAGGTTCTGTTTGGCAAAAAGTAGCGGATAGTGGATAAGGTAATTTATAGCGGATGAGGTAGCTTATAACGGATGAGGTAGCGGATTGAATTTAAAGTGTTTGGTAAAATTAACGGTTGAACTAGCTTATAAAAATGAAATTACGTAAATAGACATTTGTAATTAATGCTTACAAATGAGAGAGAAATTCATTTAATGGAGGATAAGTGAGGAAAAAATGAAACGCTATAAGCTATAAGCTCAAACACTACTTCAAGTAGCGTTTCAAAAAACGCTATAAGGTAGTGGAAAAACGCTAAAAGCTAATTGTGTCAAACACTTCCAACTATATGAATGTACTAAATTAAAACACTTTTGCAAAAATTAAAAACGAAGTTGTTATATTGTAAATGTCAAGGACCATGTAGAACTTTTGTGAAATTTCAACGTATAGTATAAATTTAATTATTTTTTCTTTTTGACAAAAATAAATTTAATTATTTATAAAATCTTTATTTGTTAGTTGTATTTGATTAAAATATTACTAAAAGATGGTTTTCCAGAAATAAAAAAATTATTTTTTTTTATAAAATTGTCGGCTCTTTTCTTATGATATATCTTGATTTTTAATTACTCATCTTACATACTTCCATCTTTATAATTAATAATTAATACTATGGTCTCCTTTTTTACAAAAGAAGATTTTAAGGGTATGTTTGAGAGGGGGTTTTGGGAGGGGAAGGGAGGGGAGGGCATATTATTCAATCTTAAATTGAGGAAGCTATAAAATGTCTCTAAGCTTAAATAAAATGTGATTAAAAATGTTATATTGATATCTATTAACTTGTTCTTTTAATTTTTTAAAATCTCAAATACATATTAAATTATAAACAAATATTTTTCAAGCCCTCCCCTCCCTTCCCCTCGCAAAACCTCCTTCAAAACATACCCTAAAGATCAAAATGACAAATATTTATTTCAGAAAGAAGGAACTAGAAAAGTAAAAATGACAAATATTTATTTATAAAATATATATTTTTGAAAACTTAACTATTTATAAAATAAATAAATCAACTCTTTTGTAAAATATATCGGAGAGTGGATAAATTATCTATAGTAGATAAGCTATGAGCTAAAAACAGATAACTTAGCTTATAAAATGTTTGATGAAATTAATGGTCATATTAGCTTATAAATATTATAATTTTTTTTAAATATAAGACTCTCTTGAGATTTTTCCTTCTCTCTTTTTATAGGACCTCTTTTAAATTTTCAAATGAATTAATTATTTTTTTACCAAAGCTTGCCTAATTATTTTACATATTTTTTTGCAAGCTGCAATAAAGACTGTGATAGAAACATAAACTTCTGAGGGGTAAACTCATAAAACGTTTTTTAGATAAGCAATACTTCATTGAAAAAAGTACTAGGGGTGCTCAAACCCAAACAACAAAAGTTACATATTGTTTAGGCAATGAAGTGGATCAAGCCACCAAGCAGAAATATCAAAATTTAAATTGCAATGAGATATATAGACCAACCAACTCCAAGTTAACTGCTTGATGCGTGACATGATAGATTCAATGTTGGGATCCTCGTTCTTGAAGATAAGAGCATTCCTAGCCAACCAAATACTCCAACAGGTAGTCAACTAAATTAAGTGTTTTATTTTCTTGGCCTTTTTACCTTTGGATAGCTTCCCCCACCAAATACAATGTTCGAGCAAGCTGTTGGATCCCACATGGTCGATCCTACACCAAACGCACACCCGCGACCAAATATCCGATGCAAAGGTGCAGCTCAAAAGCAGGTGAAACTGCGATTCAACTTCATTCCAACACAATGGACAGAGATCATCGTCCGGTGCGATAACAAGTCGGTGTCGCAAATTTTCGCGAGTTGGAAGAGCATCCCTAAGTAAGCGCCATCCAAAAACAATAACCTTGGAGGGAGCGACACATCTCCATAACTTCTCCAACATCTTATGTAATTCATTTTGATCGCTCCCCATTACCTTCCGAAGCATCTCTTTGTAACAAGAACGGACGGTAAATTTTTTCGAAGTCTCAAGCTTCCATATCCAAGTATCCTCAATCCCTTGAGCAAGAGTCACTGGGGCCAAGATTTGTTGAAGATATGCAGCCTCCAAATGATTAACACGCGATTGAGATACTAGCCAAGATTCATTCCACCGCCAAACTCCATCCCTCCACCCTCCAAAGTCCCGCACCACCACACGGTTTGATTCACGGCCTGTCCATAGAGAAGGAAAAAGCCGAGAAAAAGAAGAAGTTCCTAGCCAAACATCATTCCAAAAATCCACCGAAGCGCCATTCCCCATCCTACGAGAAACCTGCTGGCCGAAAAAAGATAGAGGAGAAAACGCGAGATCAAGCATCATCGAATCGCGCCACCAAATAGACCTAATAGCACCTCTTCTTAATGCACCCTCCGACCGTTGTATAAAGGCATCCTTGAAGCTTCCATATCTATGAAATAATAAGCCTTTCCAAGGAGCGAAATCATCAACAAGTGCCCGCCACTTCCACTTACTTAAAAGAGCCACATTAAGTAAATCTAAATTTTTGATACCGAGGCCTCCGTCATTCTTCGGTTTGCAAATTTTGTTCCAAGCAACCCAATACATACCCCTATCTCCATCATTGATTTGCCACAGAAAATCCATTTGTATTTTAATCATTGCTTTAATAACCGACTTCGGTGCTTTATAGAAAGAAAAGAAATACAAAGGGATACTATTTAACACCGAATTAATAAGAGTGACTCTACCTCCAATTGAAAGATGACGCCCCTTCCATGATGCTAGCCTTTTTCTAAGCATATCAAGTACCGGCTTCCACGTTGTCACCCTTCTCGGATTAGCCCCAACCGGAATCCCCAAGAACTTAAACGGGATGGACTCCGTTTTACAATGAAGGAAAGTAGAAGCGGAATCAAGAAACTCCTCTGAAGTGTTAATACCAATGATCTTGCTCTTATGAAAATTCACACGTAACCCGAAAACCAATTCAAAGCTTCTTAAAATTGTCTTGATGGCCCACAGATTATCCCAAGAAGGCTTCTCCATTAACCCTGTATCATCCGCAAATTGCATAATAGAAAACGGGAAAGAAGAATTAACATCATAACTGGAGAGAAAACCGGAAACTCATAAAACGTTACTTCCTATGTTCCTTTTTATCTGTTTTTAAGGTTGTTTTACACAAAACATTAAAACAAATAAATTTTGCTCTTTTGGATAAAATTATAACTCACTTTCCTTTTATAGTCTTAATTATTTTTTACTCATCACACTTATTTTTTTCTATAATAAATAATTAAGAGCACAATTGAGAAGCATGTAACTAATATAAAACAATTAAAATAACAAATAAAATTGAACAAAGTCCTATAAAAAACTGACAATTAAAAAGCAAAATCAATAGTTAACAAATTTAATACCACTTTCACTTTTCTTAATTCCAGTTAGGGACAAAGGTCGAATATAATAACATGAATAATAATTTATAATTAATGTTAAATAGTGAGAGAATTTTCATTTAATGTAAGATAAAGAAATGATTTATTAAAAGCAATAAAGATAAAAATGAGAGAAAAATAAAATATTATAAGCTATCGCCTAGATACTACTTCGAGTTGCGTTTGTAAAAGCAGTATAAGACAATAGTACCTTTTTTTAAATAAACAAATTTAAACAATTTCATTCATTAAGATAGTTGCAATACAGTGAGGAAGAAAAACATGAATTTTGTGACTAGCAAAATATTAAGCCTCCTTATATCCTAAATATTAAACTTTCTCCTAAACACATAATACGAACTTATATTTTATAAGCGGCGTGACATTGTCAAATAGAATATTAAACTTTCTCCTTCAAATATCTCTATATTGAGTTGGAAGGGGATTTGCTTATTTCTCGTGGTCTCTCCCATCTAACAATTTTATATAGACATACAAAAGTTATAATAAAATTTCCCTTTCTCTTTTGCTTTCCCCACTTTTCCTTCAACCAACCGGTTTAGATAGATTAAATATCTTAAAAAGAATTAAAAAAAATCTGGATTGTTATAGTATTTCTCTTTACAACAATAGTATATTTATTATTAAGTTCTTCAAGGTAGTCGTGGTCATGGTCGTGGACCTCAAACTACTAAGTATTGGGACTTTAGGAGCATAGGGCATAGCAAAGCAGATAGCATTAGTTGTTGGAAGAAGAATACCTATTAGGCTACTGGTGGGGCCATTCTAGTGGCCTTTGCCATGACCAAAAGATTGTTATGAAAGTGCATATTTGCCGCCCCATTTGTGAATCACTTATATCAAATCTAATTGTGAATACATGCATTTTTTTTTCTTCGTTTAAAAATACTCCATTAACACAGTATCTTAAGTGCAGATTAATGAATTTTTATAATGATCAAACAATACCTATGTAACTTGGGTCACCTGGATCTCCTAGCTAGAATTGGTGGGCCCTGTGTATATAGATGGAGGTCCATTGATCTACCTATCTGTATGTCCATATTATCATCCTATCAAATCAATTTTTGACTGATATTCATGGATGGACACGCTAGTAGTTTTTTTTTCCTGTCCTTTTCTTCTCCCACTAGCTAGCTAGTACTACTAATACCTTTTACCCATGCTCTTCCTTCATTTTCTTACCTGCCCTACAATGCTTTCACTGTTTCACTGTTCTCACATTAATCTGCCCTACTGACAAATTGTTCTAGATAACACCACGTTCTTTCAGAATTCTGATATCATATCATGCCTACATACAATGCATATCTATAATATGGGTCGACGACTATATTAGTAATATTGGCCACTTTACAGTAAAAGTGATACATATTCAGCAGCTCGATAGAATAAAAAGCATGGTGCAAACTGCAAATTGTAGTATCATATATACATGAACTTTATCGGAAATAATACAAAATGATAAATAGAATAATAGTACAGTTATTATGATTTGAAGATCTTAGTACTTTTTATACACATGTTTTTATACTTTTCCTTTACAGCCATTAATTCCAATTAATAAGTTGTTAATTAATTATGCAGTGGAGATCCAACAATGTACGAAAGATATTGGAGACGAATGGGTGACAGGGCTACAATTGTAATTCCAGGATGGCAATCTATGAGCTACTTTTCTGATCCAACGAACGTTTGCTGGTTTTTGGAGCCAGAATTTGAGAAGGAAGTAGTGAGATTGCACAGTGTGGTAGGTAATGCAGTTACAGAAGGTCGTTATGTTGTTGTTGGAACAGGTTCCTCTCAATTGATTCTTGCTGCTCTTTTTGCTCTATCAACGCCTCATCCTGCTCATCAACCTATCAGTGTTGTATCTGCCGTACCCTATTACTCTGTGAGTCACATATCCTCTTCTTTTAATTTCTTTTTAATAAAGAATAAAGAAACCAAACTCTACTATTGGCTGATATAACATGGACAAAATGTATATGACACCAATGACCAAAGACAGATGCCAAACACGACACATAGACATCATGTACAAAATATATATATAGGAGACGATTACACTTTGTTAACACCCAAAATAAATTTAATTGTTGGCCGGGGGAAATGGAGGAATTCAAAGGTGAGGCAGCCATAAATGGATTACTAGGGCACAGGTAATGCAATACTTGCCATAACACAAGAAAGTTCAGTCTGAGGTCATGAAAGCAAATATGGTGCAAAGGCTGAAGCCCCGAGGGAATGAGAAGAATCACTAAGGCACATTGAGACTCAGTTGGAGGGTACCTCGACCATAGGGTGACTCAGCTGAGGCACCAATGGCCAAAGGCCGAAAGCGAGACATGGTCGAGGAGGACTGTGGCTTAGGCGAGGAATACTTGCTTGAAGAGCAAGCATTCATTGCACGTAGACATACAAAGCTGGAGTGGTTAAGGTCAAGCAACAGAAGACGTCATGGAAATAGAAGTGACTAGGGTTCACCTCACTAACTCGTGCTAGTGAGGTCGTAGAGAAAAGACTCCGAGAAAGACTCGTGCTGAGACACCAATGGCCAAATGCCGAAAGTGTTTGACAAAATCACATTTATAAATTAAAATATGAACATCACTTATAAAAAATGAGAATCAAGATTTATATTATTATATATTCATTTAAATCGAGCATTTATGTCTTTTACATTCGTTCATCTTCATTTATTGCTAAAAAACTAAAAGGGATATAATCAATTCAAGGTCTTTCACCCATATTAGTTGATCATCTAACTCTAGTTTATCTAAAAATAGACGTTGATCGCGAAGGGAGAAGAGGCATCAACGATAAACAAAGTGCCAAAGGGGATCAAAGGAATCACCGCTCACATGAATGGAGCGGCAATATGGATGGTTTTAGAATTTAGATTGGGCCTAACTTATTAGATACGAGGGAGTTTGGAGAGCACCAAGAGTAACAACGAGCAATGAGCAAACCCATTAAGAGTTTAAGTCACCACATCTCCACTAAAACACTTAAGACATTAAGTATGTGAGTTACAAATCTCATCATTCTGCAATTAGTTCAATCCTAATGAAAGTGAAACCAGACTTGCAAAGTTGCAAGAAAAAGGTTTAGAGTTCAAACCCCGGAAACTAACATTCTCCCACCCCCACTAACATATTTGCTTATAAAAAAAAATAAGCATTTAATATTTTTAATATTTAAAAGGTACGTGCTAGTATTTATTTTGTTGAAATAGTTGTGATGAATTATTAGATTCTTTGTTTGAGTGGAATTTAAATTTGTGTGGTTTTAAAGGAATTCTCGCATGTGTTCATTACCGAATCTACCTACTCTTTTGGTCCTTCTCGTTGTCTGTCTTCATCAATGTACTCCTCTCTCTCACATGATTGCATGAAATGGTTGCATGTGCTGAGCTGAAAAGGATCGTAAAATTTAGCTCCCGGACAGTCACATGAAATTGTCATTCTTTTAATTAATTCATTATAAAAATAAAAAGAAAAAGATAACGTTCATCTTGCTTGATTATTCTGAAAAGAATCAGCAATGCACCCTCTGAGAATTTTTTATTGCAAATTATAGAGGTAGCAAATTTAAGTGTATTTAACATATTGAGAACATATTGAGGTATCATGATTTAATCTTTCGGCTAGCTAGCTTATAACGTTTTTTCACTAGTTTATATCAGTTTTTGAAACGCTACTTCAAGTAGCGTTTGAGCTTATAGTTTATATGCATCTCACTTTTTCTTCCATTTATACCCTTGTTACTTTAATTAAATTCCTCATTTGTGTTCAACATCCTCAAATAGATTTGTTACTGGTTTATGGTTTGACATTGAATTGACAAAATTACTTGCAGTCCTATCCATCAATGACAGATTACCAGAAATCAGGTCTTTACAAATGGGCTGGTGATGCAGAGAGTTATGAGAAAGAGGGTCCTTACATTGAGCTTATTACAACTCCCAATAACCCTGATGGATATGCTAGGCATTCAGTAATCAACCGAAGCCAGGGACTACGGATTCATGACCTTGCCTATTATTGGCCCCAATACACTCCAATACTATCTGTTTCAGATTATGATCTTACTCTTTTCACTGTCTCAAAAAGCACTGGCCATGCAGGAATGCGCATAGGGTAAGCTGCTGATAATACGACCTTGTTCCACCCCAATATTTTCTACGAAAGTCTATTCTCCGCTCGTGCTTAGGATCAAATTTCACGTTGGGACAACGGTGTTGGTTGTGTAGTAGTCCTTTTATTAATGAGATCAGATTAAAATAATTAAATTTCTTATTGTCTACACCTTTTGTTGTGTAGGTGGGCTCTTGTGAAAGACAGAGAGGTAGCAAAGAAAATGACTAAATTCATAGAGTTAAGTACAATTGGTGTCTCAAAGGATTCTCAACTCAGAGCTGCAAAGGTTTTAAGGACAGTATCTGATAGCTGTGAAGAAGAAAATTCCCAGCATGGTGAATCATTTTTCAGGTACAGCTACAAGGTTATGGAGCAAAGGTGGAAGCTACTAAATGCAGCAGTTGAGGGTAGTGATTTATTCAGTTTGCCAAAATTCACTTCTGCATTTTGCACCTTTCTGAATCAGAAATCAGAAACTCAACCAGGTAAATAACTTATTAACAAATTTGATGATTCAGGGGATCAATTATTTCATGCATGTGCAGTTGTGCACAAATAGATTGAGATGTCTAGATATGAGTTTAATTCTTCATTTGTGATATACATTGCAGCTTTTGCATGGTTGAAGTGTGAGGGGGATATAGAAGACTGCGAAATGTTCCTTAGAGGACACAAGATTTTGACCAGAAGTGGTAGACAATTTGGGGCTAGCCCAAAATATGTAAGAATTAGCATGCTAGATACTGATGAAAATTTTATGCAGTTAATAGATAGGCTATCTACCATACAGCTGTGACAATGGAATTTTGTCACTGACATTATATTTATATTTATAATAAAAATAATATGATAGTTTGGATATAATTAATATTCATGTGTGTGCGCAGTGAAGGTAGTAACGCAATTTTGCTGATCGAATCATCAATGCATCATATTACGCATAGTAAACAATGTAGACTATAGCACAGGTTTACTCTACGTTGATTGGGGCACTTGACTCCAATTCTTTAATTATTTTTTAACCAATATTTTGATATTTTGTTACCTTGCCATCAATTAGCATGATTGCATACATTTGGCTATGTTATGCTAATACTAATTGGACATGTATTTCTTGGCAGCATGTGTTGGTTCCCAAATTAACATTATCATTTTGTTGCTTATGTATTTATATATTTTTTGTATAAATATTTATAATAAATAATCTTGTAACATCCTAAAATTTCATTCGTCAACGAAATTTAGAATGTCATTCATTTTACCAAAATCAGAGAATACAAAACCAAAAATATGAATTTTAACAACTGAATTATACATAACCGAAACAACTCATCATAAGGTTATGATAAAACAATAACAATATACACCTCAAGTCAAAAGCTTGATAAGGTTTCTCAAGAGTCAAGAACCATATAATCCACGTCTAAGGTGCATATTTTCCTAAATATCGCAATTGATACATATTGGTCTTATAATCCAAATACTAAGTATATCAATGTCACAACTCAAAATAGTAAACTAAACAAGAACACTAAGTCTCGAGTTCAGCAACACTTCAAGTGAAGGTCCCTTAACTTATTTATTTGTAACAAATAGGTCCCTTAACTTTTTCCGTAACGCATAGGTCCCTTACCTTATTTATTTGTAACGAATATGTCTCTTAACTTTTTTTTGTAACGCATAGGTCCCTTAACTTTAAAAACGTAACACCGTTGCCCCTTAAAATCTCTCCTTAAATAAGTTAAAAGGGGCAACAATGTTACATTTTAAAAAGTTAAGGGACCTATGCGTTACAAAAAAAAGTTAAGGGACCTATTCGTTACAAATAAATAAGTTAGAGGACTTATGCATGACAAAAAAAAGTTAAGGGACTTATTCGTTACAAATAAATAAGTTAAGGGACCTGGGGAGATATTTTGCCTTTAAATCTTTTACTCAGTAGCGTAACCTCCATAAGAATTGATAAATACATATAATATCAAACTCAACGGAGAACCTCCCACCCAACAATTTAGAAGGGTGCTCGTACGGGTCTTGGACTCGGGCTCTTGACTTTCCTCTCTAAGTACGCTACCTATTCTTTAGTGTTTTGTTTGTATTATTCTTTGCTCATAAGGTCTCTAAGTTAAAGATAACTATAAATCTAATTAGGCATGGCAACGGGGCGGGGCGGGAGCGGGTTTTGCATCCCCCGACCCCGCACCTATCTCTATCGGGGTCGGGTTTTGCATGCCTCATCCCAGTCCCAAACGGGGACAGATTTCTCGCGGGTACCCGTTTCCGCCACAAATTTATAGGAAAATACAAAAAATGTATAATAATTAATAAAATAAAATAATAATAATTATACAATGATAAAATAAAGTTAAAAGTATTAAAAAGACTTTTCTATGGGAAAAAGATCAAAATTAAAAATAAATAAAACTTATGAAACAAAATAAGGAAATAAATATGCATAAAATAAAATAAAATAAAATAAAATAACCAATTTATGTTTTGTCGAGCAAGTTTGGGGTGGGGACGGGGTGGATGTCAACATCCCCGAACCCCGCTCCGTCCCCAGTCAAAGCGGGTTTTCCCCGTCAAACTCGGGGCGAGGTTGGATGGGTATCTGCGGGTTCGGGTTACGTTGCCATGCCTAAATCTAAACCATATCATCACTACAATGTATCATAACAACATCGCTTGTATGTCCATGTAAACAACCGGTGAACTACTATAAAACACCCAATATACAATGGAAGTTGAATCAAGCATGGCATTAGGCTAGACTTGGTACCAAAATAAGGAGATAAGAATCGAAATGGGACGTGACGCCAAGAGGGTGCACAGTCCCTGCTATAGGGGCACAGCTCGTGCCTCTCAGCTTCAAAAATGTTTTGGCACGATTAGTCCTTGCACGATCTGTGCTTTTCACAGATACAGAGTTTTCAATTTTAAAGGCTTTTTAGCTTTCTTTTGGTTTCCAAATCTTCCTCACAGTTAATTAAAAAATCCTATTACAACTCATATATTCAAGCACAACAAACGTCAATAAATCAATTTCATACATCAAGTGAGCTTGATTACACAATATACTAACAATCATTTTGAGACCAAATCAACATCACATTGAGCACTTAACATGTATTCAAAATTATAGCATTTTCATAGCATTTCAAGGAGCTAAAAGTGAGTATGCAATTAGACATTTCAGTAGCAACACCACTTAGTATTCAAACACTAACTTAAATGAGAAAAAGGGAGTCAGATAGAAGATCTCACTAGTTTGAGCTAGGTTCCTCAATATCAACTAAGTTGAGTTCCCACAAGAAGTAACAGGCTCCTAAGACCTCAAATGTAGAAATGCTAGCTTTAGAACCCTTCCTTTGGGGTTCCTATATTCAAAACAATTAAATGACATATACACCCCTCTATTTTTAAAATAAACACTCACTTATGTTATTTGACAAGAAGGTTTCGTTCACACAATCGTCTACTTTAAGTCCTGTTACTTTTTAATATCAGTATCCCTTAATCATTGTATTCACACAATTTTATAAGGAGCTGGTATATACAAAAAAAAAATTCCCATAATTGAAAAACACAGTTTTTGAAATTAAATTTTTTTTGATAGAAAATATTAGTTGTAATTAAAATTTTAATAAGGAGAAATTACATTCATCTTCCCTAAACCACTATGAAGGATTTATTTCATATTATCTATTAGAAGCTAAATTTTCTGCTGCGGTCTCTGTCAATTGGTATCAAAGCAAATTGAAGATAATGGCTTCTACTTGTGGAATTGTCAAGGTTGGAAAATAAGAAATGTTGGAGAAATTGTTGTTGGGAAGATACTGCACCACTTTGACAAAGAAGAAGATGTTGATGAAGATTGCACTTGAAGAAATTCAAAGCGTGTGTATTGTGTACACACTAACCTTTAGGTCCAAATCGCCCCCACCAATTTAAGAATATTGGATGCAATAGGGATGAACAGCGATTTCCCTTCATGATACTTTGAATACCTTGATGTAATTTGCACTATCACAACAAGCCTATCTCTTGATAATAGTTTACAAAATTATGTTTCTTATATCTCACTCATGCATTAGAGAAATATAAGATGATTTAGAGTAATGTAAATGGTAGATATTTGGCCTAGAATCAGAACCAAAATGGTCAACTTTTCTGTCCTTTAAGTACCCTATTTATAGATAATTAAGGCACTTAATGAAGAGGCACAACTCTTCAAACAAATTCTGCTTGTAAACGGTTATATACCGTTAACAGCAAGATCAAGACACAACAGTTGCGTTGGTCTAGTGGTTAACTTTGGTGACTCTTCGTCCTTTGGTCTCATGTTTGCACCTTTTCGTTTCATGTTTAACCGTTATTTTATTTTCATTAAATCCAGCAAAACCAAAAACTGACCAATTTCACTTTCGTGATATCAGAACAGAATTATCTATATATATATATATATATATATTGGAAATATATCTAACAAGAAATAGAAAAGTTCAATGGGAAAAATGTTTTTTCTTATTGGAAATATATCTAACATGAGAATATGAAGGATGAGGATTGGGAAGAACTAGATCTTGAAGGACGAGCGCCCATAATCTTATGCCTTGAGAGGGACGTTGCATTCTTGGTTAATGAAGAAGCAGCGACTACTGGCGTGTGGCAAAAGTTAGAGGCAAATTTCATGCCGAAAACTCTAACGAATCAGATCTATTTGAAATCCAAATTGTTTACGTGCAAGATAGACGAAGGCACCTCAATTAGTGGTTATATCAATAAGTTACACATGATTATATCAAACTTAAAGGATATAGATGTGAAGGTAGATGAGGAAGACCAAGCACTCTTGCTACTACTTTCATTGCCAAAGTCCTACGAAAATCTGGTTTAAAATTTGATGCTTGTGGGTGATACTTTAGCCATGGTCGAGACTAGAACGTCACTTTTAGCGGATGACCTTCGAAAGGTTACTACAAGTCGAATGTTGTCTACTAATGAAAGAGAACAAGCTCAAGGATTGTTTGCAACTAGACGAGGGACCAATGAACGAGGTATTTACATGTGGTCCTTCCTCTAGTTGCAAACAATCCTGGAGCTTGTCCGCTTCCCTTAGTAGATAACGTTCCACTTGTAGCAACCTTTCTAAGGTCATCTGCTAAAAGTGACGTTCTAGTCTCGACCATGGTTAGAGTATCACCCACCAGCATCAATGTTTAAACCAGATTTTCATAGAACTTTGGCATTGAAAGTAGTAGCATGAGTGTTTGGTCTTCCTCATCTACCTTCAGATCTATATCCTTTAAGTTTGATATATTCGTACGAAACTTGTTGATATAATCACGGATTGTGGGGCATTCTTCCATCTTGCTCGTAAACAATTTGAATTTCAAATAGATCTAATTCGTTAGATTTTTTGTCATGAAATTTGTCTTTAACTTTTCCCGCACGCCAGCAGTCGTTGCTTTTTCATTAACCAAGAATGCAACGTCCCTCTCAAGGCATAAGATTATGGACGCTCGTGCTTCAAGATCTAGTTCTTCCCAATCCTCATCCTTCATATCCCTAGGCTTTTGTTCTTTCCTTGCCAAGGCTTTATGCAACTTTTGTGAAATAAGCAAATTTTTCATTTGCATCCTCCAATAGGAAAAATCATTTTTCCCATTGAACATTTCTATTTCATATTTTCCAACCTTGACGGTTCCACTAGTAGAAGCCATTATCTTTGATTGGCTCTGATACCAAATGTCAGAGACCGCAACAGAAAATTTAGCGTCTAATAGATGATATGAAATAAATCCCTCACAAAGTACATATAATAAGTTATATATTGCCCGTATTCTAAGATATAACAAAGAACCACTATATGAACATAATATATATATATATATATATATATAACTTAAGAAAATAAAGTTTCTTGAATTATAACTTTCGCTGATACAATTTCTATATTAAACATAGGATAAATCATAATGTCTTACATGTTAATTAATGAACGGATTTCCCTCTTTTTCTGTTTACAAAACAGAAAATAGAATGTCCTCTTTATTCTCCTAGCATTTCTCTTCTCATGGTCAATTTAGAGAATTAAGTATAACCATACATTCTCGAATTAAGTATAACTGTACATTCTCACAATTAGATTATGGTCGCTCGAATTAATCGGTTCATTAATTAGAATGTAAGACATTATAAATTTTATTTTGTTTAATAAATCAATAAGCCAAATAACCAATCGTTACTTTGGACCTTTATAATAATTTGAAGTAACCAACAAGCTCATTTGTTATCTTTACATTGTGTAGGATCTAGAGCGGCCAAAGCCGGGCTAGCCCAAGAAAACAGAGTTTGGACAAATGGAATTGAGTCCATTTTTACATTTGGGCTTTTCAGTCCAGCCCTAAAAAGCTCGAGCTCATGCTGAGCTAGCTTGATTGAGCCATGAGTAGTCCGCAGGCTTGTGAAAACAAATAAAACACAATCTCACTAAGTCATTGTAACTGTCAGACTCTCAACGTCTCCCAAATTTCAATTAACAAAAAAATAATTGATACACACCATCGACCATCCCCAAATTCCAATCCACAAAAACACACCCTCCCAAATGGCAAATTCCCAATATCATTCCAACATTAGCATTTAAAAAGGGGAATTGATTTTTATAACAGTAATGACATTTGGACATATTTTGTTATCCAAAAATAGTCAAAAACCACTTTACAACACCAATTAATCAAGTTTTTTAGGACATTGTTAGCCTGCATTTTCGACAGGCTCAATTAAATGCAGTCAACGAGGTTTAGTTTGACCTTGTATTTCAAGAGACAAGAAGTAATTTCGACGTTCAAAATGAGTTAAGTTATCAGGTTATATCAAGCTGATTTCGACGCTGGATTTGGTGAAGTCGAAGAAGTTGCAAGCAAAAATTTCGACAAGAGGAAGTTCGAAGGCTGATGTCGAAGTGGAATCAAGCAACCATGGTCGAAAAGACATAACAGTTACTGTTTTTTAAATTCTCTGTATAGTTAGTTAGTTATAGTGTTTCCCTCCTTGTATAAATAGTAGTTTTTCATAGGAAAAATGGGTCACAATCTCATTGCAGAATTCTCACGCTCTAACTTCCAACACATTACAGAGAAAACGAGCCACGAGAAGAATGTATGATCTGTGCACCAACTTTCTTTACAATTAATGCAATTTTAATTTGTTTTCTTCTTAGCTTTTCTGCAATTTTTTCCTTTGTTTTATTCTCCCTCATTGAGGAAATCCGACGGTTTCGCGCGAGATCGACGGTTATCTTCTTCTTTTTACTTTTAAACTGTAAGAACACATAATTCTGGGAAAAACTTTAACACAAATGGTCTTAGGATTTACTAGTTGATCCTGCAAACATAAGCAATTTCAAAATAGCGGTGTTTACCAAAATCCAAGGTAAACAAATTGGCACGCCCGGTGGGACATTTGTGCTAATTTTAAAGTTTTTTCGTTGAATTCTTAAACTTTGTGTTTGTCTGTGCATGCAACTAATGAGTGGTAAACATCTTCCAGAGATGGCACGCTCTAGTACAAGTAATGCTTCTGCATCAAATGCACAAAGTACACAAGAACAAACGTCAATTAGTGACGTTAACGCTGCAAATGTCGCAGGCATAACCGTTGCTATGCCTTCTTCGACAACAATGGGAGTAACCGCTATAACTTCTCCCATAATTACTCCTGTGTCAATGATGACCACTACAGCATTAACAAATGTTAATACAATGGCTTCTGTGCCACCAATAGTAGGACCAACGAGTCCTTTGATGGCAAATCCAATGATTGGAAATATGCCATTTACTATGGGTGGAAGGGCTTTACCGTATGGCATGCCAACAGCATTGATGGCAGGCCTTCAGACAAATTCGTCTACATTTGTAGATAATGCAATTACAGGGTATTCTCCTACTCATAGTTCAACAGAGGGCATCCATAGTCGAAATGCCCAAACTAATCTACAACATCTTTTTTGGCATTAAGACAACAAATGGATGACAGCAATCATGATATGGTCAATATGTTAACACAACAAATTGGTACTGTGTTTAATCTATTGATACAAAACACTAATAATAGTTACCAAATGTTGGCAACACAAATGGGAAGAATTGCTGATTTCTTTGGTACTCCACCAGTACATCACCAGCAAATTCCCCAAATCCAAAATGCTAGGCCTGTAGAGATACCTGTAGAAAGGCCTAACAATGCAATTCCTATGAATCAGGGAAACCAAGGACAACAACAAATTGTCGAAGAGCCTATGAGGGTAGAGGCAATCCCTGAAGTTGTGTTAGTAAATAGAAACCAAAATGTAGATGAAGTGGTCAGACAAGTGCAACAAAACAATTTTGGAGCACAAAACAATCTGGCTAATATGGTCGAAACTATTTTAGCCCAGAATGGCCTTAACTTAGGTTTACATAGGCATTTTTGGGGGGGCAATTTGTTAGCCTGCATTTTCTACAGGCTCAATTAAATGCAGTCAATGAGGTTTAATTTGACCTTGTATTTCAAGAGACAAGAAGTAATTTCGACGTTCAAAATGGGTTAAGTTATCAGGTTATATCAAGCTGATTTCGACGCTGGATTTGGTGAAGTCGAAGAAGTTGCAAGCAAAGATTTCGACAAGAGGAAGTTCGAAGGCTGATGTCGAAGTGGAATCAAGCAACCATGGTCGAAAAGACATAACAGTTACTGTTTTTTAAATTCTTTGTACAGTTAGTTAGTTATAGTGTTTCCCTCTTTGTACAGAATTCTCACGCTCTAACTTCCAACACATTACAGAGAAAATGAGCCAAGAGAAGAATGTATGATCTGTGCACCAACTTTCTTTACAATTAATGCAATTTTAATTTGTTTTCTTCTTAGCTTTTCTGCAATTTTTTCTTTTGTTTTATTCTCCCTCATCGAGGAAATCCGACGGTTTCGCGCGAGATCGACGGTTATCTTCTTCTTTTTTCTTTTAAACTGCAAGAACACATATAATTCTGGGAAAAACTTTAACACAAATGGTCTTAGGATTTACTAGTTGATCCTGCAAACAGAAGCAATTTCAAACTAACGGTGTTTACCAAAATCCAAGGTAAACAGACATTAACCGACCTACTTTTTCACTATTTTCTAAGTCATTGACTAAAATTTGGTTAATGTCCTAAAAAACTTGGTTAATTAGTATTGTAAAGTGGTTTTTGTCTATTTTTAGCTTGAAAATATATGCCCAAATATTATTACTCTTTTTATAATAGGGTAACGTTAGCACTTAAAAAAAAGTTCTGTTCTCTTTGCATGAACTTCGCGTCTGCTCGGTCAGGAAATTGGATTTAATACCCAAATAAAATCGATGTTTTTTTAACGGATAAATAAAATCAGTGTTGAATGCCTTTTTCTGCACTTGCATTGGGCATTATTTGAATTGAAATATGACATCTTCCAGAATGTGGTACTTGAAAATTGAAATATGTTCAGCCTTAACATAATTATAATATTATAGTGTTGCTAAAAAATCACGTATAATGCAGGCCAGCCCTAAAGCCTGCGGCTTGCCTAGAGCTAGGTTATAAAGGTTGAGCACGAATTTTATTCTGGACTTTTTGGTCCAACCCTTGGAAACCTAAGCCAGATATGAGCCAGCCTGATACGGGTCGGGTAGCCCGTTTTGTCAGCTCTAATAGGATCCATCAAACTAGCATTATTAATTAACAGTTTCATTTTTATCATTAGTGATAAAGTTTACAAATTCACTAGTCCCATCCCTATTATAGTGAACCTCGAAATATGTAATTATTTGAATCGAAAAAAGACATATAACTGAATTGAAATTGAAAAGAAAAGTCAAGCAAAGCTAACGATTGAGAAATTCAGAAGGGAGCGGCGAGTCAAATACTCTTTTCTTCGGGAGCCATACGAACGGTGTGCCTTTGAAAGCACCAAAGGTAAGAGGTGGAGATTGTAAAGAGTTGCCTCTCGTTGCAAGAAGAAACGAGGGCTAACGACTAGACCCTAGCTCTAACCCACTAAAAATTTTAAAGGCAAAATACCATCTGAGGTCCCTTAACTTATTTTCTGTTTTCATTTTGGTCCCTTAACTTTTTGAGGTAACGAGTAAGTCCCTTAACTTTAAAAAACATTGCACAGTAGTCCCATTTAACGTTTTGACACTAACACCGTGTTTACCGTGGATTTTGGTAAACACCGCTGGTCTCCAATTTGGTTAACTTGCAGGATCAACCAGTGAATCCTAAGACCATTTGTGTTTAGAGTTTTTAGTTTGATGTGATGTTCTTCAGTGTTTTGCGTTTTAAACAGAAAAGAAGAAGAAATAATTGATTCCTTACGCGCGAAGCAATCAAGATATTTCAGGGAAGAAGGACTTGAATTGTAAAACACATAAAGGTAAAGAGAAAATAGAAGTAAATTGCATTAAAATGAAAGAGAATGGTACACAAGATCATACATTGTTCTCTGACTCGTTTTTCTCTTGAATGCGGAAGTTAGAGCGTGAGAATTGCAATATGAAATTTTGTGACCCTTGTTTCTTCTCAGAAACTACTATTTATACTTAGTGGGAGGAGCAGAAACTGGCCTCAAAAACAGTTATAAAAATGTTGGTAATTGCTCCTCTTTTCGACCAACTGCTAGCTTTTCAGCGCATAATTACTTAGTCTTCTGTCTGTCGAAGCTTGTGTTCATTTTCCTCTTTCTTGTTTTTGTTTTTCTGGAAGCTTGTCGAATCTGCCCTGAACATGATCTTTGTCGAAATCCTCTGATCTATGTCAAATTAAGTATAAGTCAAACCTTGTTGACTATTTTAAATGAAGCCTGTAGAAATTACAGGCTAACAAATTGCCCCCCAAAAATGTCTTTTTCGACTGAGCTTAAGGCAAAGGAAGAAAAAGAGCATTTTTGAATTCAATGTCGAAATAGGTTTTACACTTGATCGGAATATCTCACCTACCTGACTTCATCACTGTTAAATGTTGTTGGCGTTATTCCTATATTGGTGTACCACGTGGCCTTCCACGTTCTGCTTTTCAGATTAAGGATTTACTCCACAAATTGGCTGAACTTGCTGTTGATGGTGTCCTTGATAAATCTGTTAGTGACTTTGTCTTAGCTGTCCAGCCTCTTTTCGAACAACTTGCTCAAGATATACAGAAAAAGAGGGATCATGACAATCTTCTGGAGCTTGAGTCGAAACGCAAGGCAGAAGTGGCAGCACTTGTTGATGCCACTCCTGCTAGCTTTGCCTTTTTGAAGACCAAGTCAGAAGCTAAGATGAAGGCTATCGAGGATTGCGATGCTGAGATTAAGACACATTAAGAGAGTATAGCCAGATTGCAGTCGAAAATTCAAGCATTGGAAGAGAAGAAAGGAACCCTTTTAGGGTCTTTGACTCCTGCAGAAAAATTTAAGGACCAGATTGACCAAGAAGCCACCAATTGCCTTAAACACTTAGAAGAACTTGAACGCTGCAATGCCACTGTCGAAAAGCTAACCAAAGATGGCAATTTCCTCAACAGGAAGATCTTCAAAGCTAAAGCTTTGTTCAGTGACTTGAAATCAAATGTCATTTTGTAATAATATAGATTCTTTTTCCTGTCGTAATACTTTAACCATTTTGATAATGATTTACGTTTTGCATGTAATTCTGACAATGCTCATATGGCAATCACAATTTCTTTTGAATGCCACGTACTTACGCTTTCTTTATCTTTATTCCAGCGTTATTTTAATTTCTTGCAATGTTGGCTTATACTTTTTCAAGCATTTGCCATTTATATGCAAAATTCTTTCATCAGCGCCAATCTCTTCGACTTCATATGCGTCGTTTGAATAGACTTGTAAAATTTTGAATGGTCCTTCCCAACTTGGGGACCATTTACCAAGGACTCTATCTTTTCTATCCATAGGTAAGATAACTTTCCAAACTAAATCTCCCACGTCGAAAGTCTTCAATTTGACTCTTTTGTTATAGGCCTTAGCCACTCTTTCTTTTTGTCTTGTGAGCATATCTAATGCACTTAGCCTATCTTCATCTAAATCAACTAATTCATCTAACATCATATTCCAATAATGATCAGATGGGATTTCAAATTGTCTTTGAATCCTAGTTGATTGGAGACAAATCTCTGCTGGCAATATTGCATCATGCCCAAAAACAAGTTTAAAAGGAGTACTATTGATTGACTCTTTGGGAGATGTTCGACATGCCCATAAAATTTGGTTAAGTGTCCTATGCCAATTCTTGGGTTTTTGCCCAACATGTTTTTTAATCAAACTAACAATAATTTTATTGGCTGCTTCAACTTGACCATTTGCCTGAGCATAATATGGTGTCGAACTTAACAATTTATAACCATTTTCAGCAGCAAATTCGACCATTTTCTGACCAATAAAAACTGAACCTTGATCTGTGGTGATAGTTTCAGGCACACCAAATCTATATAATATATGGTCTTGAATAAAATTAATCACTGCTTCTTGATTAACATTGTTTAAAGGAACAGCTTCCACCCATTTAGTGAAATAATCTATTCCTACTAATATGAAACGATGGCCTTTCGACGAATTTGGTTTAATTTCACCAATTATATCCAAAGCCCATCCCCTGAATGGCCAAGGTTTTACAATAGAATGCAATTCATTTGCAGGTACATGTTGTATTCCTGCATGCTTTTGACATTCTTGGCATCCTTTGGCAAACTCTATGCAATCTTTTAACATAGTCGGCCAATAGACACCTTGTCGAAATAAGAGCCATTTCATTTTATGGCCTACTTGGTGAGCTCCACAAGTTCCACTGTGAGTATTAGATATTGCGAAGTATGCCTCATTTTCACTAAGACACTTGAGTAAAACTCCTTCAGGGGTTTTCTTAAACAACTCATTGCCCATGATCACATAACTTAAAGCTCTATACTTGGTTTTTCTATCAGTTATCCCTGTTGGATTTTCCAAGTAATTAACAATTTGTCTTCGCCAATCATCATTTGACATACTGTCAATGGCAAAAACTTCAAACACATTATCACAATAACCTTTGTCGGAAACTTCATCATTAAAATTTTCAATAAAATTTTCACTTTCACTTGGAGGTAATTGACTTAAGACCAAAGAGTAGTTCTCTACCTCCTCCAGATTTTTCCCTGACAAGGTTTCTTGTGTCATTGCTGTCGAAATTAACTTGTTTTTAATTTCGATTAGCTCTGTTAATTTTTCTTTAGAAACTTTATAACCAGAAGCTATTTGTGCCAGATCATTGGCCTCTTGATTTGCAATACGAGGCACATGTTGAATATCAACGCTGTCGAATTGTTTCAATAAAGTACTGGCAGCAATAAAGTAAGTAATCAAATTTTCCTTAATGCACTTGTATTCTTTCGTTAATTGTTTGATTACTAATTCAGAATCACCTCTAATTTCGACCTGTTTTGCCCCCAAGTTTAATAGAATTTCAAGTCCTGCTACTAAGGCTTCATATTCAGCCTCATTATTGGAGCAACTTTATTTAAATTTATACTTGTATTTAGTTGGAATCCCTTTAGGTGAAATGATTAACATCCCAACACCAGACCCATTTTTATGGCTGGAGCCATCGAAGTACAATTTCCAAGGTCGAAGGTGCATAAAGTTAATTTTTGATTCAACTATTGAATGATCAACAATGAAATCCGCAACGACTTGGCCTTTGATAGCCTTTAAAGGTTGGAATGTTAATGAATACTCAGATAAAGCTAAAGCCCATTTGCCTATTCTACTATGTACGTAGGATTGGTTTCGACAGCATATGTTTAATAATATCCAAGTGGGAATAAACATACACATCAACAGGCTTAATATATTGCTTTAACTTAGTACAAGAGAAATACAAGCATAAACACAATTTTTCAATAGGGTGATATCTAGTTTCAGAATCATTTAAAACCCTACTGAGGTAATATATGGCCCTTTCTACACCATTTTCATCCTCTTGTGCTAACATGCTACCTATTGACAATTCTGATGTTGCTATATACAATTTCATTGTCTTATTTCTAATAGGAGGCAATAAAATAGGAGGGTTCATCAGATATGTCTTGATCTCGTCGAAAGCTACTTGATGTTCGACATCCCACTTGAAAACATCATCCTTCTTCAGTTGAAGTAATGGCGAGAATATTTGAGTCTTGCCACTTAGATTTGATATAAATCTTCTAAGGAAATTGACCTTTCCTAATAATGACTGTAATTCTTTCTTTGTTGAAGGAGGTTGTGTTTCCATGATAGCTTTCGTCTTGTTTTGATTTATTTCAATGCCTTTTTTGTGCACAACAAAGCCTAAGAAATCACATGCACTTACACAAAAGGCACATTTGAGTGGATTCATTTTCAATCCATATTTTCTCATTCTTTCGAATGATAGTCGTAGATGATCTAAATGACCATTTTCTGATGAAGACTTAACAACTATGTCATTTATATAGACTTGCATAAAATTTTCTATAAAATCATGGAACATAGTGTTCATAGCTCTTTGATATGTAGCACCAGCATTTTTTAAACCAAATGGCATCACTACCCATTCATAAACACCTAATGCCCCTGGGCACCGAAATGCAGTTTTTGAAATGTCTTCTTCAGCAATAAAAATTTGGTTATAACCAGAATATCCATCAAGCATGCTTAAATATTCATAACCAGCTGCTGAATCAACCAACATTTCTGCCACAGGCATTGGGTATTGATCTTTGGGAGTAGCATTATATATTTAGATCTCTAAAATCTATGCAAACTCTAAGTGTACCATTTTTCTTAATTACAGGAACTATATTAGCAAGCCAATCAACATACCTGGCAGTTCTGATGAACTTGCTTTTCAATAGCCTTTCGATTTCCGCTTTGATCTTCGACATGATTTCTGGTGCAAATCTTCTTGGTGTTTGCTTCACAGGCTTCTTCTCTGGTCGAATAGGTAACTTCAACTCAACCACCTCTCTTTTCAGCCCTGGCATCTCCTTGTAGTCCCAAGCAAAACAGTCTTTGTACTCTTTCAGCAATTCGACTATCTGCACCTTGAAGTCTTTATTGACTTTTGCACTGATATATGTTGGTCTTCTTACACTTCCATCTCCCAAATCTATTTCTTCTAAGGGATCTTGTGCTTGTATCTTCTTGGTCGAACCCATTGGATCTTTCTCAAATCCTAATGGTTCATCATCATAGACACCGTCTAGTCTAGGTGATTCGACCATAATTTCTTTGTTACTATCATTTGTGGTTAAAACAACCATGTGATGCAACTCAGCTTCGAGAATTACTTTTTCTTTATTTTCGGCCACATAGGCCGTAATTCTTTCCCATGTACTGGGTTTTATCATCATCAATCATCCCAACCAGAAGGCTTGTCAAAGCCTCTTGTTGCACTTCCATCATCAATGTATTGCCTCTCCCAAATGAAACCATAGTTTGGGTGGAGGTTGACAGAGGAAATAACATTATCCTGCTCAATGAATCCAGCATTAGAGGATGAACATGGAGCAATGTTTGCTAGTTGTTTGTCGAAGGTCTGCTTGGTTATTGTATTTACTTCAGCCTTGAAGTAACTTTGATCTCCTTCAATATTTTCGACCAATCCATCTTCTCTCCAAATTACCAACCTCTGATGTACAGTCGAAGGGATTGCCCCCACTGCGTGAATCCACTCTCTTCCAAGCAATAAGTTGTAATTTGCTTTAGAAGGTATTACCATAAATAGAGTTGGCCTCTTTATGCTTCCAACAGCCAATTCGACCTGAATGGCCCCTAGTGAGTAGCCAGATTTGCCTTCATAATTGGTAAGAACCACGTTATGTGGCCTTAAATCAGTATCATACTTGCCAATTTTACGTAGCAAGTGTTGAGGCATTAAATTCACATCGGCTCCACCATCGACAAGGACCTTGTTGATCCCAACATTATTGACTTTGGCTTGTATAAATAGTGGCTTGAGATGATTCATCATGCCACAATCCGGCCTTTCAAACACAGCTTGTTGCTCTTCAACGCAACCATTCTTCAGTACATAATAGCATATTGGCTTGTAAGCCATACCTTCGTCGAATTCTTCTTCGACCTCATTGACTTCAGACACCACATCATATTCAATTGGTAAAATTGAAACGACACCACATAGCACGTCGAAGTCATGCTCAGAATCAGCAAAAGAAGAGTTCAATTCCTCTTCCAATTTGAGATCTTCTTCTTTGAAGCCTTTCTTTATCTCAGCCAAAGAAGGGAAGATTCTTTCAGTGGCTGGTTTCCTAACCACTTCAGTTGAAGGTAAAACTATTTCCTTACCTTTCTCGTTCTTGGGAATTGCTACTTTGCCTGTAGCAACAGCATCAACTTTCTTTTGGCGTTGAAATCTTCGCCATTGAGTCCTTGTCATAGGATTCTTTCCCTTGTAGTTGTTGTTGTAGGCATACTTCTTATTTCCAGTTGCCTCATTCTGGTTAGCACCACTTGTGTTTCCTTTGGCCATCATATTTGGCCTAATTCGATGAATCACGTTGCCCCCGGTGTGGTACAGGCCTTTACCTTTCCCACCAGAATGTACCCACTTTTCGACAGGAGTACAAGAAGGAGGCACGTAAGTGCTTAACTTTCCTTTTCCTCCATAGGGAATTCTCTTGTCAGCAAAATCAAACTTGGGCCTTTTATCCACCCACTTACCCTTGCGCTTCATTTGAGGCTTGAACTCTTCAAGTTCTTTAGCAGCTTTCTTGTCGAAAACAGCACTGCACCTTGGGCACAACATCACCTCTGAATTACTTATCTTGCAGCGATTGAGGAAATCCACCAAATCCTCTTCAGCTTTTGGGTAGACGGGTTTGGCCTTGTCGCTTCCTTGGCCTTCTGCAGCCATTTCGACATCCATCTCTGAAATTGGTGAAGTTCTCTTAATGTGAGCCTTACTAGGCCCGGTTCCAGAAGCTTCGACCATATTGATGCTAATTTCAGTGTATAATGCCTCGACTTCAGGCAAGAGATCAGCATCAATCTTCATTGGCGCTTTTGGTTTTTCACCAAATTTGAGCCTTCCTTCATTTAGCGCTTTCTGCACCAAATCCCTGAAAAGAACACAATGAGAGGTATTATGACCCCAAAAATTATGGTATTTGCAAAAACCTCTTTTCTGTCTTTGTTCTAATGGTGGTGTTTTTAGCCCTTTAGGAACCAGAATTTGACCGTCCTTAACTAACAAGTCAAATATTTCGTCACATTTAGAAACATCAAATGTATAAGTTTTTGCAACGAATTTGTCGTTTTTAGGTTCGACAGGATTTTTACCATTTGAAGGTTTTAGCAATTTACAAGTATATGGAGGTCCTGGCTTTAGTTCGGCAACATTGACCTCCTCTTCGACTTCCTCGTAAGAGATGTCGTACTCTTGTTCCTCATTTTGAATTTCGACATAGGCAATTTTGTCTTTTTTATTGTTATGAAACCTACTAGTTCTAGATTTCTCAGCTTTTAGCCTTTCGACTTGCCTTACTCTATCGGCCAATTGGGCCATATCTCTTAAATGTTGAGTGTCTAGTTTTTTCCTAATAGAATAATCTAGACCACCAGCAGCCATTTCGACTAACTCATGTTCAGGCACTTGGGTAAAGCACCTTGCTTTGAGAAGTCTAAATCTGTTGAGATAGTCATCAACAGTCTCTGCCGTTTTACGTCGAACACTAGCCAATTCTTTGAGACTAATTTTGGAGTGTCCTATATAGAATTGCTCGTGAAAAGCTTTTTCTAACTGGTTCCAATTAAAGATAGAGTGAGGGGGTAGTGTAGTAAACCAAGTAAAAGCATTTTTTGTTAGAGAATTAGGGAAAAATTTCATTCTTAAATTCTCATTTTGGGCTAAATCCCCAGCCTCAGTTAAATAACGAGCAATGTGTTCGACGGTGGATTCACTAGTTTCTCCACCAAATTTAGTGAATTTAGGGACTTTCCAACCCCTTGGCAATTCACTTTGCAAAATATATTCTGATAATGGCGACACAAAATTTTGCCTGTGCATTCCTATATTAAGGCCATTCTGGGCTAAAATTGTTTCGACAAGATTAGCTATATTGTTCTGCGCTCCAAAATTGTTTTGTTGCACTTGCCTGACTACTTCATCAGCATTTTGATTTCTATTTACTAACACTATATCAGGCTCGTTTTCAACCATCCCCTGCAAGGGTTGTTCGACAACTTGTGCTTGTGCCTGATTTCTAGGCAATTCAATGTTAGGCCTTTCTAAGGGGATTTCTACAGGCCTCAAAGGTTGTACTTGGGGTATTGGCTGATTCTTCATTCTTGGAGTGCCAAAGAAATCTGCAATTCGACCCATTTGAGTTGCCAATGCTTGGTAACTGTTATTGGTCTCACGTATCAAAGGGTTGAATACTGTACCAATTTGTTGGGTTAACATGTTAACCATATCATGATTGGCCTCATCTATTTGTTGTCTTAATGCCAACACAGACGCTGTAGTTAATGTGGGCTGGGCATTTCGACCATAAATGCCCTCTTGAGAGGCATGCATAGGGGAGAAACCACCATTCATTATGTTATCTGCACACGTTGATGAATTGGTTTGCAAGCCTACCATCATGCCAGTTGGCATACCATAAGGGAGATTTCGACCAACTATAGGCATGCTAAATGGGATATGACCACTAGTCATATATGGGTTAGACGTTCCCATTGTTTGTGGCATAGAAGCCATTTCATTAGGCTGTGTGGTCACCGTGGTGGCCATTGTTGGTAAAGGATTAAGCACAGGAGATGTAACTGTGATCATGCCTGTCGAAGGCATTGGAGCAGTTATTCCCATAGCGGTTACTGGATTAGCGTCATTGACAGACGCATTCTCAGGGCCACTCTGTGCGTTCGAAGAACTTGCGCCAGAACGTGACATCTTTGACAAAGATTTACCACTCCTCAGGCGCATAAACAATTCCAAGATTCTGTTAACTAACACTCTAATATTTCGACACAAATGTCCCACTGGGCGTGCCAATTTGTTTACCGTGGATTTTGGTAAATACCGCTGGTCTCCAATTTGGTTAACTTGCAGGATCAACCAGTGAATCCTAAGACCATTTGTGTTTAGAGTTTTTAGTTTGATGTGATGTTCTTCAGTGTTTTGCGTTTTAAACAGAAAAAAAGAAGAAATAATTGATTCCTTACGCGCGAAGCAATCAAGATATTTCAGGGAAGAAGGACTTGAATTGTAAAACACATAAAGGTAAAGAGAAAACAGAAGTAAATTGCATTAAAATGAAAGAGAATGGTACACAAGATCATACATTGTTCTCTGACTCGTTTTTCTCTTGAATGCGGAAATTAGAGCGTGAGAATTGCAATATGAAATTTTGTGACCCTTGTTTCTTCTCAGAAACTACTATTTATACTTAGTGGGAGGAGCAGAAACTAGCCTCAAAAACAGTTATAAAAATGTTGGTAACTGCTCCTCTTTTCGACCAACTGCTAGCTTTTCAGCGCATAACTACTTAGTCTTCTGTCTGTCGAAGCTTGTGTCCATTTTCCTCTTTCTTGTTTTTGTTTTTCTGGAAGCTTGTCGAATCTGCCCTGAACATGATCTTTGTCGAAATCCTCTGATCTATGTCAAAGTATAAGTCAAACCCTGTTGACTATTTTAAATGAAGCCTGTCGAAATTACAGGCTAACACACCGTTAACTAGTGTCTGACGTGTCTTTTAAACTATTGACTAGACATGCTTATGTGGCTTTTTTTATTTGCTGACTCATTAGTTAAAAATAATTATTTATTCAAAATTAAAAAAGCCCCAAAACAATGGAAAATTAGGGTTCCTCATCTTCATCTTCTTCAATCCATTACTGTTTATTATTTTTTTATTAATTCGTGGACACTTCATCATCTTCACCTCCGTCTTCTTCCCCACCCAGATCTGCAATTATATTGCCCAGTACCATCTGTATTTATGGTGGAACTCTCTGGAGGAGTTTGTTGTAAGGGAAGAAGTTAGGTGAAATTTGAAGTCAAAAGGTCAAAAGAATGAAACATTCAATAATGGCAGGATTGCTCTACAATTATAAATTCCAATTTTTTTCTTGTGTCTTTCTCTTCTTCTATTTCATTTTCTCATCCTCTGTTCATTCATATTATTCAATTCATAGCTTCAAGACTTGTGAATCTCACCGGGAGCGAGAGATGCACAATGCTAGTGAGGGAAAGAACTGAAGCAGAGGTAAAGAGGAGTGGTGTGGTGGCGGTGGTTCTGACGATGGTGGTGTGCCGGAGCCGCGGACGCCGTGGCCAGTGGGCGGTAGTTTTTTTGGTGCGTGCAATTTGAGAAGAAGATGCAATTTCCTTTATCTCTTATCTCTTATCATTTATCATATATTTGGCTTGTAATTGACTTCCAAATTGGCGCCAACGATTTGTTTTATTTTTTGGTTTCTTTCATTCTTTTTTCATTCTTTTCCTTTTTTCTCTTTCCTTTTTTTCTTCTTTTATATTTTAACATTTTGTTTTTTTGACTTCTCTTTTTTTCCCTCTTCTTCCTTTTTTGGTTTCAGATTTTTTTCTTATGTTTTTTTTATTTTGTTATTTTTTCTTATTTTTTCTTATTTTATATATTAAGATTTTGCATATTTTCTTTTTTATATTTTAACGAATATTTTACGGTCTGGATCAAATTTAGATATTTAAATATATAAATTTTGTTCTTCAATAATCTATTTGGTGAAAAAAAGTTTTAATTTCATTACAAAATATGTAATGAGATGCTTTTCTTTGACAGCAAATATGTAATGAGATACTAAACAATGTGTTTTGGTGTATTTAATAGTGAAAAAAATTATTTTTTACAAAAATGCGTAAAGTGAAATGTTAAGCAGTATGTTTTGGGGTACTTTAGGATTCATAAAAATTTTAACTCTTCAAATACCAGAAGTTTCTTCATAAATAAATGGTTTGGTAAAAAATAATAATAAGTTTGTGACAAAATACGTAAAGTGTGATGCTTTTTGGGGTACTTTATGGTCTAGAAAAAATTTTACATGTCCAAATTGGTGTTTTTTTCTTTATTTTGATAATTTCGCACCAACGAGTATTAAAAGCATATTTAAATTGGTTTTTAGTTTTAAAGTAGATTCTTCATGATACCTACGTATATGTTTTCACTTTCTATTTGTGTTGTCTTATTTTTTTTAATTATGAGTTAAATTTTTATATTTTTGACAAATATAGATAACACTATAACATAGCAAGGCGGTGTAGATTAGTCACAGGTTCCCCCACGTAGATTAGTCACCGATAAATTGAGCCGGTAGAAATTACACATCAATGACATAGTAATAAAAAAACTGGCACAAAAAAGGGGTTGATTTAATGCATTTATATCCATTGATACTAGGTCACCCCGTGCATCGCACAGGTAATGAGGCTAGTTTTTTTTTTAAGACTGTTCAACAGTTCATTGAAAATCAATAATGTTGAGAATGGCTTCTACACACAAAAAAATCAATAATGTTGACCCTATTATTATTAGCCTATGTGGCATGCCCAGTGAGCAATTTAAAAGCCACATAATACATAGTTTAACGCTGTTAGTTTAAAAATGTTAAATAAGACTACGGTGCAACATTTTTTAAAGTTAAGGGATTTATTCATTAACTCGAAAGATTAAAGAACCTAAACGAAAACAAAAAATAAGTTAAAAAACCGCAGATGGTATTTTGCCAATTTTAAATTTCCATTGGAGGCGGAAATTTTAAGGGACTAAATAAGAGCCTAGAGGGCTGAGCTTGAGATGTTTTTTTTCACCCAAATAAAAAATCCCAAGACCAGCCAGTCCCTTAAAATTTCCGCCCGGGGCTTGGGAGGTTATGTTCACGAAGCTTTTATGTTAGGATTTTAGATAAAAATATGGTCAAAAATCTCTTATTACTCACAATAAAATTACAAAATAAAAATTTAATAAAATTATAAAAAAAATAAAAAATCTCAACAGTAAGAAACCTACTCATCAAAGACTCTAACTGTTTATTCATAGAAGCAGACTACAAACTGTTTTTACAAGCACTGATAATTATAAAAACATTACAATCATTTTTTTCCCTTTTAAAAAAAAAACTCACTCACTACTACTACTCCACAGTCCACACGACAAAGGAAACAGGCTTCAGCAAAAAGTAGACAGGAGGAAACCAACAGAGTAATAAGTCCTCAAGATGATGTTCTGTTTTTTTTCTGGGCTTTTCTCACCTCACGTTCATCACTTTGGGCTTCCTGAACTGTTGTTTCCTGGGCTTTAGGTTCTACAGGGTCGGGAACTTCCTCAGTTATCTGGACCTCGTGGACGTTATGCTCAAGAGGGGGATTTGCATGTTGTTTCACATTCACCTTTTCAAGGAAGCGTGTACGGCGGAGATAGGTGGCTAACCAAGCAAAAGAAGAGAGTGACGTGACACCGAAGGCTCCTGATGTCAGAACGCCGGCGACGGAGAAGCCAATAATCAGTGCTGCAGGGACCAACACGGGGCTGAAGAAAACGAAGAGTGGGGCGGCGATGGCGAGGACGATGACAGTTACGGTGAGGGTTAGACCGGCGAGGATGAGGAGACTAGCTCCTATAGGTACAAGAGTTGCGAGTGCTATAACTTGGGAAGTTGAAGGATTTCCCTTCCGGGTTTGTAATCTGGTGGATGTTGTTATGGGTTGCTGCTGGTACAGGTAGTAGTCCTCTCGGTGGGTTTCCGCCATGGAAATGAAGCTTTTTGTTTTTGTTCACTGGGTTGGGCTTGTGGTGTTTGTGTTAATTACGCTGAGATAGTGAGAAAAATTAGAGAGAGAGTAGAGTAGGGTGATATATGGTGATGATGGTTTAATTCAAGAAGAAGGAAAGGGAAATGATGACACGTGGGGAGTATGGGTGAACACTTGGTGAGTGTTGCATTGCATGCGAGAGGTAAGGTGTCGGTGAATCGGGTTGTGTTGCGTTGTGTTGTCTTGCTTCCTCTGTGCATAATCAGAGAGCATTGTCCTTACTAGACCACGCACTTGTTGTTCACGGGAGAAAATTCCACGGAAGGGAATGCATTCCCCAGCTCACCGATTCGGCAAATACCAACCAACTAGCAGTTCAAAAGTGGTGTGATTTTTTAACTATGTAATTTAATATCTCACTTTCTCTCTTTCATGAAATTTAAATGAGTTGTTTGCTTTGGGACACCTTTTGTGTTTGGCTCAAATCCAAACCAACTAACAATCTTTTTTAATGAAGGGCAAATATAATTGGATATATTAAAGCTGAAGATAAGGGGTACTCACTCATATACATTCGGAAATAACATCTCCACAACGGAAAAAGAGAAAGCAAAAACAAACTACCTCCTAGAAACACAATCAATAGGAGCTACATACCACTCATAGAATAAACAGGAAGGAGAAGAACCCCGAGTCTGGGACCATCGCCAGGAAATGGATAATATCCGATTAATACAACGTCTATCGTCAGATACGCCTCTAGAGAAAATACAACTGTTTCTCAAATCCCAAATAACTCAGAGAATAGTGTGCTAAATGAGATTCAAACCACACCTGCACCTCGATGTACCTCCCACATGGATAAATTGGAGAAACAAAGATGGGATATCCTGCAACGTCACAAAATCAAACCCCAACCAACTAATAATAGTGTACCAGATCCCAGAAGCAAAAATACAGGAACAGAAGAGATGAAGGATATTACGAGTTTGATTTGAAAAATATCCTAAAGGGGAAACTCAATTTGGTGTGAAACCCCAATAGCTAATGATTTGGTTTAAACTACGAGTTTAAAAAACTCACCTGATTGTGAATTTGATTTGACTAGATAAAAATTTTAATATTACCTTTAGGGGATATTACGATTTTAATACTTTGACTAGATTATTGTTTGGTATATTTTCTAAATTTTAATATTTTACAGTTTAGAAGTTTCAAAATATTACAAAAATACATATTTTTGTATGCTCACGGTGTGGCCAGAGCCATCGCCCCTCTCTCTCTCTCTCTAAATTAGGGTTCCCAACCCCAACCCTAAACCTTATACTACTTGGTAAAATTAATTTTAGTGGGTTAGATGTTAGTAGTTAGAGGGTGTTTGGGGGGTGGGGGCGCAAAATGTCCCTTAATTTGGCCATCAGGCCAACCTGCTCGGGGACTAAAAAAACCTGTTAGCAAACACTTTTTTTGGTACCCCCACTATCTTCACATATACCCCACAGATCCTGCAAAAAGACGAAATTACCCTTCACAAAATTTAAAAAACCCGAAATACCCTAAAAAAATCGCTCGGATTTATCTCTATGGAGATAAATCCGATTTGTATTTTTGTGTGGGGTGAAATCGCATCGGATTTATCTCCATGGAGATAAATCTGATTTAAAAAATTAAAATTATATATTTTTTAGAAAAATAAATTAGATATGAATATCGACCGTCTTTTGGTTATATATTTTTTAGAAAAGTAAGGGTAAATCCGATTTTTTATTTTTAAAGTCAGATTTAGCTATTGGGGGTATATATGGGTAGACATCTGACTTTACAAAATAACAAATCGGATTTACCTTATTTGCAAGTAAATCCGAGCGAATTTTAGTTGGTCAGGGGTATTTTCGTCAAAAAAATCTTTGGGGGGGGGGGGGGGGGGGGCGGGGGTATATGGGAAGATGGTGGGACAAAAAAAAACAAAAACCCCTTTTTTGTTTACACAACTTCTATCAACCCTAGAGTTGCTTTCCCCATTAAAAGTCGTGGGCATGTCCCTCTTGGTCTTGGTTCGTTAATTTGTTTCTTTCAAACAGGGCCATATTTGACCCCAAAATAAACAGGCCATATGAGCTAACCGTACTTATTTTATATTTTATCAGCCATTTCCATTTCAAGAAAAGATATATTTTTCCCACATCTATTTCTTTTAGTTTCAAATAATTTTGTTATAAATAAATAATTAATAAAAAAACATCAACCCACAAATACGTTTTACCCAAGAACTATGTAGCCATTGATTATCTACCTGAAAATAAGTAGGAGCAAAGGGGGGAGACCTCTCTCAAGCACAAAAATAAATAACTTATTAAGTTTTCTTTTCTCTAATTCTCATTTTCTTAATTTGTAATAAAATGGTAAAATATTTAAATTAGCATTTCTTTGAATATAAAAAAGGAGTACAAAGGGTACTCGAACCCTTACGATCAATGGGGAGAAAAAACGTGGGGTCTCGTTATTCTTCTCCTACTCCCTCCGTTACAGAATATAATCAAAATTACTCTAGGGATAAGTTTCCCCATTAGAAGTTGATGTATCTGGTTCAAAATTTGAACTAAATACATCAACTTTTGTTGACAAGTTTTTACTTATATTTTGTAACGGATAGTTCTTCTTATCTCCGAGAAATAATATTTATGGTTGGCATTACCTTCTCTTTTTGGCATTGCCTTCTCTAATCCACTTTGTTTAGGACTTTTGTTAAACGATACTCTCATTATAGTTAAGTACCTACTAGAATTGCTTTGAGCTCATCTTTCTTCTATCCATATTCTTCACAAACTAGTTGGTCAAGCTTATTTATATCTTCCACACTTTTGTCAATGTTGAAGTTGACCTATCCAAACACTTCTTTGTTCCAATTTTTTTAATTTTTCCGTTTGGAGTTTCAATTTCTCCTTTATATAATAGGAGTTCAGAAGAAGTTGGCAATGGATAATCATTCCTGAGAGTAAAATGAAGTTGGCAATGGAGATTCAATTTCTCCTTTATATTCCACACTTTACCTCATTCATTAGCAGTTGATCAGTCAAGAAAGCTTTTCAGAGTTGGAATAATTTTTGAAAACACAACACAATTGAAATTGACACATGACATGTGCACGTATGAGTGTCTGTAAAATACTATTATCAGGACAATAGACTTGTTTGTCTCACTTGACCATAATAATGTGAGGAATGACCCATGAAGCCTTTTCTTATGGTCCACGAGAACATAAAGAATTTGTTGCGGGGGCTTACATAGGTATAGGACCCCTCACATGCCTTGTCCTTTTCCTCTAAACCTCCTCACCCTGTCAAGTTTTTCACCTGCTCTTTGCTTCATTTCCACGTCTTAGTGCAGAAGATTGATGTGTTTGATGGATTCTGATATTATATAACTATTGCATTCATTCACAGAAACAACAAGAAGTTCAGAAAGCCATACTCACTTTTTCCCTGAGCCACATTAAATTGTTTGCTCCAATGCCAAACAAAAACTGTCCTATGCTATGCATGTAATGTAGGAGAGTAATTAATAAACCAATATTAACAAAGACTTGATGGAGATATTTTGGGGAAAGTTGATTCAGAGAATAGATTTGGTTTACCAAAAATTCCAAGAAAGAAAAAGTCGAGACTTTTTGTGATCTCGAGGAGGGAAGTGGGTCAGGGTGCTACAGATGAGATGAGGGCAATGAATTGGAGGTCTTTAATTTAATTTAAGCTACTATGGCCACAAACAGGTGTTGGGTCTACTAGCCTCGTATGCATATTCTTTGGGTGTATTTGAGAGAGGGTTCTGACTTTTTATTATTACTATTGTGATTGTGATTGTAATAACAGTGTCTCTGTGCTGCTTTGTTCTGAGAGAGAGGGAGTAAAAGTAACTGACAAAGAATAGATTATATGAACTTGCCCAGATTCTGAGAGTGTCTCTGCCTCTGTACTTGCCCAGATTCATAAACAAGTAGTATAAGAGAGAGAATGAAATAATAGAAGAAAATAAGAATTATTTCATGATTTGATGTTCTATGATCTATGCTTTCTCCCTTCTTCCCTTAATTAAAAATTACTCTACAATTAGGTTCAACCGTTTAAGTAGAAATTGAATTATTTTATCATAACTTTTTAAAAATGAAAGGTTTGCTCTCATTGTACTTTTCTTTAGGAAGAAAACCCTAACCCTATCCTTTAAACTTTAGTCTTTTTAAAAGCAAACAGACTTATGTAAATATGGAAGTACTACATATACTCTCTAAACCTATGTATAAGTAAAAAGTGCAGTTTTGAGTTTATTGTATAATTAGGTCTAGACTAAATACACTGGTTATTTAACGAATCAAAAACTGCACTATTTACTTATAAATAAGTATAGAGTATAATTCATATTTCATAATAGATTTAGATAAAATATCCACCCAAAAACTGAAATCACCAACATCAACAGCACCTAAAGAAAGAAAATGTACACTGGGCCAGTGTACATAAAACAAGCAAGTCGGAGTGTCATCCCTCCAAGATAAATTTTGCGACTCTCTCACAGGGAATCGATTTAGAATTTTACACATTAACAGCAAACTAACATTGCCTTCCAAAAAAAAACAGCAGATTAATATATCTTTTCCCCCAAATTAGATATTAAAAAACATGTATATATAAATTACATAAGGTTTTCCAATTCTTTTTTCCTAGTTAATAGGAGGAAATACCACAATTTTTTAATATAATTTTTTTGTAAACAAATACTTGTGATTAATTAATCAGCTTATCAACCAGCTACTTACTGGGACAGTACTTTTAGTTAAACTAAAATAATTGGTAGTCATTCATATGCATCAAGTTGGTTTCACTGCAGTAGTACTGTAATCACACACAGTGATAGATTGTAATCATTGATTTGAGAATTGAGATTTATATAAACTTCAAATGACTTACTACTTTCACTGTGTGATGCTGTAGAGAGTGGCATGCCCATACTGTTGCACTGTGTTGTCTGTAGGTGAGTGTTGGTGGTTGATAGGAACAGTTTGGGGCTGGCTAGAAGGGTGTAGAGGAGAGAGTGAGAAACTGAAAACCCTAATAATACTTGCTTTATATATGTGTTGGATCCAACACTGACATGTGGCTCACTACTTCATATATATTATGATTATTATTAAACAAATGTGGGGGGTGGAGCTCAGCCTAATGTTTTAATTTAAGACATTACCCAAAATTTTCTCAGTATACATGATGAAACTGAAAACTAGTTTGGAATTGGATTGCAGTTAGCAGAGACACGAGTTTAGAAAAACACTGCTCGTTTTACGTGTTAGCTGAGTTCATCCAAGTCCAACACCATACCCAATGCCCCCTGTGTACGTATCTTTCAAAAAATCTAAAACATAGGAGTAGCTAGCAATACAAGAGATTGTTGGATTTTGTTCAGGAACACAGACTTTATTACATGAAAAGTTCCTACTACTCACTATAATAGCTGAACTCAAGCTTAACATCTCGTCTTTTGTGTCCGTGACTGTGACAATGTGACACTAATTATTGAGGTACTGAGGGAAAAGAACCTGAGTTTGATTAGTAAAGTCTCATACACTAGTTTAGAATCATCTAGACAAAAATGGGAAACTAAAATTAAAACACCAAACTAATCAAGGCAAGAGGGCGGTTTCTAGAAAATTAATTAAAAAACTGCACATGCATACAAGGTATAGCAGCCATACATTATTAGTATTCATGTTCTACCAATTTATTACCAGAAAACTAGAGATTATAAAAAAGATATTACCAGAAAATTAAATTTATTGGTAATTATAAGCTTGAAATTATAAGTCTTAAACAATACAATACATGCTCCTGATATAGAAAAGAGAAGCAAACAAATAAACTTTAAGGACACAGTAGACCTTCAATCACCTAGGTAGAATAGTCCAAACTCCAAAGTAAGACTATATAACCATATATATATAATATATCATCACACCATGATCATCAGAATATTCAATGCAGGCTATACCTCAAAAAGGATAAACCCTAGATACATAGGCAGTAAGTAAATATAGTAAACTTAATTACCTCATAAATTATTTCCTCCTCCTCCTCCTCCTCCCTCACTCATGTCCTCAGAAGAGGTATCAGTCCAAGGAAGAGAATAAGGATAATTAGAATAAGTATTATTATTATTTGGAGATTGTTGATTATAAAATCCACTTCCTTCGTTACCAATTCTTGCACTAAACTGATGAGGCCTTTGTGGCACTTGTTGAACTGATGGAAGCACAGAAACTGATGCTGCTGCCGCAGCTGCAGGAGGGATGTCAGTGAAAGAATAGCGGAAGAGATCAGCGTTTGCAGCATCAAGATCCTTTTGGAGCTTTTGAACTTGTCTCTGGAGGAATGAGATTGCACCAACACAGCCATAAACTGGGTCCCTCACACGAGCTTCTGCTTCATATGCAAGGGAGTTCACTGCATCTTCCCTCTGGTGAGGGAGGAGTTCGTTGAGGAGCTTAGTTACATTGCTAGCACCAAATATTTTGTGCACATTTGCGAATTTTTGTGGCTCTTCTGGTGGGAAGTAAGCTGCAAATATGCATCCTGGCATGCATTTCCTCCTCAAGAATTTGCAGGCAGCACAAGGAGAATTGTAAGAGCTTGATGATGCCATTTTTAATACTAATTTCCTGCATTAATTAGAATGAATGTCTTAAAACAAATTAACAAAGGTATTAACAAACTACACATCTATGCCTAGATCTTCACTAAGCAGGTTTAGATTCAAACTTTCCCATCAAGGTAAAATTTAAAGGTCAGAAAATCATGATCTGATGTAAGTTTAGTTGCACCTCTATTATTATTATTATTATTATTATTATTATTATTATTATTATTATTATTATTATTATTATACCAAGTACCGACCAGAAAAACCTTCGACATAATTTATGTTTCCCATATCCCTCTCTGATCTTTCACAGACCACATTTCCACACTTTTATTTAAAGTGCAAAAGATTGTATGTATATAATATGTGTTTTAATTAAGGTATACAAAAACCTGTATAGGGACCTTTAAACTCAAGAGAGTTCAAAATAGAAAACACAACTTGGGAACAATATATAATACCAGACACCAAGGAGGACCAGAACAGACACACCAAAACGCAGGACCATCAAAACCGCCACCTAAGAAGAACATTCAGCTCACCCCAGGGTGAAGTATAACCATAAAAAAAACTCATACTCCCTAAAAATACATTCCAATAGATCCACACATGATTCATAGAAAAGCCAATAATTCAACTTAATCTTAGTCAGGAACCAATTTGATGAATACGTCTTTATCGAAAACAAAGTCTTAGTGAGGTTAAAGTTCTTATTAGAGAAAACTAGAGAAAACCACAGTACCACACTATGCAATGAGCTCATGCTGGCTGGCATAAATTTGAGGAATGTTTTGTATGTATATGACTATCTTTATCCTTTTTTTCTTATTTTGTATTGAAAATGATATTTTCCTTCTTTCCTCTTTCTCTTTTCCAATATCAATTCATGAGCTATGGAAAATAGCAAAATAATTCCTAGTTTAAAACAAGAAATTCTCCTCAAAGTGTTGATCTGAATTTCTCCACAAGTTTAAAGGTTTGCTTTTTTCTTCATCTTCATTTACTTTATCTTTCTTCTGCTGGAAGAATTCAGCTGCATGGTGGAGTACCAAGCTATAATTACCTTCTTAAATTTACTCAGTTAAGCCAGGGATCTGGATGTTTATAGTTTCATGGCTACATCATAAAATATAAAAAAGGAAAAGTCCTATATAAGTGTCATAATTGGTCTAACAACAGTTACTTTATCTGAAAGAAACAAAAACAGAAAAGAACTATACATGCATAAGAAAAAGGAGAAAAGAAGGAAGCTACATGAACATGGTTTTTACCTGTTTGTTATGTAGGTTTCTTTGATTTAAAGAACTAAAAGGGAAGTACCTTTTATCCCTTGTTAGAGGTCCTTCAGAAGCTGCTGCTCTTTCACTCTCTCAAGGCAAAGTAGTATAAGCCTAAGATTGTTTGAGAAGCAGACCTAAGAGGAAACCCTAATTGGAAGAAAGGCAAGAGGAGAGAGAGAGCAAAAAATAGATGGTGAGAGGTAGAGAGAGAGGGTGGTGAAAACTGTTAATTTAATGGAAAAAGGTGATAGTAGAAGGGGGGAAGGGAAACAACATTGAGTGGATGGAGATGGTTTGGATGCAAAAGACAAATGTAATAAATGGAGGTAGACTATTGAAAGAATAACCATGACCTATCATCCAAATAATAATATCAGGGATGTGGGGAAGTTTTCATTCTCAATTCTTCTCTAACTTGTGCACTGAAACAGACTACAAGTACAACCATTAAACCTGATTTTTAAACAGTTCTGTGTTTCATGGATTAATGGCTCATCTCCACATAAACTAATGAGTAAATTATTTGAATTATACTCTATACATAGCTAATTATTAGTAACGGACTTTTTAGGAAATTTCATGAACCACATCAAGTGCTGACTTTTGCTAGGATCACCCTTTTTAAACATAGAAATGAACACCGAAATAAACGGAAGAAACTATGTGTCAGTGATAATTTTCTGCTAGTGTTATTTTTAGGTTGTCATTAAATAACGGTTTGTGGTTTTTCTCTGATTTTGGAGTTTTCCACGTTAAATTCTTTTGATTCTGTTGATTTTATTTCTCTATGTTGTTTTTCTAACAACTTGTATCAGAAGATTTTAGTTCAGTGGGGTATTAATTTTTTAGTATGCTCTGTGGTTGCAGCTCTGCCTGATCTTTCACATTAGAAAAGAGGTTTGATACTGTGAAGTGCTATTTGTGAAAGGTTCTGGCTAGAAAAGACTTGGTTGTTTGTGAAAGGTTCTGACTAGGAAAAAGACTTGGTATTTAAGTGTGCTCAATGTGACTCACCTCTCTTTTCTGCAGGGAATCTACTTGGTGCATGGTTTACAGTTGCAATGTCGAATTTTTCAAGTGTTGTGAAGTTTAACATAGAGAAATTTGATAGAAGTGTTGATTTTGACTTGTGTAAAATACAAGTCAAGGATGTGTTGCTACAATCGAGGTTGCACAAGGTGTTGTGAGATTATGTTGATGGCTTTCAACATAGAAGTTCTTGAAGTGGTTTAGCTTTAAGTGAGCGATACTCTTTATGGTAGAGTATGATAATATAGAGAAATTTGATAGAAGAGTCGATTTTGACTTGTGAAAAATACAAGTCAAAGATGTGTTGATACAATCGAGGTTGCACAAAGTGTTGTGAGATTATGTCGATGACTTTCAACAGTAGAAGTTCTTGAAACGGTTTAGCTTTATGTGAACGAAACTCTTTATGGTAGAGTATGATAATTCTTTTGAACTATGATTCCTGTTTAAAAAATTATTTACTTTTATATATTTTGTTTTTAAAATTACTGTCTAGATCGTAATACATTTTTTACACGACCAAAACTAATTTCCAATAAATTATTTTCTGACTAATCTTAAAACCCCTTGAGGGGGAGGAATGAAAGAAGATTTTTTCATAAGAAAGAGGGATTGGTATAAGTAAAATACGAGATTTTCATTTAAAGTTAGTACGCTAGGGGATGATAAAGGAAAAAGAGGATTTAGACCTTGAGTATTTAGTCAGGTCTCTTTCTCAACCCATTGTGGTTCTACCTGACTCGAGAGGATTTAGACTCATGGAGTATTTAGTTAATATAGTGAGGATTTTTCGATCTAGTTACTGCCACTTAAATTGATTGCACCAAATGCTAACTGTATTGGATTTTGATCTGAAAAAAGAGAGGTGGCTTTAACAAATGGATTCTTTATGTGTGCATCAAAGCTCTATTGCTTGCAGCTTGTCTCCATGACTTCATTCCTTTTATTTCCCTTTACTTTATTTAGCTGAAGCTTCGTTCACTATATAATATGAATTTAAAATATATTTTTTCAGAAAAGAAAAACGTTACTTTGCATAAGGACACAACACATTAATGTGAGTTGAGAGAGGAAAGAATTACAAGTATCAATAATTGTATGCTCACCCAGACAATCACACAAGAATGGTAGTTGTACTGGAATGAGATAAAAGAGAGATTTAAGAAAGTTGTCCTTATCACTTCGATTTCAGTCCCATGCTCCCCCAACCACATTTTTATTTTTTGAAGAGCACTCTTACCAGATTTTTGTACACCATGTGTTGCAGTTGGAGGGTCTAACAATGAGATCAGACTCATTTTTCTTCTGCTACCCCTGCATGCTTTGGACACGTTGTCTTGCCACTCAGAATTGTGATGTGCTTGTGTGTCATAACTTCACTAGTTTTATTAATTTTTCATCCCAATAACATCAATAATAGATCACTGTTATTATATAATTCAATTCAATTATTAATATATGAATGGAAAGGAAACCCATGTACCTGTATAGCAATTAATTTGAGCCAGTTGAATGTGTTGCAATATAAGTTCAGCGGAGGAATTATGAGATTGTATGACAACATGTCACTGCTGCTATTTCCTTTTCAATTTCATACATTCCGATGAGATTACAAAACAAAACAAAACAAAATACTATTGACTCCTCACTATACAAACACTCTTTATTTGATGTTAACGATCAGGACAAAGTAAAAATGCTTATTTAAATTTGCTCAGCAAGTAAAAATCCCTTTATGATTCTAAACAGAATGACTTGTACAAATATATAAGAAAAAAAACAGATTTGTGTCCTTTTACCATTTATCCTCGTAAGAAAAGTAAATACAATTCCCAGTCCTTCATACCTTTATGAATGATCCAATGCAAGCTTGTACTGTATGTGGTAGGTAAAATGAGCACGAATATGATTCCCTTAGAATTAAGTGATTAGTTAAATCATACTTTAATGATTAGGTTAGGGTCATATGATAAAAAAGAATTTGTCCTGTCTTCCTGCAAATTGCGGAGACAATACTACTCCCTCCATCTCATATTAAGTGTCGTTTAAAGTTATGCGCGGATATTAAGAAAATGATTGGATATGCTAAATTTTATGGAAAAAAAATGTGGTAGGACTAAAACACCCTTACACTTTTCTTGGTTGGTGCAAAGGCACGGTTATTGATATTCTAAAGTAAGGGTATTGTTGGAAAGTGATAATAAATGTTGTATTGAGATTTTAAAGTGACAGATAATTTGAGACAAAGGAAAATGGCAAACAGGACACTTAATATGAGACGGAGGGAGTATATAATTAGCTAGCTTACTTGGCCCACAGAAGTAACGTACAATTATGTGAATTAAACAATTATGCGAGTTGAACAATGATTGTGTATGAGGGCTAGCTATCTCTCAATAGCAAAATATGAACAATTATGCGAATTGAACAATTTTCCCTTTGTAACGTACAATTATGGGAATTGAACAATTTTCCCTTTGTTGCACATAACAGTCACACTGTGCACATCAATAATCAATGTGAAAAACAACTTTGCTATTTGGATGGTGACTAGGTGTGTACCCAAGAGCATGCATGTTCAAACAAACACGTAAAGATCCTCCCAATTTCTTATTTGAAAAAAAAAAGGGAATTTAATGGATAATTGAAGTTGAAAAATTAAGAAAGCATTAGAAGAAGTAGTTTGGTTTTCTAGGAGGGTGAGATTTGGCCCCAGCTCGAAGGAGGGTTGTGCTGCTGTAGTAACATGGGCATGTCCTATGATCTCCAGCATATGGAAGTTGGGTCCTCCTTTCATGTTAGTATTATTTTCTCCTAATTCCCCACTTTAAAGCAAAGAGTCAAATCCATTTACGAAATCTTGTCCTCGATATTGTTGTTTTCTCTTCTCAAGTTGGGATGGTAAAATGATAACTCATACATTCAGGACTTGTTTGTATATTTGAAGTAGACTAACGTTCTTTTGGGAATGATTAATTGAAATTTCAAAGGAGCTACACATAAGTAGAAATTTAAGAGGTGTCTTTCACAATTAGTAAGTGCATAGTTAAATGTTGAATAATTTAACCATCTTGCTATAATTGAATTGCATGTTTACAACTTTCATATTCTGCACAAAAAACGGGACTTATCTGCAACATTCCTCAAATTATTGAAAATTGAGGGGGTAATAATACCAATAAAGAAAATGAAGGGGAAAAAAGAAATAAAACCTCTCGGATGGAATTTCATAGAGGAATAAACACAAACAGGTGATGAGCGTAGATACTAACCACTTAACCAGAATAAGGAGTCCATTGATCAACGTAATATCTCAACGAAGGTCGAAGCGCATTTTTCCAAATATCAGGTTCAGGAAAATCACCAGTAAGAGCAAGTGAGCTATCATCACCACGATTCCCAAGTCTAAGAACAAAAAGCTTATCCCCCCCAAACACCATTCTCATAGCCTTCAAAGTTTCTTCCATCACAACCTTCCCATCTCTAAGTTTATTCTCAGCCTCCACACAACTACCTCCAACATTCACCATTATCCTCCCACCATTTTTCAAACACGTGCGCAGCTTCTCCCACGTGGCAGGATCCTGAAGCTCTGGAATCAAACTCCCCTTCGAGAACAAATCAACCAAAATCGCAGAGAATCCTCCCGCTAAACTCGCCGTCAAGGCATTTCCCACGTAGATGAAAAGCCTCTGTTTATTTTCTCTCTCAATCTTCGCAAGGTTGAAATACTCTCTCGCGACGTCAATCACGGAGGGATCGAGTTCCCAGCCGTGGACCACCGCGTCGGGGTAAAGGTCGAGGATGATACGGGAAGCGGAACCGGCGCCGAAACCGAGGACGGCGATAGGTCCCGGAGGGAGTATCGGAGGGAGAGTAGCGAAGACGTCGAAGTAAGTGTTGGTGAGGGTTTTAAAGAGGAATGATATGCTGTGTATGTTTCCGGGGGAGTCTAGGAGAAGAAGCCTGGAACCGCGGAAAGGATGGTCGGCTTTTCTAGAAACTTGTAGAACACGGATGTAGTTGTGTCTTGACTTGAATTTGGCTAGGGTTTTAACGTCTTCAATTGGAATACCATCGTCTTGGGTTTTGGGTTTGGGTTGGATAGAGGAGGAAGTGGAGTGAGTGGTTTCTTGTTGCTGGCATTTTGGTTTGAGAGAGAAGGTGATTCTTGTTGGTGTGGATTGGAGTTTAAGAGGATGGATATACCCTGATGTTGTAGTTGAATTGAGAATCAATGTTTGCGTTTGCTGGGACGGAAGGAACGTCCACATTTTTGCCGTCTAGCCTAGTTGCCCAAGGGAGGGGTAAATATGTGAAACTAGAAGTTGCGAATTGGGATGTACCGTCTTTTATCGCTTCCAATTCTAATTATCAAATATCAATTGTGTAGTAACTAGAAAAGAAGAGAAAAGAGGAAGAAGGTATAGAGAGCGAGAAAGAAGGGTTCCGATTGGTTTGAGGGACAAGTTGCAAGGGAACCATCTTTTCTGCTTCTTTTTCATCGCGAAGGATATCTTGAACCTTACCCGTAGTACCAAAATTGCGGTGGCTCACAGTGGTGGTTTTGGTCTGTCGAAGAGAGTGAAAGAGAATAAAGAATAAAACATTCAATTCCACGAATAATTCACATTGTTCTAAACCATAACATGTGATAAGTCGAAGTGGTGACCTCCATGGACCGAATAATTCACATTAAATAATACAAACATGTTGTGCAAGAACTTGCTCTGTTTTTATCAGTATCAAGAAGATGGATGCATAATGTCAACAAAAAAAAAAAAGATAGATCCACTTGTGACTTCTCTTCTTCCATCTTATCTGCGACATCCCTGCGTCAAAGAGAGTATAATTCTTAGTCTTCACAAAATGACCCAAATGATTATTAAATTCATTTGAAACTGCCAAGAAATTTGTGCAGCAGCTTAACGTATTAAGTGTGCTGCATTATTACACAGGAACAGGCTATAGGTAAGAATTCCAGAATTTGAACCTTCACGTTTACAAATAAATAAAAAATCCTACTATATAGAGGGACGGGTAAAGTAAACTAAATGTGTTCATATTCATTTCAAAACAAAATATAACCATTACCTGACATGGGAATTGAATTTTGAGAACTAAGGATTTTTATCTTCATAATCAGAATCATAATTTTCACCACTCCATTTTCGTTGTTTTGGTCTTTTATCCCTGTCCTCTTCCTCCTGAATCCATACTCAACAAAATCAAACAAAATGAAGAGAACATGTGGAAAATAATTGCAACTGTTACCAAGTGCCAACCTCTTCTGGAACTTCTAAGGTTGATGGTGTTGTCTGAAAAGGCACACTGGGAACATGGGGAAGTCGGGAAAGCTGTTCTAGTAATTTGGTCCTAGAAATTTGATAGGAACAGAAAGAGAAAAAAAAAACATTTAAGCTAGTGTTTGTTCAAGGGGAATATTAGCAATTATATTCGGCAACAAAAATCACACAGCGTAGCAATAAAATTGAAATAGAATCATCTATTTTCACTTAACCAAAAAGAAATTGATGGTAAAAATACCTTATTTTCGCCAAGTCCTTGGGTGTATTTAGGTTCACCATGTTGCTTGGACCGACACAGAGAGTACGGCGTGGGCCCAAATACAAGTAATATTCATTTTCACCTGGTAAGTTATTGTTAAGCTCCACTCCTACTGCTACTGCTGTCTAAAAAAACAGAAACAACATGCAATTCAACCAAATAAGTAACATTAAATTAGTACCAAATCACACTATAATTCCGCTCAATAAGAAAGAGAGAAAAGGACCTCATAACACCAACATCGAGCAACATTTTTCATTGTGTATCCTCCACCACCCAAGACCATTAAAGGAACATTGAAAGATCTAAGGAAACGAAGGCAATCTGCATGACCCTTCACAGATAAGTTGAAGCAACCCAACTTATCTTCAAAGAGTGAATCAGCTCCACTTTGAAGAACAACTGCACTAGGTTGATAAACCTCCATGACTTTTTGAATGATGGGTTGAAACAGACTGCGGAAACTTTCATCATTTATTCCCCTGTTTAAAGGGACATTGAGAGAATAATTCTTTCCCTTACCCACCCCTGTGGCTTTAATGTGTCCAGTGCATGGAAAAAAATTCTCCCCAAACTTATGAAAAGACACTGTCATCACTCTATCAGTTGTGTAAAAAGCCTCCTCAACACCATCACCATGGTGAACATCAATGTCAACATAAAGCACACGCTGGCAAGTAACATAGGACAAATAGTGAGAACAATACATTTGGGAAACGAAGAAAACACATAATTTAAATAGGAAAACAAAAATTTACATTACGAACAATGAACATTAATTTGATTTTTCCAAGAACTGTGAAAGTTAAGAAAAGAAAGGTGCACTATTGAAGAACTTGAAAGACTTCTTTTATCTATTATTTCTATCTATTATCTATTTTTATTTTTTTAAAAAATTAACTACAATAATGGCACACATGGGGAAAACTTATTCTTCCGATCAAAAATGTTTTCCCGCATTTTTTGGTTAGATGTGTTGTGTACCTATTAACCGGAGGTGGCCTAAGTAGAGCTGGCAAAATGGGCCGAGCCCGTCGGGTCGGGTTGGGCTAGCCCGAAATATGGGAGGGTTTGGGCTGAAGAAAATGAGCCCATTTTTACACCTGGGCTTTTTAGCCCGGTCCACAAAAGCCGAGCCCGTGTCGGGCTAGCCCGATCGGGCCATGGGTAGCCCGCAAGCCCGTGATTTTTTAAAAAAGGTGTATATTATTGCTGCCCAACCCAAAATCAATAACCCAGTTTCAATTCAAAAAGACCCAACTCCCAAGTGTTCACGTTTCTCACTCTCAAGTCTCAACACCTCTTCATTTTCTTTTTGATCTTAGTATTATAAATAGAATAACCCAAAGGCAGTTCACGTTCACGTTTTTCACACTCTTAGCCTTCATTTTCTTTCTGATCTTCTTCTTAGTATTATAATATAAAAAGAATAGTAACCAAAAAAATAATAGAAATAGAATAAAAAATAGAATCACTTTACATAAAACACAACTACACTCATAGTCAAACTCTCTCTTTATTCAACATGCTGGTTTTCTCAGTATATATATATATATATATATATATATATATATATATATATATATATATATATATATATATATATATATATAGAAATTCCTTGCAGGCCTCCCTAAATCTTTAGGTGATAAGGTTAGAGATAAACTGCGCAATCAGGACCCCAATGGAAATATCCCCTATCAGCAATTAAGTTATGGTCAGCTTATTGCTATCATCCAAAGAGTTGCTTTAAAAATTTGTCAAGACGACAAAATTCAGCAACAATTATCCAAAGAAAAGGCTCAAAATCGCAAAGACTTAGGAACCTTCTGCGAACAATTCGGCCTCCCTTGCATCAAAAGAACCAAAGCCAAACCAAAACCTATCAGCACCTTACCTAGACCTGACTATTACAAGGAAAGGCATGATAGGAAACCTAGGCCAAGGATTACTGGTCAATTTACCAAATATATATATATATATATATATATATATATATATATATATATATATATAACTTTGAACTGTTGGTTACTTATCTGGGTTATGCTTTGTAGTTACTTATTTTGTTCATAATCATATAAGTGCCTGTTATGGATATTAATTCAAAGTTAAAATATTTCTAAGTGTTACACTATTAGTATACTCCTTGACTATGGCTAGCCGAGTTCAGGCCAGTTTACTGGTGTATTTTCAAAGAATGTTCTGGGAGCCTCACAAACGTGGCCAATGTCTGTTGTGAGCAGTACCAGATGTCTGAGAAATCCCATAGTCAATCAGCTTACTATTTTATAACACATAAACATAAAAGGTGATTGAATAAGAAAATTATTCATCTGTGTTTATATTTTACAAAGATTTACTTTTTATATATAAGCCTTACATTGATGTGGTGTTGATTAAAAGATTGAAAACTGAAAAGTGATAAATTAATTCTATGCAATTTTTTCTTTACAATTCAGTCCGTTAAAAGGAAATAGAAAAAAATTGGCGCACAATGCGAGCTAGCCCGAAAAGCCCGCAGCCCGCATAGGGCTGGGCTTGGGCCAAAAAAGTTGAGCCCGAATTGTAATCCGGGCTTTTTGGCCCGGACAGTAAAAGCCCGAGCCCGATGTGGGCCGGGTAGCCCGTTTTGCTAGCTCTACCCCTAAGCATCGATGGGAGGAGAGACCACCTAGGGACCAGGGTCTTCCCTAGGTACCAAATTTTATTTTTTACAAGTATATATTAAAATGAAGATAAAAAAATTATAAAATTTAATTTAATACTACAAAAAAATTAAATTAAATTTACAATATCACAAGATATATTAAATAGTCTTCTCTTGATTCTAGTAAAAAATTCTTTTTAAAATAAGGGTTAGATATGATTTTGGTCCCTATAAAATTTTGGTTTTTAGGTTTTAGTTCCCCCAAAAAAAGTTTACCTACTTTTATTTTCTCAGGTTTTTTTCATCAGTTTTAGTCTCTCATGACTTTTAATGAGTCTGACTTATAATACTAAACAATAGTTTACTAATTGTTACTAAATGAGCATAATAGTAATTTCCCAATCAATGAAAAACTCGGTGACCATACCAAAGTTATATTGTGGCAAACATGTACAAACTGATGTTTTCATTTACCTGCTTACTCACCAAACAAAAACTAAATTGTGACTAATATGTACTAACCATTGGATTGTTGTATAATGGTCACCGAAAAATTTAGTAACTATTACCAAAGAATTCCTTAGTATCATAAGCTGTTGCCACTTTTAATAGCTGTTCATGAATTTTAATAGCATTAAGAAGTGCTATAAAATGTTAAAAATTATCTGTTTAAACTCATGAAACACTATGTTGTCAAAAAAAGTCATGACACACTATTAAAAGTCATGAGCGACTCAACCTGATGAAAATAAAACTTAAGCGATCAAAAGTGTGACATTTTTGGGAGACTAAAACTAAAAAAACTCAATGTTAACTAAATCATAATTTAACGATTAAAATAACATTGACTATAAGCGATTTGTTGATGATTTTACAACAAAAATTATAAGAATGATAATATTTAGAAGATTCTGAGGGCACCATCTTCTTGGTTTGTTGAAGAGTACACCCAAAATCTAAGAAGCGACATGGCTGTGAATCATAGATATCTTTTGAGAAATGTTATTTGAACAAAAAAAATGTACCAAAATACGAATATGTATGGGATACAGAGGGAAAATGTGTATAATACATTTATTTTTTTGTTTTAAATTAAGTCTAGTACTTTACGCGTATAATATATAATATATTAAATTTAAAATAAAAAACAAAATATATTATACATGTATTTCATTCATATCTCATACGTATTCGTATTTTGGTGCACTTTTTTTTGGTTCAAACAACATTTCTGATATCTTTAATTACATGAAACTTAAAATGCGAAAGCACATGGACTAGGATTGATCCGATCTTAACTCTGATCAAAGTCAAACCAGCATGAAATTGCAGCCTCCTAATAAATCATACTATCAGAATGTTTTTCATTAAGTATAGTTATATAGGAAACAGAATCAGAATTAAATGGTCATACAACAGTAATAATTCCTATTCTACTGACTGCCTGGGTTATGAATTAAAAGAGATTTTAGTCAATTTCAATTGGTTCTCATGCTAAGCATAATAAATTAAATATATGTTCATGGTCAGAGTCTCAGAGAACCAATGCTATTTTGAATACCAATTGTGATCATGAATGGGAACTGGATTCACAGAAAATGAGTCTATATCAGAGAAAACAGAAATATTTAAAAGGAGAGTTAGTTATAGTTACCTTGTGAACTTTCAGAAGCTCTAGAATTCCAAGCACAATGTCGTTAACGTAACAAAATCCAGAAGCTTCGGACTTCTTTGCATGATGAAGACCTCCAGCCCAATTGATGGCGATGTCAGCATCGCCACGGTTGAGCTTCACAGCAGCGCCGATAGAGCCACCAGCGGAAGCCTGGCAGAAATCAAAGAGCCCATCAAAGACGGGGCAGTCGTCGTATAAGTTGAAGCGCTGAAGCTGGTTGCTGAAACGCTGCTCCTTGATATTATCAGGGGAAACCGAGGATAAAAAGTCGACGTAGTCGTCGGAGTGAAAGCGGCGTATGACGTCTTTTCCGGCGGGGAAAGGACGGCTGATCTCCATGTGACGGAAGAGGTAGTAATGTAGTACGAGAGAGTTGGTTATCTCGATTCTGTGAGGTTTCATTGGATGCCCCTGCGCGTAGTAGTAATTGCCGATGGCTGGATCTTTGAAGTACGTGACACTCCTCTTCTTTGCATCTCGCCCAGATGATGGTAATGAAGCACCTTCATCTATGGCCATTTTAGTTTTATTCACTCTTCTCTCTCTGCTAGATTATAACTTATAGATATAGAGATCTATACCTAAAACCCTTTTTCTCTCTTGCTCTCTGTGTGCTCTGATTTTCTACTAGGGATGGAATTATATAGCCTAATGGAAATGGATTTGGTGTGGTCAAGAGATTATGTACTCGCTCGACTTAGTCGTTGATCAAAATCGAACGATTGAGATTTTGAATTTCTTATCTATCGAAGTCTCTGTGAGACGTCTGATCTTTATTCAATGGCTTAAATCTAATGACTGCCGTGATTGCGAGTATCCTCTACCGCATCAAATTGATTCTTAAGTTGTATAGTTTTGGAACCTAGGGTTTCGGGGGAATAGATTTCCTATGGGCGCTAACAGGCACAACTGTCGATCTCGCCCATTGGATGTTTATCTGCCGGCCACTTGTATTCAGAGCGTTTTAAAGTTGATTTATTAGGGTTTCTAGATTGTTCGATCTTCATTTAATGGTTTGAATGAATTGATTGTGCGACTACATGATTCCTCTGGCCTCATAGAATTTGAGTCTATTTTCACGCGTTTGTTTGTGTTATCTTTCTACCTTGTTATTTGCAACTCTTGCCTACTTTATATGATGATTTCCCAAGCCGCATAGAATCCGAGTTTGTTTTCATGCCTTTGTTTTTCTTATCTTTCTACTTTATTATTTGCTAGTCTTGCATACTTTCCATCTTATTTTTTTCCTTTCCACCTTTGCATTAGATCTAGGGGCGCATCCATGTTGGGCTCGGAGGGTGCCATGGCCCACTGTTTTTTTACAAGAAAAATTCTAAACTCAACTAGTAAAACAAAAGTATTACATCTTTATTTTCTTTTTGTTTCATATTTTTTCCCTCTCAAATCAAACCTATCTCTCCATTAACCATAAGCCGACGCTAATACACGAGTTCTCTAGAGAGAGTGCTCTACTAGGGTTTTGTTGGTTCCCCAGCTCAATTAGGTGTCTATTTTTCCGCAATGGCGCTCCTCGATGCCATCATCTCGCTCCAAGATGTTTCCCCTCCGCTTCAAATCCTTTGCAACTGACTCGAACCACTACTATCCGACCACACGCTCACCCGCCTAACTCCTTCGCGTCTCCTCCCGCTGACAATGAAGCAGATTGACCTCCGCCAAAACCTCTTGATGCTCCTCTTCCCCCAGATCTACCATACCTGCTCTCCTAGCTATTCTCTCATGTCAACCCTCTTACTCCTAAGTTGCGACCTCCCCACTTTATCAGTAAATGTGTTTTTTTATAAAACTATAAAAGATAAATTAATGAGAATATTTATATATTGTTTTGACAATGTATGTGTTTTTTTTTATAAAACTATAAAAGATAAATTAATGAGAATATTTATATTTGCAATGTATATTTTTAATTTTTTTTTAAAAAATGGTTCATTTTCTTTTTCATTTAAATTAAAAGGACCAAATTATTACATGACGGTAGTCTTAAATGACCAAATTGTTACGAGATAAATGATATGTAGGCTCTGTCACGACCATATCAGCTCTATTAGTGCCAACTTGGGTTTTTTGTAACGAAAAATGAAAACAGGACTAACGGTGCACACATGATGTAACTTAAAGGACCTAAGCTACGGAAAAAAAACTTAAAGAACCAACTTATTACAATTAAATAACTTAAAAAATCTCTAGTGGAATTTTGCCAACAAAATACTTTGAGGCCTAATACTTTTTCCTTGATGGTTTGGGCTTGAGCGTGCTTTGCTGGCATGCAGTAGTGGATGCTCGCTCATAGTCGTCTATGTTAAAATAGTTTTGTATTGAAATGCCTGGTAAATAATTTTTTCCCCCATAAAGAGAACTTATAAAATATAGAAGAAATAATTAATTATTCTAATTTAATCTTTATGTTTTTCTAATTTTGCTACATATCTAACATTAAATAGACACAAATTTACCAGATTTGATTTGGGGTTTAGATTTTTTTTTGGTTTTCTATTTTGCAAAAATTTTTAAAAAATTATTATTTAAAATTATTTTAATTCTTTTTTTGCCCCCACTAATTAAAACTTCTAGATCTGTGTTTGCTGGTGTTTTTAGCAAACAATCACTAGTTTTATTAGAAGGTTTGTGAGATCAAACTAGAAAAATCTCAAAGCAATTGCCTTTGAATTGCGCGTAGTTTTTGTTTCAGAAAATGTAGAAAAGGGGACGATTTGCAATGATTAACAGAATTGAAAAGAAAAGAAGCAGTAAATGGTGCGTGAATCGTAAAGAAAAGACAAATAAATTGCATTGAATTGTAAAAGTGGTACACGATCACATACAATGATTCTTCCACTCGTTTTTCGCTCTGGCTTGGAAGTTAGAGTTTCAGGAATCGGATTGTGTATTGTGATTTGTCACCCTTGTTTCTTCTCAGAAACTACTATTTATACAAAGGAAAAAAGGGGGGAAAACTGAACTAAGTAACTGCCTAGAAATTTGAAAATTAATAACTGCTACTCCTACTTTCGACAAGAACCGCTTCATCACGCTTCGACCAACTGCTAGTTCTTCAGCGCATAACTGCTCTGTTTTCTGTCTGTCGAAAGCTTGTGTCCGTTTTCCTCTTTCTTGCTTTTTTTGCTTCTCCAGAAGCTTGTCGAATTTACCCTGCGCATGGCCATTTCCTCTGTCGAAATACTTTGGTCTTTGTCGACCATTTTCAATGAAGCCTGTCGAAATTACAGGCTAACAAATTGCCCCCCAAAAATGTCTTTCTCGACTGAGCTTGAGGTGGAAGGAGAGAAAGAACATTTTTGAATTCACCATCGAAATAGACTTTGCACTTGAGTAGAACAACTGTATACCTGATGTCGCCACTGTTAAGTGTTGTTGACGTTACTCCTATCTTGGTGTACCACATGGCCTTCAACGTTCTGCTTATAATTCTGGCAATGCTCATATGGCAATCATAACTTCCTTTGAAAGCCACGTACTTACGCTTTCTTTATCTTTATTCTAGCGTTATTTTAACTTCTTGCAACGTTGGCTTATACTTTTTCAAGTATTTGCCATTTATAATCAAAATTCTTTCATCAGCGCCAATCTCTTCGACCTCATATGCGCCGTTTGAATAAACTTGTAAAATTTTAAATAGTCCTTCCCAACTTAGGGACCATTTACCAAAGACTCTATCTTTTTTATCCATAGGCAATAGGACCTTCCACACTAGATCACCTGAATCAAAGGCTTTAAACTTAACCTTTTTGTTATAAGTTTTAGCTACCCTCTCTTTCTGTCGAATAAGCATGTCTAAAGCTAATAACCTTTCTTCGTCTAAATCAACCAATTCATCAAGCATCATATTCCAATAATAATCAGAGGGAATCTCCCACTGTCTTTGAATTCTTGTTGATTGTAGACAAATTTCAACAGGCAACACTGCATCGTGTCCAAATGTTAGCCTATAAGGAGTAGTGTTGATAGATTCTTTGGGTGAATTTCGACAAGCCCATAATGCTTGATCAAGGGTATTATGCCAATTTTTGGGTTTATGCCCAACATGCTTTTTAATCAAATTAATAATAACTTTATTGGAAGCTTCTACTTGACCATTGGCTTGCGCATAATATGGTGTCGAAGTTAATAACTTAAAACCAATTTCAGAAGCAAACTCTACCATTTTTCTACCAGTGAAAACTGATCCCTGATCTGTAGTAATGGTTTCTGGAATTCCAAACCTATAAATGATATGATTTTGAATAAACCTTATCACTGCTTCTTGATCAACATTGGCTAAAGGTATAGCTTCAACCCATTTGGTGAAGTAATCAATTCCCACAAGGATATATCTATGGCCCTTCGATGAAGTTGGCTTTATCTCTCCAATCACATCTAGAGCCCAACCTCTAAATGGCCAAGGTTTGACTATGGCATGCAATTCATTTGCAGGTACATGTTGTATCCCAGCATGCTTTTGACACTCTTGGCATCCCTTAGCAAATTCTATGCAATCTTTCAGCATAGTTGGCCAATACATTCCTTGTCGAAATAATAACCACTTCATTTTGTGGCCTACTTGGTGTGAACCACACGCTCCACTATGTGTATCAGAAACTGCTAAATATGCCTCATTTTCACTAAGACATTTTAATAGTACTCCTTCAGGAGTCTTTTTAAACAATTCGTTTCCAATTATCACATAGCTCAAAGCTCTGTATTTTACCTTTTTATTGGCATTTCTTGTGGGATTTTGCAAATATTCCACAATAGGCCGTCGCCAATCATTATTGGTCATATTGTCAAGAGCAAAAATTTCTGCTAAGTCAAAGTCACCAAAAAATTGACGTTTTTCGACAACGACTAGTTCCTCGTTTGCGTTTGTATCTGTTGCCCCCCCAGTTGTTGGTGTTGACAATAGTGACGAAGAATAGTCATTAGAAATGATCTTATGCTGTATTTCAATTAATTCTTCCAGGCTTTGTTTTGAAACTTTATAGCCTGAAGCAATTTGTGCCAATTCATTTGCCACTTGATTATCAATTCGTGGTAAATGTTCTAAGCGAACAGACTCAAATCTTTTTAACAAAGCATTGGCAACAACAAAGTATCTGATAAGGTGCTCTTTAATGCATTTGTACTCTTTTGTCAATTGTTTGACAACCAACTCAGAGTCACCTTTTATTTCGACATGACTTGCCCCCAGCTCAAGTAAAATTTCAAAGCCTACTATTAAAGCCTCATACTCAGCTTCATTATTGGAGCAAACGTCTCGAATTTTAAACTTATACTTCGTTGGAATGTTAGTAGGAGATATTAAAATACCAATCCCAACTCCATGTTTATGGCTTGAACCATCAAAGTACAACCTCCAAGGATACACGTCTACAAAACTTAATGTTTCTTCGACAACAGAATGGTCTACTATAAAATCAGCAACCACTTGCCCTTTAATTGATTTTAGAGGTTGATAAGTTAAGTTTTATTCTGACAAAGCCAAAGCCCATTTACCAATTCGGCTATGCATTATTGGTTTCGACAGCATATGCTTAATAACATCAACATGCGAATAAACAGAAACATCAGCTGGTTTTATATATTGCTTTAACTTTGTACACGAGAAATACAAACAAAGGCACAACTTTTCTATAGGAGTGTACCTCGTTTCGGCATCAATTAAGACCCTACTGAGGTAATAAATGGCTCTTTCGACACCACTATCATCCTCTTGTGCTAACATGCTACCTATTGTTCTATCAGAAGCTGCTATATACAATTTGAGCACTTTGTGTTTAATAACAGGCAACAAAATTGGTGGTTTCATCAAATAAGACTTGATTTCGTCGAAGGCTGCTTGATGCATTGGTTCCCATTTGAATTCTTCTTCCTTCTTCAGTCTTAACAATGGCGAAGAAACTTGTGTTTTGCCACTTAGATTTGATATAAATCTTCGAAGGAAATTGATTTTTCCCAGCAACGACTGAAGCTCCTTTTTGGTCGAAGGGGCCTTCGTTTCCATAATTGCCTTAGTCTTATTTTGATTGATTTCAATGCCTTTTTTGTGCACCACAAAACCCAAGAAATCACCTGCACGTACACAAAAGGCACATTTTAATGGATTTATTTTCAATCCATATTTCCTCATTCTTTCAAAAGAACGGCGAAGATGGTCTAAATGACCACTTTCTGAGGAAGATTTAACCACCACATCGTCTATGTATACTTGCATAAAATCATCAATAAAATCATGAAACATAGAATTCATGGCCCTCTGATATGTAGCACCAGCATTCTTTAAGCCAAAGGGCATTACTACCCATTCATAAACACCCAATGCCCCTGGACATCTAAAAGCAGTTTTCGACACGTCCTCTTCAGCAATGAAGATTTGATTATACCCAGAATAACCATCGAGCATACTAAGATAATCAAATCCTGCTGCTGAATCTATTAGCATTTCTGCCACAGGCATTGCGTATTCATCCTTGGGAGTTGCATTATTTAAATCCCTAAAGTCTATGCAAACTCTAAGAGTCCCATTTTTCTTTATTACAGGAACTATATTGGCTAACCATTCGACATACCTGGCAGTTCTGATGAATTTGTTTCTGAATAGCCTTTCGATTTCCTCTTTGATCTTAGCCAACACTTGAGGAGCAAATCTTCTTGGCACTTGCTTCACTGGTTTCTTCCCTGGTCGAATTGGTAATTGCATTTCCACCACTTCTCGACTTAACCCAGGCATTTCGTCATAATCCCAAGCAAAGCAGTCTTTGAACTCCCTTAGCAATGTGATGACTTGGGTTTTTAGAGAAGCATCAATATTTGCACTAATATAAGTTGGCCTTTTTATTGAGCCATTTCCCAAATCAACTTCTTCTAACGGGTCTTGAGCTTGCATATGCTTTGCCGAATCTCTAGGATCCTTTTCAAAACCTAATGGATCATCATCATAAATGCAGTCAAGTCTTTCATCTATGACTATGCCATTTTCTTCATGTAACTCACTGGCTTCGACAGCCATTGTTTGTTGAATAATTTCGGCCTCTATAGCCGCTTTAAACTTGTTTTCGGCCATATAAGCCGTAATTTTGTCCCATGCATTGGGCACTGACATAAGAACACTTTCAAGAACCAGTGTTCCACCCCGTTGGTCGAAGAACACCATCAGGATAGACACTATCATCTCCCATTATTTCTCTTTCCCAAACAAAACCATAATTTGGGTCAAGATGAACTGAGGCAAGAACATTATCCGCAGGAACATATGCCTCATTAGAAGATGAACATGGCGCAATCTTCGCCATTTGTTTCTCAAAATTTTCCTTGGTAATTTGGTTGACATCAGCACGGAAGTAGCTCTGATCTGCTTCGACATATTCTACCAAACCATCTTCCTTCCACATTACTAAACGTTGATGCAAAGTTGAAGGGACAGCACCAACTCCATGGATCCACTCTCTACCAAGGAGTAAATTGAAATTCGCTTTAGAGGCTATCACTAAGAACAATGTAGTCCTCTTTATGGAACCAACGATTAAGTCCACCTCAATGGCCCCCAAAGAATGGCCAGTTTTGCCTTCATAGTTGCTTAAGACAATGTTATGTGGCCTGAGGTCAGTGTCGAACTTACCAATCTTCTTCAAAAGACCATGTGGCATTAAATTCACTGCAGCTCCACCATCCACTAACACTTTGTTAATTCCAACACCATTGACTTTGGCTTGGACATACAGGGGTCTCAAGTGGTTTTGCATACTCATATCTGGCTTCTCGAAGGTAGCCATTTGGTCTTCGACACAACCATCGTTCATCACATAGTAACACATTGGCTTGTGATGAGCCATATCCTCTGTAAAATCCTCTTCAACATCATTTGGTACTGTGATAACATCGTACTCAAGAGGCAATATTGATACCACATTGCAAACAACGTCGAAATCATCTCCAGAATCATCAAAATCAGACTCCATGTCTTCATCCATGTCGAAATCAGCATTCTTTTCTTTCACTGTTGACAATGGAGGAAATATTCTTTCAAGAGTAGGCCTTCTTGGCTTTTCTGTTACCACAGCCTTGCCTTTGGCCTTATTTGCTGCACACACATGACTAGCAACATCAGCATTCTTCTTTGTGGCAACTTCAGCTTTGTGAACCTCACTCTTCCCCACTATTATGCTGCGTGGAACATGGTTATTAGCCAAATGACTTGGAACCTTGTTAATGTCAAAGTGTGCCTTCTTCTTCTGTTGTCTTTGGTAACGACGCCACTGTGTTTTAGTCATGGGGTTCTTACCCTTATAGTTATTCTTATAATTAAACTTAGCAGCATCAGTACCTGGCTTGACAGCTTTAGCACGTTGATTATTGGGCACCCACGCTTCGACAGGAGCACTAGCACTTGGGACAAAGGATTTATTTGTTGACAGCTTCAAATACCCTTTCGCTGAGGACTTCTCCTTAGCAAATTGTCGTTTGCTTGTTGAAGGCTTTGTTGACACATTAGCCTTATAGCCAGGAAGATCTCCTTTTGCAAAGTCAAATTTCGGCCTGTTATCAAGCCATTTTCTTTTACGTTGTTGTTGATCCTGATAACCTTCGACAGCTTTGGCTGCTTCTTTGTCGAAGACAGCGCTGCATCTTGGGCAAAGCATAACTTCAGAGTTATTCCACTTACACCGATTGAGGAAATCTATCAATTCTTCCTCAGCCTTTGGATACACAGCATGTATCTTCCCATCATATTCTTTTAGGGTCACTTCGTGTTTCTTACCTTCAGCATACAGAAAACCTTTTAATTTTTCGGTGGCAGTCTTGACATACTTAGGAGGGTCTGCCATTTGAGCATCCACCATGCCTACATCAGCTTCGACAGGTTCAGAATACATAGCTTCAGCCTTAGGCAATGGATCAACATCAATCTGCATAGGAGCTTTCATCTTCTTATCAGCAAATTTGAGTCTTCCTTCGTCAACTGCTTTTTGCACAATATCCCTGAAAAGCACACAACGGTCAGTGTTATGTCCCAAAAAATTATGGAACTTACAATAACCCTTTTTCTTTCTTTGGTCAAGAGTTGGTACTTTAAGGCCTTTAGGCACTAATATTTGACCATCAGTTACTAAAAGATCAAAAATTTCATCACATTTCGTAACATCAAAAGTATAAGTCTTAGGCATAAATCTATCATTCTTAGGCTCTACAGGGTTATTCCCATTCGCAGGCCTTAATAATTTACAAGTATAAGGAGGACCAGGCTTAAGTTCAGCCACGTCTATCTCCTCTTCTTCGACATTACCATATGTAACGTCGAATTCTTCTTCGACATATGCCACTTTTTCTTTTTTATGATACCTATTCGACCTAGATTTTTCTTCTCTAAGCCTTTCAACTTGTCGAACTCTATCAGCCAATTGAGCCATATCTCTCAAATGAGATGTGTCTAATTTCTTTCTAATTGAGTAATCAAGGCCACCAGCAGCCATTTCGACAAGCTCATGTTCAGGGACTTGTGTGAAGCAACGAGATTTCAACAGCCTAAATCTGTTTAAGTAATCATCAATAGTTTCAGGCATTTTGCGCCGAACACTAGCCAATTCTTTAAGACTAATTTTCGACTGGCCCATGTAAAACTGTGCATGGAATGCCTTTTCTAATTGCCCCCATGTGAACATAGAACCAGGGGGTAAGGTCGTGAACCAAGTGAAAGCATTTTTAGTTAGAGAATTTGGAAAATATTTCATCTTCAAATTCTCATTTTGTGCTAAGTCCCCAGCCTCAGTCAAGAAACAAGCAATGTGTTCGACTGTGGACTCATTTGTATCACCACCAAACTTAGTAAACTTGGGAACTTTCCATCCCCTTGGTAACTCAGTTTGTAATACGTATTCACATAATGGTGATACGAAGTTAGGCCTTTGTAAACCTATGTTAAGGCCATTTTGCGCCAAAATAGTTTCGACTAAAGTAGCTATATTGTTTTCAGTGCCAACGTTGTGTTGTTGCACTTGTCGAACAACTTCATCAGTGTTCTGGTGTCTATTTACCAAAACTACTTCAAGGACGTGGTTTACTGCCCCTTGTAGTTCGCCTACAATTGTGGACGCTTCGACTGCAACTGCTCCTTGGGGGTTAACTGGCGACGCATTACCCGCAATAATAGGAACTTGCCTATTATTAACCGTTGGAGCCCCAAAGAAATCTGCAATCCTACTCATCTGATTTGCCAACATTTGGTAACTGTTATTGGTATTTTGAATCAATGGATTGAAAACTGTACCAATTTGTTGGGTAAGCATATTAACCATATCGTGATTACTCTCGTCTACTTGCTGTCTTAAGGCCAACAAAGACGTATTGGTTAATGCTGGGGGATTCCGACCAAATACACTCTCAGAAGAGACATGTGTAGGGGAAAAGGTCGAAATATGTGGCATTCCAGTAGGCATGCCATACATTCCCAAAGGAAATGGGGGTAGATGCACGTTATTCAAACGTGGGTCTAAACCGTTCCCCATTGCCATGTAAGGGCTATGAAACCCTGCACTTAACGGCAAAGACATAGGCAAAGATGCCATTTCTGACTGCGTTGAACCAACATTAGTCATTGATAATGAAGGAACAGTTGTCGACGATGATGGTCCTGCGCTAATGCTCGCAGAATCCATTGTTGTTCCTTGCCCTTGTGAAACCACAGGGTTGGAACTAGACGCATTATTCGTACTAGAACGAACCATTTTACCACTTCTTAAGTGCATACAACAGCGAATACAAATAAGAAAGTAAGAAAATGAACAAAATCAAAGGCAAGGTCCCACTGGGCGTGCCAATTTGTTTGCTGGTGTTTTTAGCAAACAATCACTAGTTTTATTAGAAGATTTGTGAGATCAAACTAGAAAAATCTCAAAGCAATTGCCTTTGAATTGCGCGTAGTTTTTGTTTCAGAAAATGTAGAAAAGGGGACGATTTGCAATGATTAACAGAATTGAAAAGAAAAGAAGCAGTAAATGGTGCGTGAATCGTAAAGAAAAGACAAATAAATTGCATTGAATTGTAAAAGTGGTACACGATCACATATAATGATTCTTCCACTCGTTTTTCGCTCTGGCTTGGAAGTTAGAGTTTCAGGAATCGGATTGTGTATTGTGATTTGTCACCCTTGTTTCTTCTCAGAAACTACTATTTATACAAAGGAAAAAAGGGGGAAAAACTGAACTAAGTAACTGCCTAGAAATTTGAAAATTAATAACTGCTACTCCTACTTTCGACAAGAACCGCTTCATCACGCTTCGACCAACTGCTAGTTCTTCAGCGCATAACTGCTCTGTTTTCTGTCTGTCGAAAGCTTGTGTCCGTTTTCCTCTTTCTTGCTTTTTTTGCTTCTCCAGAAGCTTGTCGAATTTACCCTGCGCATGGCCATTTCCTCTGTCGAAATACTTTGGTCTTTGTCGACCATTTTCAATGAAGCCTGTCGAAATTACAGGCTAACAATTTGCCATTGCTGGTATGAAACATATAATATAAGCTAAAATAATATATTTACATGAATAGCATTTGCTTCAGTTTGGGTCACCATCCTAAAGAAGGGAGAGAAATGAACCCTAGATTCCTTAACTGAGTTGTGTTTTCACTTGTTCTTGGTTCCGTGAGCAGTCTCTTAGTTTAGTTAATTTTGAATGTTGTCCTTGTTTAGCCTTGTTTGCTGCGGTGTATCGTGTGCTTGTGTGTAGGTCCTGGTTGGGCCTAGTTCGGTTTTGTTGAGTCGGGACTCTATTTTTTTTATAGAGTATGTCTTATGTGGCCAAAAAATATGAATAACACTTTATATATATATATATATATATATATATATATATATATATATATATATTTGACACAAGAAAATTTAGTGTATTTCATTCATGATAGTTATATTCCTTACAAAAAAAACGGGCAAACACTTCCATACCCATTGAGTTTTGATAGGTATGATACTTAATATCTAATCACTCAATGACACCTCATTTTTCTAATTTAAATATTAAAATTAAAATAAAGATTGAACTAATTTTGCTTAGAAAATATCATACCCACCAAACTCTCACTGGGCATGGTAGAGTTTTCCAAAAAACGACTTTATATTAAAAAGTATATTAAACACATTTGGTATATCAACACAAATTATATGTTGAATTAGATTAAAAACATGAACATAAAAAATATTATTACGCCATTCAAATAATTCATGATTCTCGTAAACACTACTCCCTTCGTTTCTAATCTTTGGTACTTTTGGCTTGTTACACACATATTTAGGTACCATTAATTTGTGTTGTTTAAGTACTAAAATGCCCCACTTGTAGTTGTATTGGGATAATTGAAGTTAAAGTAAAATAGTCTTGGGACAATTAATTCATGCGTTGGAACTCTAAAAGGATAAATAAATATAGAGGGTATATTAGGAAAAATTAGGTGAATTGTACATTGGGTTTTTAAAAGTACCATTGTTTTGGAACAAAAATAAAAGACCAAAAATACCAAAGATCAGGAACGGAGGGAGTACTAAGTATAGTAAATATTTTAAAAATTATAATACTGTATTATAGTATATATATATATATATATACTTGTTTTTAAAATGTCATGTTAGTTTTTTCTTTTTTCTTTTTTGACCAAATAGTTTTTTCTAATGTCAAATCAGAATTAACTCGGTACCTTCCCCCTAGCCATGCATGACAGAGCAAAAAAACATTCAACCTCAATAATAAGGGCATATGATATTAGATACTCTCTCCGTCTCATATTAAGTGTTCTGTTTGCCAATTTTCTTTGTCTCAAATTATCTGTCACTTTAGAATCCCAATACAACATTTATTATTACTTTCCAACAATACCCTTACTTTAGAATATCAATAACCGTGTCTTTGCACCAACCAAGAAAAATGTATCGGTGTTTTGGTCCTACCACATTTTTTTACTATTAAATTTAGCATATTCAATCATTTTCTTAATACCCGCGCATAACCTTAAACGACACTTAATATGAGACGGAGGGAGTATATAGTTAGTTAGTAGTTAGGGAGATAGTTAGTTAGTAGTTAGGGAGATAGTTAGTAGTTATAAGTGAGTTTGTTATAAGTTGATATATGCCTATAAATAGGCTTCATGTAATCATTTTAGAACAACTCTTATCATTTTGTATCAATTCCCTTTGATGAATACTAAAGTCTTGTAATCATTTCTCTCTTATCTTCGATGAATACCATATTCTTCAATATATGATGCATGCATGTACATGTGTCAGCTGAAACTCTGAGGTTTTTTTTTGTTGAGAAAACTCTAAAGGGGTTATGCGTTAAATCCTTAATTTTGAAAATAAATGGGGTTAGAGTCGATAAGAACAAAGAAAGTAAAACCATGGGGACCAGACTTTGCATAAAAAAGATGTTAACTTGGACGCTTCATAATGTTAAATAAGAAATTTGGTTAGTAACTTTAATCAAGGGAGCTTATGTCCTAAAATGTTTCATTTTTCATCAGATAATGCAAAGCTATTTTCTTCTCACGTCACTCTAATTACAACTTTTGACTTGTTTGTTAGTGGATTGGGTACGCTTAGAGGGACCTCTGAAACCCTTCATTCCAACAAGGGGTTGAAACTTGTTAATAACCCCAACTTGAAGTTAAGTAAGGCAATAATGTGTGACAAGATGGATCATATATAATATATTCCACTAAAACAACCTAGATGGACAAGAAATGACTATGATGCCAATTCTTATGTGGTTATAAGTATAATTAAGAGTGTACACTCAAATGCTTATTGAGTTTTATGTTGGGTACATAAAAGAAAAGACCAATACCAAGGGAAAAAAAATTAAAACATGATAGCCAAAAACCAAAAAAAAAAACATAAATAGACAGCAACAAGCATAGGCCTTTATAAGTCCCTAAATCTCAGTAGATTTCACTTCGTGAAAAAGCTTTCATCAGCCAAAATATAGTCACATTCACATTAGTTAATTAACATTCTAGAAACAGAGAACCAACATGATAACACAATTTTTTTTTTGAGATTATGATAACACAATTTACTTAGGCAAACACTTGCTTATCAGGACTACAAAGTCATATATTAGGCAAATACTTAACTACTATTATTTTGTATATTTTTATTTCGCTGCATACTATCATTTGCAATAATATTTTAATAAGAAGATTTGAAGAAAAATTGATCGGTTTTTTAATTGAACAATAATGATTTTCATGTTATTTCTTATTATACGAGTAATGGGTGCGGATAGTCGGATACAGATACTTCAATACCCAAAGAGTATGAGGATGAGCACTAACGCTACTACACTGTTAGAACATTTTGTTGGTGGGAATAATGCTGCAACTAAGAAGAACAACCAAACATAGAAAATCATTAGTAAAAGTTAATTGTGAATAACATGTAACATAAATAACAAAGAGAAGATGAATTTATTATTGCACAAGACTCCAAGGCGTATATAACACTAAGCTTTAGGTTCGATTCGCCCCCACCAATCACTCTAGATTGGATGCAATAGGATGACCAGCGAATCCCCTTCAGGATACAATGGAGTTCCTTGACATGGTCTGCACACCCACACCAAGCATATCGATCAATGGTAGTTTACGGAATAAAGTCTCCGTACCAACTCTCGTGCACTAGAGTAGCAAAGAGATGATTTAGAATAAAATAATGATGGATATTATACTTGAGAATGATTATTTTCGTATGTTTGTTTCTGACTCCAGAATATCTCTTTATAGAGAAATTCACGTCTTTTAGTGGAAGAACGCAACCCTTTGAAAAAGGTTTCTGTCAGAAAAGTAACGGCCATATACAATAATCGTTTGAAGAAATTCCCAAACGACGTCATGGTTTGATGGTTAATCAACGTACCTCTCCCGCTTCTTGTCTCGAGTTCGATCCCAGCGCGTGCCACTTTTTATTTTAGTCTGTTAATTAAAATAACGTACCAAAATAAAAACTACTGTTTTTAGGATTCGAACTTGGTACCTTACACTATCAGGAAATAAATTCATCCACCAAACCAAAGATACAACCATGACATATAAACAAAGTCATATATATTTAACCAATTGCAATCGTCCAAATATATATTTTGGAAATTTCTCCAACAATCCCCCACCATTTCCAAAATATCCAAATCCAATATTCCGGAAATATCATGGTTTCAGATAATGGTATCTTACGATTTGAACCACTACTTAGTAAGTTAAGTCTTCACTCATCCTCGAATAAATCGGTAGACAAGCTTTGAACCAATTATTCATTAGAACAAGTGTGCATAACTCACACATGAAATCTCGGTACCATTGATCAAATTATAAAAATGACACATTTGTTTAGGCCTTGTGTCCGGTATCCTTTTCATGAGAATTTAAGAGTCAAGCCCTTGAACTCTATGAAGCGGCCTCACTACATTCTCATATAGGTAGACTATATCAGAAATGCACCCATAATTATGCACCTCAGCAAATATATGCTATATGTCCATTAAGAGGAAAACCTCATCCTACCACTTGATTCTTATGGTCCAAGTACTTTTACCCTTTGGGATGTATCTATTGTCAAGTACTTCAATCACTCTTATAGTGTACTTTCCTCATTGAACTCAAGACTTGATACTACTCAAGTGTGAGTTGAGTTTCCACCATTGGTGATCAATTAGATATGGGCTTGCATCACATCCCTAATGATGTATTCAACATCATATCCTTGTCAATTCTTTCGTCAAAGAATTGCAATAATTATTCCAACTCTAATAAACCTTGAATATTTCAATCAATCACATAACCATGACTTTTATACATACCGTGATAGTTTAAACTAACTATCACCATGACACTTTTGTCATTCATTGTGTCATATGCACAAACTTTATGTCATTCTTCCTTTGTTATTAAATATTTAATAACTATTTAAATTTGAAGTTCTACTCTACTTGAATATATTCAAGAAACCATATATTCAATGCATTAAATATATAAAACAATAACAACCATGATCATAAAGATTTGTCATATTTACTTTAATTTCATAAAGTGAGTCCAAACATGTAAGTCATATACTTCACATAAAATTAAATAAAACACTTTAGAATTTATTTCTATTTTATGAAAATGAACATTTTTATATTAGTTATTTATCACATAACTAATACATGCATCATAAATTCTAAGTGTCAAATTTCAATTTCATGTATATATTGTTCCATGGTAAAACAAAATAATAATCAAATAGAAAATAAACAATGAACCAAAATCATTAATATTTCTTATCACTTTCTTCCATAAACATTGTCAACTTACATAAATTCCAAACATCCCCAAATTATTTTCAGTATCAAAAGAAGCAAGAAATTAACAATTACTTCCATATTATCATGCACATATAATATGAGATCATCAATTTTAAATTTATTAATTTCATACACAAAACTACAATATCATTAAACCATCCCTTTGATATTTATGATAATTCATATGCACTATTTTATGGATTAAAATAAAGCATCATGTAATCATATATCAAACAAAATTTTAAAAACGTAATTAACTTTGTCTTCACAATTTATCCACACATTGTTTAGAGTTCCACATTCATGAAAATTAGTTCTAAAACAGATTAATTTTTCCTTAGTTTTTAAACCATTTTCATGAATAAACTTGAATTTAGTTCATTTTTAGACAATCAAACATATCACGTATATTTATTTAGAGTAATTGTGTACCTTTCACCATGATCATAAATAAACAGATTTTAGTGATGTATAAGTGTTCATGTCTCCCAAATTGTAAGTAGAAAAACCTTCAATGTTGCAGTCATCATTTCAACACAAATGCAAAATCGAACCTAAAGATTGTTAGAACATTTTGTTGGTGGGAATAATGCTGCAACTAAGAAGAACAACCAAACATAGAAAATCATTAGTAAAAGTTAATTGTGAATAACATGTAACATAAATAACAAAGAGAAGATGAATTTATTATTGCACAAGACTCCAAGGCGTATATAACACTAAGCTTTAGGTTCGATTCGCCCCCACCAATCACTCTAGATTGGATGCAATAGGATGACCAGCGAATCCCCTTCAGGATACAATGGAGTTCCTTGACATGGTCTGCACACCCACACCAAACATATCGATCAATGGTAGTTTACGGAATAAAGTCTCCGTACCAACTCTCGTGCACTAGAGTAGCAAAGAGATGATTTAGAATAAAATAATGATGGATATTATACTTGAGAATGATTATTTTCGTATGTTTGTTTCTGACTCCAGAATATCTCTTTATAGAGAAATTCACGTCTTTTAGTGGAAGAACGCAACCCTTTGAAAAAGGTTTCTGTCAGAAAAGTAACGGCCATATACAATAATCGTTTGAAGAAATTCCCAAACGACGTCATGGTTTGATGGTTAATCAACGTACCTCTCCCGCTTCTTGTCTCGAGTTCGATCCCAGCGCGTGCCACTTTTTATTTTCATTTTAGTCTGTTAATTAAAATAACGTACCAAAATAAAAACTACTGTTTTTAGGATTCAAACTTGGTACCTTACACTATCAGGAAATAAATTCATCCACCAAACCAAAGATACAACCATGACATATAAACAAAGTCATATATATTTAACCAATTGCAATCGTCCAAATATATATTTTGGAAATTTCTCCAACATACACATGCGTGTGCGACTTCGGGTATCGACGTTTTAGTGATAATGATGTTAGAGAGAAGCTTTGTGAAGCATTTCAGAGAGAGAGAGAAGATGAGGGATTGGAAACAGTTAGGGAATTTGTTATTCTGTTTCTCAAATGATTACAAGGCTACTCAGCACTATATATACAGCCGAGTGTGAGCATGGTTATTTTCACTACTAATTACATTGTGTATAACTCAATCCTTTAGTGCTACTAAATTACATTTACACTTGAATCCTTTAGTTCACAATTTGTTGGAGCGGGTTGGAGGAGAAGCCCATAAGCACTTGTGCCACTTATAAGATACCATAATATCCTTTTTACAACTAGCCAATGAGAGTCAAGAGGTGTGGCAAGAAATTGGCACATTTTGTTAACACAAAAGAAGAGTTCCGGTCTCGTAAGAGTGATATATTGTAGAGCTCCCACGATAGAACGATACAAAGAGGGGTCTTTGAAGACATCGGAGCCATTCTTACTAAGTTTTGTAGTGGAGAGCATAGGGGTGACCACACCATTGCACCCGGCCATATTGGCACGTTCAAGTAGATCCTTGATGTACTTTTGTTGAGTTAGAAGAATGGAGCCTTGTGAAATCGAAAAGCATCTGATTGTTCCAATTGTGAGAGCGTTGCGCTCTTCGGTGAACCGGCAGTGGTGCTCTTTGGCGACGCATCTTCGGCATTGGTTGTCATCGTTGCAGAAGAATAACGATGAATTGATGGAGAATGTGTAGCGAGATTGAGAAGCGGAAGCAGAGATCTGAAGGAAGATCCCAGATCTTAGGCGAATGATACCATGATAGTGATGTTAGAGAGAAGCTTCGTGAAGCATTTCAGAGAGAGGGAGAGAGAGAAGATCAGGGATTGGAAACAGTTAGGGAATTTGTTGTTCTGTTTCTCAAATGATTACAAGGCTACTCAGCACTATATATACATCCGAGTGTGAGCATGATTATTTTCACTACTAATTACATTGTGTATAACTCAATCGCTTAGTGCTACTAAATTACATTTACACTTGAATCCTATTGTATACTATCATTTAGTACCTTGTTTAAATTAAACGTGCACATTGATATCCCTAGTTTGTTGTTACTAGAATAGAAAGAATAATTACTTTCATCATGTAAATTTGAAGAAAGTAATTTTAAATCTTGCATATGATATGAGTGTCGCATCGTTCAGTAGGGACAAACGAGATGATATTGTATCACATTCTGGTCCCTGGATTTGATTGTGAAATTGCGGGCTGGAAATTGTTGAATGTTGATAGATACATTGACATTGGCGTGCAGTCTTAGTCATTTTCTCATTTATAAACACTAACATCAACTAGTTGAAAAATAAACACTATCATCAACTAAATAGTACAACTAGCTTGAAGCAATAAAAAATTACTTTTTTAAACAAATTGGAGAATAGGAAATTATTGTTAATTAAAGTGATACTAATAGTCATTTTGTAATTTGGTATTTATCAGTGCAAAATTTACTCTTAAACACGAACGAAGATTAATCTTTCATTAAAAACTTTTGAACACTCCATGAATAGTCGGCAAAAGCCCGAATCAAAAAATAGTCATTTCATGTTTTCGAAAAAATTTGAATTTTGCTCCTTAAAGTTAAAAAGCCAAGCTCTTATCAATTAACACTAATCTGACGCCTCATGAACATTTAAATTAATTTGGAATCAAGTGCTCATAAGAAATAATACCCCCAAAATCACATTGTTAAGTTTACTTGGATTTTGTTTCTTTCTGATTTATACCGTTGAAAAATGAAATGAATTCAATATATAAGTGATGTATTGACTTTTTTCAAAAGTACAATCTAGTACTAAAACACATGTATGCATTGTGTAGATACCAAGAATGTAGATTCGAACCCACAACACTCTAATTTTCTTATCAACATCTCCCACTCTTTGTTTCCCACTGTTAGCTGTCTTGGCAATTTCTACGATATGGAGACGCCGATTCTCGGATTCGAACCCGGGTGTGAGGAGTAGTGTTTATTTGCCATTACAGAAAAATCATATCCCCCCGCTCCTTTTGTACAAAGGACACAAACTGACGTGACTTATTAATTTGACAAGAAATAAAGGAAACTAATAATTAACTCTTAAATTATGATAAATTATATATGATTAAGTACTTTACGTAAACCACCTTGAGAGGAAGTGTGTTCAAACCACTGATAATTATCTTAAGTTGGATTTAATACAGGTTGATTTATTTGTTCCCCAGTTTGGTGCATTAGGCACGCATTTCAGTTCCCTTGGAATGTGATGGACATAGGATTCGTATTTAAAATGAAAGTGAAGTTGCTCCAATCTTGCATTGCCGAAAATACCATCAATTTGAAAGAAAAATGAATGTCGAAAAGAGATGTGAATGAAAAGTCGATGTTCTTAAACACGATGCCATTATTCCTCTATTCAATTATCTTGTCAAACTCTTTTATGAACTTGTTTACCGTGGTTTTTGGTAAACAATCGCTAGTTTAAAATTGTTTGCTTGCAAGATCAATTAGTAAATCTTAAGACATATTGTGCATTGACTTCCCAAAAATCATTGAGTTTCGTTAATGTTCTTACGGTTTTAATTAAAAGGATGAAGATAACCGCCAATTTCAAAGGTGTTGAAACTGTCGAAATTACTTCAAAATGATACAGTTCTGAACAGAATGTGTAAAAGAGCAAATAAAATGTAAGAAATTTAAGAAAACAGATTAAAATTGCATTGAATGAACAGAAATTTGGTGCACAAATGCATACATTGTTCTGTAACTCGCTTTTCTCTTTTGCTTGGAAGTTGGAGTATGAGAATTCTGTATGTGCGTATTGTGACCTGTTTTTCCTATGAAAAACTACTATTTATACAAATAAAAAATAGGCTAAATTATAGTCTTAGTCCCCCTATTTTCAAAAATTCAGACATTTAGTCCCTCTATTTTAAAATTCAGACATTTAGTCCCCCTATTTTAAAAAATCAAGACATTTTAGTCCAAAGAGGGTTTTTTCAATTTTTTTGCTGAGTTGGAATTCTGCCAAAAAAATATATGCTGATGTGGCCCTCATTAAATGACATGGCAGCTGCACACATCATTTAATGAGGCCACGTGTATATTCCACATCAGATTTAAATAATTTAAGAAAGTTAAATAAATTATATTATTAATTAAATATTAAAGCAGTGAAATTAAAACACAATCAAAAAATCACAACACCCTCTCCACTTTCCTCGTTTCCCTTCAGAGTTCAGATTACTCACAACCATTTCTCCCTCTTCAACAAAAAACTCCAACTTTCTTCAGACCACCCTCACAGTCACAAACCTCTTCTCCTTCAAACCCATCACTTCTTGATACTTCCAACCAAACCACCAACAATATGAAGAGATTGAAGAACGATTACATCCACCTAAGAAACCACAACAACAACCAAATCTGAACATCATCATCATAAACCACAACAACAAATCTGAACATTCTTCTCCCACTCTTCTTCTTCTTCCACACCACAAACCAAATCTAAACCTCCAACAACTTCTGCAGATTTGGGTATTTCACAACTCGAAATTAGGGTTCAAATTACTGTGGGTGTAACATTCTGAATCATTCGATGATGGTGAGAAATGAAGAAGAACGAATGTGTTTTGCTGAGAGAATAAGTCTATAAATGTGAAGACATTCTTCTTTGGTTATTCTCTACTTCACTCTCGGTTCTGATTCGATTCCATGATTAAGGTGTTTGAAGGTTTGTGTGGGTTTCGAAACCTTTGTCGATGACAGTGGTTCCATATCTACGAAGACAGTGCGTGGAATGTGCTCGCCGGCACCGGTTTCGCTGATGAAGGTGTTGAAGGCGTCGTCTCCGCCGCCAACGGTTTTGTCGCAGAGATTGGAATAGAAGAACCCAGAAATTCACAGGAATTGGAATAACCTAGAAACGAATTGATTTGAAATAGAAGAAGAAAGAACACTAAAGATTGATCTGTGGAAATTTTGAGGGATTGTGAGATTAATGAAGATTTTCTGTGTAATCGATGGAGATTTTGAGGGAATAACCCAGAAACGATGGAGATTTAATGCACAATCTCACTGTTTTAATATTTAACTAATAAAATTAATAATATAATTTATTTAAATTATTTAAGTTATTTAAATCTAATGTGGAATGTCCATGTGGCCTCATTAAATGACGTGTACAAGCTGCATCAGCTGCCACGTCATTTAATGAGAGCCACGTCAGCATATTTTTTTTGGTAGGAATCCAACTCAGCAAAAAAAATTGGAAAAACTCTCTTTGGACTAAAATATCTGGATTTTTGAAAATAGGGGGACTAAATGTCTGAATTTTAAAATAGGGGGACCAAATGTCTGAATTTTTGAAAATAGGGGGACCAAAACTATAATTTAGCCTAAAAAATAACTGTACAGAATATTTAAAAAAATGTAACTGCTGCATCCCTTCGACAACGGTTGCTTGATTTCAATTTGTTACTAGTCTTCAAAACCTCTTTTTGTCGAAATCACTGTCTTCAACGCTTTGATTCCAGCAAGCCTCATGTTGAAATCATCTTAACACAACCAAATAACTTAACTCCTCTCAATGTCGAAATTGACATCTTTCTCTTGAAATAATAAGTCAAACCTCGTTGACTACATTTAATTGAGCTTGTCGAAAATACAGGCTAACAAATTGCCCCCCAAAAATGTATTTTTCGACTGAATTTAGAATGAAGAAAGAAAATGACGTTTTTGAAACTTCACTCAACAGTTTCGTGTCAAGTCTGCTGACGTCATTAACATCCTCTTTCAGAATTGAAAGGACGTTTTTTCAAAAGGAACCCACTTTATTGCGCCAACTATTCAGAGTTAGTGGGCCACGTTTTATCTTGGAACTCTCCAAAAAACCACTTTTCCATAACTGTCAGGTCATGATTGTTAGTGGGCTACTCTCTGGAAGTACAAAAAACTCAAAGGTTTATACCCCCTTTTTTTTATTTATTTATCCAGCAACTATAAAAGGCGTACCTTCTTCTCCATTCTACTTTTTCACTCTTCATCTCCCTTGCGAACCCATATCCAGAACGCTTAAAACCCCATTAACGCTTGAAACCTTTCTCTGGTTTTTACAAATCAAGAACAAATCACATTTCTCAAACCTGAAAAATGGCTTCTGCTTCAAGCTCTCAAGCTTCTGGGAAACAGAAATTTGTTGCTGAACCTGATTTGGAAGATGCTCGCGCTCAAATCTGGAAATCACAGGTATTAATTCCCTCTTCTGACCCTAACAAGCATGCTTTTCTTGGACCTCTCCCTGAATCTCACGACACACACAGAAACTTCAAGAAATTTTCCCTAGCTACCATAAATATAGCCCTAGGATTTTCAAAAAGGGACCCTACGAAATGGGGTTTATGAATGCCCCCAATAGGGTCTTTAGGTCCTCACCCCACGCAGAGAACGAACTCTACACCAACTGGCTTAACAAAGTTGAGTCGAAGAAGGGCGAATTCTGGAAATCCCAAGGGATTTATGACCTTATTCAACTGTCGAGATATGGCCCTAGGTACCACAGTCCCATGCTCATCACAGCATTACATTTCTGGGAACTTACAACTAACAGCTTACATCTTAAATGTGGCATGCTCACTCCCACCTTGCTGGATGTGGCTGCCATAACTGGCCTTAAACCGACAGGAGAAATTTTCAATCCCAACAACACCAACAATACCTACCAATTCGACTTCAAACGTGCCACATTTTCTGGGTACATTGAAGATCAGCATGTAACTGATGACGAAGAGGTTTCTGACATAGAACACATTGCCTTCCTCACCTTGTGGCTCTTTCTCTACATCTTCTGCTCTTCATCACTCCAAGTGGCCAAAATGTATGTTAACTTGGCCACTCATCTTCATGAAGGTCGAAACATATGCCTCAGCAAGCTCATTTTAGGATCTCTATGATGCTTTAGCACATGGATCCTTCGACTTGAGAGGACTTGGACCTCAAGCTAAACTATTGGTCTCAGGCCCTATTTGGCTGTTCCAACTGTGGCTCCTTGCCACCTTTGAGTCGAGATTGCAATTGTATTGCCCTAACGACTATGTTGAGATGGTCGAACAGAGAAGAATCGAAGGTATGAGATTTGCTGTTTTAAAGCCTAGGGAAATAGGTCAATCTACAGAAGACCTGTTCTCTGCTGCTTTCACCATGTTTCTGAACGGTGACACTTTCACACCTTCAATGGCACCATTCGTTGATAGGATTCGTGGACCAAGTTGGTTCACAAAAGAATTTCCTGCAATCTCTGTCGAAGATGCTGAAGAAATCAACAAAATCTGGAGAGCCTACTTAACTCCAAACTTTCTGTCGACCAAAATCTCAACTGGAAAGGGCAAGGCTCAATTTGGAATGATTGGATATCAACCAAATTTAGTGGCAAGGCAGTTTGGGTTATGTCAACTTCGACCTGACCCTTTTTATAAAACTAAAAAGAACTTGAAGCATCCAGACAATGAAAGAGATTTCTGGAAACTTCTTGACAACACTGCTCAAAATGCTCCCACTTTTATTCCTTTAAAATTTGCACCAACATTTGCTTGCACTAAGGAATTTTTTAATTGGTGGAGAAATTATTACACATCTAAATCTGCTGATGTCGAAGAAACCACATTGTTGTCCAACCTAATTTCTGCTTTCCCTCCTTTGCAGAACAAGAAGGACAAAAGTCGAGGTATGCACATTCGAGAAATTCAAGCCTTTCAAAATTACTTCAAAACTGTATATGATCCACATTGTCTTAGTCGAACTGTTTCTGAGGCTGCGAAAGTTTTAAAGCAAAAAATTATCGAAAAAATTCCGACAACGCACTTTCCACCCTATGTAACAAATAAATATGATTTTGCTTTGAAATGTAAGATTAAGTTTCCGCCTTTGCTAACCAGTAAACTAGCCTTGGCATTTCGACCACCAATTCCTGAATGGTTTGTGTGTGGTTCGACTATGGCGTTACAAAACTATTTTATAACTAAAACAGCCCAGAAAGTAACTCCGACTAAGCATAACATATACACGTTTAGAGGTGATCTCCATTTGGACATTCAACATGTTCGAATCACATCCCTCATCAAAATAGGTGATGCATAAGACTCTTAGAATTTTTTAAAAATTTTTCCTTTCATGTATGAACTTTCTTATATGATTGTCGAATGTCTGTAGATGTTCCTATTCCAACAACTCCAGCTGCTGGTACAATAAAGTCACCCAAGAAGACGTCGAAGAAAGAAACCAGTACTTTTTCGAAACAAAACAAACTCCAACAAACAAAGAAACAAGAGGTGAGTATCTTTGCAACATCTTCCTCTATGTTCAAACTTTAAATTCGACAACTGACTAATCTTCGTTTTGTAGAGTCGAAAAAGGGTAAGTAGTTCTACTACTGATGTTCCTTCCAAAAAATTGAAGAAAACTAATACGCTAACTGTGAGTGATGATTCAGAGGTCGAACTTCTTACCTCTTTGCTTTTTGTAATTATTTGTATTTCCTTTCCTTGTTTATGCTGATATGAGTGTCGAATTTTCAGTCTGACAACCCAACAAGAAGCCCTAAACAAACTGAGGTTTCCAAAACTCAAGTTGAAAGGGAAAAGAAAAGAAAGAACTGTCAAGAAGCTCTTAAGATTCCATCTCAACGCCTATCGAACAACAAGGACACGGCAAGGAGGTGCATAAAGGAAAAGCTCAAATGAACCCAGAAAAACCTCTAAAGAAGAAAGTGAAAACTCTTGAGAAACCTGAAAGTGCAGGTTCTCGCATTGGAGAAACAGCTTCCAAGGTAATTGACAAGTTTCTTATCTTCCCTTAATCGTTTTGATTCCGTATGACGAAAAACTCATCAATCTATTATAACAGGGAAACAAGGCCAGCAATGTCGAAACTCAACAGAAACAACTGACACCAACTTCGACTCCCTCTCCTTCTATCGAGCCAATAGCTGAAAAAGTAGTCGAGGAACAACAAACCTCAGATAGTCCCATCTACACAACGGGACAAGCTCTTCATCAACAAATAGAAGATTTGATAATCAACGAGCCTTCCTTTGATAAGAATGAGCCTGGGAAAGAAGTTCTTGACCATAATCAAGAACAAGGAGATGATGAGATGAATGAAGGTAATCACACTGCTGGTGTCGAAATTGAGAAAGACACTCTGGTTCCAACTCCAAATTCAAGTGACAAAGAAGAATAAGAGGAAAACCAAGATGAAGACGACGAAGAAGAAAAAGATGATGATGACGCTGTTGAATTTGAAGGAGAAGAATCTCAAGGTAATTCAGAGCATGTCGATGAATCGCCAAAGGACAATAGTTCTTCTAAGGTAGTACCTTCGACTAGTGTCACTTTAAGCCAAGAGGAATTGACAGAGCTAAAAAGTAAGAACCCTCTTGAGGCATTGAAAATAATGTTAAGCAGCAGGGCAGCTTCGACTGACAAGAGACAAAGCTCTTCGACTACTTCTGTTGGCGAGATGTCTGAAAGTTCGAAAGAAGATCTCATTCAGGAATTTCGGGCTAAAGTTCTTGAAGTGGATTTGTTTCAGACTGTTGAACAAAACCACATGGTCGCTTTTGAGATTAAAGCCTTGCTGCGCAAACTCAACAATTCAACGTCTAGCAAGTCTCTCATTGGCTTCCTTGTCGAATTTGAGCCTCTTCTGGAACAAATCACCAGGGATTTCCAAAAGAAAAAGAATGATGCTGTGACGAAAGAGCGTGAGGCTAAACTCCAACAAGAGGAATGGGCTGCGGTCGAAGCATCAAACGCTAAAATTTCTTCCTTGGAAGTTCAAACATGAAGTGATGCCAAAGAAATGGCTGCCTGTGATGATGCCATTTCCAAATATCAAGAACAGATCAAGAGCCTGCAATTGAAGATTAAGGCAGAGGAGAAGAAGAAAGCTTCGATTCGCAAACGAACTCCTGATTCTTTGGAATCTGTTATTAATGCAGAGGCAGCCCTGGCAATCGAACATCTGGAGGAATTTAGCAAGCATGAAGCAGAAGTTCAGAGGTTGGTCGAAGATGAGGCCCTCACTGCTACAAGATTGGAGCATGCCAAGGCCGTCTTTGAGAGGCTAAAAGCCAATCTTAAGCTTTAGATTGTAACTTTCTTTATTTCCAAACTTTTGTAATTCAACAATGTTTTGGCACTTCTAAACCTCAAAATGCCATATTTGAATTCTCTTTTGTTATTTCAGTATTGCGCTATTTTAATTTCTTGCAACATTGGCTTATACTTTTTCAAATACTTGCCATTTATTCGCAAAACTCGATTATCAACACCTAATTCTTCGACTTCATAGGCATCGCTAGAAAAAATTTGTGCGGTTCGAAATGGTCCCTCCCAATTTGGTGACCATTTGCCTAAGACTCTATCTTTTTTGTCCATAGGCAATACAACTTTCCAAACTAAATCTCCTAAGGCAAAGGTTTTTAACTTAACTTTTTTATTATAAGCTTTAGCCACTCTTTCTTTTTGCCTTGTAAGGACATCTAACACAATTAACCTCTCTTCGTCTAAATCAACCAACTCATCTAAAATCATATTCCAATAATGATCTGATGAGATTTCAAACTGTCTTTGAATTTTGGCTGATTGTAAACAAATTTCGACTGGTAAAACTGCATCATGTCCAAACGTCAACCTAAAAGGAGTAGTATTAATTGACTCTCTAGGAGAATTTCGACAAGCCCATAACACTTGATCAAGAGTTTTATGCCAATTTTTAGGCTTTTGCCCAATGTGCTTTTTAATCAGATTAATGACAATCTTATTGGCTGCTTCGACTTGACCATTGGCTTGTGCATAATACAGCGTCGAAGTTAATAACTTGAAACCAGTTTCAGAGGCAAACTCTACCATTTTTCGTCCAATAAAAACTGAACCTTGATCTGTAGTAATGGTTTCTGGAATTCCAAATCTATACAAGATATGGTTTTGAATAAAATTAATAACTGCCTCTTGATCAACATTAGGTAAGGGAATAGCCTATACCCACTTAGTGAAGTAATCTATCCCAACCAATATATAACGATGGCCTTTTGACGAAGTTGGTCTAATTTCACCAATCAAATCTAGACCCCAACCTCTAAACGGCCAAGGTTTCACTATTGAATGCAGCTCATTTGCAGGCACATGTTGAATTCCTGCATGTTTTTGACATTCTTGGCAACCTTTAGCAAAATCTATGCAATCTTTTAACATTGTTGGCCAATATACACCTTGTCGAAATAAAAACCATTTCATCTTGTGAGCTGTTTGATGAGATCCACAAGCTCCACTATGAGTATTGGAAATTGCCAAATATGCCTCACTTTCACTTAGACATTTAAGCAGAACTCCTTCAGGAGTCTTTTTGAACAATTCATTTCCAATAATCACATAGCTCAAGGCTCTATACTTGGTTTTCCTACTAGTCGTTCTTGTTGGATTTTCCAGGTATTCGACAATTTGCCTACGCCAATCATCACTTGACATACTGTCAATGGCAAAAACTTCAACTTCAAAATTTTTGGTACAAATTTCAGTTTCAGTTTGAAGTGGTAACATATTCGACTCATCTGCCCCCCCAAGTTTTGGCATTGACGATTCAGCCATAGATAGGTCTGTCGAATTATGCTTGTCTTTGATTTCTATTAATTCTTCTAGTTTCTCCTTAGAAACTTTATAGCCTGAAGCAATTTGTGCCAAATCATTTGCCTCTTGGTTGTCAATTTGAGGCACATGTTTAATGTCAACATTATTGAACTACTTTAACATAGCATTGGCAGTCACGAAATACACTATTAGGTTTTCTTTAATACACTTGTATTCTTTAGTTAATTGCTTCACAACTAATTCAGAATCCCCTTTTATTTTGATGTCTTTTGCCCCCAACTCTAGCAAGATCTCAAGTCCTGCTATCAAGGCTTTGTATTCTGCCTCGTTATTGGAGGAAAACTCTTTGATTCTATATTTGTACTTCGTTGGGATTTTTGTTGGAGAAACAATTAAAATCCCAATTCCAGTTCCATTTTTATGGCTGGAACCGTCGAAATATAACTTCCATGGTTGAACATCCACAAAACTTAGTGTTGCTTCGACCAAAGAGTGATCGACTATAAAATCAGCCACCACTTGGCCTTTAATTGCTTTTAATGGTTGATACGTTAGTGAATACTCAGAAAGCGCTAAAGCCCATTTGCCAATTCTACGGTGTAGTATTGGCTTCGACAGCATATGTTTAATAATATCAAAATGCGAGTAAACATAAACATCGGCTGGTTTTATATATTGCTTTAGCTTTGTACATGAGAAATACAAACAAAGGCACAGCTTCTCAATTGGATGATACCTTGTTTCAGCATCGTTTAAAACCCTACTGAGGTAATAAATAGCTCTTTCGACACCATTTTCATCCTCTTGTGCTAACATACTACCTATTGTCAGTTCTGATGCCGCTATGTACAATTTCATCACCTTATTTCTAATGGGAGGTAATAAAATAGGTGGTTTTATCAAATAAGACTTGATCTCGTCGAAAGCTTTCTGGTGTTCTGGATCCCATCTGAACACATCTTCTTTCTTCAGTCGCAGTAATGGCGAAAAAGCTTGAGTTTTGCCACTTAGGTTTGAAATGAACCTTCTAAGAAAGTTGATCTTTCCCAATAGAGACTGAAGTTCTTTCTTGGTCGAAGGAGCTTTCGTATCCAAGATTGCTTTTGTCTTGTTTTGATTGATTTCAATGCCTTTTTTGTGCACAACAAACCCTAAGAAATCACTTGCACGTACACAGAAGGCCCATTTAAGTGGATTCATTTTCAATCCATATTTTCTCATCCTTTCGAATGTATGTCGAAGATGGTCTATATGACCACTTTCTGATGAAGACTTAACAACGATATCATCTATGTAAACTTGCATAAAGTCTTCTATAAAATCATGAAACATAGAATTCATTGCTCTTTGGTACGTAGCACCAGCATTTTTTAGGCCAAAAGGCATCACTACCCATTCATAAACGCCTAAGGCCCCTGGGCATCGAAATGCTGTTTTCTACACATCTTCTTCAACAATGAAGATTTGATTATATCTAGAATATCCATCAAGCATACTCAGATAATCAAATCCTGCTGCTGAATCAACCAACATTTCTGCCACTGGCATAGGATATTGATCCTTAGGTGTAGCAATATTTAAGTCTCTAAAATCTATACAGACTCTAAGAGTCCCATTTTTCTTAATAACTAGAACTATATTAGCTAACCAATCTAGATACCTTGCAGTTCTGATGAACTTGTTTCTGAACAGCCTTTCAATCTCCTCTTTGATCTTCGACATGATCTGTGGTGCAAATCTCCTTGGTGTTTGTTTCACTGGTTTCTTATCTGGCCGAACTGGCAGCTTCAACTCCACCATTTCTCGACTTAGACCTGGCATCTCGTTGTAATCCCAAGTGAAACAATCTTTGAATTCTTTTAAAAGTTCAATGGTTCGAACTTTCAAGTCTTTATCGATCTTAGCACTGATATATGTTGGCCTTTTTATAGAGCCATTTCCCAAGTCGATTTCTTCCAAGGGGTCTTGTGCTTGTATCTTCTTGGTCGAACCCATTGGGTCTTTTTCGAAACCTAAAGGCTCGTCATCATAAACAAAGTCAAGCCTTTGGTCCTCGACCATGTCTTCTTTATCATTATTCTTACTGGTCTCGACAACCATTCTCTGATGCATTTCGGCTTCCAAAGCCGCATTTTGCTTATTCTCGACCACATAGGCCGTAATCCTATCCCAAGCACTGGGCTTAGACATATTTAAATATCTACGAATTCCCACCCTGTTGGTGGAATTGTACCTTCTGAGTAATTTCCTTCACCTATTATCTCGATCCCTCTCCCAAATGAATCCATGAGTTGAGTGAAGTTGATTGAGGAAAAGGCATTATCTTGGTGATCATATCCAAGTTCAGAAGGTAGGCATGGCGCAATATTCGCCAGTTGTTTGTCGAAGGTCTTCTTTCTTATGTTGTTTACCTCTTCCATGAAGTAACTCTGATCCCCTTCAACATTTTCTACTAATCCATCTTCTCTCCAGATGGTAAGTCGCTGGTGTAAGGTTGATGGCACTGCTCCTACTCCATGTATCCATTCTCTGCCAAGCAACAAGTTATAGTTTGCCTTGGAAGGAATAACCAAGAATAGCGTTGATCTTTTCACGCTCCCAACAACCAGTTCAACTTCAATGGCCCCAAGGGAATGGCCAGATTTTCCTTCATAATTAGTAAGTACCACATTGTGTGGCCTTAAATCTGTATCAGATTTGCCAAACTTTTTCAGCAAATGTTGTGGCATCAGATTCACTGCTGCGCCACCATCAACCAGAACTTTGTTTAACCCTACGTTGTTGACTTCTGCTTGAATGAACAGAGGTTTGAAATGGCTCTTCATTCCCCCATCTGGTCTTTCGAACATGGCATGTTGTTCTTCGACGCATCCATTATTCATGACATAATAGCAAACTGGCTTGTGGATAGCCATATCTTCGTTGAAGTCTTCTTCGACCTCACTTACTTCTGAGATCACATGTATTCAATTGGAAGAATCGAAATGACATTACACAAAATATCGAAGTCTGGTTCAAAATCTGAGAAATTAGATTCCATTTCTTCGTCCTCTAAGTTGAGGCCTTCTTTGACAGTTGACAAAGGTGGAAATATTCTCTCTGTTGCTGGCTTTCTAACCATTTCGACAGTTGTCTGCTTACCTTTTCCCTTGTCTTAACTTTCAGCATTCCTTGAGGCATCAACCCTCTTTTGGCGTTGGTACCTTCGCCATTGTGTTCTGGTCAAAGGATTTTTACCCTTGTAGTTGTTATTGTAGGCATACTTGTTAGATTCAGACGCCTTATTTTGGTTAGCAGCACTAGTACTTCCTTTGACCATCTTTGTGGGCTTGGCTTGGTATCCAGCTTTCTTCCCACCAGAGTACATCCATTTCTCCACGGGTGACCTTGATGTTGGAATAAAAGTCCTAACTTGATCTTTCTGAGAACTCTTTGTTGGAGGTACAATATTGTATGGTATACCTCTTTTGTTGAAACTGAATTTTGGTCTGTTGTCAACCCATCTCCCTTTCCGCTTCAATTGAGGCTTGAAGCCTTCAAGGCTTTTTGTAGCATTTTTGTCGAAGACAGAACTACACCTTGGGCACAACATCACCTCTGTGTTGCTTATCTTGCAATGGTTGAGGAAATCAATTAATTCCTCTTCTGCTCTGGGATAAGCAACCTTCATTTTTTCATCATATTGGTCTTCAGTAACCATTTCGACCTCAACCTTTGGGCCTTCAGTAGTCTCTTTCACGTTGACATTTCCAGCAATCTTTCCAGCAGTGGCTTCAATAACCATTATCTCGACTGGTTCAACATACATTGCATCCATTGCCGGAAGAGGATCAGTGTCAATCTGCATCGGAGGCTTTGTTTTTCCGCCAAATTTCAGCCTGCCTTCGTTAAGAGCCTTCTGGACTAGGTCCCTGAAAAGAACACAACGAGAAGTATTATGGCCTAAAAAGTTATGGAATTTGCAAAAACCTCTTTTCTTTCTTTGTTCTAATGGTGGTGTTTTCAGGCCCTTAGGCACTAAAATTTGACCATCAGCCACCAAAAGATCAAAAATCTCATCACATTTAGTAACATCAAAGGTATAAGTCTTTGCAACAAACTTATCATTTTTAGGTTCGACAAGATTTTTTCCATCTGATAGCCTTAACAATTTGCATGTATAAGGAGGCCCGGGTTTTAATTCTGCAGCATTGACCTCATTTTCTTCGACATCCTCATATGCTATGTCGAATTCTTGGTCGTTGTCGTTAGTATCAACATAAGCAACTTTCTCTTTTTTATGGAAACGACTAGTTCTAGTTTTTTCAGCTTTAAGCCTTTCGACTTGTCGAACCCTATCGGCCAATTGTGCCATATCTCTTAAGTGTAGAGTATCTAATTTCTTTCTAATAGAATAGTCTAGGCCACCAGCAGCCATTTCGACTAACTCATGTTCAGGCACTTGAGTAAAGCACCTTGCTTTGAGAAGTCTGAATCTATTCAGGTAATCATCAATAGACTCTGCCACTTTACGTCGAATACTAGCCAATTCTTTAAGACTAATCTTAGATTGGCCCATATAGAATTGCTCATGAAACGCCTTCTCTAACTGCCCCCAATTGAAAATGGAATGCGGGGGTAAAGTAGTGAACCAAGTGAAAGCATTTTTAGTTAGAGAGTTTGGGAAATATTTCATCCTTAAGTTTTCATTATGTGCTATGTCTCCTGCCTCCGACAATGCTGATATAAAATTAGGCCTATGTAGATCTAAATTAAGACCATTCTAGGCTAGAATAGTTTCGACAAGATTGGTCAAATTGTTTTGGGCTCCAAAATTGTTTTGTTGAACTTGCCTAACCACTTCATCAGCATTTTGGTTTCTATTAACCTGCAACACGTCAGGGATTGCTTCGATTTCCCTTTGTACAGGTTGTTCGACAACTGGTTGTTGCCTCTGATTTATGGGAATCTCATTGTTAGGCCTTTCTAAAGGGTTTTCGACAGGCCTGACATTCTGATTCTGAAGATCCTGTTGGTTACGCAATGGTGGAGTGCCAAAGAAATCAGCAATTCTCTCCATCTGGGTTGCTAACATTTGGTAACTATTGTTCGTGTTTTGGATCAAGGGGTTAAACACTGTACCTATTGTTGAGTCAGCAAATTAACCATGTCGTGGTTGCTATCATCCATTTGTTGCCTTAGCGCTAACAAGGACGATGTGGTTAATGAGGGTTGAGCGTTTCGACTATAAACGCTCTCTGCTGAACTATGAAGAGGGGAAAATGCCAAACCATTTGTTGGCATACCATATGGGTAATCCCTATTGATCATAGGTAATGTAAATTGTGGGATGAAGGGATTAACCATTGGAGGTTTGTCGGATGCCCTAATGTTGGTGGCACAGAAGCCATCGTACTAGACTGTGTCAACGCTGCAGTGGTCGACATAGACACAGGAGCAGTTATCCCTATCGTCGTCGAAGATGGCATAGAAGCAGTTACTCCTACGACATTTGCAGTGCCCGTGTCACTAACCGACGCTTGTTCTTGTGAACTTTGTGCATTGGATACAGGATTTAAAACAGGGCGAACCATTTCTGGAAGACGTTTGCCACTTCTTAAAAGCATACAAAGATTAAATCACAAGTTTTTTTAATTTAAGAACAAACTCAGTAAAATTTCATTGGAAGAAATTGTTTCAAATTGTTTTGAAACTTAGCACAAACGGTCCCACAGGGCGTGCCAATTTGTTTACCGTGGTTTTTGGTAAACAACCGCTAGTTTAAAATTGTTTGCTTGCAAGATCAACTAGTAAATCTTAAGACATATTGTGCATTGACTTCCTAGAAATTATTGAGTTTCGTTAATGTTCTTACGGTTTTAATTAAAAGGATGAAGATAACCGCCAATTTCAAAGGTGTTGAAACCAAGGTAATCAAAACCGGACCGGATATTGAACCGAAAGAGGTAGCGGTTCAGGGGTTCTTGGGTTCAACCGGTTGAATCGGGGGTTGAACCGGAATTAATTAAATAGATTATTTAATATATTTTTTACAATATATAAATGATAAAAAACAAAAAAGAATCATAATATGACATAATAAAACTAATATTCAACAATCATAGATAATTAGATACTATAATGTAAATACTCTTATAGTAATATTGTACACATTTGTTTTTTAATTATTTATTTATTTATTACATCAATTTAAATATAAAAAATGATAAAAAATATCTCATATACCAAAAATCAACATCAGTTATCATTTTTTTTCCAAAAATCAACTTGGTATACCATTTTTTAAGGAAAATAAACCAAATTCGATTTTCTGCACGGTTCCCCGGTTTTTGGCCGGTTTCCTATCCGGTTCCCGGTTTTCAGCTGGTTATCCGGTTCAATTCCCGGTTTTCACCCCTGACGGTTCTGGGGTTCATTTGGACCGGATAGGGGTCCAGTTCCCGGTTGAACCGGCCGGTCCGGTCCGGTTTTGACAACCTTGGTTGAAACTGTCGAAATTACTTCAAAATGATACAGTTCTGAACAGAATGTGTAAAAGAGCAAATAAAATGTAAAGAATTTAAGAAAACAGATTAAAATTGCATTGAATGAACAGAAATTTGGTGCACAAATGCATACATTGTTCTGTAACTCGCTTTTCTCTCTTGCTTGGAAGTTGGAGTATGAGAATTCTGTATGTGCGTATTGTGACCTGTTTTTCCTATAAAAAACTACTATTTATACAAATAGAAAATAACTGTACAGAATATTTAAAAAAATGTAACTGCTGCATCCCTTCGACAACGGTTGCTTGATTTCAATTTGTTACCAGTCTTCAAAACCTCTTCTTGTCGAAATCACTGTCTTCAACGCTTCGATTCCAGCAAGCCTCATGTCGAAATCATCTTAACACAACCAAATAACTTAACTTCTCTCAATGTCGAAATTGACATCTTTCTCTTGAAATAATAAGTCAAACCTCATTGACTGCATTTAATTGAGCTTGTCGAAAATGCAGGCTAACCGAACTTTAAATGCCACGTAATTAACTAATTGTACTGCTAATAGAAATCAACTCCTCTTTGTCAAACATAACCAAAACAACTCCTACTTCTTTTTGGTGAGAAAATCAACTCCTATTTACGAGTCTGACTTAGAATACTAAGCCAAAAGCTTAGTAACAAATACTAAAGGGGTATGAGTCATTTCCACAATTATTAAAAAAATTCGGTAACTACAAATATGAAGTCTGTGGTTAGTGGCCACTAACCACAGACTTCATATTTGTGGTTAATGGCACCACCATGGCCGCCGCCACTAACCGCCGTTGGTCGCCGGAGCACCGTCGTCGGTCACCGGAGCTCCGCCGTCAGCCGTCACGCCGGTCGTCGGAACTCCGCCGCCGGCCACCACTTGCAAGGCTGCAACCGCCGCATATATATTTATATTATTGTTAGCCTGTAATTTCGACAGGCTTCATTGAAAATGGTCAACAAGGCTTGACTTATATTTCGACAAAAACCAAAGTATTTCGACAGAGAAAATGGTCATGTGCAGGGTAAATTCGACAAGCTTCCGGGGAAGCAAAAGCAAGAAAGAGGAAAATGGACACAAGCTTTCGACAGACAGAAAACAGAGCAGTTATGCGCTGAAGAACTAGCAGTTGGTCGAAAAGAGGAGCGGTTGCTATCATTTTTATAACTGTCTTAGGGCAGTTTCTGCTTAGTATAAATAGTAGTTTCTGAGAAGAAACAAAGGTCACAAAATTTCATATTGCAAATCTCACGCTCTAACTTCCGCATTCAAGAGAAAAACGAGTCAGAGAACAATGTATGATCTTGTGTACCATTCTCTTTCATTTTAATGCAATTTACTTCTGTTTTCTCTTTACCTTTATGTGTTTTACAATTCAAGTCCTTTTTCCCTGAAATATCTTGATTGCTTCGCGCGTAAGGAATCAATTATTTCTTCTTCTTTTTTGTTCAAAACGCAAAACACTGAAGAACATCACATCAAACTAAAAACTCTAAACACAAATGGTCTTAGGATTCACTGGTTGATCCTGCAAGTTAACCAAATTGGAGACCAGCGGTGTTTACCAAAATCCACGGTAAACAAATTGGCACGCCCAGTGGGACATTTGTGTCGAAATATTAGAGTGTTAGTTAACAGAATCTTGGGATATAATTGTTTATGCGCCTGAGGAGTGGTAAATCTTTGTCAAAGATGTCACGTTCTGGCGCAAGTTCTTCGAACGCACATAGTGGCCCTGAGAATGCGTCTGTCAATGACGCTAATCCAGTAACCGCTATGGGAATAACTGCTCCAATGCCTTCGACAGGCATGATCACAGTTACATCTCCTGTGCTTAATCCTTTACCAACAATGGCCACCACGGTGACCACACAGCCTAATGAAATGGCTTCTATGCCACAAACAATGGGAACGTCTAACCCATATATGACTAGTGGTCATATCCCATTTAGCATGCCTATAGTTGGTCGAAATCTCCCTTATGGTATGCCAACTGGCATGATGGTAGGCTTGCAAACCAATTCATCAACGTGTGCAGATAACATAATGAATGGTGGTTTCTCCCCTATGCATGCCTCTCAAGAGGGCATTTATGGTCGAAATGCCCAGCCCACATTAACTACAGCGTCTGTGTTGGCATTAAGACAACAAATAGATGAGGCCAATCATGATATGGTTAACATGTTAACCCAACAAATTGGTACAGTATTCAACCCTTTGATACGTGAGACCAATAACAGTTACCAAGCATTGTCAACTCAAATGGGTCGAATTGCAGATTTCTTTGGCACTCCAAGAATGAAGAATCAGCCAATACCCCAAGTACAACCTTTGAGGCCTGTAGAAATCCCCTTAGAAAGGCCTAACATTGAATTGCCTAGAAATCAGGCACAAGCACAAGTTGTCGAACAACCCTTGCAGGGGATGGTTGAAAACGAGCCTGATATAGTGTTAGTAAATAGAAATCAAAATGCTGATGAAGTAGTCAGGCAAGTGCAACAAAACAATTTTGGAGCGCAGAACAATATAGCTAATCTTGTCGAAACAATTTTAGCCCAGAATGGCCTTAATATAGGAATGCACAGGCAAAATTTTGTGTCGCCATTATCAGAATATATTTTGCAAAGTGAATTGCCAAGGGGTTGGAAAGTCCCTAAATTCACTAAATTTGGTGGAGAAACTAGTGAATCCACCGTCGAACACATTGCTCGTTATTTAACTGAGGCTGGGGATTTAGCCCAAAATGAGAATTTAAGAATGAAATTTTTCCCTAATTCTCTAACAAAAAATGCTTTTACTTGGTTTACTACACTACCCCCTCACTCTATCTTTAATTGGAACCAGTTAGAAAAAGCTTTTCACGAGCAATTCTATATAGGACACTCCAAAATTAGTCTCAAAGAATTGGCTAGTGTTCGACGTAAAACGGCAGAGACTGTTGATGACTATCTCAACAGATTTAGACTTCTCAAAGCAAGGTGCTTTACCCAAGTGCCTGAACATGAGTTAGTCGAAATGGCTGCTGGTGGTCTAGATTATTCTATTAGGAAAAAACTAGACACTCAACATTTAAGAGATATGGCCCAATTGGCCGATAGAGTAAGGCAAGTCGAAAGGCTAAAAGCTGAGAAATCTAGAACTAGTAGGTTTCATAACAATAAAAAAGACAAAATTGCCTATGTCGAAATTCAAAATGAGGAACAAGAGTACGACATCTCTTACGAGGAAGTCGAAGAGGAGGTCAATGTTGCCGAACTAAAGCCAGGACCTCCATATACTTGTAAATTGCTAAAACCTTCAAATGGTAAAAATCCTGTCGAACCTAAAAACGACAAATTCGTTGCAAAAACTTATACATTTGATGTTTCTAAATGTGACGAAATATTTGACTTGTTAGTTAAGGACGGTCAAATTCTGGTTCCTAAAGGGCTAAAAACACCACCATTAGAACAAAGACAGAAAAGAGGTTTTTGCAAATACCATAATTTTTGGGGTCATAATACCTCTCATTGTGTTCTTTTCAGGGATTTGGTGCAGAAAGCGCTAAATGAAGGAAGGCTCAAATTTGGTGAAAAACCAAAAGCGCCAATGAAGATTGATGCTGATCTCTTGCCTGAAGTCGAGGCATTATACACTGAAATTAGCATCAATATGGTCGAAGCTTCTGGAACCGGGCCTAGTAAGGCTCACATTAAGAGAACTTCACCAATTTCAGAGATGGATGTCGAAATGGCTGCAGAAGGCCAAGGAAGCGACAAGGCCAAACCCGTCTACCCAAAAGCTGAAGAGGATTTGGTGGATTTCCTCAATCGCTGCAAGATAAGTAATTCAGAGGTGATGTTGTGCCCAAGGTGCAGTGCTGTTTTCGACAAGAAAGCTGCTAAAGAACTTGAAGAGTTCAAGCCTCAAATGAAGCGCAAGGGTAAGTGGGTGGATAAAAGGCCCAAGTTTGATTTTGCTGACAAGAGAATTCCCTATGGAGGAAAAGGAAAGTTAAGCACTTACGTGCCTCCTTCTTGTACTCCTGTCGAAAAGTGGGTACATTCTGGTGGGAAAGGTAAAGGCCTGTACCACACCGGGGGCAACGTGATTCATCGAATTAGGCCAAATATGATGGCCAAAGGAAACACAAGTGGTGCTAACCAGAATGAGGCAACTGGAAATAAGAAGTATGCCTACAACAACAACTACAAGGGAAAGAATCCTATGACAAGGACTCAATGGCGAAGATTTCAACGCCAAAAGAAAGTTGATGCTGTTGCTACAGGCAAAGTAGCAATTCCCAAGAACGAGAAAGGTAAGGAAATAGTTTTACCTTCAACTGAAGTGGTTAGGAAACCAGCCACTGAAAGAATCTTCCCTTCTTTGGCTGAGATAAAGAAAGGCTTCAAAGAAGAAGATCTCAAATTGGAAGAGGAATTGAACTCTTCTTTTGCTGATTCTGAGCATGACTTCGACGTGCTATGTGGTGTCGTTTCAATTTTACCAATTGAATATGATGTGGTGTCTGAAGTCAATGAGGTCGAAGAAGAATTCGACGAAGGTATGGCTTACAAGCCAATATGCTATTATGTACTGAAGAATGGTTGCGTTGAAGAGCAACAAGCTGTGTTTGAAAGGCCGGATTGTGGCATGATGAATCATCTCAAGCCACTATTTATACAAGCCAAAGTCAATAATGTTGGGATCAACAAGGTCCTTGTCGATGGTGGAGCCGATGTGAATTTAATGCCTCAACACTTGCTACGTAAAATTGGCAAGTATGATACTGATTTAAGGCCACATAACGTGGTTCTTACCAATTATGAAGGCAAATCTGGCTACTCACTAGGGGCCATTCAGGTCGAATTGGCTGTTGGAAGCATAAAGAGGCCAACTCTATTTATGGTAATACCTTCTAAAGCAAATTACAACTTATTGCTTGGAAGAGAGTGGATTCACGCAGTGGGGGCAATCCCTTCGACTGTACATCAGAGGTTGGTAATTTGGAGAGAAGATGGATTGGTCGAAAATATTGAAGGAGATCAAAGTTACTTCAAGGCTGAAGTAAATACAATAACCAAGCAGACCTTCGACAAACAACTAGCAAACATTGCTCCATGTTCATCCTCTAATGCTGGATTCATTGAGCAGGATAATGTTATTTCCTCTGTCAACCTCCACCCAAACTATGGTTTCATTTGGGAGAGGCAATACATTGATGATGGAAGTGCAACAAGAGGCTTTGACAAGCCTTCTGGTTGGGATGATTGATGATGATAAAACCCAGTACATGGGAAAGAATTACGGCCTATGTGACCGAAAATAAAGAAAAAGAAATTCTCGAAGTTGAGTTGCATCACATGGTTGCTTTAACCACAAATGATAGTAACAAAGAAATTATGGTCGAATCACCTAGACTAGACAGCGTCTATGATGATGAACCATTAGGATTTGAGAAAGATCCAATGGTACTTGAAGAACTTGAAGAACTTGAAGAGTTCAAGCCTCAAATGAAGCGCAAAGGTAAATGGGTGGATAAAAGGCCCAAGTTTGATTTTGCGGATAGGAGAATTCCCTACATGGTTACTTCGACCAAAACTCCTGGAAGAGGAAAGCTGAGTACTTATGTTCCTCCTTCTGGTACTCCTGTCGAAAAGTGGGTACATTCTGGTGGAAGAGGCAAAGCCATATACCACACTGGGGGCAATGCTATCCATCGAATTAGGCCACCTAAATTGGTCGAAGGTAACACAAGTGATGTTAACCAAAACAAGGCAACTGGAAATAAGAAGTATGCCTACAACAACAACTACAAGGGAAAGAATCCTATGACAAGGACTCAATGGCGAAGATTTCAACGCCAAAAGAAAGTTGATGCTGTTGCTACAGGCAAAGTAGCAATTCCCAAGAACGAGAAAGGTAAGGAAATAGTTTTACCTTCAACTGAAGTGGTTAGGAAACCAGCCACTGAAAGAATCTTCCCTTCTTTGGCTGAGATAAAGAAAGGCTTCAAAGAAGGAGATCTCAAGTTGGAAGAGGAATTGAACTCTTCTTTTGCTGATTCTGAGCATGACTTCGACGTGCTATGTGGTGTCGTTTTGATTTTACCAATTGAATATGATGTGGTGTCTGAAGTCAATGAGGTCGAAGAAGAATTCGACGAAGGTATGGCTTACAAGCCGATATGCTACTATGTGTTGAAGAATGGCTGCGTCGAAGAGCAACATGCTATCTTTGAAAGGCCAGATTGTGGCATGATGAATCACCTCAAGCCACTGTTCATTCAAGCCAAGGTCAACAATGTAGGAATCAACAAGGTCCTTGTTGATGGTGGTGCTGCTGTGAATTTGATGCCTCAACAGTTGCTAAGAAGAATTGGCAAATGTGACACTGATTTGAGGCCACATAATGTGGTTCTCACTAATTATGAAGGCAAAACTGGCCATTCACTTGGGGCCATTGAAGTCGAATTAGCAGTAGGTAGCATCAAAAGGCCAACTTTGTTTTTGGTAATACCCTCCAAGGCAAACTACAACTTGCTGCTTGGAAGAGAATGGATACATGCATGGAGTGGGGGCAATCCCTTCGACTGTGCACCAAAGGCTCATTATTTGGAGAGAAGATGGGTTGGTTGAAAACATTGAAGGTGACCAAAGTTATTTCAAGGCTGAAGTGAATACGATCACCAAGAAGACCTTCGACAAGCAACTGGCAAATATCTCTCCATGTTCTTCTTCCAATGCTGGGTTCATTGAGCAAGACAATGTCTTCTCCTCTGTCAGCCTTCACCCAAATTATGGTTTCATTTGTGAAAGGGAAATCATTGATGAGGAGAATAGACCAAGAGGCTTTGTTAAGCCTACTGGCTGGGATAGACTTTGAAATGATGATAAAACCCAGTACATGGGAAAGAATTACGGCCTATGTGGCCGAAAATAAAGAAAAAGCAATTCTCGAAGCTGAGTTGCATCACATGGTTGCTTTAACCACAAATGATAGTAACAAAGAAATTATGGTCGAATCACCTAGACTAGACGGCGTCTATGATGATGAACCATTAGGATTTGAGAAAGATCCAATGGGTTCGACCAAGAAGATACAAGCACAAGATCCCTTAGAAGAAATAGATTTGGGAGATGGAAGTGTAAGAAGACCAACATATATCAGTGCAAAAGTCAATAAAGACTTCAAGGTGCAGATAGTCGAATTGCTGAAAGAGTACAAAGACTGTTTTGCTTGGGACTACAATGAAATGCCAGGTTTAAAAAGAGAAGTGGTTGAGTTGAAGCTGCCTATTCGACCAGATAAGAAGCCTGTGAAGCAAACCCCAAGGAGATTTGCACCAGAAATCATGTCGAAGATCAAAACAGAGATCGAAAGGCTATTGAAAAGCAAGTTCATCAGAACTGCCAGGTATGTTGATTGGCTTGCTAATATAGTTCCTGTAATTAAGAAAAATGGTACACTTAGAGTTTGCATAGATTTTAGGGATCTAAATAATGTTACTCCCAAAGATCAATATCCAATGCCAGTGGCAGAAATGTTAGTTGATTCCGCAGCAGGTTACCAATATTTGAGTATGCTTGATGGGTATTCAGGCTACAACCAAATCTTTATTGCTGAGGAAGATGTTTCAAAGACTGCATTTCGATGCCCGGGGGCGTTAGGTGTTTATGAATGGGTAGTGATGCCATTTGGTTTAAAAAATGCTGGTGCTACGTACCAAAGAGCTATGAATACTATGTTCCATGATTTTATAGAAAATTTTATGCAAGTATACATAGATGACATAGTAGTTAAATCAGCATCAGAAAGTGGTCATCTAGACCACCTTCGACAATCATTTGAAAGGATGAGAAAATATGGATTGAAAATGAATCCATTAAAATGTGCCTTTTGTGTAAGTGCAGGTGATTTCTTAGGCTTTGTCGTGCACAAAAAAGGCATTGAGATAAATCAAAATAAGACGAAGGCTATCATGGAAACACAACCTCCTTCGACAAAGAAAGAATTGCAGTCTTTACTAGGAAAGATCAATTTCCCGAGAAGATTTATATCAAATCTAAGTGGCAAGACTCAAGTATTTTCGCCATTACTTTGACTGAAGAAGAAAAATGTTTTCAAGTGGGAGCCATGCCACCAACAAGCTTTCGACGAAATCAAAGCCTACCTGATGAAGCCACCAATTTTATCGTCTCCAATTAGAAATAGAACAATGAAATTGTATATAACTGCATCAGAAATGTCAATAGGCAGCATGTTAGCACAAGAGGATGAAAATGGAGTCGAAAGAGCCATATATTACCTCAGTAGGGTTTTGAATGATGCTGAAACCAGATATCATCCTATTGAAAAACTGTGTTTGTGTTTGTATTTCTCTTGTACTAAGTTAAAGCAATATATTAAGCCTGTTGATGTGTATGTTTATTCCCACTTTGATATTATTAAACATATGCTGTCGAAACCAATCCTACATAGTAGAATAGGCAAATGGGCTTTAGCTTTATCTGAGTATTCATTAACATTCCAACCTTTAAAGGCTATCAAAGGCCAAGTCGTTGCGGATTTCATTGTTGATCATTCAATAGTTGAATCAAAAATTAACTTTATGCACCTTCGACCTTGGAAATTGTACTTCGATGGCTCCAGCCATAAAAATGGGTCTGGTGTTGGGATGTTAATCATTTCACCTAAAGGGATTCCAACTAAATACAAGTATAAAGTTAAAGAAAGTTGCTCCAATAATGAGGCTGAATATGAAGCCTTAGTAGCAGGACTTGAAATTCTGTTAAACTTGGGGGCAAAACAGGTCGAAATTAGAGGTGATTCTGAATTAGTAATCAAACAATTAACAAAAGAATACAAGTGCATTAAGGAAAATTTGATTACTTACTTTATTGCTGCCAGTACTTTATTGAAACAATTCGACAGCGTTGATATTCAACATGTGCCTCGTATTGCAAATCAAGAGGCCAATGATCTAGCACAAATAGCTTCTGGTTATAAAGTTTCTAAAGAAAAATTAACAGAGCTAATCGAAATTAAAAACAAGTTAATTTCGACAGCAATGACACAAGAAACCTTGTTAGGGGAAAAACTGGAGGAGGCAGAGAACTACTCTTTGGTCTTAAGTCAATTACCTCCAAGTGAAAGTGAAAATTTTATTGAAAATTTTAATGATGAAGTTTCCGACAAAGGTTATTGTGATAATGTGTTTGAAGTTTTTGCCATTGACAGTATGTCAAATGATGATTGGCGAAGACAAATTGTTAATTACTTGGAAAATCCAACAGGGATAACGGATAGAAAAACCAAGTATAGAGCTTTAAGTTATGTGATCATGGGCAATGAGTTGTTTAAGAAAACCCCTGAAGGAGTTGTACTCAAGTGTCTTAGTGAAAATGAGGCATACTTGGCAATATCTAATACTCACAGTGGAACTTGTGGAGCTCACCAAGTAGGCCATAAAATGAAATGGCTCTTATTTCGACAAGGTGTCTATTGGCCGACTATGTTAAAAGATTGCATAGAGTTTGCCAAAGGATGCCAAGAATGTCAAAAGCATGCAGGAATACAACATGTACCTGCAAATGAATTGCATTCTATTGTAAAACCTTGGCCATTCAGGGGATGGGCTTTGGATATAATTGGTGAAATTAAACCAAATTCGTCGAAAGGCCATCGTTTCATATTAGTAGGAATAGATTATTTCACTAAATGGGTGGAAGCTGTTCCTTTAAACAATGTTAATCAAGAAGCAGTGATTAATTTTATTCAAGACCATATATTATATAGATTTGGTGTGCCTGAAACTATCACCACAGATCAAGGTTCAGTTTTTATTGGTCAGAAAATGGTCGAATTTGCTGCTGAAAATGGTTATAAATTGTTAAGTTCGACACCATATTATGCTCAGGCAAATGGTCAAGTTGAAGCAGCCAATAAAATTATTGTTAGTTTGATTAAAAAACATGTTGGGCAAAAACCCAAGAATTGGCATAGGACACTTAACCAAATTTTATGGGCATGTCGAACATCTCCCAAAGAGTCAATCAATAGTACTCCTTTTAAACTTGTTTTTGGGCATGATGCAATATTGCCAGCAGAGATTTGTCTCCAATCAACTAAGATTCAAAGACAATTTGAAATCCCATCTGATCATTATTGGAATATGATGTTAGATGAATTAGTTGATTTAGATGAAGATAGGCTAAGTGCATTAGATATGCTCACAAGACAAAAAGAAAGAGTGGCTAAGGCCTATAACAAAAGAGTCAAATTGAAGACTTTCGACATGGGAGATTTAGTTTGGAAAGTTATCTTACCTATGGATAGAAAAGATAGAGTCCTTGGTAAATGGTCCCCAAGTTGGGAAGGACCATTCAAAATTTTACAAATCTATTCAAACGGCGCATATGAAGTCGAAGAGATTGGCGCTGATGAAAGAATTTTGCATATAAATGGCAAATGCTTGAAAAAGTATAAGCCAACATTGCAAGAAATTAAAATAACGCTGGAATAAAGATAAAGAAAGCGTAAGTACGTGGCATTCAAAAGAAATTGTGATTGCCATATGAGCATTGTCAGAATTACACGCAAAACGTAAATCATTATCAAAATGGTTAAAGTATTACGACAAGAAAACGAATCTATATTATTACAAAATGACATTTGATTTCAAGTCATTGAACAAAGCTTTAGCTTTGAAGATCTTCCTGTTGAGGAAATTGCCATCTTTGGTTAGCTTTTCGACAGTGGCATTGCAGCGTTCAAGTTCTTCTAAGTGTTTAAGGCAATTGGTGGCTTCTTGGTCAATCTGGTCCTTAAATTTTTCTGCAGGAGTCAAAGACCCTAAAAGGGTTCCTTTCTTCTCTTCCAATGGTTGAATTTTCGACTGCAATCTGGCTATACTCTCTTAATGTGTCTTAATCTCAGCATCGCAATCCTCGATAGCCTTCATCTCAGCTTCTGACTTGGTCTTCAAGGAGGCAAAGCTAGCAGGAGTGGCATCAACAAGTGCTGCCACTTCTGCCTTGCATTTCGACTCAAGCTCCAGAAGATTGTCATGATCCCTCTTTTTCTGTATATCTTGAGCAAGTTGTTCGAAAAGAGGCTAGACAGCTAAGACAAAGTCACTAACAGATTCATCAAGGACACCATCAACAGCAAGTTCAGCCAATTTGTGGAGTAAATCCTTAATCTGAAAAGCAGAACGTGGAAGGCCACGTGGTACACCAATATAGGAATAACGCCAACAACATTTAACAGTGATGAAGTCAGGTAGGTGAGATATTTCGATCAAGTGTAAAACCTATTTCGACATTGAATTCAAAAATGCTCTTTTTCTTCCTTTGCCTTAAGCTCAGTCGAAAAAGACATTTTTGGGGGGCAATTTGTTAGCCTGTAATTTCGACAGGCTTCATTGAAAATGGTCAACAAGGCTTGACTTATATTTCGACAAAAACCAAAGTATTTCGACAGAGAAAATGGTCATGTGCAGGGTAAATTCGACAAGCTTCCGGGGAAGCAAAAGCAAGAAAGAGGAAAATGGACACAAGCTTTCGACAGACAGAAAACAGAGCAGTTATGCGCTGAAGAACTAGCAGTTGGTCGAAAAGAGGAGCGGTTGCTATCATTTTTATAACTGTCTTAGGGCAGTTTCTGCTTAGTATAAATAGTAGTTTCTGAGAAGAAACAAAGGTCACAAAATTTCATATTGCAATTCTCACGCTCTAACTTCCGCATTCAAGAGAAAAACGAGTCAGAGAACAATGTATGATCTTGTGTACCATTCTCTTTCATTTTAATGCAATTTACTTCTGTTTTCTCTTTACCTTTATGTGTTTTACAATTCAAGTCCTTTTTCCCTGAAATATCTTGATTGCTTCGCGCGTAAGGAATCAATTATTTCTTCTTCTTTTCTGTTCAAAACGCAAAACACTGAAGAACATCACATCAAACTAAAAACTCTAAACACAAATGGTCTTAGGATTCACTGGTTGATCCTGCAAGTTAACCAAATTGGAGACCAGCGGTGTTTACCAAAATCCACGGTAAACAATTATATATAACAGATTTATATTATATAATATATTTATATATAAATATAAAAAATTAAGGGTTAAATATGTTTTTGGTCCTTATAAATATGGTGAATTTTGTTTTTAGTCTCTATAAAATTTTTTGGACACTTTTGGTCCCTACTTTAGATGAAATGGTTGAATAAAAAAAATGGATAAATACTGTCTAGTTAAGAAATGTTATTAACATCTATTAACATCTAGCCACATCTATTAACCGACATTTTCCACAATGTATTAAAATAATATAGTGAAATAGTTCTTACGGGTGTGTTTGGTAGAAGAGAAAGATAGAAGAGATCATCTCTCTCTCTCTCTCTCTCCAAACACACTCTTAGTGTAAAATGATACTAAACTAATCATATATAATTGATCATAATTTAAGAATAAATTATTAGTTTCCTTTATTTCTTGTCAAATTAATAAGCCACGTCAGCTTCTGTCCTTCGTACAAAAGGAGTGAGGGATGATGATAAGAAAATTAGAGTGTTGTGGGTTCGAATCTACATTCTCAATATCTACAAAACACATTCGTGTGTTTTATTACTAGATTGTACTTTTTTTATACAAGAATGGAACGTAGGGAGTAATAAAAATGGAATGGAGTTAGGGTTTTCCCACTCAAGACCTCTCTTTCTAATCATTTTCCTGCGTTGCCGCCGAAGCAGCTCAAATTACTAGATTGTACTTTCAAAACAATTCAATAAATCAATTATATATTAAATTCATTTCATTTTTCAACGGTATAAACATTTACTATGATTCTGAGTGATTAAGGCATTAGAAGGAAGGTACACCAGATACAATATTGGACTAGAGGAACTCTTCATCAAACAGAGGCTTGGAACCACTGGCGGAGCTTCTTTAGGGCCTGGGAGGGCCACGGCCCACCCAAAAACATATGAAATTACTATAGTACCCCTGTTTTTCCAAAATAATAACTAAATATATAGAATTGTTACGCAAACTTAAACTGTTCAATGTCGTTTGCGACGCAGTGGTTGAGTTGACGCCTGTTATGGGAATGGTCCCGGATTCGACTCTGTTTGGCACAAGATTTTTTGGCCTTTTCTTTTTATTTTAGAATTCATTTCATTAAATGAAGAAAAACTTTTTAAAAAGTCTCCAAAATGGATCGAACTTGCATCCTAATCCTAAATCTTGCAAAAACGTTTCCTTGCCATCAAGCTATAGTTTTTTAACTGTTTTGATTATGAAAACGATAATACATATATATATATATATATATATATATATAGATTCTCCATATTATAATTCTTATATTTATTTATATTTTTAATATTATATATTAACATTTTTTTCACCTATCTTATATTGGGAATTATAAAATAACCGGTTGATGAAAAAAAATCAGTATTTTAAAGTTAAAATCATTGGCGATCTCTATTCCTTCGTTTCTCGTTCGCCTTGCTTGTCATCACAGTTGTTGCGTTTGATTTGTTGATTGATTTTCTCTACACCATCTTCTGGTTTATCGTCTTGTCATCACCGTCAAATTTCTTTCATTCTAGTGAATCTCTGATGGTAAGTTTTTGAATTTTTGCGTTTCTACTCTCTTTTCATGCATTTGAGTTTTCATAGTTCTTTAGCGGCCCACCCGAGCTTTTTGGTCAAGCTCCGCCACTGCTTGGAACCAGATGCATGCTTGAGAAAAGCAAAAACTAAATAGATGGGTTCTTCCTTAGGTTTAGATGATGGTTTCTAGAGGGTGAAGTCTTCACAAAATGCCTTTCTGCTTCTAAGTACATGCTCTTCTACTATGATTCTAAGTAGAAAGATATATACTCTCCAGACTTAATCAAAACATTAAAATTAAAACTGTTCTCTTATATTATTTGTTATGAACAAAACAATAGAGTTATTAATTGTTCTGGATTCCATTGGTTCTAACAACCGTTGGATCGACGCAACGACTGAGATCGACCATTGAATGAAATCATACGCACATGGTGTCACTTTTCCTCTAGGAGTGAAGTGTGTTGGATAGGATTTTGTTCTATGCACACACAGCGGCAAAAATTCTATCAGCAAGACATTGAGGATTTTATTTAAAAAATAAAAAACTTTGAATTATCACCAAACTTCATGTAAGTGATACGTTAGCTTTTTCTAATATTTTATAAGGTATAATAATCAATTAAATTAAACTCATTATTGGCAATATATTCATATTGCTTCGAGAAGAACTTACCTATAAAAGAATGAAGTTCCTACAAATAGCCAAACTCGGTGAGGAAAGATATTTCTACTGAAATTGTAGAAAATGGTAAAGTGGAAAGATAGAAAAAGATATATTGGGACCAAATGTGAGGAACCATTTGAGTCCTTTTAGATTTAGAGTCAATATATGTCATTCTTCCATATACTACTGTCGGCTGATTATATAGAATTCTTAACACTCATAAAAAACCCAATAATTATATTATATAAAGAAATAAAAGAAAAAGTACAAACATTGAAACAAGACTGTGTTCAACGCGAAGATGTAGCTAACAAGCGAAGGCCAGTTCGTTCTTTTTTGTCTTAATATTACTATTTCGAGACTGAGACTTCGATTTATCATTAATGTAAGAGCATCTGGTCATTTTTTATTGAGTTCATAACGATAAGAACTCACTTTTTGTTAGGTTCTCCATTGGAGTTGGCCAAATTGAAGAAGAGAGGTGAATTTGAGTTCTTCTATAAGAACTCATTCTTATCATTTTTTTGTCCAACTCATTCTTATCATTAACAAATACTTTTTTATTTGTTTTTTAGGAGAGAGGGGGAGATAAACAATAATTAAAGCAAATATTGAATATAGTCGTGGGACCGAAAATGAGTTCTTAAGAGGTTCACCATTAAAACAAATATAGTACATAATTTTTAAATATAGTATGTAGTTTCTAAATAACATTGCTCTTTAAGAGTAATGTTATTTAGTCAAAAACTTCCAACCAAAAAACACTTTAAAACACCCATTAACTAAGTTTTTGTGGTAAGGTGAATGTTGTTGCTCATATTAGCAATAAAATAAAATTTAATAATAAACCAATTCACCAGTGCACAACTTTGTTGTAAGGTGAATGTTGTTGCTCATAATTTAGCCTAAGCAACATTTTGTTGCAGTTAGTTCAAAGTTTTTATTATGTCATTTGCGGATTTGCCTCATTATAACCAGAAAACAAAATTAAAAAAAAAAAACAGTGAATTTCGATGGTAAAAATGAAATGGCACAAACAAGAATTGCAAAAGTTCTTGAAACCTCCTTTGCATCTACTTCAATGTTAATTAATAATAATAATAATAATAATAATAATAATAATAATAATATAAGAAGCAACCTTCCCTAATTGATCTATAATTGTCATGAGGTCATGATTGATCCATTTATTAATTGATCTAATAAACCGCGAAAAGGGTCTAAATTTAACATGCAGAAAGTGTGTGACTATCTATGTATGAGGTTATATACAAACCAACACGTTCATCATATAAGATTAATGAATGACATTGAAATTAATTATTCTCGTTTTAAGTTCTTTCTGCTCTTTTCATTAAAAAATGATTTATACTTCTAGTTAATTATATTATCTTTAATTACTCTGTTCATAATTTAAGAAACAAACCCCTACATCATATAAGATTAATGAATGACATTGAAATTAATTATTCTCGTTTTAAGTTCTTTCTGCTCTTTTCATTAAAAAATGATTTATACTTCTAGTTAATTATATTATCTTTAATTACACTACTAATTATACTATATATATATATATATATATATATATATATATAAAGCTGAAACTGATCATTTGATACATGTTAAAAATAATGATGGTTTCTTATATTTTTTACCACTAAAAAACAATTTTTATTTCTTATATTATGGACCGAATGTAGTACTTGTTTGCACTTAATTTACAAATAAAAAAAAATCAATTAAGATTTACGGACATCAAAGATACCCAACACTAAGAGAGACAGAGCGAGAGAAAAAAATTAAGAAAGTGAGAAGATAAATGTGATAGGTAAATGATGTGATACGAAGAGAGATATAAAGAGAAACTAATTTTTGGGTGTTCAAAAATCTTAGTCCTAAAAAAATAGGGAAAACTTGACTCGATTTTCACTCATAGAGTATACTGGTGTTACCATTTAAGTATTTATTTATATAGAAATAGGGATATCTTAAAAACCAATCTATTCCAATGCAAAAGCAGCAGCAAATTTGCGTAAAACCCACTTGATTGTTGCACCTTCCTCTCATAGTTCTCTCTCCTCTCTCTTAACTTGAATCCTAAGTATGATTATGATTTGGGTCTCTTCTCTTTAAATGAACACAATTAGTTTGAGTTACTCTCTCTCTCTCTCCACCCCACAAAACATAACAATATTTCTTTTCTTTCTACCTCTTAGAAAACGTTAAAATGACACAAACACTCGGGTAATATTTTCACGCTATATAGGGACAGTGACCACTTCAAGAGTTCATAGCTAGACTACTCTTCCTTCCTCCAAAACTAAGTAACATTCTTCTCTCTCACAAAAATGGGTCGCCATTCCTGTTGTGTTACGCAAAAATTGAGAAAAGGCTTATGGTCCCCTGAAGAAGATGAGAAACTATTCAACTATATCACCACTTTTGGTGTTGGTTGCTGGAGTTCTGTTCCCAAACAAGCAGGTAACAACTAATTACATGTTTCATCAAAAAACATGATATTGCAGAGAATCGCAGTTAAATACAACTAATGTTGCCTCAATAGCAATTACGTCGCGAACTTTTTTAACTTGTTTCATGAATTGCAGGACTTCAAAGATGTGGGAAGAGTTGCAGATTAAGATGGATAAATTATTTAAGGCCTGATTTAAAGAGAGGAATGTTCTCACAGCAGGAAGAAGATCTTATACTCAGTCTTCATGAGGTCCTTGGAAATAGGTAACACAACATTACAATATACTCGCTTCATTGAATAACTAGTGTATCTGAACTGTAATTAGAAAATGGGTTCTATTCTATATGTTTGAGAATTTGAAATTATTTTCTTTTGATTTTAATTTCAGGTGGGCTCAAATAGCAGCACAATTACCAGGGAGAACAGATAATGAAATAAAAAATTTCTGGAATTCATGTCTAAAGAAGAAGCTTCTAAAGCAAGGGATTGATCCAACTACACACAAACCACTTACAGAAGCTAATGTGAAGGAAGAAAATAACAGTACAGACACAACAACTCCTTCTATGCAAATAACAATGTCTCAAGGACCTTCAGCAACATCACAAAGTTCAGCATTTCTAATAAATGATTCCAATTGCTATGATAGTGTGCTAACAGAAAGAGAAATTTTCGCAAATAAGATAGCATTAGACCCTTTGTTCTCTTATGATTTCCAACATTCTGGTTATAACAACTTGTCTATGAATCATTATCAAACAAGCCTAATTAGACCATCTGATCAGAGCCAATTTGGAATGAACACAAGTTATGGATTCTCTTCATTACCAAGTCTAACCAATTCAGATCATGGGAACGTGTCGGTGACCGAATTTTCTGACAACAACTCAGCTTCTAAGTTCAATTCTTTATTCATGAATGATCATGTGAAAGAAAGTTCTAGCAATAGTTCAAACATGAGTTCTGTTTATCCGTATCAGATGAGAAACATGATGGAAAATGCAGGGTTTTCATGGGATGGTGAGAACAAATTAGACCCTTTGTTTCAGTTCCAAGTCAATGCCATAAAATCAGAAGATTTTGGAACAAGTTCATGGGAAGAAGGACAGCTACAAACTCACAATTCAATGGATTTCACTAGCTATCCTTTGACGTCACTTTCAGAAGATTTAACAGGAGAATTTTGATGTATTCCACCATATATAAACTGTAAATTCTTTCTTTCTTTCTCTTAATCATTTTTTTAGAGATGTGTTGATAGTACAAAAGATTTTTAGCGTAAGGTTTGAGATGATAATGATATACATACCCCCCTCCCCGGATTTTATTTTTTTTCCATTGATGTATCTGTTTTCATAAGCCAAGTTTGAATAACGATATATTCTTGGAGATTAATGATTGAAGATTATTTTGTTGTGAATGTAATATAAATCATGCTTGTCCTCTTTACTTTTTTCATGTTTAATCATGGTCCTTATGGGGCTTCTTTTTGATGTCCTGTAGTGTAGCTGGTCAAAGACTCAAATATGATCAAAAAGACAAAAAACCATGTAGCACATATATTTACGGATTCCATTTCAGTTTCTTTGATGCTTCGTTTATAATATAATAATATATACTATATGACACAATAGGACAAAGACGCTCGTGTGTTTTTCAGTGTACAAATCATGTATATATGATAGGCTTTTGGTAGGGTTATTGAAGCTGGCAGATTTTGAATAACAAGATTATCCTGTCATATCGTATAATGAGATTGAAAAAGATACTGTTTTTGCTGGCATATGATTCAGCTGATGGCTACCAGAACCACCATGAATTGGTGAGTGAATCCCTCCAAAAGGCTTAAATTGGCTGCACAAAATATCTATTATTGGAGAGAGTTTTTCTTTCTGTGTAAAATATAATTTATGGTTTATTAAGAACGTGAGAATTTCGGAAAAAGTAAATTTCCAATTTCTGAATGTCACGCGGTACATATACAAAAAGTATTTATAATGTTTGATACTAAAACTAAATAATAGTTAACAAGCCTAACTAACTAACTGAATAATATAACAACTTAACTTAAATCTAATATGATTTATAACTTATCTCCAAATTTAAACATGCTTTTGAGTTATTTTTAATTTACTGTCAATAGAGACTGCTCCATGACAAAATATAGCAGTCATGACTTATGAGCACAACAACAACTCCATGCTATGGCCAAAATTAATTTTGCATGTTGATTATATATGTTTTATATGTATTATTGTCGTCTAGCTCTTTTCATGGGTTCTGACAAATTCAGGAAATTATGCTGTGCAAATTATAGCAGCTTACTTATTCTTTCTTCTGCTGCTTATGTATGCACGGATTGCACGCAAGATTTTCAATTGAGGTGGCGCGATCTTTAATATTGTGGAGAATCACGGTTAGGTTAACCGATGCGACCTCAATCACAATCGCATAGACATATGATGGAGTTATGATGGAGATATGATGGAGTTTGATGAAGGAGGTCCAGAAAAAACTAACATTTCCCTTGCCCTCTAACTAGTTACATACATAGACATCAAAAACGTTAATGTGGCGGTCGATATCACTCTTATGGACATTTATGTAACTCCCTGTATGCAATGCAGAAGGTACAGCATTGAATAGGCATAAGCCATAAGTGAGTCATAAATCAGCATATATAAAGCTGCTCTAAAACTTCACGCAAACCCATCCAAAAAAGTCAAGGAATTGAAGAAGGTGATGATCAGAGATGAAGAAACCATAGATGATGATGTTAACTGTTCATTAATCAGGCAGATTGCATGTATTTTTGAGCCAAATAAATGTTAACTTAGCTACCATACAAAAGAGTGCAGTAAGTAACACAACTAGCCCCCTGGATCATTGAAATTGTCCTACCCTATAGTTTGCTACTTTTTTCAATATAGTACCAAATTAAGAGGGTGAAAGCAATCACTACTTCAATTGGAACAGCTGTGCAATGAGGCATAACCATATTATAAAAGCAATAGTGACAATACATGATCATATCATTAATTAGTTAATTAATCAATCAATTAGAAGTGTGTTTAGGCTAAGCTTTAGTAACAACTCACAATTGATTTAAAGCATGAAATAATGACAGATATTGACAAGAAGAAAGGTGATAATTAAAGACACAACTAACATGTACAAACATTATACGCAATTCACGAAAGGTCCTGCCGCCAATGCCTAGGTAATTATAAAAGAGGTTCTAATTGTGGAGGCTTTAGTACTACAGAGTGTGTGAAACCTATTTCTATTTTGTTTTGGTGAGCCATTGCAATTAGTTAGTCAATAAAGACATATGCCGACAAAGCTGCTAGCTAGCTGAGGAATTCGGGCACCATTGTCATTCATCATAGAAACGAAAAAAGTGTAATTAGCAAAGAGAACGTGCAAAAAAGATTAGAGATATTAAAGATGGTTGAAGTGAAAACTTGATTAGTGTTTGTAGCCTTTTGGGGGGTCAACTAATGCTGCATCCGACAAATGATATTGAAAGGCTTTTGTTGAGCAATGGCCTTTCAACTTGAGAAATTCTTAAATATATGATGACAAAGGGAAACCGACAACACACTGTCCCCATCCCATGCATCAAATGAAACAAATACTAATAAGGTGATAGTAAAATATATTATACATTAGGGAGTTTAAAATCATTGTTTAGATTTAAATTGTTGGAAAAATTACTCTTCCAGTCAAATAACTTGACTCCCTGTTTTAATTTCATCATTTATCTAATTTATTATAAATAAATAACATTAGTCTCACTTTATCTCAAATGTAGTCCTTAGTGAGCGTGCGGTTTGATTTCTGTAATGGCTTTTTGAGTTCTGGTTTGTGGCACAATTGTTGCATCAAATGGGTCTCGCGACACACTTGCACTTTCTCTTTGTAGGGGATCCAGCAGTTTGCATCAAATGTTTGAGAAATATGACACTAATTTACTGCGAGAAAAAAAGATAAAGGGTCAAATTGAAACTCTAAAATTTAGTCAAAAGATGATATGACTAATTTTGTGTGGTCTCTAGCCAACTTGTTGACACTGAATTTATTCAACAACAAACAATTAATAGAGTTCAAAAGAAAAATTTAAGACTCAAATTAGGCCCTAAAAGGGTTGCTCGACAATATATGGTATCAAAAGCAAGTGCATTGCGAAACATGTTAGGGAGTCTCGGGGAGCACTGGGAGTAACAACGAGACAGCCAATAAATCGGACTATCAAGGCACTTGGACGTCACAACTCATATCTCCACCCAAAATCTCAAAGTGTTAGGTATATGGGTCTCCTCTCGTATGTATCATTAATATAACTCATTCATAGCCGATGTGAGATTTAACCACTCATACTTGAATTTCCAACCCAACATGCATACAAATCAAATATTTATGAACAAGGTCTTCAAAATGACTCCGGTAAAAACAACAATAAAAACTTATTCGAATGAGTTGCAAAAACTCAAATAAATGCACGGCAAAAAGGATCAGAATAAAACAAAGTGTAGTGCATCTGTGCATGTCAGAGACTTAGTTGTGTCAAAAAATTGTCAGAGACCAATTTGTTCTGTCAAAAAATTGTCGGAGGCTGAAATAGGCCTTTACTCTTATAATTATGTTATGCCAAGCTAAGCTCAATTCACAATAGCTTGAGACTTGAGAGGACAGGCAACAAATGGCTTATTTTGTGATTGGTGCCAAAATAAAAGGCTCCAGAAATCGCATGAAAATGAAGTTAGGTATAGAACCCAATGATGCATGGTGTTGGGGTTAAATCAAATGCTTGAGAGAAGCGTTGAACTTAGCCCCGAAATCTTATGCTTCTAGAAGAAATAGATTGACCATTGTGTTGTAATTGAGAATGAAAAACAATGTCAAAGACGCACTCTAACTACAATTGGGAATGATGAATTTGATTCCAGAAGACCTTAACAATATAATTACAGACAGAGGCACTAGTAAGAAAATCAATCATGATTGCGAAATATCTAATAGTGATTATGTTGACATTGACTCTTTAACCTGGTAAAATTCGCAAAAGTACTTTTACTATTACTTTTTTTATTATTTCCATGATTCTATGAGTTAACAGTGATTATGACCTTAAAGAAACATGCTGCTTTTTTCTATTTCCTTTTTTATTCACAAGAAAGCGAACAAACTTAAAAAACATAAAGTTTTCCTTAATTTGAACGTCTTAATAATAATAATAGCTACTCATCAGTTACACATATATGCATGGAAAATGTGTTTTTCACTGATTGCACTTTCCTCACTCAAACCCCGAAACTTTTAATTACGTATTTAGTTAGTGTCCTTTGTTGAAGATAATAATAGTGCTGATGTGCCCCATTCAGTTACTTAGTTTAACAAGTCTAAGTTAAAAAGCTGAATTCCCTTCTAACTCAAGTTACCCACACAAAATCACTATGAATAAGCCAATACATAGGTTTCTAGTAAATTGTGAGAAGTTACACGTTTAGATTTAATCATATACTGAAGGGTAGTCATAAATTGCATCACTTAAGAAACGTGATGGACATAGTTTTATGAAAACCATGACAGTGCCTGCACAACAACATGATATTTAACATGTTGCTACATATGGGAAGAGTTCAAGGTGTTCTACCTTGCTGTCACCAAAAATATCAGACGTATAAAATCTGATGACCAAGTTATAACCAACAACAAAATCCAATGTTGAGGATGACATTAAATAACAATTAACAGATTAGGTTTAACAAACTTGTCACACTAATTAAACTAGGTTGGTATCATCATCACAGCCTAGTGAAATTCATGATGAGGAGTTGTATAATGCAACAAACAACTCTTAAAAGAGTATATATGTGATAGGAATACAGCAACTCACAACTGAAAACATTAATGCATGTAGCCATGTTGGCCATAGGCAGTTTACTGACTCCTTTTCAGTTTATACAATGCCAATGGAAATGGAAAAAGATTTGGAATAATTAGCAAAAATGTACCCCAAGTTAGATCAAATTAGACAATAAAACTTCACTTTCATTGCTTTAAACGACATGTTTTGTCCAAATATTCATCTTGTCTGTCCAGGAAACCAGCTCAAGTATTGCATACACCTCTTAATCAATGACAACTTTCTACTACTCCAGCCATTGCATTATAACAGTAGAACTATCTATCCATCTTTTATTATAATTTTTGCTTCCAAATTGTTAACAAGCAGATGCAATATCTGAAGTATAATTATTATAACTTTTGCTTCCAAAATTGTTAACAAACAGGGGTTAAGAATGCATAGCTTAAGCTTAGACATATCATCTATGCAACAATTTAGTCTCTAGAAAGGAAACCATATACAATTGGAACATTTAAGTTATAAAATTTATCAATACACCTGAAATTGTAATCTGTAACTGGAACAATTGAGATGTACAGAGAATGAAATGTTTTTTCCAAGACTATGCAGATGAAGTCACTAACTTCAAAAAAAATTAACTATTGATTTTATATGAAAAGTTTCATCAAATATATTAATACAACAAAATTAATGTAGATTTAGGCATGTAGCATTAAATACACCATAATACTATGAGTGCAATTGTTTCAACTTTTAAAAAAGTACAAAAACGTGCTTTTATGATATAGACTGAGTTTTTTTCCCAGAAACGTGTTATGAAAAGTTTATCTTATTATAATTTTAAAACATCTTTAATTTTTTTTTTTGGTCAAGATAGTATGATTTCTTTGCAAATGGGCAAGGCCCAAACCATACAATCAGAAGAAACACAGCCCAAAGGCAACTTGGCACCACACAGATGAGAGTGGGCTCAAGTTCTAAATGCGGAATAAAAACAACCCTCTTACTTGACCCGGTTAGAACCCGGAAGATGGAAAGTACACAACAAGATAAAGAAACATCTTTAAATTTAAAAACACTTCAAAAGAAGATAAAAAAACAAATGGGCTCTACTACAAACATGGGAGAAGAGAATAAGTTCATAGGGAGAAATGCATGCAAACTGCTGTTATGCATACAAACCAAATTCAAGGCTTTATTTTATTTTATTTTGTTCATTTTGCAGTAAAAGGAATGTAAACATCATACATTAATGTAATCAAGTGCAAAGAGCATAGCACACTAGTATTGAGTATGGCCTTACACTTGGAAACACCAACTCAAACACAGAACAGAAAGAATAATTCATTTAATCAAGTGTTACTTTTATGGAGAAAAAAGTAAGTGCTAGTGCTACAAGCCACCAAAGATAGAAAAGCTGGTAATGCTATCAAGTCTATCCAAAGTTGAGTTATACTATCAGCAATATTTCCAGATGCAAATTTGTAAATTAACAGGCCTTGTTGAGATAAATAATCAGCCTTATGTACAAATTGGATTGGACGATCAATCAGCCCATCATACAAAAGTGAGTATTAAATCATTTTATAAATACAATACACTTACAATGCACTCTTATTTTGCCAAGGACCTTATTTTTATCAAATTCATCAGTGGCGCTTATAGCGCCAAAGGCTGTCTGTGCAACTGAGTTCCCGGCTGATAAAGAGTGAGGTGATGTACGGCATTTGCAAACAGTTCCTTCATATCAGGATTCTGAGCTAGAACAGGACGTTCAAGCTTCTGCAAAGTACTCAAGGCACGTTCTTGCTCAAAAACCTTGCTGTTGCCCACATGTAAAGCTAGGTTACAAAGTAGTTTTACGCTGTACACTTGATGGCGGTGTTCATTTATCTGCAGCAGACTCATTAGCTTGGGAATTCCATCAAGCTCAAGTATCACCTTCGAGTGCTCAACACGGTTGTAGTTGTCGTGGCACACAAACTTTACCAAGGCAATAGCAGCTTCACGTGCCACATTTACATTTCTGTTACCGAGCTGGGCAATTAAAGGACCAAGAATTTGTGGAACCTTTCCAGAGAAGTTTCTAGCCAAGGATCCAATTGATTTAATCGCAGGAATCTGTAATGCAGGATCGCTCTCTTCCCGAATAACCCTCAAAAGCTGATCCAAAACATCCTGTGCTGGTGGTGTAGTGGGCTTAAAAGCTGCCCTTCTAAGATCAGCATTGGACTCTGCCACAACAGCAATCTCCATGATAGTCATGAGACAATTGAACCGCAATTCTCCACTTTCAGACTCAATGATCTTAGCCAGACAAATCAAACCTTTAGTATCCGCAATCTTCTTGCAAGCCAAAAGACAACCTTTGGAGAGCTTCCACAGAGCCTTGGAACAACTGACTTTGACATCATACCTCAACTCGGAGCTCTCGGCCTCTATTTCCTTGTCCCCCTTTCTATGATTGCTTCCCCCTCTACTGCTGCCATCAGAACCGGCCTCCGAAAAATTCGAAACCAAAGAATGAATGCTAGTGTGAGCGACTACAGGATCAGTAAGAACAACATCCAAAGACAACAAAGACACGAGTGGCTTATTCACATTAGCCCTTATAAACTCCTCACGAGCAAAGGAATCTTGGTCGGCCATTACAGAAACCAAATTGGCTAAAGAAACACGAACCCTACAAGTCGCGCCACGGAAAACCTGAACAATGGCAGTGACAGCAAAATTGGCGACGAGGAAACGAACAACACCAATTTGATCGCAAGCTATGTTGACAAGAGCATTGGTTGCAGCAACCTGAGAACCAGGGGAATCAGAGTCTTTAAGAAGCTTCAAGAGAGGTAAAACCCCACCTTCCTCCATGATAATGAACTTGTTGCGATCATTATCTCTAGCAAGGGAAGCCAATTCATTGGCCGCATCGGCACGGTCCTTAGGTTGACCCAACTGGAGGGTGTATGAGTAAGTCCATACCCAAGCTAAGATTGGGTCATTACTAGCAATAGGAGGAAGGGACAAATAAGTCCCTTTGGACTTGAAAATGTTCATCAACCAGACCATGTCACCATTAGAAGATTCCAGAAGGTTACATATCTTCTTGAAATCTCCAGTGGTATTCATTGACAATACATACCTCAACACCCTAACTCCTCCATGCTTCTTACACTTCCTAACAAATGTAAATGTCTTCTCCAAACTTCTAGATACTTCTCCCACTATGCGACGGATCGGTCTCTCGTTCAATGATGGATTCCCCGACATCACCCGTACGACACCCCGTAGGTTGTCACACAACACACGCATTTTTGTTGCCAGTTCTTCACACTCCAATTTCCATGACTCTGCCTCCTCCGCCAATTTTATCACTCGCTCTCCCACTAGGATCAGTCCTAAGAGCTCCTCTTCGAGCTTCTTTTCCTCTTCCGGCATAGTATTAGGGTTTTTCGTCATACTACGGGAAAACAACAACCAATCACTTTACTTTCTTTCTTTCTTTTTCACTCTACAACTTATCTATACGTTGACGCAGACACGGGAAAGATAAATAGTATACCTAATAGCTATCAATTAAGTGATGATGGGAAAAAAAACAAGAAATTGAAGAAGAAAGAAAGCGACAAACCGGTAACAATCTCGTACTCTGCATGAACGAACTCAAGCCTGATTACAGTGATGATGTGTCGCTGTTTCCTTCTCCTTCCTACTTACGCGGTTATTTGACTTCAAGAATAGTAAGTCACGGATTGTTTTGTTAATCTATACCTATGTACAAAGGGAATTCATTTTTTTGGTGTCAGATTTTTCTGACCAAAATACTCTTATAACAACTCACTAACACTATTTCATTATATTATTATTTATTATTTATCCATCAACTCACTAACACATGAAAGACGGGCCCAAAGGACCCGTCTTTCCCCCTAGTTGTTAATAATAAAAGAGAACAAACTACTAATATCGATGGTTAAATTAATATATCACCAACTAACAAACATTCGTTAAAGAAACATAATGCCGAAGTTTCTTCATTAAACTAACTAATCTTAATGCAATTACCTCAGAGTGAGGAGGAAACTACAAAGAAATAAAGATATGATGGGTCTTTCTTACGGTATTCAATACAAGTTTTTCTTAATGCAAAAAACTCCGGTATACAAGGTTGTAGTTGACCCAATTTTTAAAACCGAATTGGAGATTGAACTCACAAGACCTTCGAATTATGGTTTAATTGGTTCGCTAGGCTCAAACATGGTTAAACCAGATGGTTAATAAATAAATAAAAGATAAAAAAAATTCATTTTTGAGAAAAAAGTAAAGAAAAAAAAATATTTTAGGCGGTTCAAATCGGATCAATTTCTCGGTTGAACCTACTGCTTGACTAGACGACTCTCAACTCTCAGTTGAACCGTTTGGTTCAGTCAGGTTCTTACAACGCAACACTGTGTTGATCGCTACCTACCAAATATGCAAAGCGAAATAAAATATTCATGACTAACGTAAAGATCCACTTTATCAAATTTAATTCTAGAGAGAAATGCCTCAATGAACTTCCACCTCAATGTGTACGAAAATAGATGGCAATTTTCTTTTTTCCAAAAATAGATTGGACTAGTTTTTTAACAAATAAAAATAGATGATTAGAGTCTCTTCCAACTTGAAAAATTATTTTTGTTAGAAATATATATATAACAAATATATTTTGCCCCCATAAAAAAGAAGGATTGCTCCCATAAGACAATTTTTTTAAATTAAATGTAGAATTCACAAGAGGTAAATAAAAAAGTGAATAAGTTGGTACTAAATTTACTTTTTAGGTATGTAGTTTGTAAAAATTTAGATACTAACTTTACCTTTTTACCAAATTTTTTTGAGAAAATATTTTAGGCTGTGTTTTTTGCCCCCATTAAAAGAAAACTTATGAATCTGTTCCTGATAATCATGTTTGTATTTTTTTATCAAAAGGAAAGCAAGGATCATGCATGTATATTTACGCTCTAACCAAGAATTTACATGAAAAACTTTTAATATTTAACATTGCAATTGCAACTTGCAAGCAACATGCTTTCCTCCCTTAATTAATATTCAACCTTGCAAGCATTTCACGCGAAACTTCAGGTGCCAAGTAGAGGTAGATTAGCCAAACTTAATTGACTCACAGATGCCGAGTCCCTCAAATATTTCTAAGGGAAGGGACCCTCTCTCATTTACTTACCAGGCTCCACCCATGACTTTCTTTTCTCCACCGCTTCCTCAAACGAAGCTTCTAGTGATACGATCTAACCTCTTGCACATATATGATATATGTTAGTCATTGTTGAGAGGACCCAGGTAGCTTATAGCGATAAAGTGTTTGATAAAATTAGCAGTTAAACTAACTGATAAATGTAAAATGACATAAAAGGACATGTTTAACTAATACTAAATTTCATGATAATTAAATAAAGTATTAAGATATTTAAGAAATACATTCTTTAAACTTATATTTTAACAGTAATTTATATATTTGAAAGTTTAATTCAGAATGCAACATTTAAACGAGTCAAATAATGGTTAAATTAAAATAGTCAAATAATATAGAAACAAAGTAAGATAGAACAAACAAGTGACGAGTTCATGGACACCCGATTGCTGGGTTTGATCCTCACTGGGTGTCGATCATTGGTTTTACCTTTTGTATGTGTGTTAGGTCCTGTCAATTACCCGTCCGACCATGAGACAAAAAATCACAAGTGACGAGTCGTAAAAACATTTTTTGTGTCAATTAATTAGATAAATAAGCATTATGTAAACAACAGCGGAGCAGAGCAACGTATGTACGTAACTCAAATATAGGGATGTTAAAAATTATATTTTACTTTGATAAAGATACAAAAGGAATATTATAAAATTAATGGGGTAAAAATAACTAAAAAAATAAAATATTATAATTTATAAGCTCAAATGCTACTTGAAGTAGCGTTTCAAAAAATGCTATGAGCTATCTCTAAAACGCTAACCTCTACTGCTTGCCAACACTTTTAATTTTTTCATCCACTATCCGCTAGTCAAATCAGCTATAAAATAGCGGATCTAATTTGCCAAACAGAACCATTGATTACTAAAATTGCCAATCAAATGGTGCCACGTCTCAATATGTTGTTACGATTTCAAAGGCGTCGGACGAATCAGTCAAAAAAGCAACTATATAAAATGAGTCCTCAAGGAAAAAATCCAATAACCAAATATCAATATGTGTTTGATTGTCAGAAAAAAAATATGTGTTTGGATACGTCGTACCCTCCCCTTCCATGGCAGATAAAATAAATAAGGATAATCTAGTTGAAGGAAAGAAAGTAAGAGAAAGAATGTTGAGAGAATGAAAGTGAATAAAAAATGGGATGATTTTTGGGTTGTTTGGTAGAAGGGAAAGTGAATAGAAAGTGAAAAAAAATATGATTAGTAAATGATATAAATAAATACCCTTATTTAAAAATAATGTAAAAACTACAAAATTAAAATAAAATTAGTTAATTAAACTTATTAACTAAGATTAATAGCAGACTAATTGTGTGATGATTGTGCATTTAGATACTATAACATGGTACCATACCTCCCTATAATGATTATAATGATGATTGTCACCTGTTGTTGATTCTAAAACAGACATCTATAGTCATAACCTCCCAAATGATCATCCACATGGTGATATTGCTCCAAATTCAGCTGATGGGAACTGCACCTTATTAAGAAAAGTAATAGGAAACTGATAAGGGAGCAAGCTCCAATCACAGAAAAAATGCAGAACCTATGTAAGAAAGCAAAAATCAGAGAGGTAATGTTCCCCTTTTACGTTCCACTCCTTCCCAAATCCCTTCACTAAATACTATATATAAGATAAGATGTCTCGTTGGGTACTCATTTATCTCTCTCTCAAAACATTGTTTCTATTTGCAAAAATTCTGCAAGAAATTAGGAAAATCAGAGAAACACTGTCATCTCAGCCATTCGGCATAACCAAATCCGAATTGCGAATGGCAGAAGTACTAGGAAGGATCAATTGTAATTGTCACAAACACGTGAATAAACATAGTTTGAGGACAAATGAATACCCATGAAGGTGAAGCAGAATGTCTAATGCGACCATTACAAAAACTCATCCACAAATCTTAAGACTACCCATCTCAATTATAAGCAGCAAGAAAATAAAGATATCATACTTAAAGCCAGGAAATCACGAGTTAGGGTTTGGGGGAATTATAAGCGAAGCACTTGAACTTGATTTTATTTATTTACCCCGTAAATAATTATTACAACTTTACAAGGAAAAAACATATTTTTATAGGAAAATGATTGTTGTTACGAGACAGTTGCCGTACGAAACGCCAGAAATATTACGTGGCAATATCTGGACCGAACATGAGTGTTTATCATAGTTCCTTTTACGCCAGTACCGCACGTGATGGGATACCAATTTGCACTGTTCTGACATTTCTTTCGAAAAGCAATTTGTACTGTGTATCAGTACTGTTTTTTATATTAATTGATTTTATGGTGTGATTGAAATACAGCACAAACCACATCTGTCGAACCACAAGTTTTTTCCTGTTATATTTTGCAAGTTCAAACAGTCAACTTATAGTGGATAATTCAGGATGGATAAAGTTGTGTTGCGTTTCTTTTAGATGAATCGAGATTTAACTCATTTCATTCAATGAGAAATTCATAATACATGATGGAGTATAATTAAAATCATGGATACTAACATAAAGCCTAGAAGTCGTCGGTTACTGGTGAACAACTTGACTCCCCATGTTTTGATCATCGGACTGGTCTCGAGCGATTACAATGAGATCTCTGAGTATAGTTCCAATACACCAGATTACACTTTATCAACAATGATCCCTCTACCAGCACCAACTAGACTTCATTTGCAAAACATCTATCTTCTATGTTTCAAAATACTCGATCATATACCGAGTCAAACTTTTATCCATTTGCTTTCTGGCATGAGTAAAGTTCAAAAGGAGCGTCTAAAGAGATATAATATGAGGAAGAAGAATTTAGAATGAGTGAAAAAATTTGTGAAAAAGGGAAAAGAGCATAAGAGAATTATGTAATATTAATCTTTTGAATTGACGTACTTGAAGTAAAAATGGACAGATTACAGGAAATATGAAAAAATTTATGGATATGAGCATTTGATAAGCGTAGATGCCTTGGGTTGCAGAGACATTAAGCTAGGGTTCGGGTTAATATATTTGTGAATGTCCTTAATATTAGTCACAACAATCTTCATTCTGAATTTTGGGAAAATAGAAGCAAAGCTTTGGAACTCATCTTATTCACCATTTTTTTCTCAAGATTACATCATAGATTGGCCATAGTCCAATCTCAGGATATTGGCACCACACACGGCACGTGGGCTCAAACCATATTTGAAAAGAAAACACTACGGTCCACAACATTAACAAGACTTGGACGGATACAACCGACCCGAAAAACACCACTTGGTTGTTAGAGCAATAAATATCGAAATTAAATGCCGCACTTATTAAGAGAATCTACCGAGAGAGAGAGAGAGAGAGAGAGAGAGAGAGAGAGAGAGAGAGAGAGAGAGAGAGAGAGAGAGAGAGAGAGAGAGAGAGAGAGAGAGAGAGAGAGAGAGAGAGAGAGAGAGAGAGATGTCCAAAACGGCAGCTAAACCTAACATAGCTTCCGGCTCAATTCCCAGAATCATGCATCTTCAGTGAGCAGTCGATGAAAATCCCTGACTAGTTGCCTCTGATATCTCGTTGAGACGCAAGACGAGCAATTTCATGAGCTGCATGATTCTCGTCTCGCTGTACCCAGGTAACACAACTTCCATTTAATTGAGATCTAAGAGTGTTAATATTAGTTACTAATTCTTCGAGAGTAAGAGAGACTGCTTCACACATTCCTAGAGCATCAGCAACAATAGGTGAATTCGCATAGATCTTCTTGAAGCACGCAGTAAGTATGCTCCCTTTATAATCTCTGCAAATTACACCAATATATTTGTTGTTGTGTTCTTATCAAAAGATGCCTGGGGTTGTTAGTGCTAGGGTTTGGGGTCTTAAGTTGAGATACTAAGATACTCAATACATTAGGTCCGAATTGGGCCTACAACAAATCGACATCTCTCCCCAGCTACAATGGGACCCTAGGGGGGAAGCCATTTCTGTTTAGTAATCATTTTCACATTGAGGGCAAGGTAAAACGTATTGGCAGGGTAGTGATGGACTGGGAAATAAAAATGGGCATGCAGAGAGATATGAATAACAGAATTGACCAATAGAGAGAAAGGAAATTAGAAGGAAAACTGTGAATAAACGGGTAACATAATAGAGGTATAAGGAAATTAGTTACGGAAATATAGAGATAAGCTTAGTGCAGAAGTTGGACCTTTTTCTACGTAAAAGGGACTATATAGTTGAGCCATTTCTAGAGTTATCCTTTGATTTCTCAACGGCTCCATTTCCTTTCGATTTTAGTTCTTAATTATTTCACAATTTCAGTTTTCTATACCGTAATCCAGTCACTGCCTAACACTGTTTTATAAGTACATATCAGCTTCTTTCTATTCTACTACTTAGGTTCTATCAGAGTCCCAAACACAGTACAGTGTAGAGAAAAAATGGCACCTTTTCCTGCATATACTTTCAAATGAGTATATACTAACTCATGGTAACTTCTAAAAAAATACGAGTATCCTAACTCATGTTAAGTCGCTTCAGTTACCTGACCCAACAACGGAGCAACACATTGCTGTCAGCTAAATATCAGAACTTAAGGGCGTAATAGCCAACAAATGTGAATTAGCCCTGGGGGTAACGTAACTACAACTAATAACATGCATCAATCATTTACAACACAGGCCTCGTTGACTTCAGTCACTAGAGATAAGTTGGTTTTGTTCCTAAAACCTAACAATCAATGTGTTGTTTCGAATGTAATGAGGGCTAGTACATGCATTTTTTTAAAAAAAATAATAAAGTATCTGATGACTATTTTCTAATAGAAAAGGCTTCGGAGATCGACCAGCGCAGCGCAATCTACCGAAACTGCCAAGGCCTCTTCCCGCCTACAGGAATGGCATTGGATCCTGACATTGATCCCCGATTGCCATAGCCTCCTCCTCCTCCTCGTCCTCTTGAGCGAAAGTTTCCCTTGGATCCTGCAAAACGATAAGAACTACTTAAACACAACCCCAAAAGAAAACTAAGATTTCGGTGTCAACAAATAGAATTTTACCGAATTGACCAGAACCAGCTGACCGAGCCAAATCAGACAATGCAGGACTCACAGCCTGACCAGCATCTTGCAAGAGCTTAATTAGATCCCGAGTAAACTTGGCATTAGCATGGGTAAAAAAGGTGTATGCGGTTCCTTTAGCCCCTGCACGACCAGTTCGACCAATTCTGTGGACGTAATCTTCCAGGCTTGTTGGAAAATCATAATTGACAACACATTTTATGTCCTTCACATCTACAAGCAACAAGTAAAACATCATAAGGAATTGTGTGCAAGGTTTGACAAATGGAGAAAACTGCAAATATCCTTATCCCTGCCCCGTAAGATTCTAGAGATCAAACTCAAGTCAACACATTCATCACATCAATGTGCCCACCTGAACCTTTCAGGGATAAGGAGCAGCTTCACCATCAATGCCATCTACCACATCCAATTATCGACAAAGCATGTATGAGTCAACCGGGCTGCAAAGACAACCAGCTCCATAACTGTGGATGGGGGGATCAATCAATTTGACTATTTCTTAAATAACTGACAACAGTGGTATGACTAGTATGATCTACAGGCAACACTGGCAAATTATTGATAAACTAACCTTGTTTTGTCCATCAATTAAATCGCCAACCATTAACCCACCCCGTGAAATTAACAGGATCATAAAAGGCATACTACCTTAAAAATTATAGATGAACACCCAAGCCATATCAAAGGAACTCTACCCCCAGCATCCATATAACTTGACATCTCTAAAAGAGATAGTTCCCAAACTAACAGCATCAGGCAGTCTATTGACTGCAGCGAAACAATTTCATCTCTCATCAATGCAATTTATTAATACCTTGGTCAAGTTACAGGAAGTTCCACGAAACTCATTATATGGCCCCCCACACACACCCAAACCACAAATTATGTCAAGGGGAACTGGAAAGCAGCCGGCCAACTCACCTATGGTTAAGTTTTAGACCTATACCAAAAATCCTAAGATTCTAAACACACAGTGATCCTACCAAGACCCCGTGCAGCAACATCAGTGGCAGTCATTATTGGACTTCTGCCACTCTTAAATTCAGCCAAAACCCAGTCCCTTTCAGACTGGTTTTTATCACCATGGATGGATAGTGCTGGCCATCCATCCATTCTCAACTGTCTTGTAACATGGTCACATCCTTTTTTCGTCTCCATAAATACTAGAATTCGGCTGCCATCCATCACTTCTTTCAGCAGCTTGATCAATCTGCATTAGCAACACTGAAGTGTTAATTTGGCAAAGCAAAAACATTGGTCACTGTCTAATACCAGTGAAGAAACAAACCTATTGTATTTCTCCGAGTCGGTTACAACTTCAATAATTTGATTTATAGATTGATTTGCTTTTAGATCAGGTGACCCAATAATGACCTATAAAATTATGATATGCCACAGGAAAAAACATTGATCAATATGTCAACTCATAACACCTTTTATTAAAAAAAGATGTACAAATATCGATATGCATATGAATTGGAAATGTAATTCAGGTAACCTTATATGGGTTGTTCAGAAACTGCCTTGCTAGAGTTTCAACCTCCCTTGGCCATGTAGCACTCCAATATAATGTCTGCCTATCTGGTCGAATCTGTCATTTCAAATCATAAAATGTGACCAACTCTAAAGCTATTGAATTCAATATGCCACAATACTAATTAAAATAGTTCAAGAATTTTCATTGTCTCAATATGCCACAATACTAATTAAAATAGTTCAAGAATTTTCATTGTGGGTGGGTACCGGGTGCCCTTGAGGCTTACTGGGTCGCACGCGTGCGCGCACACACACACACACAGATAATCACTATAAGTAGTATCCTCTTTTTCTTGTATAATTATTCTTAAATGCAATAAACACTTGTCTGACGTAAATAATCAAAGCATTCATGAAAATATCTACATTAAATAGCCTAGAACTAACTATAATATGTGTGCTTTACCTGACTTAATGCGAAGAAAAATACAAAAAAAATAGTTATTTTAAAAGTTTATATCTCTTATTGTACATTAGTTATTTAAAAGAAAGGGGGAATGAAAGGCCAGGAAAATACTGCAGATCATGGGAATCTGTTAGACTTGTAAGTATTAGGGCTGGACAAACTCACCGAGCCCACCCGAAATCCGAGATGACTGAAGGAAATGAGAAGCAGACGGGAATCTACGGGTTGCAGGTCATCGGGTAAGCATTGCAAATGGATGCGGATACACCTGGACGGAAGGAGTTTTACCTAAAATAATGACCCATTGGTAACTGAACCCAACCAAATAACAATCGTTAGATTTAAAATTCGCGAAGGATCAATGACGTGGATCATTGAAACGCATGGCTGAGATTTATGTGTCTTTGACGTGGATCATTGAAACGCATGGCTGACATTTGTGTGTGTCTTTGACAAGGATCTGAATTTAATTTCACATTTCAATAACACCAACTTTTCAATTCTCTTCCATTCCTATTCTTCTGCCCTGCTCTTAGTTTTCTTCACTCTCTCTCTCTCTAGAATCCTAGATCTACAACCTCCTGATCCTGAAAGCCCCCTCCTTCACACCTCCTTCCACAGTGCATGGAGGCGACGTTCTCTTCTCTCAGAAAGCAGTGTTGTTTCTTTACTCTCTGAACATCTTGTTCATCTTCCTCAACGTCGAAATACAGTAGATCAGTGACCTAAGCGAGTTCTACGAATCACTTCTTCTGCCCTGCTCTTAGTTCTCTCTCTCCCCCCCCCCCCCCCCCCCCCCCCTCTCTCTAGAATCCTAGATCTACAGCCTCCTGATCCTGAAAGCCCCCTCCTTCACACCTCCTTCCACAGTGCATAGAGGCGACGTTCTCTTCTCTCAGAAAGCAGCGTTATTTCTTTACTTTCTCTTAACATCTTGTTCATCTTCCTCAACGACGTCGAAATATAGTAGATCGGTGACCTTAGCGAGTTCTACGAATCACCCACAATCTCCATCTATGAGTTCCAGATATACGACCTCAAGATCTACATCTCCTACGACCATCTCTTAAGGAAAAATCTGTTCTTGCTATGCAAAAGGTATTTTTTTGGGAGTTACTCTGTACATGAGGGAGGAAAAAAGTCTGTTCCTCTGGAGGTATATGGTGTACTAATTGAAAATGCATTTAATTTTAGATCCAAATATTGTAATTTAAGAATTTCATTTATCATAAATTTAGAAGTTATATGCTATTATATTTTACCATAAAAAAGCTGGTGTTTTTTCTAATGGAATTTCTATATATTGTCTGATTTGAAGTTCCTCGATATTTTGATAAAAAACAGAAGAAATCCACCTGCAGGCCTGATCACCCGATTAACCCACCACCTGAACAATCCAATGCAGCAAACGGACGCTGATGGGCCTCATAATTCTCTGCCCGGTTTCATCTGGATTGTACCATTTTGGCCTAGCACCAACAGAACCCATCAGGTGCCCAGCCCTATGTATTAGGTATGACTTTGGAACTCGTGTCGCTATTAATTGTGTTTTCCCCCTCTTTCTTGCATTTTTTATTATTCTCTAGCTTTTCGTTGCTACAAAGTACAAACCATGGTCCATGACTCAAATAAACAGAATCCAGGTATTGCCAACCACGTACTAATTACAGATTAGTCACAGACAGTACCAACCTGGCTAATAATTTTCCGTATCTGAGGCTCAAAACCCATGTCCAACATTCTATCAGCTTCATCCAAGACTAGGTAAGTCACTCTCTGCAAGTTTGTGTGCTGAGCTTCCAACATATCTATTAGACGACCAGGGGTAGCAATTACAATTTCAACACCTGTCAAGCACCAAACATCAATCATCATGTTTATGTTATTCCACAATTATGATCAATGTTAAATTAAATAGGCCTTCCAGTCTCGTAAAGTAAAACCAATTACCTCTGCTAAGGTCGCGAATTTGAGGTCCCTTTGGAGCACCTCCATATATGCACGTACTTCTAATATTCGCTCGTGACCCAAATTTCACAGCCTCTGCTTGAATTTGAACCGCTAACTCCCTAGTCGGTGCTAAAACTAATACAATGGGACCTTCCCCTTGTACTGAAAAAACAGCAAACACATTCCATTATACCATTGGTAAAATGGAAACTTCATGGTCAACAGATTAAACAGGGATCACAATACATACCCAATCGAGGCTGTGCACTGACATGCACAAAAGCAGGAAGTAGATACGACAAAGTTTTACCGGAGCCAGTCTCAGCGATGCCAATTAAATCTCTACCCATCAGAGCCATGGGCCAACCCTGAGCCTGAATTGCAGTGGGCTCAACAAAACCCGATTTGGCAATGGCCTCAAGGCAGTAATCTAACATCACAATAGATTTACATAATCAGACAAAGAACACCCAATCAATCAATAAACACAAACACAAAAGCATAAACAACTAAAATACCAGGAAAATTCGCCTCATGAAACGACTGAATAGGTTTGGGCACATCATTCCCTTGCACAGTGATATCCCTACTGGCACGGTATTGCATAACTTGCTGATCAGACATGGCCTTTATCGAAGGGCTCTCAATATAAAAGTTCTTCTGGAAAGGGACCAAATTTCTAAAATCTTGCTTCGGAAGTGAAATGTTGTTCAAGTCATCCTTAGAACCGCCATGTCTACCTCCAAACCCACCACTTCTTCCTCCACTACCTCCTCTGCCAGAGCCTCTAAAACCCTGAGGTCCGGATCCACCACTTCCACGACCTCTTCCCCCACCACCATAACGACCCGTGTCGTATTTTCTATCAGGTGCGTGACCATTGCCGAATCTAGAGCCAAAACCACCACCGCCTCGGCCTACAGCAAAGCCACCTGGAGGGGGAACAAAGGGCGGAATCGGAGTAGCGGGTGCGGATCCAAAACCGCTAGGTCTTGGGGCAGCAAAAGGAGCACCGTAGGGAATAGGACCGCCGCGGCCTACAGCAGGCGGCGGTATAGGTCCAATCAGATCACTACAACGATAAAAAAAAAAAACGCGTTTGTTTTCGTTTTACCAATCATAAACAGAAATACAAAAAAAGAAAATAATTAGATAAATGATCAAACCTGCGACGTCCGCGAAAAGAAGAGGCATCGGAGTATCTATTGTCGAAGGGGTTCATGTTGTGAGGCGTTAGGGTTCTGTAAAAGTCTGATTTGGGAGGGCGGTGAAATTGGAGAGAACTGAAAATAAAGGAGTTGAAAGGGAATATGCTGATGGCTTGGCTTGGCTTGGCTTTCCTCAATACTCCAGACTCTCTCTCGCGCTTTATATGTTTTGTTGCTCTTTGATTTTTTTGTCTGGGATGATAATAAGAGAGTTGGCTCTTCAAGGTATAGCCTCTGAAACTCACTACCGCCACCGTTAAATGCACTTCCAACGCGCCAATATATTCTTTTGGATTGAGTCACCAATCTAGGTTTTCGTTTCACACCCTCCCATTTTTACTTTTCCACCTCCCCAACCAACTTGGCTTCTAGCTACCAAGAAAGTAAAAATTGTCTCTACTCTCTCGGTATCAAGATATCGAATGGATTGGAGAGGTGAGAGATAGAGTCGTTAAATTGGGCCGCTCAGCTCATTTCATTGGGCCAAAATACTAGGCCATGAGGGCCCATCCATTGACCTAGGCTAAAATTGACAACTCTAGTGAGAATGTATAAAGGCGTGTAGGTAGAAAATAGAAATTGAATCTTTTTGGTCGAGCTAAATTAATCTTATGAGTCTGTATTTTACACCAATATCTTACAACTTTTTTTTAGAATAACTTTTTATGAATATATGATATTGTTAAGGACCAATTTAGTATTTTCAATTATGAATGACTAAATTGGTCTCCACATTTTTTATTAGAAAATTAATTGGATATTCACCGTAAAGAGATATAAAATACCTTCACTCTTAAGGAACCGAACTGATATTGACTTCTTCATTTTATCGGCGAAATAATAAATGTTTTTCCCAAAATAGTGTTGCTATTTATCGCGACGAATGACGCTTGCAAACGTAACGAAGGATACAAATGGGAACCACTTTATCTCATTATGAAAATCAATAGGGTAAAGTTGATACAATCAATGATAACAATTTGTGATATTTCACGACCAGATTTCTTCGCAAGAAGTAGCATTTTCCAATTTAAAATAGTCTTTTGTGAACCTATCATCAAAGGTTTTCTCAAGTGGATCGTGAGCTATATATCTCATTCCTCATGACCGAAAGTTGCTATATCACAAGCTTCCTTCATTTAGAAAATGAGCATGCTTCATGAAAAATTCAAATTAACGTTCGAAGTGCTGAAATCTCAGGACTCACTTTTAGTCCATGCATTACTATTTAGTTATCTTTGTCTTCTCTCATGCACCCTGTAGACAAGGAAAAGAAGAGTGGTAGAGTGTGAGAGATTAGAATTTTTGACAATAGTGACAAAGTATAAAATTAAAAACATAAAATTACTTCATTCAGCTTTGCTAAAATATGTACCTATTTATTCATCATTTGTAACAAGGGTCTAAAGAAAATATTCGTAGTTAGCTATACTTGCCTGAAAAGCACATACACCGAAAGAAGTTGTTGCATTTTGAGTGATTATTGTTTTGTGATTCTAGGTCGCAGGCTACCAAGCCATCCATATAAGGATCAGACACAACCACCTCCCCATTATAAACCAAGGTAACATCACATGTCTTTGCTGCATTTTTCTTAACAAACTCTCCTTCGCTTAATTTATTATTACGCCTGTTCATATACATAATTAAGATAACTAATTAGTGAAATAATATAAATAATCTTCACCTATAGCATGTCATTGTGACATTATGTTATCAAGGTCATCAATTTTGTACACCTTCTTTCATCAATTTTTTTTTTTGTGAAATCAAATTGGGGTAAGCATACCGTGGCTTTTTAATTCCCATTACAAGGTTGGTTATGTTGAGAATAGAGATGAGATCTAGAATGGCTTTTTCTTTGTGCTTGCTCTCCAAAACCAACGTTTCTGCTGTAACCTAGTAGCAGAAATAAGAAAATGAGAACGTGGATAAGAAGGGAACAAGAGAAAATTAATTTGGAATTTTGGTGTGGCGGTTTTGGATGGCTTCTACGGCGCATCACCTTAATAGTGGTCTATAGTGGATCGTTATTTGAAAATCGTTAGACAATTCAACTACAACCAAAGTCTCCTTGTGATGAGACGGTGACGTAATCAATGTCGGTTTGATAAAAACTAGAGAAAATGTTGAGGAGGACAACAAACTTCTATCTTTGTATAGTTTTGAATAATTTTCAAATACCGATCCACTACATGCCTTCTATCAAAGTAGTTTACCGTAGAATTTGCGATTGGTATGCGCGATAGAGATACTATAGAGTCAAAGAAAATAAAGAGTACCTTGGCTTCAGTACTCAGCTGAATGTACCTATGCAAAAGATCTTTCCTCTTGTTGTTCACTTCATTCATGTAACGTCTTACTTCTTGTGGGGTGAGTTGGCCTCTTTCAAACATTCCAACTATCAAATATATCATTATCAGAAAAGCACACAAGTCTAAGTTTTGAAATTAACCTAGCTAGCACATAAATTATGTTACCTGGGGTAGGAATCAATGTGATTGGAGGAGAAACATGAATAAGAAAAATCCTAGCACCAGGAGAAACAGCATGATTCAGAACCCATTTTAATACATCTAAATCATCTTCTCCAACAGCCACATAAAGGTCATCAATATTTCTATCATTGTTTGTTGTTATGCTCTTTCCATCCTCAACTATTTCCACAATTTCTGTCGACAATATTTGTCTAGAGTAGGGACCATTTTCTTCGTAATCAGCCTCGGAAATGTCATTAACTCTGTTTCTACTACTAGTTAAATTTCTGAGCTCTCCAAATGTTTCAGAAACTTCGGGTGTTAATATTTCTTGGTAATAATCTTTTCCAGCATCAAAATTGATACCACCGTTTCTTCCACTTTTAGGATCCTCATGTGACCACCATCTTGATTTAGAATAGTAATTCTTTGCTTCTATTGGGGTGTAATCCACGTTTTCCATTTTTTTTTTTTGCCTCTTTATCTCTCCTTCCCGTACAATTACTAAGGAGGAATAGAAAGAGAATGATATGGGAATTATATCAAGAGTTCGTTGCTATCGAAGCCTCAAAATAAGTGATGATAAGATGACTTTTTTTATAAATCAATTTAGTTACATAATTTTTTATGTACACTTTTGTCAATATTAGCAGTTCATTGGATATGTCACTCTATGCTGGCCGTTTCTTACACTTTCCTTTTTTTTTTTGTGGTCACTTAACTATTAAGTATGTACCAAATTGAACTAATTTATAGTTTATATGAGTTTATCGTCTAATAGAACTATGTAGATATTAACTTACAGAAGAACTTGTTTTGTTAATTTATAGAGATGTTTTAGACAAAGTGAGCCAATGGGGGTTTTTAGAAGTGCAAAAATGAATTTCAATTTATACAAGCCAATGGGGGTTTTGTAAGATAATCTCAGCTTTTATTTCCTATAAATATTTTGTTGAAATGATTATCTAAAACTACTTATTGTCGTTTTAGGATTTGTTAGGACCTTATCATCTTTGGGTATGGACCTCTGATTCTGAAGTAAAGGTGTCGTTATAGTTTGGTAATCAAGCATAGTTTCTTAGACCTCAGTGGTATCAGAGGAATGCAAGCCTCACATTTCTGAAAGTTTTAAGATCACATAAGGTGCATGCTTAATGCCATATTGCCCAATTGACAACCTTCAAGAAGTTTGGCATTATTTACCCAACAAATCTAACATTCTAAAATCTAAGATTATGAAAATAAACTTTATTGGAAAAAGCCAAGTCTCACACTGACTAGAGATATGGTTTCAAAAAAAGTATATAATGAAAGCAAAACAGATTATCAAAGCTATGCATGTTAAGTGCAGATTGATAATTAATACATAACTCATTCATAAGTATGCATGCAAGTTGAGAATAAACTCTTAAACACAAGCTTATAAAGATAAACTCACTATAGGGAAGAGCTTATGACAATAAACGAACACTTCAAAATAGAATGCATGTTATGTATAAACTATATGAGTAGGTTATGTTTTAAGCATCCGTTGTTAGTGTGGGGTTTTTAGAGGATGATTATATTTTTATTGTAGCTCACCTAGCAATGTAGAGATACATCTAGTCCTCATCTTTCGTGAGATTTCTCCACTAGTTTTCAAATAGTATACATATTCTTTCTTCAAGCCTCTTCGGGCTCTACATTAATTAACACATTTCTACCCATTGTTTCTTCACCAACACTCACTCATCCTAGGTAGTTCGATAGAAGAATACATGTCTTGTATTTTCTCATCAACACTCACCTATACTTGGTAGCCTGATAGAACAATACACATTTTATTTTCACATCATCGTATGCTCACCTACCCTAGGTAGTTTGGTAGGAAGAGCAACGAAAAACAGTAGTGAAATGGCAGTGACTTTGATAAGACTTGTGTTTATCTCTTAACTCATTCTTCTATTTCACCCTCCAATCACTGACATGATTGATGAGCTTTGAGGTTCTTTGTTGAAATCGCTCTTCTGGTGCAAGCCTTTCACGTTCGAGAAGCTTCTCATAGTGGGACAATTGTTACAAAGAACCTTCTCATGGATATTTTCTCAAATATTTTGAAGATGGGTCTTACTAAGTTATGCATGTCAAATGTAAACTTGATGAAATCCATATAATTTTAGCACAAATAAGAGAGTCTGTCCGGAAGAGGGTGATAAAGAGTGTGACGTTATCATTTCTTTTCATTTTTTTGACACATGCGCAGCTAATTCAATTTAGCTGTTATGTTATGGACCGAGCATTTGATAGTGACGAAAGAACCATTCAAATTCAAAATGTAAAAGTAAAAGGATGATTATTCCCTAGAGAGGGAGATACCTAGTAATTGATGTTACAACCAATGGTGTACTTTCGTAACTTTTAAGTAAATTTGTTAGCAACTTCGATGTGAGACAATTGTCGTAGAGAATATTTTCATGAATCTTATCTCGAATTTTCGACGAATCTTCTCTCAAATATTTTGACGATAGGGTTTTCTAAATTATGCATGACAAATGTGAATTTGATGAAATCCATATGAATTTCAGCCAAAATAAGAGCCTGTGTCCAAAAGAGGGTGATAAAGAGTTCAACCAAGGTAATCAAAACCGAATCGGACCGGGCGGTTCAACCGGGAATCGGACCCCTATCCGGCCCGTTTGAACACCATAACCGGATTGTTGGAGAACTGGGCAAAGAACCGGAAAACCGCCTCGGAACCGGGAAAATCGGCAAGAACCGGCGGTTCAGTCGGTTGGGGGCGGTTCAGCTCTTACCACTTGTTTTTTTTTTTTAAAGAAGAAACGACGTCGTTTTAAGGTTTTTTTTTTAAAAAAATTCCTTCAAGACATTTGCGGTTTTATGTGCGTTGTTTTAAGTAATGACTTGGATATGTTGTTGTTTTGTACTTTTGTTGAACTTAAATTAAGCCTACTTTAATTTTTATGGTGTGAAATTATGGGTATTATGGTTTTTTCTTGTTTTTTATGCTTTATATATTTAATAAAAATATTAAATAATATATTTAATTAATTCCGGTTGAACCCCTGATTCAACCGGTTGAACCCAAAGAACCCCGAACCGCTACCTCTTCCGATTCATTCTCCGATCCGATTTTGATTACCTTGAGTTCAACGTTATCATTTCTTTTAATTTTTTTTGACACAAGTGCAACTAATTCAATTTGGGTGTTATGATACGGACCGAGCATCTGATGTGAAAGGACCATTCAAATTCAAAATGAGAAAGTAAAAGAACGATTATTACTTAAAGAGGGAGACACATATTAACAAGGTTGTCAAAATCGGATCGGGCGGTTCAACCGATTGAACCGGAAATCGGACTCCTATTCGGTCCAAATGAACCTGAGAACCGTCTGGGGTGAAAACCGTAAAAATGGGAACTGGACAGGAAACCGGCCAAAAACCGGGGAACTGTGCAGAAAACCGGATTTGGTTTATTTTTCTTAAAAAATGGTACACCATGTTGATTTTTGGAAAAAAAATGATAAATGATTGCTTTTTTGTATATGAGATCTTTTTATCATTTTTTATAATTAAATTGATGGAATAAATAAATAAATAACAAATGTGTACACTAATATTACTATGAGAGTACTTACGTTATAGTAGCTAACTATTTATGATTATTGAATATTATAGTTTTATTATGTCATACTATGATTTTTTTGTTTTTTATCCTTTATATATTGCTAAAAATATATTAAATAATTTATTTAATTAATTCCGGTTCAACCCCCGATTCAACCGGTTCAACCCAAGAACCCCTGAACCGCTACTTCTTCCGGTTCAATGTCCGGTCCGGTTTTGATTACCTTGACATATTACACTTGATGTGACAACCACCGGTGTGCTTTAGTAAAATTGTTAGCAACTTCTGTGTGAGACAATTGTCACAGAAAACCTTCTCATGAATCTTATCTCAAATTTTCTGATGAATCTCCTCGTATATATTTTGACGACGAGTTTTACTAAATTATGCTTGCCTCGTGTAAATTTGATGAAATCCATATGAATTTCAACCAAAATAAGATAGTGAGTTCAAAAGAGTGTGCCGCTAACATTTCTCTTATTTTTTTTAACATAAATGCAACTAATTCAATTTGGATTTTGTGATATGGACCAAGATTCCACCGTCTGATATTGATGAAAGGTTCACTCAAATTCAAAATGAGAAAATAAAAAGATGATTATTACCTAAAGCATTCAGGTTACCACTTTGCTGTGGTAAGAATCATAATCAGTGGCGTATCTAGGACCTTGAGATAGGGTGTGCAATTTTTTTAAAACACACGCATTGCTATAAATATAATAAAGGAGGAAGAGAAGAAAGAAGAAATTACTCAAGAAGGAGGAAACACGCGGAGAGAGAAAATTAGAAATGTGTAAGTCTGCAAGTAATTATGTGAATATGGTATATTAGATAGGTGCAAAACTAGGAGTCTCGATGCAAACAAATACTTTTTGGGTGTGCAAAATATTTTTAATAAGATATAACTGCTAATATTATTTTTTAATAGGAATATTAATGTTATGGTAATGTTTCTATATGCTATTAACACCCCTAAAAGGCCCATTTTCTCACTGGCCCATCCTCTAAGGTGAGCCCATAATTCAACGCTTCAGATGCAGCCAACACATCCAACGGTTCATGATCATTAGGTCAACACCATTCAAAGCCTATAAATACCACATTCAATGCTCATCAATAGTAAGCTATTCTACTCATAACATACTCTGCTTGACTAAGTTACTGACTTGATCGTCGGAGTGTCATTGCAGGACCAACAACCCAACCTCGACCAGAACATTGAAGATCAAGGATCACACCTACCAACTACCTCAAGTAGACCTCTAAGGTCAGGAGTACGGTACAAAACATTGGCGACCTCAGTGGGAGGGTCAGTACTCAGACCTCGTCCTTTTACCTTGATCGACAATGGCCCCGGTCCGACGTCCGAAGGCCACTAACCTGGCAGTCGATCCTGTGGCCGACCCTGGTCAGCTAGTACTACCAGAGGCCGTCCTTCAGGAAACTCCAGAGGGACATGTGCAAGACGTCCCGAATTCAACTCAAGCTCAGCTTCGACATCCGAACAACAACTTCGTGCTGATTCGTGCAAGTTCGGTAAGGAACCGGTTTCCGCCCCCTCCTCCGGTTCCGGCTCCGCCGGCGCTCTCCGTTCCAGCCGACGCAGTCCAGCAGCTCGTGCAACTACTAGCTCGACAGGAGTTGGCCAATCAGGCTAGAAGTTTCCGCTTCACTGAACTTGAAGCAGAGGTGGCTGAACTTCGGGCCCGGGGGATCGCCGACCAAGGCTCCCCAAAACCGGACTCTCCTGAAAGAAGAAACCCGGCTCGTAGGAGGAACCGATCTCCATCAAGAAGAAGGAATAACGGGTCCCCATCCCTAAACGATCAGTTACGGCATCGCTCGCCCCGACCGCATTCATCCTGGGCGTCGTCGTCCCCACGTAGGCGGTCGAGGAGCAGGGGAAATTCACCCAAGGAACAGGCACGACGCGTCGACCCTCATCGTCGTCATCAAACCCCTCTACGAGCACAAACATCCAAGCGAAAGGGACCTTTTTCGGAGGATATCGACAGCTACCGAGTCCCTCGGCACCTAGAAAAACCACCTGAAGGATTGAAGACCTACGACGGGACTGATGACCCAGATAGACATGTCGATCAGTTTGACCATATCATGCAATATAGGAACGTCCCAGCTGAAATGAAATGCCGGATCTTTCCCTTAACACTCGACAAATTAGCGTCGGAGTGGTTCCGATCCCTGAAGCCAAATTCCATTTCAACTTGGGATCAGCTGGCAAAGATGTTCAGCGTTCACTTTAACTTCGCCAAAAGTAAGCCCAAAAACAAGATCGTACTAATGTCTGTGGTGCAAGAGGAGAACGAACCTCTGATAGATTACATTGAAAGATTCAATAGAGAAGCCTCCCAAGTCCGCAACCTGGACGACGCATTCCGGATATTTTTCATGACCCAAGGGCTGCTCCCCGGAAGTCCGTTCAAGAAGCACACCCTCAGGTGGGAACCCAGTACCTTGCAAGAGTTCCTCGAAATATCGCAATGCTTCATCAACGAAGAAGACAACGGCGGCCTCTCTTAGGGAGGCCGCTGAAAAACAAGGATTGGCAACTTGGTATAACGCTAAGGTCGTCCCAAGAGATTTTGAGGCAGGGGATTTAGTGCTTCGAAGGGCTGACGTCGGACTAAAGAACGCCGGTCAAGGGAAACTCGCGCAAAACTGGGAAGGACCCTACCGTGTCAAATCCAAGACCGGCAACGGAGCTTTCTCACTTGAGACCCTCAGTGGAAAGCCGATTGAGCGAACTTGGAACGCAACCAAGCTGAAGAAATACTATGTTTAAGAACTCCTTTGCATCTATTTAAAAGTCCTTTTCTCGAAAGGCAATTTTCTCCCTAAAGACGCCACCTCTTGGCGTGCCAACCTGCTGTAATGATTCACTCATCAATTAAAGTGACACCCATACCTGCGTTCATAACATCTTTATTTTTCAAATAAAGATAAATCGAACCGGGACCGATCTTACGATCTCCCCGCGACCATGTTAAGGTCGCGACTCTTTAAAACTAGTTAGATCCGAGCCGAGTCTCGGTAAACCGTTTTAACGAGAGTTGGTTTTCAGGAACCAAGGTTTCCAGAACGACCATTGGCCACAGATGCCAAGATCCCAAAAGGGCGAGTTAAATCTGGGCCGAGTCTCGGTAAACTGCCCTGAGGACGACGTACGTGATTTGCAAATTTAAATGCATTCATTAAACGATGTTGAATATCAAGCAAGCATACAACGACAAAAAACGAAGATCGGGCAACGATGAAGCTCGGGCGCTTCCAATTCGGTCACACCAAGGTCGCAATATAGCCACGAGTCATGCAAGTCAAGGTCGACTATCAAACGACCAGACTTTGGGGGCAACTGTTATGGTAATGTTTCTATATGCTATTAACACCCCTAAAAGGCCCATTTTCTCACTGGCCCATCCTCTAAGGTGAGCCCATAATTCAACGCTTCAGATGCAGCCAACACATCCAACGGTTCATGATCATTAGGTCAACACCATTCAAAGCCTATAAATACCACATTCAATGCTCATTAATGGTAAGCTATTCTACTCATAACATACTCTGCTTGACTAAATTACTGACTTGATCGTCGGAGTGCCATTGCAGGACCAACAACCCAACCTCGACCGGAACATTGAAGATCAAGGATCACACCTACCAACTACCTCAAGTCGACCTCTAAGGTCAGGAGTACGGTACAGAACAATTAATACTAACAGTATTTTTTCAGAGTGGTCCGTTGACCACCCTGGCATTAACGTAGATCCGCCCCTGAATAATTGATAGTAAAAAGTAACGATATAATATAATATTATGAGTTATTATAATAAATTTCTTTTTTACACATTAAAATTTAGTAATTGTAAGTGTATTAAAATGTTATGTGATTATTGTGACTATTTTTTCATCTACAAATAAAGCTATGCCATAGAGATATATAAAATAAAAAAGCTGTCATAGTGTAGTCATGATTCCGCTTGTGTTATTGCTTAATCACACCAAAGCACAAACGTCCACCACTAATTGTGATTTCTTTCAAACAGAAAATGATGAAAACTTAGAATTAAGTTGTGGCCATCTCTCAATCAAATATTGCACTTCTCAATGAGTTCGGGTAAATCCGAACCAACTCACAGTCAAATCTAAATTGAGTTATTTAGTTCAAATAATTTACGTGTTCGGATTAAATCTGAGACAACTTCTTGTGATCCATAATAGTTTAGTTTGACTGACAGATTAAAATATCAAACTCATTTACCTGTGAACTCGAACCAAACACATACCCTTTACATTTATTTTTTTTACGTATTTAGGGGATTTGAGTGTCTAGGTTTGAGTTGGTCTACGTTCTTTTTAGGCTGTTAATGAGTTTTAGTTTGGCTTGATGTATTTAGAAGTGCTTAATATTGGAAAAAATGTTGATTTCTGTTTCTTAAAAAAAATAACATTGTTGGTATACATGACCTGTGAGCCTGATCCGAAACCAGCTTGTACAATATTAGCTTGGTTTTGATTCGTGTTTTGCTGACTTTTTTAAACCAGCTTGCACTAAAAAAAGAAAAATTATCTCTAATTTTTTATTTTAGCCTATGCTAAGATAATATTTTGACTTCGTCCCTGCCTAGTGCAACACCAACTCCATCTCTATCATCAATGACCTCGTTAATCAAGTGCCAATACATACTGCACCCCTATTGATTGTTGTGAAGTGATGATTAGTTGTTGTGGTTTGATATGGGTTTGGTCATGTAGGCCATTAGCCATAGCATTCCTCCTATTCTCCCACTTACTGATTCTAAAACTCTAAATATGCATAATAAGGAATTGCTAAAGTTTAGTTAAAGGTGGTGGTGCTAAATATAGTTTTGTTTGTAGAACATGTAAAGGTGATTTCTCCATAGATTCAAGTCCCAAGTAGAAATATTTGACAAAATTTGCTTGCTGAGACATGGTTATCATAAGTAGTATAAATCATAAGTTTGTCTACATAGGCTTACAACTAGGACCAATCAGAAAAAGCCACACACATCTCCAAATAAATACGTAACATCCACCTCAGCTTTTATTAATGAAAAATCAGGGGATCGAACCCCCTTCCTCACACCCGCACCTTCCAACACTAACCATATGAGCAACCACGTTTTGTTGTAACTAAGGTGTATTATAGAATATATAACCTTTTTTTTTCTTTTATTTCTAGCAAAACCTATTACCTACTAATTATATTTATTTATATGTATTTTAATACTTATATATTACATTTATATATCATATTTATTTGACATCTAATATTTTGTATCACTTTCCATAGATTTTAGATTCTATATATTTATTAACTAGAATGTTATTAAATATGAGTAATTTTATTGATTTTCAAATTTGTTTTTAATTTAAAAATATTGACTTATAATATCTTACATTTTTCTAATTCTCATATTAATTTAATAGCAAATTTATTGATATCGGGTCATGCGGGTCAATTAGTGACCCTTCGGTTCGACCATTGACCCAGTGACCTGCTCGGGTCGATCACCGGGTCGGTTTTAATAACATTGATTGGAGCTGACAGTTTCAAAAAAACAAAAACAAGTAAGGAATAAAATGCTAATTTTGTGGATCCAGTAATGAATACAATGCTAATTTTGTGGATCCAATCTCTCTCTCGACAATCTCTCTTCATCTCTCATTCGCACATTCCTCTTCCTTATTTTTCTCTCATTTTCTATAACAAAATTGCAATCTTTTTTTGATGAACTACAAAAGTTTGTCCTTCATCTCTTCTTTCATCTTGATCAACTCAAAACGCAAAGCAACGAAAGAAGAAAATCAGAAGAAATAGAGCACTGCTATAATAGTAACAAAAATGTGTTGATGCAGCGATGAAGGTATACCTATGGTTGTCCGGTTACGGAAGTGTTATTGTCACCCTTATAACAATGTGGTTTTTTTTCCTGTTTTGATCACTGTTGTAGCTTTGAAAATCCTTTCGGCCGGAACCACTATCGAGAGAATTCGGAGACTATCAGAAGCACAAGAGCAACAAGGTAGCCGGGTTGTTACAACATAGGTGCTGAACCTATTTTGGGTTCATTCCGTAAGTATTCTTATAACTGCATATTGGTTTTCCCCATTCTTTTCAACTTTAAATTTTTTTTTCCGTTTACCAATATTCTGTCTTTTGCATTGCACTTTCATTTTAGTACATGTTGGGGTTGCAAAATATAAAACTAGAATTCAATTTTATGTTTCATTTGTGCTCACATAAGTAGTAATTTTGGGTTCGTGTAAGTAACTACTAAGCAATGATGGATATGATATGGATAGAGTGAATACAATTATTCAAATCCAAATATTAAAATTATCATAAATAGTATTGCAATTAGGATATTGTGAAGCTATGTGTCATATATAAATTTATCTCAGGTTATTGTGAAGCTGTCTGTCATATATATGATATTGAATTTGCAACTTTTGTTCTGTTTAATCACGATGCAATGAGCCTGATTGAAAAGTCTTGCTCAGAGCTTCTTGAATTCTCGGAGGAGCTTCTAGTGTTTTAAATAGGGATACTACTGAATATCCAACAATATCTAATACTTATTTATTGAATAATGTTGAATATAAATCCTATGGGTTTTCCTAGGAACATATCTGACCTCATTGGTAGGTTCTCTTCAAAGTTCATGTGAGGGACTCATCGAGAATATATTTGAGAAAACATTTCATGTTTGAGGGATTATGATTGATTAGGACTTGCTTAAAAAGTTCAAAGATAAATCAAATGTTGTTAAGGTGAAGCGTAAATCTTAATTTTCAATAGCGTTCATAGTTTTAAGCTAAGACTTTCCAACAAACAATAATCCATAACATTACTTACACTGTTAGAGACAATGTCTCGATCGTCAATGCAAGAGGGTTTCGTGGATACAATTTCACAGCTTTCACCAAGAGAGAAACCCCAAGATAAAATAAAATTTGAACTAATGGTTCTTTCTTCGCACAGTCACTATATCCCACTAAATTTGGGACTTCTCTCAAACCCTATCGCGTGATGTGAAAAGCGGTGTTGCTCTGTATTCCTTTTGTTTGCTCTCAATCTTTTTTTTTATCATCACTCTCAATCTTATTCCTAATAGTGAATAATACTAATTAGATTGCAATAGATCGTTCCATATTTAGTTTTTTTTACAAAATTTGATTAGTCGCTGGCAAAGTCGTTGGATACTAATAATATGATAAAAAAACCTAATCTCATGCATCATTATGCTTTTATTGATTATTAAGTAAAATATTTACCATTCTCCAACTAATATTGTATATCGCACGTATGATAAAAAATTCTAATCTAATGCATCATTATGTTTTTATTAATTATTAAGTAAAATATTTACCATTCTCCAACTATTAATTATTTTTGTCAAAAAAAAACTATTAATTATTCAGTCATAGATGTTACAATAGAATGAATATATAAGGTTTAATAAAAAATATATATAATGTTCATATTAAAATAAAATATCATAAATTATTGTCAATTCTAGAAAATTTTCATACCTCATTAATTATGGAGCTTTATGGGCAAATAAGATATGGGGAATAAGTCCCTTTTAAAAAAGAAGATATGGGGAATAAGCAATACTAATATTGATATTCTAATTTCTTTTTGTATCTTGCTTTCAAACTTATAACATCAAATATTTTAGGTTTAATTACATTTTTGGTCCCCCTATAATAGTTAATTCACGATTTTGGTCCCCCAGCCGAAAGTGGTCAAACTAATGGATGAAGTGGTACTAAGTTAAATGACGTGGCATCCCATGTTTGAGTGCCACATGAAATTTTTAATTAAAACATATTTTAATATAACAATTTGTTTTTTAAATAAGTAATAATAAACATCCCAATATCTGGTAATAAAATATTTTTTAATCTACTTTTTTCCAACTTATTGACTCTCTTTCTCTGCGATAAAGGTTCGGAGATAGCAAAGCTTGCTGTTACTCAAGGTGGAAGTTTGATGAAGATCATGAGGAAGATCTTAAAGTGACCAAAGGATCTTTGTTATGTATACTTATGGATGGATGTATTGTTTCATCCTTCCCTCAGTCTCACACTCGACTAAACGAGTGCTTTCTACCTGTACGTGGGAATCTCGACGGGGACTGCCCACAGTGGAGCATGAATGGGGAATTTTTCCATGTGGAGACGGGGACGAGAGAGATAATTCCCCCACTGTCAACTCTGGGATAAGGATGGGGACGGGGACCATTCCGCTGTCCGAGTACATTATATGTGTTTTTTAATTAAAAATTAATAAAAAATAAAAATGTGCTAACTGCTATCTTTTATTCTTAATTTTATTTTTTGAATATCAATAAATAAAAGGATGACTAAATTTTATATTAAAATATTAAACTATGATCTTTTAGTTTAACTATAATATTTTTTAGTATACAATCTAATCTAATAAATGTGTCTTGCTAAAATTTGTCATGGTGGATTTATTTTCTAAAGTGTCCAAAGTAATCAATTTCTTTGACATAATATACGTAAACATTCAACTGGCTCTTTTTTAATCCCCAAACAACAATTTCAAAATTTAAGTTAAAAGGAAATGTATACCCGTACTGGCACGGGTGATACATACTAGTAAAATTTTAAAATTGTAAAGACTTCCTTAAAAAATTCAAATATTTATTTTAATGACATATATATTTGCTGAGACTTAATGAAATTATAGACATATAAATTAACTTAACCAACAAATATTTGTTTTTATAATTATTATTTTAACTTTTAAAAAAGTGAAAGTAAGTGATGTCTAAGTCGAGACACTAACTAAAGCTATTAATGGCGGGGTGAAAAAAAGATACCTCCCAAAAGTACTAAAGATCGGGAATGGGAGGAGTATTACATGTTTCTACTTGTTTATTTTTAGACACAATATAAAATGAAATCTCAGTAACCTGAAATACAAGGTAACAATATAAAATTTCAGTCATTTAGAACATTATTACGGTCAATCTTATTGATACATTGATGACTCTAGAAGCCACCATCTTTTAAATTTATTTTCTTGAAAATATATTTATTTAATCACCACAAAAATAAAATTAATTTTCAATTTGTTAAGAATTCATTTTGAATAACAAGAAGAAGAATACAAACAAATACCGACATAATAAGGTTCGTCACACTAGTTTGCTAAAACTGACCAAAAACAAAACACTAGTTTGCTAAATCATAGGAAATGCTTTGTAAGTGACAGGCACTCAAAGGTAATGGTGGGGCTAGATTCAATCTTTTCTTTTCACTTCCTAAAAGGGGCAACCAATCTTTCTATTTAGATTCCTTTATTTATAACAGGATCTTTAACCATATTATTATAAATGAAGTAGAGAAAGAAGACCTTGCGACCTGGTAGAGTATTGAGAGAAGTCAGAGATGGCAACTTTACTTGCTATTCTAAAACTGCTGATTATTTTCATATTCGCAGCTTGGGTTACTCTTTGGCTTCTGAAGCCAACTCAATTTTGGACAACAAATTGGAAACATGCAGAAAAAAGCGCCAATGATACAATTTTTGGATACTATGGTACCCACCTTAAATCCCAATTTCAATATGTTTCAAACTTTCTACATGCAATAAAAAAAACTTCATGAAATTTCAGTGATTTCAGTAAAATGCTGATTAGAAGTTGACTGTAGAAGGTCTTTTGCAGGTTTAAACTTTGCTGTTTATACATTTCCTATAATTGCTATTGCTATAATTGGACTTCTTGTCTTGGATTTAAAAGCTAGATATCAAAGAAGCAGGTAATATGATCAAGTACTTTTCACTTTACTAGTTTACTTAAACAAAAAGTTTCCCCTCAATTTTTGTTGTTGTTGTTGTTGATATTATTATGAATTATGAACTGCAGAAGTTCAAGGAGACCATCAGTTGTCTTCTCAAATCCACTGGTGGTGAATAGTCTTGTGGGAATCTTATCCAGTGTTGAAATATTGGTAGCTTCCCTTTTTATTGTCTTCTTGGCATGGACTTATTATGTTCGTATTTCTAATGATTTCAAAAAGTTGATGCCAGACAAATCACTGAAACTGAACATGTAAGTGTTCTTGACATTCTAGTGTTGAATAGTAGAATTAGAGAACCTGTTATTTCAACTGTTTGGATTTGCTTATCTGAGTTTATCTATTAACATAAGTACTTATCTATTAACATAAGTACTTGTGAGATTATTTGAGTGAGTTTATAGAAACCGCTTATGACATGTTATAAGTTGCTTTTAGCTTATTTCCACAAATTCCTTAGGATAATTTATGAAAACCGCTTATAGCTTATACATAAGCACTTGATAAACGCTTAATTAAACTGTTATCAAATTCATAATTTCCTTTCAGATGGCAACTCAAGTTTCTAAGAATAGCAACCCGGTTTGGCTTGCTAGCAGAAGCCTCCTTGGCTTTGCTTCTGCTTCCAATTTTAAGAGGGTTGACTGTATTTCGCATACTTGGTATTCAATTTGAGGCTTCAGTTAGATATCATACCTGGCTTGGAACTGCAATGATATTTTTCGCTACGATACATGGCGCCAGCACTTTGTTTGTCTGGGGAGTTGGCCACCATATACAAGATGAGGTGAAGTCTAACTCAAGTTCCTTCAGTTAACTTTAAGTTGCAAATTGGAAGCACTTTAGCTATCAGCCAAACTTTTCAACATTCATTGAATACACACTCAGTGTTAGAAAGTGATTAGTTCTACTTTTCATATTTTTTAAACAGATTTGGAAATGGCAAAAGACAGGACGTATATACCTTGCTGGGGAGGTTACACTTGTTGTTGGGCTAGTTATGTGGGTTACTTCACTTCCTCAAATTAGAAGAAGAAAGTTTGAAATTTTCTACTACACACATCATCTGTATATAGTCTTTCTAGTATTTTTCTTGTTACATGCTGGGGATAAGCACTTCTATACTGTCTTCCCTGGAATATTTCTTTTTAGCCTTGACAAACTGCTCCGTATCATTCAATCTAGTCCAAAAACTTGCCTGGTTTCAGCTAGAATTTTCCCCAACAAAGCTTTGGAGTTAATTTTTCCCAAAGATCCAGGTATTTATTTGTTTAACTGCAATCTGAAATTGATTTGGCAAAAAAATTACTATTGAAACGGTTTGTTTTCAATCTTTTGCAGGGCTGAAGTATAACCCTACAAGTGTTATATTTTTGAAGATACCAACCATATCTCATCTCCAATGGCATTCTTTTAGTATAATATCTAGTTCCAAGGCTGATGAAAACATTATGTCTGTGATAATTAAATGTCAAGGGTGGTGGACGGATACTCTTTATGACTTGATAAATGCTGAATTAAACAGAGGTGCTGATAAGAGGAAAGGTATACCTGTTGCAATTGAAGGACCTTATGAACCTGCTTCATTAGACTTTTTAAAGTGAGCAAAAACATTTCATGGTACTTCTAATTGAGCTATTTACCACATTGTTGTCAGTTTTATATGGTTTAATCATGTTCTTATAAGGTAAAAGACAGAAGAAAAAAATGAACAAGATTATGCAGAATAACATTAAAAGTTGTATGCAGATATGAAAGTGTACTTATGATTGCTGGAGGAAGTGGAATAACCCCATTTCTGAGCATTTTGGCAGAAGTTGATTCAGCTACAAGCAAAAATAGATTTCCCTCACGAATACAACTTGTATATGTCATAAAGAAGGCACAAGACTTTTGTCTGTTACAATCCATTGCACATCTGTTACACAACCAATCACCTGAAAAATTCCATTTGAATCTGAATCTGTTTGTTACGCAAGAAACACAAGTCGGCTTGGGAGTCATGGAGCTACTAAGTGAGTTCTTTAAAGTAAGAACTCTGCAGTTGAACAGTATGTGCTCAAATTATGTAGCATATGGTCCTGAAAGCCCAGCTTGGATGGCTGCAATTACAGGATGTTGCTCCATCACTTTCCTTATTTTTCTAACTTGTTTCAACCATACTATAATTCCATCTGGAAAACACTCCAAATTGTCCAAAGAAAAGACTCCTTCTTCAGTTGTGGATCTACTTCTCATAGCTGCTTTTGTCCTAGCTTTGGCTTGCAGCACTTTGATGGCAGTTATCTTGAGATGGAGAAGGCTGAAGAAAGGGATTCTGCCGATGTTACAGAAGGAAATTAAACAGTTCGATCCAAGTTCAACTGAAACCAAGAATGCTCTTGAAGAACATCAAGTTCATTTTGGGGAAAGGCCTAACTTTAAAGGTAGTGATTCTATTATTTCTTTCTTTTTATTTCTAACATATGTTGACAAAATTGTTGACAGCTCTCAGTACCTTCAAACTGAACAGATATATTAGGCAAGTTCTGGAAGGAAAACTGTGGTTCAAATGTTGGAGTTTTGGTTTGTGGACCTGAGAGCATGAAGGAATCGGTGGCGTTCGAGTGCCAGCAGGAGTCCAAGTTAGGTGTAAAGAGAAGAGAACCCTGCTTCACTTTCCACTCTCTCAACTTCACGCTTTAGTAGTCTAAATTTGGCTGCCGGAGTAGTGATACCAGTCTGTTGTTGTTTAGTGGTTCAGTAAACCTATGTCTTTCATTCCCCAGTTTTCAGATTTGCATAGTTTAAGTAGTCTACTAAGCCATGGATCTAAATAAGCTTTCTGAGTGCCACATGTACATATCACGTATATTTTCATGTAATAAAATCCGAGCAACCTTTTCTAAGAATGTAGTCATGATGTCTCACAAGTCAGAAATGTTAACATCTGAATGTAATCAAAATCCTGCCCCTTTTATGCTTCAGTATGGTTTAGAAGTTTATAATTCACAGATCTTATTTTGGAAAACAGTTATCTTTACAGAAAGGATTTCAGCGATTTTTCCTAGCATCCGTGCAGATCGTGACACCCTTATAAGGTGCATCTATCATTCATAAATCTTTGTTTAATGGCTTCCAGATATGCAGAAATACACATTCATCTAAAGAAGTATAATGAAAAAAGAATGGAAAGTAAATCATGCTATCAGATGCAAGTAGCAAGTTTCCCAACACAGTTAGTGTATGTAGTCATTCATGAATTGACATTTGATCAATTCCCAAAAGCACCCATTTAGTTTCTTGACACAGATTGTAATTTTGGCTTATTTTTCTTCAATACAGTTTCTCTGTGATAATACTAAAATTGAGTAATATGCTGAATTTTCTGCCTTCGATTTTTTCTGTTGCAGGGTAATTTGTGAGATACTACTATTCAGACTTTGATTGCTACTAGAATATGATGTCATTTTTCACTCCATACTGAGCTCAATGCAACTATGCACACCCGTATGTATATCTAATAGTATACTTGTTGGCTAACACTAGATAGTCTGTATCAAAATTCAGCTTTGATTAGGTACAAGGAATGATACAAAATTACAAATACAAGGAAAACTCTCCATTATCAACACACAATTGCGTCAAAAAATTATTAACACACAATCCAATGACTAAAAGTTCAATGGAAAAAGAAAACAAAAGTCCAGTCCAACCATGTGCATTCACCGGTTAAATCGAAGTGGCGGGTTGCAAAGGCGCATCCTCTTCCGATTCCTCATCGCCACCATAGTCATCCCCTCGAGCCAAATCAGACAAGACTTTCCCCGGCGCCTCCGCCAAATCCTCTCCAAGAAGGAGAGCAACCACTTCCTTCATAGTAGGCCTCCTTAGAGGCTCAGGGTGACAACAAGCCAACCCAAGTTTCAACACCATCTCCATATCTCCCACGTCATACTCACCCTTAATCCTAGTATCCGCAGCCTCAACCACACACCCTCTAGAATACAACTCCCTCACCCAATCAATCAACACTACCTCCTCCTCCACCACAAACGTCTCCAACGGCCTCCTCCCACACGCCACCTCCAACAACACCACCCCAAAACTATACACATCACTCGCCGAAGTAGGCGCTGCAACCGTCGCTATTTCAGGCGCCAAATACCCCAACGTTCCCACCACACGTGTGGTGTTAGGAACTTGTCCATGTTGGTAAAGCTTAGCCAAACCAAAGTCTCCTAATCTTCCTCTCATTTCAGCATCCAACAAAATGTTGCTTGATTTAACATCCCTATGAATAACAACCTGATCCCAACCATGATGAAGGTAGTTAAGCCCTTCTGCCACATCAACAAGTATCCTACGACGCTGTTCCCATCCCAGAATTTTGTCGGGTTTGTCGAATACCCATTTGTTGAGACTTCCATTTGGCATGTAATCATAAACCAACATCAATTGGTTACCTTTTCTGCACCATCCTCGCATTTGGACTAAATTCTTATGTTGTAGCCTCCCCATACTAGAAATCTCTGCCATAAACTCTCGTAACCCTTGTTTTGAATCGTGGCTAACACTCTTCACAGCAATCTCCGTTTTATTCGATAATGTTCCTTTGTATACTTTCCCAAACCCTCCAGAACCAAGAAGCTGTTCCTTCTGGAAACCCCCTGTGGCAATGTTCAATTCCTCGTAAGAGAATCTGTGTGGCCAATACTCTAACTCCCACTCTTCCACCTCATCATCCTCTTCCTTCGCTTTTCTCTTTCGCCACCACAACAAGTAAAGCAAACTTACACAAATCACAACGAAAGCTATACAACCAACCGCAATTCCTACAATGGCCCCACCGGAAAGCGAAGACGATGTCGTTTTCGGCTCGAAAACTGGCAAGTTCGTTGTGTTTAAATCACTTGCAGTTCCTGAATTGCTGAAGCTCCATGCTAAAACTCTCTGTGCTTCGATCCAGTTAGTTTTCGAAGCGGAAAACCCAACGTACATTTCAGGAGATAAGTAATTCGCTATATCTCGATCTTTGTACGAAAGTGTAGGTGTAGATGGACGTGAAACACCGATTGGTGCTGTTGTAACGTTTATTTCTAAACTCTCTCCGTTGAATTCGATCCACGCTTGAATGTTTTGACCGGATTTCATTCTAACGGGGATGAAGTTACCAGTGGAATTGTAGTACCCGGCAGGGGTTGCTGTTTTGGATTCGACGTTGTTGAGATCGATTCCGATATGATTGTCGTTCATGTCGTTGAACTCAGGGTTTTGTCCGGTGTCGAATTCGACGGCGAAAAGGGGGAAGACGGTGGGGGTTGTTGCGTTTGTGAATAAGCCGAAGTATTGGCTGGCAAGTGCGCCGGGAGGGGAAGTTGTGTTGCAGAGGACGAAGGCGAGGCCGAAACCAGGACTTGTGGCAATCTCCGGCAGGATGGAGAAGATGAAGGAAGTTGAGAAGGAAGAGATGTTTGAGAAATTGGAGGAAGGTTTTATCATGGTGATCTTTGTGGGATAGAAAGCTCTGCCGAAAGAGTATTTGTTGGAGTCGTTGGTCATGCGGATGACGGAGGTGTCGACGAGAGCATCGTTGATGAGAGTGAGGTTGGTTTTGCCGGCGAAAGAATTGAACACGAAGTCTAGCGCGAATATGGAGGGAACAAAGTGGTGAAGTTGGAGGAGAAAGAGGAGGTGGAAGACTAGTGTCCTCATGCTGCCGGGAAATAAGTTCACCGGCGACGGTGGAAGCAGGATGTGTTGGACTTGGAAGGAGACCACATGTGAATAGTTCAAAGGTTTGGGGTCAAATCGTAAATGGGTTAGTTTGAAAAGGTTCGTTGAAATTTCAATGCCAGTACAACTCAAGTGCACACTATAGAAAGCTATCTATTGAATGAAGTCATGAACTATGAATTAGTGGTTAGCATTTGCTTTTGTTGCTTATGTGCATCTCTCTCTTTTTAAATTCCACTTGCCTGTTAACTTAATATGTTTTGACATTTCTTCGTAAGTTCGAGAGTTTAGTATGTCCTTTTCTAATTGAATACTGTTATGTTACAAGATAATGGTTGGTTAGGCGGATAATCTCTATTTTATTTCAAATGCAAATTATTTTATGGCTTCCATATCACCCATGCCCCTAATTTTTAAAAAACAAAACGTTTTTTTACATTTTTTCATTTTTTCCGAATTTACGCGTATTTTCGGAAAACAATTTAAAAAAATGTAAATTTTCATACCCCCATTCCGAAAAATTTAAGAAAAACGTTTTTTTTTAAAAAAAAATTAGGGGTATTTTGGTCCAAAAACATATGGGGGTATGGGTGTGTTAGCCTGTAATTTCGACAGGCTTCATTGAAAATGGTCAACAAGGCCTGACTTATATTTTGACAAAGACCAAATTATTTCGACAGATAAAATGGTCATGCGCAAGGTAAACTCGACAAGCTTCCGGGGAAGCAAGAGCAAGAGAGAGGAAAATGGACACAAGCTTTCGACAGACAGAAAACAGAGCAGTTATGCGCTGAAGACTAGCAGTTGGTCGAAGCGTGATAAAGCGGTTCTGGTCGAAAATAGGAGTAGCAGTTATTAATTTTCAAATTTCTAGGCAGTTACTTAGTTCAGTTTTCCCCCTCTTTTCCTTTGTATAAATAGTAGTTTCTGAGAAGAAACAGAGGTGGCGAATCACAATACACAACCCGATTCCTGAAACTCTAACTTCCAAGCCAGAGCGAAAAACAAGTGGAAGAATCGCTGTACGTGATCGTGTACCACTTTTACAATTCAATGCAATTTATTTGTCTTTTCTTTACAATTCATGCACCATTTACTGCTTCTTTTCTTTTCAATTCTGTTAATCATTGCAAATCGTCCCCTTTTCTACATTTTCTGAAACACAAACCACGCGCAATTCAAAGGCAATTGCTTTGAGATTTTTCTAGTTTGATCTCACAAACCTTCTAATAAAACTAGTGATTGTTTGCTAAAAACACCAGCAAACAAATTGGCACGCCCAGTGGGACTTTGCCTTTGATTTTGTTCATTTTCGTACTCTCTTATTTGTATTCGCTGTTGTATGCACTTAAGAAGTGGTAAAATGGTTCGTTCTAGTACGAATAATGCGTCTAGTTCCAACCCTGTGGTTTCACAAGGGCAAGGAACAACAATGGATTCTGCGAGCATTAGCGCAGGACCATCATCGTCAACAACCGTTCCTTCATTATCAATGACTAATGTTGGTTCAACGCAGTCAGAAATGGCATCTTTGCCTATGTCTTTGCCGTTAAGTGCAGGGCTTCATAGCCCTTACATGGCAATGGGAAACGGTTTAGACCCACGTTTGAATAACGTGCATCTACCCCCATTTCCTTTGGGAATGTATGGCATGCCTACTGGAATGCCACATATTTCGACCTTTTCCCCTACACATGTCTCTTCTGAGAGTGTATTTGGTCGGAATCCCCCAGCATTAACCAATACGTCTTTGTTGGCCTTAAGACAGCAAGTAGACGAGAGTAATCACGATATGGTTAATATGCTTACCCAACAAATTGGTACAGTTTTCAATCCATTGATTCAAAATACCAATAACAGTTACCAAATGTTGGCAAATCAGATGAGTAGGATTGCAGATTTCTTTGGGGCTCCAGCGGTTAATAATAGGCAAGTTCCTATTATTGCGGGTAATGCGTCGCCAGTTAACCCCCAAGAAGCAGTTGCAGTCGAAGCGTCCACAATTGTAGGCGAACTACAAGGGGCAGTAAACCACGTCCCTGAAGTAGTTTTGGTAAATAGACACCAGAACGCTGATGAAATTGTTCGACAAGTGCAACAACACAATGTTGGCGCAGAAAACAATATAGCTACTTTAGTCGAAACTATTTTGGCGCAAAATGGCCTTAACATAGGTTTACAAAGGCCTAACTTCGTATCACCATTATGTGAATACGTATTACAAACTGAGTTACCAAGGGGATGGAAAGTTCCCAAGTTTACTAAGTTTGGTGGTGATACAAATGAGTCCACAGTCGAACACATTGCTCGTTTCTTGACTGAGGCTGGGGACTTAGCACAAAATGAGAATTTGAAGATGAAATACTTTCCAAATTCTCTAACTAAAAATGCTTTCACTTGGTTCACGACCTTACCCCCTGGTTCTATGTTCACATGGGGGCAATTAGAAAAGGCATTCCATGCACAGTTTTACATGGGCCAGTCGAAAATTAGTCTTAAAGAATTGGCTAGTGTTCGGCGCAAAATGCCTGAAACTATTGATGATTACTTAAACAGATTTAGGCTGTTGAAATCTCGTTGCTTCACACAAGTCCCTGAACATGAGCTTGTCGAAATGGCTGCTGGTGGCCTTGATTACTCAATTAGAAAGAAATTAGACACATCTCATTTGCGAGATATGGCTCATTTGGCTGATAGAGTTCGACAAGTTGAAAGGCTTAGAGAGGAAAAATCTAGGTCGAATAAGTATCATAAAAAAGAAAAAGTGGTATATGTCGAAGAAGAATTCGACGTTACATATAGTAATGTCGAAGAAGAGGAGATAGACGTGGCTGAACTTAAGCCTGGTCCTCCTTATACCTGTAAATTATTAAGGCCTGCGAATGGGAATAACCCTGTAGAGCCTAAGAATGATAGATTTATGCCTAAGACTTATACTTTTGATGTTACTAAATGTGATGAAATTTTTGATCTTTTAGTAACTGATGGTCAAATATTAGTGCCTAAAGGCCTTAAAATACCAACTCTTGACCAAAGAAAGAAAAAGGGTTATTGTAAGTTCCATAATTTTTTGGGACATAACACTGACCGTTGTGTGCTCTTCAGGGATATTGTGCAAAAAGCAGTTGACGAAGGAAGACTCAAATTTGCTGATAAGAAAATGAAAGCTCCTATGCAGATTGATGTTGATCCATTGCCTAAGGCTGAAGCTATGTATTCTGAACCTGTCGAAGCTGATGTAGGCATGGTAGATGCTCAAATGGCAGACCCTCCTAAGTGTGTCAAGACTGCCACCGAAAAATTAAAAGGTTTTATGTATGCTGAAGGTAAGAAACAGGAAGTGACCCTAAAAGAATATGATGGGAAGATACATGCTGTGTATCCAAAGGCTGAGGAAGAATTGATAGATTTCCTCAATCGGTGTAAGTGGAATAACTCTGAAGTTATGCTTTGCCCAAGGTGCAGCGCTGTCTTCGACAAAGAAGCAGCTAAAGCTGTCGAAGGTTATCAGGATCAACAACAACGTAAAAGAAAATGGCTTGATAACAGGCCGAAATTTGACTTTGCAAAAGGAGATCTTCCTGGCTATAAGGCTAATGTGTCAATAAAGCCTTCAACAAGCAAACGCCAATTTGCTAAGCAGAAGTCCTCAGCGAAAGGGTGTTTGAAGCTGTCAACAAATAAATACTTTGTCCCAAGTGCTAGTGCTCCTGTTGAAGCGTGGGTGCCCAATAATCAACGTGCTAAAGCTGTCAAGCCAGATACGGATGCTGTTAAGTTTAATTATAAGAATAACTATAAGGGTAAGAACCCTATGACTAGAACACAGTGATCATAAGGGTTTGCAGTATCTGTTTGATCAGAAAGAGTTGAATATGAGACAGCGCAGATGGTTGGAGTTGCTGAAAGACTATGACTTTAGCTTGAACTATCATCCGGGAAAGGCTAATGTGGTAGCTGACGCTTTAAGTCGAAAGACGTTGCATATGTCAGCAATGATGGTTAGAGAACTCGAATTAATTGAGCAGTTCAGGGATATGAGTTTGGTTTGTGAAGTGACGCCTCAGAGTGTCAGATTGGGGATGTTGAAGATTGATAATGAATTCATGGCTAGCATTCGAGAAGCTCAGAAGTTAGATGTTAAATTAGTTGACCTGATGGTTGGGATTGATCGATCCGAGAATAAAGGCTTTGAGTTGGATGCGCAGAATGTATTGAAGTACCGTGGAAGAATCTGCATTCCTGATGATGAGGAGATGAAAAGAGCAATTTTAGAAGAAGGTCATAGGAGTAAGTTGAGTATCCATCCGGGAGCTACAAAGATGTATCAGGATCTGAAGAAGACGTTTTGGTGGCCTGGTATGAAGCGTGATGTGGCGCAGTTTGTGTATTCCTGCTTGACTTGTCAGAAATCGAAGGTTGAGCATCAGAAGCCTGCTGGGTTGATGCAACCGTTGGAGATTCCGGAATGGAAGTGGGATAGTATTTCTATGGATTTCGTGATAGGGTTACCTAATACTGTGAGGGGGCACGATTCGATTTGGGTGATTGTGGATAGATTGACGAAGTCTGCTCATTTTATTCCTATCAATATCACGTATCCGGTGTCGAGATTGGCAGAGATTTATATTCAGGTGATTGTGAAGTTGCATGGTGTTCCTTTGTGCATTGTGTCTGACAGAGATCCTAGGTTCACTTCTGATTTCTGGAAGAGTTTGCAAGAAGCGTTGGGTTCTAAATTGAGGTTGAGTTCAGCTTATCATCCTCAAACTGATGGGCAGACAGAGAGGACCATTCAGTCGTTGGAAGACTTGTTGAGATCTTGTGTTCTTGAGCAGGGAGGTGCGTGGGATACTCACCTTCCGTTGATCGAGTTTACTTACAACAATAGTTACCATTCTAGCATCGGGATGGCACCGTTCGAGGCATTGTATGGTCGGAGATGTAGGACTCCGTTGTGTTGGCATGAATCTGGGGAGAGTATTGTTCTTGGACCCGAGGTTGTTCGAGAGACTACTGAAAAGGTGAAATTGATCCGTGAGAAAATGAAAGCGTCGCAGAGTAGACAGAAGAGCTATCATGATAAGAGAAGGAAGGATTTAGAATTCCAAGCTGGTGATCATGTGTTTTTGAGAGTCACGCCTATGGCTGGTGTTGGGCGTGCATTGAAGACAAAGAAGTTGACTCCTCGGTTTATTGGACCGTATCAGATCACTGAGAGAATTGGTAATGTTGCTTATAGGGTGGCCTTGCCGCCTAATCTTTTGAATTTGCACGATGTATTTCATGTGTCGCAACTTCGGAAGTATATTTCGGATCCGTCCCATGTGATTCCGATGGATGATGTGCATGTGCGGGATAATCTCACTGTGGAGACAATGCCTGTGCGAATTGAAGATCGTGAAGTGAAGACTTTACGTGGCAAAGAGATAAACCTGGTGAAAGTGGTCTGGTTAGGAGCTGCTGGTGAAAGCATGACATGGGAGTTGGAGAGCAAGATGCGAGAGTCCTATCCGGAGCTGTTTGAATCAGGTATGTTTTCGAGGACGAAAGATTCTAAGTGGGGGAGGGTTGTAACACCCCGGAAATAATTTAATTAAAATAGTTGATTGAATTATTAAAATAATTTGGAGGCGGGATATAGATAAATTAAAAGGTTAATATTTTATATGCGTAGGAGGTGAAACGAGTAAAGGAGGTGGTGACGTAGAGAGCCCAGTGTTTACTGAGCCCTCAACTTAAACCCTGGGGGTTTAAGCCAAACCCTCATTCGCAGCAAGCAAAAGAAAAACGAAAGTGAGAGTGAGAGAGAGAGCACGCGGCGCAAAGAGGGAGAGAAGAGGAGGGTTTCGCGAAGAATTTCAAAAGGAGATCGTTCGTGTTGCTGTGGTTTTGTTCGTGTCTCGTTCGTCGTGTTCCGGAGCTTACGTTATTCGAGGTAAGGGTGGGCTTAACCTTGATAATGGGTTGATGATAATTATGTGTGGGTAGTCTAGGGTTTTGTTGAATTGTTCGTGTTGTTGCATATCGTGTTTTCGTTGAGATTGGTGCTTTGATGATTATTGCACGTTATTGTGATTTGTTTCGTTATTTGTTGTTGCGTGATTGTTGTATCACGATGATGGTGTTGTTATTGTTCGTGTTTTTGTTGTTGCTGTGCGTGGTTGATTGTTGTTGTCGCGTTGTCGAATTGTCGTTTTTGTTGTGGTGGTTGCGGTGTCGTTGCCGTTAGGGTTTGGTGTTTGGCAATTTAGCGATTCTGGACACAGGTTCGGTTTTTCTAAAACTGGCGCTGTTTGGTTGATCCAAAAATTATGAGGTTGATTGTTTTTGAAAATAGACTTAACGCCGGTCGTTTTGGCACTGGTTTCGTCAAATTCGGAGTTGTATAGCTCGAGTTATAGGCGATATAAGTTAGGTTAAAATTCTGGAAACGATTTGGGTATAAATTCGGTATTTCGGTGACTGGGAACGTTGTATTGACCGAAAAATTATGTGGTTTATTTTTCTGGAAAATAGACTTAATGCTTGTTAATTTGGCACTGGTTTGGGTGCGTTTAGAGTTGTGTAGCTCGAGATATGAATTCCACAAGTTAGAGTAAGATTCTGGAAACAATCTGGACACAGGGTCAGTGTTTTGGTTACCACGTTTTCAAAAGAACTCCTTTTCGAACGAATCCAATTTCTTTGAAAACTAGACAAAATTTGACCCAGTTTATGCACAAGTTTCATGCAATTTGATTGAGTTTTGGTCACTTTGGAATTGCTTGAATTTGAAGGACAGAAACTGTCCTCTTTTGCAACTAGCCTGTGTGCTTTTCGAAAACTGTACCTATTGGACACTCTCCTTCAAAAACTGAACTTAGGGATGATAACCAGACCCATAGGGCTTTCCAACAAGTATTTATTTGTTGAAATCCGATGTCGTTTGCTATTTTAATTAATTCGCTGAAGTAGGTGCGATGTGCCTAGGCGTTGTGCGCCAGTCTTGTGCGTGGTGTGCGTGCGTTATGTCCGCGTCGTGGAGCCGTCTGGTGTTAATATTTCAGGTGCGGTGCAGGTATGCTTAGGAGAGTTTAGTGGTAGCTGTGATGCTACAACTTGGTGCTATTTTTGGTGAAATCATTTGTTTTGATTCTGGTGATATAGTATTTATTTTAAATACTTGTTATGGTGAGTTGGTGCATAATCATGGTGTCGCATTGTCATATGCATGTTTTGGTGATATAGGCTCTGCCTCTGGTGTTTGTTGGTGATATGCCCGTCGTGGCTCATTTTGGTGATCGGTACCGCATGCATATGCCCACTGGAGGGGTTGCATATCATCCCATTGTCTATGAATGTTATAATTTTGGTGGTTCACTGTCAAATGGATTTTTCCTTTGGTATCTGGTGCTGTGATATGGTGTAATTGTATTGTGTTGCTGTAGTTACCTGATGCTAGCATATTTTTATCATCTGCTTATTACCTCTGTTAGACTCACCCCTTCTGCTTGGAATGTTGCTCTCATGCGGCAACGCTGCAGGTGATCGCTAGTGCTCGTGGAGGAATTGCTAGGTTTTGCTTCCTCTCTCGTTTGGGTCTGTGTCAGCTCTGATATGTAGCACCGGGGAGTCGTTAGTTATCGTTTTGAACTATTATTTTAGTTATTGGAAATTGTTTTAATTAATTTTGGAGATGTCTTTAATTGTTAATTCTGGAGATGTTTAAACTGGTTAATATTTCCGCTGCTTGGTGATTTCTTTTATATAAATTATTTTGGAGATTTTTTTTTGGAATAAATGGTGTTTTTTTTTTTTAAATGGTGAAAAATGTAGCGCCCTTCAAGGTGACTCTGATAATTGTCTATTTAGTTGTAATAGTAAAAGAGGGGTGTTACATTAGTGGTATCAGAGCAGTTCGGTCTGTCCAGCCAAGTTGTCGAGTCGTCGAGTCGAGTAACACTTGAGTAATTGTTACTCGTTTCTGATTATAGTTTCTGTTGCAGTGTTAGGTTGAGATGGCAGGACGGAACGATGCTGCACTCGCTGCTGCTTTGCAGGCTGTGGCTCAAGCTGTGGAGAATAACCCAGGTGCTGCTGGTGATGCTGGGTCGCGCAGTTTGGCTACGTTTCAGAGGGAGAATCCTCCTACCTTTAAGGGCAAGTATAACCCTGATGGTGCTTTGGCGTGGCTGAAAGAGATGGAGAGAATCTTTCGTGTTATGGATTGCTCTGAGGCGCAGAAAGTCAGGTATGGTACTCATATGCTGGCAGAGGAGGCTGATGACTGGTGGTTGGAGGTGAGGCAGAGGTTGGCGACTGTGAATGAAGAGGTCACTTGGGCTGTGTTCAGCAGAGAATTTCTGAGAAAGTATTATCCTGAAGATGTCCGTGGGAAGAAAGAGATTGAGTTTCTGGAGCTGAAGCAGGGTAATATGTCGGTGACTGAGTATGCTGCCAAGTTCATTGAATTGGCGAAGTTCTATCCACATTATGGTGAGGCTGGTGCTGAATTCTCCAAATGCATCAAGTTTGAAAATGGGTTGCGGGCTGATATCAAGAAGGCGATAGGGTATCAGAAAATTCGGGTGTTCTCGGAGTTGATTGACAGCTGCAGAATCTTCGAGGAAGACAGTAATGCTCATTCTAGAGTCATGAGGGATAGGCAGAAGAATTTCTCGAGTCGTGGGAAGCCGTATGAGGTTCCAGCTGGTAAGGGCAATCAGAGAACTGCTGTGGGTAAGAGACCTAGTGGGGGAGATGCTGCTGCTAGTGTGGTATGTTACAAGTGTGGTAAACCCGGTCATAAGCGTCCTGACTGTCCAGGTGATGTGAAGAAGTGCTACAAGTGTGGTAAAGAGGGTCATATGGCGTCTAGCTGTGATCGAAAGGATGTGTTATGCTACAACTGTGGTGAGGGTGGTCATATCAGCACTCAGTGTCCTAAACCGAAGAAAGAAAGGTCCGTTGGGAAGGTGTTCGCTCTGGCGGGGTCAGATGCAGTGAATGAGATCAGAGGTACATGCTATATTAATAATTCTCCTCTTATTGCTATTATTGATACTGGTGCTACCCATTGTTTTATTGCTACTGCATGTGTTGAGAAATTAGATCTTGTTTTATCTTCTATGTTGAGGGAGATGGTTATCGATACTCCGGCTAAGGGTTCGGTGACTACCTCGGTTGTTTGTGCTAAATGCCCTTTATCGATATTCGGTAATGATTTTCTCGTTGACTTGATTTGTTTGCCGCTGAGCGGAATGGATGTTATTCTAGGTATGGACTGGTTAGTTGATAACCATGTTCATATCAACTGTCATGAAAGGTCTGTGAGTTTCTTTTCTCCTGAAGAGGAAGAGTCTGGTTTGTTGTCTGCTGGTCAGTTGCATAGGGTAATGAGGGAAGACGTCCAGTTGTTTTCATTAATGGCGTCGTTGTCTGCTGAGAGCCAAGCGAAGGTTGATGAGTTGCAGGTGGTGCGAGAGTTTTCTGAGGTTTTTCCCGACGAGATTCCGGATGTACCACCAGAGAGAGAGGTTGAGTTTGCTATTGATCTGGTACCTGATACTAAACCTGTGTCTATGGCACCGTATAGAATGTCTGCATCTGAATTGTCAGAACTGAAGAAGCAACTCGAGGATCTGCTTGAAAAGAAATTTGTGAGGCCAAGTGTGTCGCCGTGGGGAGCTCCAGTGTTGTTGGTGAAAAAGAAAGATGGTAGTATGAGGTTGTGCGTAGACTATCGGCAGCTGAATAAGGTGACTATTAAGAACAAGTATCCGCTTCCGAGGATTGATGACTTAATGGATCAGTTGGTGGGTGCTCAGGTGTTCAGTAAAATAGATTTGAGATCGGGTTATCATCAGATCAAGGTGAAAGACGAAGACATTCAGAAGACAGCTTTCAGAACCCGTTATGGGCATTATGAGTATTCCGTGATGCCTTTCGGTGTGACTAATGCGCCGGGAGTGTTCATGGAGTACATGAATCGTATCTTTCGTGAGTATCTGGATCGGTTTGTGGTGGTATTCATTGACGACATCCTAATTTATTCTAAGTCAGAAGAGGAGCATGCAGAACATCTGAGATTGGTATTGGAAATTCTGAGGGACAGGAAATTATATGCGAAGCTGTCTAAGTGTGAGTTTTGGTTGAAGGAGGTTAGCTTTCTGGGTCATGTTATTTCGGGGAATGGAATTGCCGTGGATCCGTCTAAGGTTGATGCCGTGTTACAATGGGAGTCTCCGAAGTCAGTTACTGAGATTAGAAGTTTTCTGGGTCTGGCAGGTTACTATAGGAGGTTTATAGAAGGATTTTCGAAGTTGGCACTTCCGTTGACTCAGTTGACTTGCAAGGGTAAAGCTTTCATCTGGGATGACTGTTGTGAAGAGAGCTTCAAAGAATTGAAGAAGAGGTTGACGACGTCTCCTGTTCTGACGTTGCCTAATCCGGAAGAGTCGTTTGTGGTGTATTGTGATGCTTCCAAGATGGGGTTGGGAGGTGTGCTTATGCAGAATGGTAAGGTAGTTGCCTATGCGTCGAGACAGTTGAGGACTCATGAGAAGAACTACCCTACCCATGATTTAGAACTTGCTGCAGTTGTGTTCGCGTTGAAAATTTGGAGACATTATCTGTATGGTTCGAGGTTTGAGGTGTTCAGTGATCATAAGGGTTTGCAGTATCTGTTTGATCAGAAAGAGTTGAATATGAGACAGCGCAGATGGTTGGAGTTGCTGAAAGACTATGACTTTAGCTTGAACTATCATCCGGGAAAGGCTAATGTGGTAGCTGACGCTTTAAGTCGAAAGACGTTGCATATGTCAGCAATGATGGTTAGAGAACTCGAATTAATTGAGCAGTTCAGGGATATGAGTTTGGTTTGTGAAGTGACGCCTCAGAGTGTCAGATTGGGGATGTTGAAGATTGATAATGAATTCATGGCTAGCATTCGAGAAGCTCAGAAGTTAGATGTTAAATTAGTTGACCTGATGGTTGGGATTGATCGATCCGAGAATAAAGGCTTTGAGTTGGATGCGCAGAATGTATTGAAGTACCGTGGAAGAATCTGCATTCCTGATGATGAGGAGATGAAAAGAGCAATTTTAGAAGAAGGTCATAGGAGTAAGTTGAGTATCCATCCGGGAGCTACAAAGATGTATCAGGATCTGAAGAAGACGTTTTGGTGGCCTGGTATGAAGCGTGATGTGGCGCAGTTTGTGTATTCCTGCTTGACTTGTCAGAAATCGAAGGTTGAGCATCAGAAGCCTGCTGGGTTGATGCAACCGTTGGAGATTCCGGAATGGAAGTGGGATAGTATTTCTATGGATTTCGTGATAGGGTTACCTAATACTGTGAGGGGGCACGATTCGATTTGGGTGATTGTGGATAGATTGACGAAGTCTGCTCATTTTATTCCTATCAATATCACGTATCCGGTGTCGAGATTGGCAGAGATTTATATTCAGGTGATTGTGAAGTTGCATGGTGTTCCTTTGTGCATTGTGTCTGACAGAGATCCTAGGTTCACTTCTGATTTCTGGAAGAGTTTGCAAGAAGCGTTGGGTTCTAAATTGAGGTTGAGTTCAGCTTATCATCCTCAAACTGATGGGCAGACAGAGAGGACCATTCAGTCGTTGGAAGACTTGTTGAGATCTTGTGTTCTTGAGCAGGGAGGTGCGTGGGATACTCACCTTCCGTTGATCGAGTTTACTTACAACAATAGTTACCATTCTAGCATCGGGATGGCACCGTTCGAGGCATTGTATGGTCGGAGATGTAGGACTCCGTTGTGTTGGCATGAATCTGGGGAGAGTATTGTTCTTGGACCCGAGGTTGTTCGAGAGACTACTGAAAAGGTGAAATTGATCCGTGAGAAAATGAAAGCGTCGCAGAGTAGACAGAAGAGCTATCATGATAAGAGAAGGAAGGATTTAGAATTCCAAGCTGGTGATCATGTGTTTTTGAGAGTCACGCCTATGGCTGGTGTTGGGCGTGCATTGAAGACAAAGAAGTTGACTCCTCGGTTTATTGGACCGTATCAGATCACTGAGAGAATTGGTAATGTTGCTTATAGGGTGGCCTTGCCGCCTAATCTTTTGAATTTGCACGATGTATTTCATGTGTCGCAACTTCGGAAGTATATTTCGGATCCGTCCCATGTGATTCCGATGGATGATGTGCATGTGCGGGATAATCTCACTGTGGAGACAATGCCTGTGCGAATTGAAGATCGTGAAGTGAAGACTTTACGTGGCAAAGAGATAAACCTGGTGAAAGTGGTCTGGTTAGGAGCTGCTGGTGAAAGCATGACATGGGAGTTGGAGAGCAAGATGCGAGAGTCCTATCCGGAGCTGTTTGAATCAGGTATGTTTTCGAGGACGAAAGATTCTAAGTGGGGGAGGGTTGTAACACCCCGGAAATAATTTAATTAAAATAGTTGATTGAATTATTAAAATAATTTGGAGGCGGGATATAGATAAATTAAAAGGTTAATATTTTATATGCGTAGGAGGTGAAACGAGTAAAGGAGGTGGTGACGTAGAGAGCCCAGTGTTTACTGAGCCCTCAACTTAAACCCTGGGGGTTTAAGCCAAACCCTCATTCGCAGCAAGCAAAAGAAAAACGAAAGTGAGAGTGAGAGAGAGAGCACGCGGCGCAAAGAGGGAGAGAAGAGGAGGGTTTCGCGAAGAATTTCAAAAGGAGATCGTTCGTGTTGCTGTGGTTTTGTTCGTGTCTCGTTCGTCGTGTTCCGGAGCTTACGTTATTCGAGGTAAGGGTGGGCTTAACCTTGATAATGGGTTGATGATAATTATGTGTGGGTAGTCTAGGGTTTTGTTGAATTGTTCGTGTTGTTGCATATCGTGTTTTCGTTGAGATTGGTGCTTTGATGATTATTGCACGTTATTGTGATTTGTTTCGTTATTTGTTGTTGCGTGATTGTTGTATCACGATGATGGTGTTGTTATTGTTCGTGTTTTTGTTGTTGCTGTGCGTGGTTGATTGTTGTTGTCGCGTTGTCGAATTGTCGTTTTTGTTGTGGTGGTTGCGGTGTCGTTGCCGTTAGGGTTTGGTGTTTGGCAATTTAGCGATTCTGGACACAGGTTCGGTTTTTCTAAAACTGGCGCTGTTTGGTTGATCCAAAAATTATGAGGTTGATTGTTTTTGAAAATAGACTTAACGCCGGTCGTTTTGGCACTGGTTTCGTCAAATTCGGAGTTGTATAGCTCGAGTTATAGGCGATATAAGTTAGGTTAAAATTCTGGAAACGATTTGGGTATAAATTCGGTATTTCGGTGACTGGGAACGTTGTATTGACCGAAAAATTATGTGGTTTATTTTTCTGGAAAATAGACTTAATGCTTGTTAATTTGGCACTGGTTTGGGTGCGTTTAGAGTTGTGTAGCTCGAGATATGAATTCCACAAGTTAGAGTAAGATTCTGGAAACAATCTGGACACAGGGTCAGTGTTTTGGTTACCACGTTTTCAAAAGAACTCCTTTTCGAACGAATCCAATTTCTTTGAAAACTAGACAAAATTTGACCCAGTTTATGCACAAGTTTCATGCAATTTGATTGAGTTTTGGTCACTTTGGAATTGCTTGAATTTGAAGGACAGAAACTGTCCTCTTTTGCAACTAGCCTGTGTGCTTTTCGAAAACTGTACCTATTGGACACTCTCCTTCAAAAACTGAACTTAGGGATGATAACCAGACCCATAGGGCTTTCCAACAAGTATTTATTTGTTGAAATCCGATGTCGTTTGCTATTTTAATTAATTCGCTGAAGTAGGTGCGATGTGCCTAGGCGTTGTGCGCCAGTCTTGTGCGTGGTGTGCGTGCGTTATGTCCGCGTCGTGGAGCCGTCTGGTGTTAATATTTCAGGTGCGGTGCTGGTATGCTCAGGAGAGTTTAGTGGTAGCTGTGATGCTACAACTTGGTGCTATTTTTGGTGAAATCATTTGTTTTGATTCTGGTGATATAGTATTTATTTTAAATACTTGTTATGGTGAGTTGGTGCATAATCATGGTGTCGCATTGTCATATGCATGTTTTGGTGATATAGGCTCTGCCTCTGGTGTTTGTTGGTGATATGCCCGTCGTGGCTCATTTTGGTGATCGGTACCGCATGCATATGCCCACTGGAGGGGTTGCATATCATCCCATTGTCTATGAATGTTATAATTTTGGTGGTTCACTGTCAAATGGATTTTTCCTTTGGTATCTGGTGCTGTGATATGGTGTAATTGTATTGTGTTGCTGTAGTTACCTGATGCTAGCATATTTTTATCATCTGCTTATTACCTCTGTTAGACTCACCCCTTCTGCTTGGAATGTTGCTCTCATGCGGCAACGCTGCAGGTGATCGCTAGTGCTCGTGGAGGAATTGCTAGGTTTTGCTTCCTCTCTCGTTTGGGTCTGTGTCAGCTCTGATATGTAGCACCGGGGAGTCGTTAGTTATCGTTTTGAACTATTATTTTAGTTATTGGAAATTGTTTTAATTAATTTTGGAGATGTCTTTAATTGTTAATTCTGGAGATGTTTAAACTGGTTAATATTTCCGCTGCTTGGTGATTTCTTTTATATAAATTATTTTGGAGATTTTTTTTTGGAATAAATGGTGTTTTTTTTTTAAAATGGTGAAAAATGTAGCGCCCTTCGAGGTGACTCCGATAATTGTCTATTTAGTTGTAATAGTAAAAGAGGGGTGTTACAGCATGTATCTTCCCATCATATTCTTTTAGGGTCGCTTCCTGTTTCTTACCTTCAGCATACATAAAACCTTTTAATTTTTCGGTGGCAGTCTTGACACACTTAGGAGGGTCTGCCATTTGAGCATCCACCATGCCTACATCAGCTTCGACAGGTTCAGAATACATAGCTTCAGCCTTAGGCAATGAATCAACATCAATCTGCATAGGAGCTTTCATTTTCTTATCAGCAAATTTGAGTCTCCCTTCGTCAACTGCTTTTTGCACAATATCCCTGAAGAGCACACAACGGTCAGTGTTATGTCCCAAAAAATTATGGAACTTACAATAACCCTTTTTCTTTCTTTGGTCAAGAGTTGGTATTTTAAGGCCTTTAGGCACTAATATTTGACCATCAGTTACTAAAAGATCAAAAATTTCATCACATTTAGTAACATCAAAAGTATAAGTCTTAGGCATAAATCTATCATTCTTAGGCTCTACAGGGTTATTCCCATTCGCAGACCTTAATAATTTACAGGTATAAGGAGGACCAGGCTTAAGTTCAGCCACGTCTATCTCCTCTTCTTCGACATTCCTATATGTGACGTCGAATTCTTCTTCGACATATGCCACTTTTTCTTTTTTATGATACCTATTCGACCTAGATTTTTCCTCTCTAAGCCTTTCAACTTGTCGAACTCTATCAGCCAAATGCGCCATATCTCGCAAATGAGATGTGTCTAATTTCTTTCTAATTGAGTAATCAAGGCCACCAGCAGCCATTTCGACAAGCTCGTGTTCAGGGACTTGTGTGAAGCAACGAGATTTCAACAGCCTAAATCTGTTTAAGTAATCATCAATAGTTTCAGGCATTTTGCGCCGGACACTAGCCAATTCTTTAAGACTAATTTTCGACTGGCCCATGTAAAACTGTGCATGGAATGCCTTTTCTAATTGCCCCCATGTGAACATAGAACCAGGGGGTAAGGTCGTGAACCAAGTGAAAGAATTTTTAGTTAAAGAATTTGGAAAGTATTTCATCTTCAAATTCTCATTTTGTGCTAAGTCCCCAGCCTCAGTCAAGAAACGAGCAATGTGTTTGACTGTGGACTCATTTGTATCACCACCAAACTTAGTAAACTTGGGAACTTTCCATCCCCTTGGTAACTCAGTTTGTAATACGTATTCACATAATGGTGATACGAAGTTAGGCCTTTGTAAACCTATGTTAAGGCCATTTTGCGCCAAAATAGTTTCGACTAAAGTAGCTATATTGTTTTCTGCGCCAACATTGTGTTGTTGCACTTGTCGAACAACTTCATCAGCGTTCTGGTGTCTATTTACCAAAACTACTTCAGGGACGTGGTTTACTGCCCCTTGTAGTTCGCCTACAATTGTGGACGCTTCGACTGCAACTGCTTCTTGGGGGTTAACTGGCGACGCATTACCCGCAATAATAGGAACTTGCCTATTATTAACCGCTAGAGCCCCAAAGAAATCTGCAATCCTACTCATCTGATTTGCCAACATTTGGTAACTGTTATTGGTATTTTGAATCAATGGATTGAAAACTGTACCAATTTGTTGGGTAAGCATATTAACCATATCGTGATTACTCTCGTCTACTTGCTGTCTTAAGGCCAACAAAGACGTATTGGTTAATGCTGGGGGATTTCGACCAAATACACTCTCAGAAGAGACATGTGTAGGGGAAAAGGTCGAAATATGTGGCATTCCAGTAGGCATGCCACACATTCCCAAAGGAAATGGGGGTAGATGCACGTTATTCAAACGTGGGTCTAAACCGTTTCCCATTGCCATGTAAGGGCTATGAAGCCCTGCACTTAACGGCAAAGACATAGGCAAAGATGACATTTCTGACTGCGTTGAACCAACATTAGTCATTGATAATGAAGAAACGGTTGTCGACGATGATGGTCCTGCGCTAATGCTCGCAGAATCCATTGTTGTTCCTTGCCCTTGTGAAACCACAGGGTTGGAACTAGACGCATTATTCGTACTAGAACGAACCATTTTACCACTTCTTAAGTGCATACAACAGCGAATACAAATAAGAGAGTACGAAAATGAACAAAATCAAAGGCAAAGTCCCACTGGGCGTACCAATTTGTTTGCTGGTGTTTTTAGCAAACAATCACTAGTTTTATTAGAAGGTTTGTGAGATCAAACTAGAAAAATCTCAAAGCAATTGCCTCTGAATTGCGAGTGGTTTGTGTTTCAGAAAATGTAGAAAAGGGGACGATTTGCAATGATTAACAGAATCGAAAAGAAAAAAAGCAGTAAATGGTGCATGAATTGTAAAGAAAAGACAAATAAATTGCATTGAATCGTAAAAGTGGTACACGATCACGTACAGCGATTCTTCCACTCGTTTTTCGCTCTGGCTTGGAAGTTAGAGTTTCAGGAATCGGGTTGTGTATTGTGATTTGCGACCCCTGTTTCTTCTCAGAAACAGTTATTTATACAAAGGAAAAGAGGGGGAAAACTGAACTAAGTAACTGCCTAGAAATTTGAAAATTAATAACTGCTACTCCTACTTTCGACCAGAACCGCTCTATCACGCTTCGACCAACTGCTAGTCTTCAGCGCATAACTGCTCTGTTTTCTGTATGTCGAAAGCTTGTGTCCATTTTCCTCTCTCTTGCTTTTACTTCCCCGGAAGCTTGTCGAGTTTACCTTGCGCATGACCATTTTCTCTGTCGAAATAATTTGGTCTTCGTCGAAATATAAGTCAGGCCTTGTTGACCATTTTCAATGAAGCCTGTCGAAATTACAGGCTAACACTTATATTAGTGCAAATGTTGATGCTTCTCTAAAAACCCAAGTCATCACATTGCTAAGGGAGTTCAAAGAATGCTTTGCTTGGGATTACGACGAAATGCCTGGGTTAAGTCGAGAAGTAGTGGAAATGCAATTACCAATTCGACCAGGGAAGAAACCAGTGAAGCAAGTGCCAAGAAGATTTGCTCCTCAAGTGTTGGCTAAGATCAAAGAGGAAATCGAAAGGCTATTCAGAAACAAATTCATCAGAACTGCCAGGTATGTCGAATGGTTAGCCAATATAGTTCCTGTAATAAAGAAAAATGGGACTCTTAGAGTTTGCATAGACTTTAGGGATTTAAATAATGCAACTCCCAAGGATGAATACGCAATGCCTGTGGCAGAAATGCTAATAGATTCAGCAGCAGGATTTGATTATCTTAGTATGCTCGATGGTTATTCTGGGTATAATCAAATCTTCATTGCTGAAGAGGATGTGTCGAAAACTGCTTTTAGATGTCCAGGGGCATTGGGTGTTTATGAATGGGTAGTAATGCCCTTTGGCTTAAAGAATGCTGGTGCTACATATCAGAGGGCAATGAATTCTATGTTTCATGATTTTATTGATGATTTTATGCAAGTATACATAGATGATGTGGTGGTTAAGTCTTCCTCAGAAAGTGGTCATTTAGACCATCTTCGCCGTTCTTTTGAAAGAATGAGGAAATATGGATTGAAAATAAATCCATTAAAATGTGCTTTTTGTGTACGTGCAGGTGATTTCTTGGGTTTTATAGTGCACAAAAAAGGCATTGAAATCAATCAAAATAAGACTAAGGCAATTATGGAAACGAAGGCCCCTTCGACCAAAAAGGAGCTTCAGTCGTTGCTGGGAAAAATCAATTTCCTTCGAAGATTTATATCAAATCTATGTGGCAAAACACAAGTTTTTTCGCCATTGTTAAGACTGAAGAAGGAAGAAGAGTTCAAATGGGAACCAATGCATCAAGCAGCCTTTGACGAAATCAAGTCTTATTTGATGAAACCACCAATTTTGTTGCCTGTTATTAAACACAAAGTGCTCAAATTGTATATAGCAGCTTCTGATAGAACAATAGGTAGCATGTTAGCACAAGAGGATGATAGTGGTGTCGAAAGAGCCATTTATTACCTCAGTAGGGTCTTAATTGATGCCGAAACGAGGTACACTCCTATAGAAAAGTTGTGCCTTTGTTTGTATTTCTCGTGTACAAAGTTAAAGCAATATATAAAACCAGCTGATGTTTCTGTTTATTCGCATTTTGATGTTATTAAGCATATGCTGTCGAAACCAATAATGCATAGCCGAATTGGTAAATGGGCTTTGGCTTTGTCAGAATACAACTTAACTTATCAACCTCTAAAATCAATTAAAGGACAAGTGGTTGCTGATTTTACAGTAGACCATTCTGTTGTCGAAGAAACATTAAGTTTTGTAGACGTATATCCTTGGAGGTTGTACTTTGATGGTTCAAGCCATAAACATGGAGTTGGGATTGGTATTTTAATAATATCTCCTACTAACATTCCAACGAAGTATAAGTTTAAAATTCGAGATGTTTGCTCCAATAATGAAGCTGAGTATGAGGCTTTAATAGTAGGCCTTGAAATTTTACTTGAGCTGGGGGCAAGTCATGTAAAAATAAAAGGTGACTCTGAGTTGGTTGTCAAACAATTGACAAGGGAGTACAAATGCATTAAAGAGCACCTTATCAGATACTTTGTTGTTGCCAATGCTTTGTTAAAAAGATTTGAGTCTGTTCACTTAGAACATTTACCACGAATTGATAATCAAGTGGCAAATGAATTGGCACAAATTGCTTCAGGCTGTAAAGTTTCAAAACAAAGCCTGGAAGAGTTAATTGAAATAAAGGATAAAATCATTTCTAATGACTATTCTTCGTCACTATTGTCAACACCAAAAACTGGGGGGCAACAAACGCAAACGAGGAACTAGTCGTTGTCGAAAAACGTCAATTTTTTGGTGACTTTGACTTAGCAGAAATTTTTGCTCTTGACAATATGACCAATAATGATTGGCGAAGGCCTATTGTGGAATATTTGCAAAATCCCACAAGAAATACCAATAAAAAGGTAAAATACAGAGCTTTGAGCTATGTGATAATTGGAAACGAATTGTTTAAAAAGACTCCTGAAGGAGTACTATTAAAATGTCTTAGTGAAAATGAGGCATATTTAGCAGTTTCTGATACACATAGTGGAGCATGTGGTTCACACCAAGTAGGCCACAAAATGAAGTGGTTATTATTTCGACAAGGAATGTATTGGCCAACTATGCTGAAAGATTGCATAGAATTTGCTAAGGGATGCCAAGAGTGTCAAAAGCATGCTGGGATACAACATGTACCTGCAAATGAATTGCATGCCATAGTCAAACCTTGGCCATTTAGAGGTTGGGCTCTAGATGTGATTGGAGAGATAAAGCCAACTTCGTCGAAAGGCCATAGATATATCCTTGTGGGAATTGATTACTTCACCAAATGGGTTGAAGCTATACCTTTAGCCAATGTTGATCAAGAAACAGTGATAAGGTTTATTCAAAATCATATCATTTATAGGTTTGGAATTCCAGAAACCATTACTACAGATCAAGGATCAGTTTTCACTGGTAGAAAAATGATAGAATTTGCTTCTGAAAATGGTTTTAAGTTATTAACTTCGACACCATATTATGCGCAAGCCAATGGGCAAGTAGAAGCTGCCAATAAAGTTATTATTAATTTGATTAAAAAGCATGTTGGGCAGAAACCAAAAAATTGGCATAATACCCTTGATCAAGCATTATGGGCTTGTCGAAATTCACCCAAAGAATCTATCAACACTACTCCTTATAGGCTAACATTTGGACACGATGCAGTGTTGCCTGTTGAAATTTGTCTACAATCAACAAGAATTCAAAGACAGTGGGAGATTCCCTCTGATTATTATTGGAATATGATGCTTGATGAATTGGTTGATTTAGACGAAGAAAGGTTATTAGCTTTAGATATGCTTATTCGACAGAAAGAGAGGGTAGCTAAAACTTATAACAAAAAGGTTAAGTTTAAAGCCTTTGATTCAGGTGATCTAGTGTGGAAGGTCCTATTGCCTATGGATAAAAAAGATAGAGTCTTTGGTAAATGGTCCCCAAGTTGGGAAGGACCATTTAAAATTTTACAAGTTTATTCAAACGGCGCATATGAGGTCAAAGAGATTGGCGCTGATGAAAGAATTTTGCGTATAAATGGCAAATACTTGAAAAAGTATAAGCCAACGTTGCAAGAAGTTAAAATAACGCTGGAATAAATATAAAGAAAGTGTAAAAACATGGCATTTAAGTTGCCAAAACATTGTCGAAAGCACAGAATAAAAATTGCTCAAGAATAAAATGGAAGAAATTTCATTATAATGTTGCCAAGTTACATGTGCCAAAGGAGGCATTTGTGAATTACATAGTGCCGAAAGGGTAAATAAACTAGGCATAAATAAAACGCTGAATTGCAGTTGGTCTTTTACGACCAAGTAACTTCTCTTTTGGTGGTCTTCTTCGACCACGTTGACGCTTCCCGTCGTTCGGGGGGTCATTCTTTCGTCTGCGCGTTCGGCTTGTAAGCCTTTCAACTGGGCGTTTCCTTGCTTGGTAAACCTCAGGAAGCCCTTCAGAGAGGAGATATTGATGTGAAGAGAATGGGGAGAAACCCTCTAAGCTTCCCCAAGGAAGACAGTCATCATCAAGGCAAAACACCTGATGAATCTTCCTGCTCCCACTTTGAGTCTCCCGCATAAACTCAGAAAGTTGCAAGATCAAGTGACATGAAGAAAAAAGGAGCAAAGCCATAATTCGCAGAGATCAAAAACCATCACTTTGAACCTCCAGGCAACCTCACTGCAATTATGAGAGATGAGGTTACGCGGAAGACTCAAAGCAAAGGGAATGATCCTGGAACGTGAAAGGAAAAGAGGAAAAATCATGGAGTGGTGAAGATGAGAAACAAAACTCTTCTATTTATAAGGAGAAGTATGAAAGAGCGTCAGTTGGTTACGAGTTTGGCGTTCCGAGAAGTGAGGCATCACTTTAATTACGGCGTTAATAACGTAACGGAAGATGGTGGAACCATTCAAAGTTAAAACAGAGAATCAGTAAACATAGTCAAAGGCCGAAATTACAGGCTGTTCAAGTTCAAGGTTTGAATATGGATTATTGATGGCAACTTATGAGGTAAAAGAAGTGGAAGAATTGGAGAAGCCTTATAGGAAATGATGAGATAAGGCATTTACTGAGAAGTAAAACATTGAAGGCCACGTAATACACCAATATAGGAGTAACGTCAACAACACTTAACAGTGGTGACATCAGGTATACAGCTATTTTACTCAAGTGCAAAGTTATTTCGATGGTGAATTCAAAAATGTCTTTCTCTTCTTCCTCCTCAAGTTCAGTCGAAAAAGACATTTTTGGGGGGCAATCTGTTAGCCTGTAATTTCGACAGGCTTCATTGAAAATGGTCAACAAGGCCTGACTTATATTTCGACAGAGAAAATGGTCATGCGCAAGGTAAACTCGACAAGCTTCTGGGGAAGCAAGAGCAAGAGAGAGGAAAATGGACACAAGCTTTCGACAGACAGAAAACAGAGCAGTTATGCGCTGAAGACTAGCAGTTGGTCGAAGCGTGATAAAGCGGTTCTGGTCGAAAGTAGGAGTAGCAGTTATTAATTTTCAAATTTCTAGGCAGTTACTTAGTTCAGTTTTCCCCCTCTTTTCCTTTGTATAAATAGTAGTTTCTGAGAAGAAACAGAGGTGGCGAATCACAATACACAACCCGATTCCTGAAACTCTAACTTCCAAGCCAGAGCGAAAAACGAGTGGAAGAATCGCTGTACGTGATCGTGTACCACTTTTACAATTCAATGCAATTTATTTGTCTTTTCTTTACAATTCATGCACCATTTACTGCTTCTTTTCTTTTCAATTCTGTTAATCATTGCAAATCGTCCCCTTTTCTACATTTTCTGAAACACAAACCACGCGCAATTCAAAGGCAATTGCTTTGAGATTTTTCTAGTTTGATCTCACAAACCTTCTAATAAAACTAGTGATTGTTTGCTAAAAACACCAGCAAACAGGGTGATAAGGAGGGGCATAAAAAAAAAACCTTATTTTATTTACTAGCTGGACATAAAGAGAGATGCTCTACTCTAGTTATGTTGAATAAAGCTCTCATGAGATTTAGAAAATTATTCAATAACTCAACACAAACTTTAACAATTACCTCCACTCTGATTCATTCTGCCTAGAAGCCAAAAGATGATCCACGACCAAATTCTTTATAGCATTATCACACAACACACAAGTGCTTGGGACAATGGATTCATTTCTTTTGTAGCTTCCATCTAGAAGGGGATCGGTCTATATATACACTCTTGGTGGTACTTTCAGTTATTACATATTATAATAATCCATTCAATCTTCCTTCTGATATCCACAATCTTCAAGTTGGACACAGTAATTTGAAGACACTCTTTACAAAATAAGCTCCTGAATTTGAAGCCCCCAAAGTATCTGTGACCAAACAAATACAGAAATGTGTATTGATAATAGTAATAGCAAGAGTCTCAGACAAAAGTTGGTGAATGAGAATCCCTATAACGTAGGAAAATAGCAGGATGCATAAGCATGGGCAAAGCAACATCTTACTATCTTAGTCCCCAACTAGAAATACTATACTGCTAGTTGGCTTAAAAAGAATTGACAGAAAAAAATAAATAAATAAAGAAGAAAGGAAAAAGGCCAACTATGGGCAATGCAAAGGTGTGGCCACTTCCGATTCACGTAAAAGAAGCTCAACGACTTCCTTCATAGTGGGCCTTCTTTCAGGTTCAGGGTGGCAACAAGCCAACCCAAGCTTCAAAACCATTTCCATATCTACCCCATCAAACTCACTCTTAATCCTAGGATCAGCAGCCTCAACCACACACTCTTTACCATGGAACTCCTTTACCCAATCAATAAGCACCGCCTCCTCCTCCACCACAGACGTATCCAACGGCCTCCGCCCACACGCCACCTCCAACAACACCACTCCATAACTGTACACGTCACTCGCTGACGTGGGCGCCGATACCGTTGCTATTTCCGGTGCTAAATACCCTAACGTTCCCACCACACGTGTGGTGTTAGGAACTTGTCCATGTTGGTAAAGCTTCGCTAAACCAAAGTCCCCAAGTCTTCCTCTCATCTCCTCGTCCAACAAGATATTACTGGATTTAATATCCCTGTGAATAACAACCTGGTCAAAACCATTATGAAGATAGTTAAGCCCCTCTGCCACGTCAACAAGTACCCGACGCCGTTGTTCCCATCCCATTACTTTCTTCGGTTCGTCGAAAATCCATTTGTCAAGGCTCCCATTTCGCATGTAATCATAAACCAACATGAGTTCGTTACCTTTTCTACACCATCCTCGCATTTGGACTAAATTCTTATGCTGTAACCTTCCCATGCTTGAAATCTCCGCCATGAATTCTCGCAACCCTTGTTTAGAATCATGATTAACACACTTCACAGCAATATTCGTCATATTTGTAAGTGTCCCTTTATACACTTTTCCGAAACCTCCACAACCAAGAAGCTGCTCTTTTTGGAAACCACCCGTGGCTAAGCTCAGTTCCTTGTAAGAGATTCTGTGTGGCCAATACTCAAGTTCCCATTCCTCTACGTCTTCTTTATCTTTGCTCTTTCGCCATAAGTATAACCCAAACACGCAAATCAGTAGTATAAACGCAAAACAACAACCTACCGTAATCCCTGCAATTGCTCCACCAGAAAGCGAAGACGATGAGGATTCTAGCTTGAATACTGGTAAGTTTGTTGTGTTTAAATCTCTTGCAGCTCCTGAATTGCTGAAGCTCCATGCGAGAACTCTCTGATATTCCACCCAAGTCATCATGGAAGCAGAAAACCCTACGTACATATCAGTGGAAATGTAATGAGCAATATCTGGATCTCTGTACGAAAGCGTGGGTTTAGATGGCCGTGACACACCGATTGGTGCTACTGTAACGTTTATCTCCAAACTCTCACCGTTGAATTCGATCCACGTTTGAATGTTTTGACCACTGCCCATTCGGAAAGGTACGAAGTCGCCGGTGGAATTATAGTACCCAGCAGTGGTTGCTTTTTTGGATTCGATGTTGTTGAGGTCGATTCCAATGTGGTTGTCGTCTATGTCGTTGAACTGAGGGCTCCGGTTGGTATCGAATTCCACGGCGAAAAGAGGGAAAACGGTGGGGATGGTTGCGTTTGTGAATAAGCCGAAAAACTGGCTAGAGAGTGCGTTGGGAGGGGAAGTTGTGTTGGAGAGGACGAAGGCGAGGCCGAATCCTGGACTTGTGGCCATTTGTGGCAATATGGAGAAGATGAAGGAAGTTGAAAAAGAAGAGATGTTTGGGGAATTGGAGAAGGGTTTCATGGAGATTTTTGTTGGGTAGAAAGCCCGTCCGAAGGAGTATGGGTTGGAGTTATTGGTCATGCGGATGACGGAGGCGTCGATGTGGGCATCGTTGATGAGAGAGAGGTTGGTGATTCCGGTGAAGGAATTGAACACGAAATCTAACGCAAATATGGAGGGAAGAAAGAGGTGAAGTTGAAGGATAAAGAATAACTGGATTAGTATACACATTCTGCCGGAAAATGTGTTCACCAGCGAGACAATGTGATTTGTATTATTAGTATGGCGTCAACCGTCAAGTGGATGAATGAATATGTTTTGTTTTTATTTGGAAGGGTTGGTTGAATACTCAACTGACAATTAAATGCAAAGCTTACCGGTGAAAATTAATGTTTCTCAACCACTTCAATGCACATCCATGCCATCCCCGCCAAAACTGAAAATATTCCACAGCTTATTTTAATAGAAAAACTGGAAGTATAGCGTAAATATGCGCTAGCAACATCAAATTCTTTTTCTAAATAGATTTAGATAGAATTCAATTACAATAGATCCTTCAAGTTATTAAGACATAGAGTTTCACAACTTTAGAATATTTTCCTTTTGACATTTTTTATCATTACAAAATACATTTTATCAGTAATATAATTGTAATAACAACATGTAACATTTTCCGTATCTCGGGATATAAAATAATGATTCCGCATCAAGTTACTCCAAGAGTAACTCTTGTAAGAGTTACTCCACTTAATATCTCTTTGCACACTTTAAATTTCGTGATCCCACCGTCAAATTAATAGTTCTAAATGAGTAAATCAAATATGCAAATTTCTATAAAATTTTAACAATGTTTGATATTTGATCAAATACGTTCAATTCAACGTACATTATACTTTTAAAAATATAACTAAAATGGAATTCGCTAGCAGCCACCGTGTCATGGTACTCTCAAAGGTAATGTGGATGTAACACTTTTTGCATTCGAAAACAAATATGGCATTGGCGTGTGCATCCGGTCTCCTACCAGAAGTTTCTATATATAAAGGCAAGACAATGTGGTTCATAGGTACTCCCACATCACAAGAGGCGAAGACTATGGGACTATGACAAACCTTACTTTAGTTGGAGGAATTGGGGCTGACTTCTGTTTCCATAGAACTGGATTGTTATCCGGTTGTAAATGACTTGATGGCAAGTGTAGGACATTCTTATCTAATTTTACAAGCTTTCACGTTAGCTTTATTGGAAGGCAAACATATCTTGCAGCTCATACTTTAGCAAGGGCGTCAAGATTATATGCTAGCTCTCATGTTTTTTATTTGATTCCATCGTGTATTGATACTATTTTGATTAATGAAATGCCATAAGTTTATTATTGTCCAAAAAATACAAGTAAAATAGAGACTATAAGATTCTATTGCTATAGATATTCAATTTCAATAAGTTTTGGTATGCACGATCATCGACATAATATGAAACTATTCAACGATTGGATTGATAAAATTTAAAGTGTGCGATGAGATATTAAGTAGAGTAACTCTACGAAAGTTACTCTTGGAGTAACTTGATCCCCACTATAAAATAATTATTTTGACAATGTGTAATGCTCCACGATAAAAAATTAATAGTAACTAAATTATAGGAACAACATGGAATATTTACCCGTTGAAACAAATAAATATAAAAATGGAAAATACTCCACTACTTCTTTTAATTAAAAAAATTCCAAAGAGCCGTGAGGCCTGCCTGACTCCTGGAGAGTCCTTGGAGGAGTTGCACCTCTTTTTTTGCCAATGAAGGTTGGCTCAGTTGATAAGGAGTTGGCTCATTCCCCACAAGAATGTGGGCTCAACTCCTGTTGCCGGCGTGAGAACCTCTTTAGTGGATGCTCTGTAAGTACTTGTAAGCGCTCAAAGAGCCGGGGAGCCCCAATCACCTAAATTTTTCCAAAAAAAAAAAAACAAATCTCATCGCTCGTGATTAAAAAAAAATCCCCAAAAAGGATATTATCTTTTAGCAGAAGAATTAACAGAATGACCAAAATGAAAAGGTTGATATTTGCAAAATAAATTTCGCAGAGACTTAAATCGAAAGCTGCTATTTTTAAAGGGAGTAAAAACATATTTAAGCTAATCTTTTACTTTTAACTTGTAAGAGAAAATCGGATGTAAAGACACTTTGGCAGCAACTTTTTGAGGTTGTTTTTTTTCTTTTTTATTTAAATATTACATGGCAGGTTTTTACATGTTTAGGGTAGAGAAAAAAATATAAGTATTCAAATATGTAAAGTGAGATGCTAATTAAACATTGTGTTTTGAGGTACCGTAAGGTTTGGAAAAAAAATTAACTGTTCAAATACATGAAATTCATTCCTCAATAACTGGTTTTTTTTGTACAATTCTTCAATAATCGGTTAGGTAAAAAAGAAAAGTGATTATGTGACAAAATATGTAAATTGTGACGCTAAGCATTATGTTTTGTGATACTTAAGGGTTCGAAATTTTTTTAACTGTTCGATACGCAAAGTTTGTTCCTCAATAACCGATATATAACAAAACAAAAAATTACTTTCGTGACAAAAAATGTAAAATGCGATGCTTATCAATGTGTTTTGAAGGTACTTTAGGGTGTGAAAAAAAATAGTGTTATACCCTAATTTTGTCCGGCTAATTTTAAATTCTCTTAAAAAAATCAAAAATATTACTTATTGTGCATTTTGAGGTGTTAATGGTTAACACGTGTCGATTCGCGTTCGTTAACGATATTGCGGCTTTTATTCTCGTTGCACGCACATATCGTTTTTAATCATGAACCCGTTTTTATTTTCGTTGAGCATGCGTGTCTTTTCTAATTAGATTGCGCGCACGTGTTCGCGTCTCGTTGTGTACGAGTGTCTATTTTGGTAGTCGTTATTTTATTGTTATCATTATATTTATTAGTTTAAGTTATCATCATTATTTTTGTTATAAATGAAATGAGATATGCAATTTAAGTTGATTAGTCAAACTGTCCTTTTATTTGATCCCCTGCAAATATCCTATTTTTCCATTTATCCCCTGTAAAAAAAAATTTTAAAATCAACATTGCAAATAATTGTTTCTAGTTACCCCCTACAGGGGGTAACCGTAAACTTTTTATATTTTTCAGGGGGGTAACCGTACATAGTTTTTACCCATTATACACTACATAATCCAACAAAGTGGGTGACTGAAAACTGTTTATATTTGCAGGGGGTAACCTTAAATTTTTTTTTACAGGGGGTAAATGAAAAAATGGGATATTTACAGGGGATCAAATATATAAACCCAAAAATATATCAAAGTTACAATTTTTGCTATATAGACAAAAAATAAAAGCAAAATAGTACAATTTTTTATTTTTTTTTAAAAAAAGGACAGCATACGATGTTGCTTGCTGTTGCTATAGTGGAAAATATTTTGAGCTACAAGACTCAACCTCCTTTCACCTTGTCCATTGGCTTTTCATATGTTGGGCAAAATCATTTCAGCACATCGATTGCTGCTCTTGCTGCTCCACTATGCCTCAGCTGCAACCACAACAAACTGGTCTCCTAGAGCAATAATCCATTGCTTTGCACCCACACCTACGCCACAGTTTTTGCCTATAAATACTGAGTATATTAGGGGGAACGAATGTCAGAATAATAGGAGAGAAAAGAGAAAAATTCATAGAAACAAATAGTAGAAAAATTGAGAGAGAAAAAAAGAGAGAACAATGTAGAGATAGGGAGAGGTTTCAGCTTCATAATCCAATAAGTCATTTCTTCACTACATACATAAACCCATTTTCATCTTCACCCCAAACCATAACAACAACAACACAGTTCTATGCAAATTCAAAATAGAAAAAAAACAACCAAAATGGCTTCAACCACCATAGCCATTAACTTAGATCATCACCGCCATCAATAAACAGAAGCTCACCACCGCCTTTGTCCCCATTGTCGCTGATGTCACTCCATCTTTACCCTCAAGGAGAAGAGTGCCTCAATCCGTTCGCACCACCGCTCGTACGGCGCAACCGGCACCGTCACCTATCGTCGACTTTCTCCCCTCATCGCACCTCTGTTTGGATCTCTCTCTCTTCTTCTTCTCTTTTGAAAACCCTCTTTCTTGTTGTCTTCCATGGCTTCTACTGATTTAGGGATTTGGATCCCATTTTCCTGTTAAGTTTCGTTTGCTGCATGCATTTTCGTTTGTTGTGTTTTAGATATTATATTTTTTTTACAATAATATAATATATAATATATAACAATATGTGATGAAATAATTATATGAGTGTATATATTATTGTGAGTGTACATATATGAGCGTATATATCTGAGGGTATATATCATCATCATTCATTCCACTCTGCAATACACTCCCTCACTTGCTTTACGCACCCCCCTCTTCATAATACAATACCCTCTCTTTTAAATGAACCCTCTTTTTACTACTGCACCCCTTTTTCCTTCTTAAAAAAATTCCTCTTTACAAAATAATTTCTTTTTACAATATACATTTTTCTTTATTAAAAACCCATAAAATAAATCAATGATTTCAAAAATATGAATAAGGGACTAAATCGAACCGTTACGGATCAGGTCCTAAAACAAAAAAAACAATTTTTAGGTCCACTAATGAACCGTTACGGATCAGGTCCTAAAATCCCTATTCAAAACAAACAACTTCTAAATTAATAAACACAAGCACACAAACATCTTTTTTCCTTCAAACAAAAAAAATCCATTTTCAAAAATAGGGGATTAAGTCGATTGTACAATCGGATTGGTCAGCTTTTTAGGACAAATGAATTGATCACTCAAGAGTCCTAAAATACCTAAATAAATAAAAACACCAACAAACAAATTTTTTCTACCAAGAACCACGTAGCCTTTGATTCTCTACCCGGAGATACGTAGGAGCAGAGGGCGGGCCCACCTCTGTCAAGTGCATTAATAAAAAAACCTTTTTTTTAGTCTTTTTCTAAATAATTTTTAAATTCAAAAAATATCAAGTCTCTATCTTTTAATTTCTTTTTTAACAATAAAAGGGTAAAATAAATATTTTCAAAATTAACATCTTTTACACAACTAATTATTCAAATAATTATTCAAATATGTAAAATTTGATTCCGAGTTTAGGTAAAAAAAATTATTTTTGTGATAAAATATTTAAAATGGTTAATAAATTTACACATTTTATCAACTTTCGTATTTACTAAGTAACATTAGAATTACAAAAAAAAAAAACAAAAAGACAGCCTCCTTTTGAAGTGTAATAGGCTAACTAAAGATTTTAAAAAAATATATTAAAAGTTCACTTTGGCTGTCACACTTTCAAAAAACAAGACCCTTACTATTTAAAGTGTGACATTTTTATATTTTATATTTTTTTGTGTTATTAAAAGAAATCAAATTTTAACCTCGCTATATATTGATGATATATAGCGAGGTTAAAGTTTGATTTTTATATATTCTATATATTACTAACCTCGCTTCAATTATTTGCAATGCTAACATTGTTTAACTAAAAAAAATTGCAATGAAAATTATAAAATATGATATGTGGATATAGTTTCATCAATTTTGCACGATGTTCACTACAATAAAAAATACAGGTTGTTACCAACGGCTTAAACCATCGATAACAATCAAAAAGTCGTGGATAGCATTTGTTTGGACCAGATTTATTGATGATAATAGTCTCTTGCAAATAGGTTGGTCAGAAATACGTACCGACAGAATTGGGCAATCTTTCGCAAATAATTAAAGGCCCGTCGAAAATCTTTAGGTAATTAGTGTGGGCTGTTGTCCGTCACTAATTACCAACAGCCATTTCTGTCGCAAATCACTCCACATGCAATGATTATTGACAGCCAAATCCGTCAATATCCAGCTAGTGGATTAACATTTTTTCAAAACCTATTCATTTATATTTATTATATTATTATTAACAAATACTTAAATTTAAAATAAATAAAACAATTTAATATACAAATTCCTAAAGTTAAAGAAAATCTGAAATGTCATAAAATAATCTGAATGGGCAGCATTATTCGATTCATAGTCAGTCTCAAAGGGCTCAGATTGTTGTTCTAACTCTACTGGTCTCTGACGCATGCTCCTATTCAGCTTCAACATCTTCGCCTGCTGATGGTGCATCCTCACTATGTCCTCCTACAAAGTCCTAATCGTGTGATCGTGACCGTGCACTTGGTCCCTCAGGTGTCACCTCAATTGCGCTCTCCGAAGGAGGAGATTGACTAGAAGAAGCTCTGTTGGTGTCAATGTAACCGACCCCACTCTGAATAAAGGGAGCAAAGGGCTCTTCACCATACAAGTCACCCTTATTATTCCCGCCTACTGCCTTCTTCCAGTTGTGCATTGCTAGACTAGCCTCCTCAGGGGTAAGTGCAGCGGGTGATTCAGGGTTCCAGCTCCTTTGAGTCTCCTGCATCATCATCCGATAAAATTGGGGTGAAAATCAACCTATTATGTTAGATTAACCCATTTTTAATTACTACTTCAAATTTTGTTCCTTTTATCAATCTTGAGTCTGTTTTTGATTCGATTGGGGATGTGAATGAATTCTTTTCTATTTTTTGGTTTAAATTTGTGATCCGAGTTACCTATTTACCGAGAGAGTCCTGTTTTCGTTTAATTCTGATTTTGTGTTTATGGACTTGATTTATAACCAAAAATTATCGTCAACAATGAGCCTATCTACTAATCTTTTTTTTGGTGGAATCCTATCTACTAATCTAATGGGTGTTATTGATGGTTGAGAGATAAAAGAAGAGAAGGCTCAAGGAGAGGATCCAGACTCCCTCGTTTAATGGTGGGTGCCATTTGGAGAGAGAGAGAGAGAGGGGGGGACACATACAAAATATATAATTATATACTTCTTGACTTTAATGTCCATTTACGAGTTTCTTTCATTATAATTGTGTATTTTTCTTTCGATTTTCTAATATGTTATTATAATCGTTACAACTTTTACTATCTCCAATATCAACTCTAAGTTTGGGTGCAAGTGGTTAATGTACTCTATCTTAAGGGGCAGACCCGACCAGTATCTGAGTTCCATTCCCAACAACGGAATAAATTGGAGTCTAATTTTACTTACCTCCTGACTGAACTCTGAATTATTTATGGCATATTTACCTAAAAAACACTATGTCGTGTATCGCATAGAAGTGAAGTCTATAGTTATTTCAGAATTGCGGTAAGGAATCTGCTCAAACGAGAGTTTTCATATTGCAACAACTTTAAACTTGTATGTACCTCCCTGAACTTACCGGCGTCACATTCCTATCAATTGGTCTCAATTATAAGGTCAAAAGGAGAAAAATGACTTCATTATTTTGATTCATCGAAGGACTTTGTACCTTGATGGTCTCAATTAATATAGAATTTAGAAATATACTAGTCGGCTAAAACTAGATTATAGTCGGTGTACAAAAGATCAATACACAATCCACCAAAATCAAATCACGAAAAGATCAATAAGAAAAACCCAATTATGTATATATACATATATATGTGCTTCACCGGTCAAATCGGAGTGGGTTGGTGCAAAGGCGTGGCCGCTTCCAATTCACCTAAAAGAAGCTCAACGACTTCCTTCATGGTGGGCCTTCTTTCAGGCTCAGGGTGACAACAAGCCAACCCAAGCTTCAAAACCATTTCCATATCTACCCCGTCAAACTCACTCTTAATCCTAGGGTCCGCAGCCTCAACGACACAGTCTCTACCATACAACTCCTTTACCCAATCAATAAGCACCATCTCCTCCTCCACCACAGAAGTATCCAACGGCCTTCGCCCACACGCCACCTCCAACAACACCACTCCATAACTATACACGTCACTCGCTGATGTGGGCGCCGATACCGTTGCATTTTCAGGCGCTAAATATCCCAACGTTCCCACCACACGTGTCGTACTTGGCACTTGCCCGTGTTGGTAAAGCTTTGCTAAACCAAAGTCTCCAAGTCTTCCTCGCATCTCCTCGTCCAATAAGATATTACTGGATTTAATATCTCTGTGAATAACAACCTGATCAAAACCGTTATGAAGGTAGTTAAGCCCCTCTGCCACGTCAACAAGTACCCGACGCCGTTGTTCCCATCCCATTACTTTCTTCGGTTCGTCGAAAATCCATTTGTCAAGGCTCCCATTTCGCATGTAATCATAAACCAACATGAGTTCGTTACCTTTTCTACACCATCCTCGCATTTGGACTAAATTCTTATGCTGCAACCTTCCCATGCTTGAAATCTCCGCCATGAATTCTCGCAACCCTTGTTTAGAATCATGATTAACACACTTCACAGCAATATTCGTCTTATTCGTGAGTGTCCCTTTATACACTCTTCCAAACCCTCCACAACCAAGAAGATTCTCTTTGTGGAAATCCCCCGTGGCAACTTTCAGTTCCTCGTAAGATATTCTGTGTGGCCAATATTCATGTTCCCACTCTTCCACATCTTCGTTATCTTTTCTCTTTCGCATTAAGTATAACCCAAATGCACAAATCAACACAAATGCAAAACAACAACCTACCACAATCCCTGCAATTGCTCCACCAGAAAGCGAAGACGACTGCGATTCTAGCTTGAAGACCGGTAAGTTCGTTGTGTTTATATCTCTTGCAGCTCCTGTATTGCTGAAGCTCCATGCTAGCACTCTCTGAACCTCATTCCAAGTCATTATGGAAGCCGAAAATCCAACGTACATATCAGTAGAAACGTAATTAGCTATGGCTGGATCTCTGTACGAAAGCGTAGGTATAGATGGACGTGAGACCCCGACTGGTGCTACTGTAACGTTTATCTCCAAACTCTCGCCGTTGAATTCAATCCATGCTTGAATATTTTGACCAGTGCTCATTCGGAAAGGTACAAAACCGCCACCGGAATTGTAGTACCCAGCGGTGGTTGCGTTTATTGACTCGACATTGTTGAGGTCGATTCCAATATGGTTATCATCTATGTCGTTGAACTCTGGGCTCCGGCCAGTGTCGAATTCGACAGCTAGAAGTGGGAAAACGGTGGGGATGGTTGCGTTTGTAAACAAGCCGAAGTATTGACTAGAGAGTGCGTTAGGAGGGGATGTTGTGTTGGAGAGGACGAAGGCGAGGCCGAATCCTGGACTTGTGATGATTGGTGGCAATACGGAGAAGATGAAGGAAGTTGAGAAGGAAGAAATGTTTGAGGAATTGGAGTTTAGTTTCATGGGGATTTTTGTGGGGTAGAAAGCTCTGCCGATAGAGTATTTGTTGGAGTCGTTGGTCATGCGGATGACGGAGGCGTCGATGTGAGCATCTTTAATGAGAGTGAGGTTGGTGATTCCGGTGAAGGAATTGAACACGAAATCGAGAGCAAATATGGAGGGAAGAAAGAGGTGAAGTTGGAGGAGAAAGAATAACTGTAACGAGACTAGTATACCCATGCCGCAAAATGTGTTCACCGGTGAGACAAATGTGTGTTGTATTTTCTTCTTATCAAGAAAAAAGCGTGTTTTTATTGTACTAGAACTAGAACTAGAACTAGAATGGGGTCAAGTCAATGAATTTGTTTTGTTTTGAAACGGTTGTGGTCTGTTGAAAATTCAATTGACAATTACATCCGAAGCTGCTGGTGAAAATTAAATGGGAATCCTCAGCCACTTAAATGCACATCCGTGGCATCCCCGTCAAAAATGAGATGAATGTCCTTTCCTAAAAATAAATAATAAAATTGATGCTTGGATTTATGTTGGAGATATAAAGTTGTTTTATAGTATGGGTACAAGTATTCTTCAATAAAATTAATTTTGTTTTTATAATGGTGAACACTCCCATGTCCATTTTAAGTTCTGGGTATGATACTTTCTAGGCAAAATTAGACAAAATTAGTTTAATATTTATTTTTATTTTAAAATATTTAAATAGAAAAAAAAAGAGTCATTGAATATTTTGCCTATTATACCCACCCAACTTACAATGGGTATGGTAGAATTTACATTTTATAATTTATTCTAGTTTGAAGTATGTATTTGTAGCTTTTACTCTTAAAAGTAATTATTATTCTTTAGTTTATTGTTCGGTGACTTTAGGGTGGGGAAACTACATATTTTGTGACTTGGGTAAACCATTTTAAAATAACATAGTTTGCATGTTTACATGACCAATTATATATATGTAACTATCTGAACCATATCTTGAGGGTCCTAGGGTAGACCGATCAGGTGTTTGACCGCCTGTTTGGTGGTGTAATCGAGAGCAGAGCCCAAATTGGGTTATACCTGCAAAGACACTCTGATGCCCAAGTTAGAGAGTTGAAGTCAAAATAAGGTATGAAATGATGGGGAAAATGTACCTGTTAGTAGGGGTTAACCCGTATTTATAGAGCTAGGTGACGCTGGCCTGCCGTTAGATTAGGCGAGTCGATTTGAGCCGTTGAGAATAGCCTTAGCAGATCGTGGGTTGGTCTTGGCTCGTTCGGAGGATTGGGCCACCGACCCAATCTGGAACACTACCAATGTACTCCATAATTAATGGTCCACTTAACGGAAAGACTATTTAAATTAATTATGAAAAGATAAGGATGTAAACGAACATTTTAAAAGATAAAAGACAGAAATGAAAAAACTGTAGAAGATAATTAACAATGCACTTAGCAGGAGAAGCATTTTAATAAACTATGAAAAAATAAATGAAATAAACTAACATTTTAAAAAATAAGGGACGAAAACGAAAAAATAATACAAGATAATTAACGGTGCACCTAATGGAAAGACCATTTTCATTAACTATGAAAAGATAAAGAAGGTAAACGAACTTTTCTAAAAGATAAAAGACAAAAATGAAAAACAGTGCAAGATAATTAACAATTCCCTTAACAGAATGACCGTTTTAATTAAATATGAATAGATAAAAGACGAAAACGAACTGTTCCAATCTATTTGCAGGAAACAAAGAGACCGAACACAATGAGTAATACGATTCGAATGTGAGACTATAGAAAATGAGTAGAAATTTTGGGATCCTTTCATTAGCTTCTATGGACGATGTTTATAGTATGGTTGTTGCAGTCGTTACAAGACAAAGGAGAGGAATCTTAGTGATTCCACCATGCTTGCGCAGACGTTGCAAATAAGTCTTCCGACCGAGGGACAGGGAAGGTTTCCCTGAGTGGTATGAGTTGACCGATCAGTGAATGGGGTGAGCACATTCTCCTTCGGGTGAGTTGTGTTTGGTAGAGCCTCTATGAATATCGATCGGTCAGATTGGTAACACAAACATCTTTTTTGGTTCATAAAGAGAGCCTACGACCCAACTAAGTAGCTAAAACTCAAATTTTGGGTATAGGCATCCCAGAACACTCTTTGGAACACTCCAAAGAGTGTTCTGGGATGCCTATACCTAAAAGTTAAGAGGTAAAATGGAGAGTTTGGGTAAGTGGGGGTATGCACCCAACTATGGGGGTATAAAACATATCACCCCGAAAGTTTAGTCATATTGTAGCACGAGGAACCACACTGTTCTTTTGTAAACCTGTACTGCAACTTCATATCATACCGTATGTTTTTTGCTTTGTCGCTGGCTTTGCTTCGGCGTTAATTTTCTTTTGTGTCCCAAGTTCCAACATTGTTTCGAAGTAGGTGAGACTCAAGTCTTTTAAAATACAATAATGTTATATAGACAAATTTTTCTAGACAAAAATAGCCAAAACCCAAATTACAATAGGTTGGTTATTTGTTTAAAAAACTTGGTGAATTGGTATTGTAATTTGGTTTTTGGCTATTTTTGTTTAAAAATAGGTTGGTTATTTGTTTAAAAAACTTGATGAATTGGTATTGTAATTTGGTTTTTGGCTATTTTTGTCTAGAAAATTTTGTCTATATAACATTACTCTTTAAAATATGGCCCAACCTATTTTCATCCTAATTATGCACCATACTAAACCAAAAATATGGATATTATTTATAACAAAAAAATACAATTTTTACTTTTGAATTCATATTGTTTATCCACTTAGTCCCTACAATGTAACTCCTAAATTTGTACTATTTTTCTTTTAACTTTTAAGAAAAACTTAAACATTAGTGGATCCAAAAAGAAACAACTTAAACATTAAATGAATATGAATTTTAAAAATAAATCATTAACTAGAATAAAATGGGCATTTCTAGGCTGAGGGAGAAAACCAAATTCATCACCGATAAATAGAGTTGTCAATGGGTTGGGCCCGGCCTGGCCCATAGGGCCAGACATCATTTGTGAGTTGGATCGGGCCGGCCCAATATTCTAATGGACTGCATATTTTATGGCCTAGCCCAGCCTGACATCAGCCCATGGGCCAATGGGCCACAAATCATTGAATTTTTAGAATTTTGACCATAGTTTTTTTCTACAAATGAGCAACATACATAAAGACAATATTTTGGGAGTAGCATACTGTATACATAAGATAAATAAATCTGTTTTAGCTCAAACAAAGTCAATTTAAATCTGTTTTGGCTCTACAAATCACCATGAATAATACATTAACGCTTTGTCCACCGCCCACAGGCCAGCCCACCAGCCCATAGGCCAGCCCGGCCCAGCCCATATATATGATCGAGCCAATTGGGTCGGGCCAAAAAACTTAGCGTTGTTTTTGGGCCTCTATTTTTAGATCCCACCCCAACCAAATAATCAGGACACTGGGCCGGCCCGTTGGGCTAGACCAAAATTGACAGCTCTACCGGTAAACCACTAAAGTTGGTCGTATGATATTGTGTAAAATGTTATAAATTAAATGGTTAAGATTGAACCAATCAGTATTAAATCTCAACAATTGACGAGTTTTTATACTAAATCACACGGCTATATTTAGTTATTCACCTGTGAGGAGTTTGATTTGGTCTATCACTCTTAAAGCACCCAAATAAAATTTGTTAAATACTAGCCTCATTACCCGTGCGATGCACGGGGAGCGCTAGTATTAATGAATGCAATTAAACGAAGTTGATATTTGTTAATATCACAGAAAAAACTCCATAATCTGATCATTGTGAGTAGGGGTAGCAACGAAATTAAGATTAACAGAGTGAAAATAAATAAAGTAATTTCAATGTAAGCTGCTTCACAAAGTGTGTTGCACTCTTGGCTTGACGCACCACCAACAAATACACATGCTTCTTCACATCTCAATGCTCACGCCAACGCACTGCATACATTTAAAAGGATTTAGCCTCCTCTATTGTTGACCATTTACCAAACAACACTCCAGTTAAGAAAAGTCTATTATTTTAGTTTGGCTCGAATTGTTGTACACCTAGTTATCTTCTCTCTTGCCATTCTTATTGCTACAAAACAGGGATGAGAGTGAACGTGTTGTGTTCCAAAACCATAAAAAAATCATACTAATAATGATGATGGATGTCTTCTGCCAATTCACACCTGTTGGAAGATAATCATAGAAGCCTAGTTCTCATGAGTTCAATAGCTCAAAATATAATTGAACTCAAATACTGAATGTCTAATATTTGTTATAGTATCAAATTACCATTTATTCTCAACATCTGGCATCCAGGCAGACTCCTATATCACCACTAATATTGACAGCAAGGCAAACATAGTTTGAATTTGCTTTGGTTGCTATTGTGTATTTAGGCATGTAAGGAAACAAAGAATAAGCAATTATTTTTATAAACAAATAAATAAAAAAACATGAAGAAATAAGAAGAATGATCGACGATTCAATTATATATATGATTCTTGTATATGTGTTGCTGAGTATAATTGAAGTGTGTGAGTAGAAGAAGAAGCAAATTGAGGACAATGGGCTTGTTTATCACAAGGGCTTCTTTTTGCTTATATATATATATATATATATATATATATATATAGGGTGTTGATCCTCTCCATTTGGAGAGGAAATGGACATCTCCATTCCCTAAATTATCTGTGTGACACGTGTCAAAATTTCAAACCAATGGCTGAGATTAAAAGTTGTAAAAAAACGATTAAAAAAATGAGGAAAACGAAAGGTTCATCTTCTCCAACTCACACCCAAAGCCTTTCCCACCGCCGCCCATTACCGTCGCCGACCCACCCACTTCCCCGATTGCTGCCCCAGACACCACCATCGTACCACTGTGTCGTTGTCAGTTGCCACTGCACTGCCCCGTCCCTGTGCATCGTAAGGAGTGGAGAAGATCCCAACTCATGTACTCCATTCATTCCCTGTTGATTCCCAACTTCGACAAATTTTTTAATTCAATCGACAACAATGTTTTTACTCCAGTGATATATATGAGTATAAAGGGTGAAGCATTTGTAAGGTTACAGTGATTGCAACATTTGGAGAGGAAACTTGAAATTGGATTTAAGGTTAAGGTTAAAGTGTTCTACTTTGGATGGAAATCAAAGGAACAACTATATACACAATGACATGACGATGCAAGACGGCGACGACGACAGCAGTGGTGCTGCAACAACGAACCAGTGAAAACAAATCGTTGACGTCGAACTCGCGGATGGGCGATGCCGGAAGTGACGAAGGCTCAAGTCTCTGCGGCGGTGCAGATGGGTGGCAGTAGGAGAGGGCAAGGCGAGAGCAGCGCTGCACTGTGAGAGGTTTGGGGAAGACGAAGTTCTGCGTAATTCATTTTGGCTTTTTTGAATTTTTAATTTTTTTAATATCAACCGTTGGATCTGAATAATACCACGTGTCGCGTTGTTATAGAATAAATTACACATGTCCATTTCCTCTCCATTTGGAGAGGATCTGGACCCATGCAACTAACACACCCATATTTAATGCTATTTTTCCACAACTACCCTAAAATTAGCTCATTAATGTTTTGAGAAGATGACCATTAATTAGGGATAGTTTAGTAAATTTATTTGTTTTTCCCTGAATTCAAGAAAATTAAATGTACAAAACTACTATCCCTAATTTATTTTTTCCATGAATTAATTAGGGATAGTTATTTTTTATAATTAGGTCCGGAGGGAATAATAAGTAGACTAATCATGAATTATATTCAGTATATTTGGCCTATGTATATATGTTCTAGACTGGGTCATGAGACTCATTAAGCGAACTTGACTTGGATCGGCCAAATAGCTAGGATCCATATCCAAGACCTTGATTTCAGACTGGGCCACGAGGCCAATCAACAAATTGGACATAGATCAGCCAAATTGCTTGGATCCATATCCAAGGCCCTCTTTATCAAGACTTGATGACTCAGATTCACCCGATCGATCTATGCCTATTTGAACATGTAAATTTTTTCGATCGCTTAAGTACCCCAAAACACACTGTTTTGCATTGCACTTTACGTACTTTATTACAAAATTATCATTTCCTTTCAACAAGCCAGTTACTGAGGAACAAACTTTGCGTATATGAACAACTAAATTGCTTTTCAGACTCTAAAGTAGCTCAAAACACACTGATTAACATCACAATTTACATAATTTATCACAAAATTAATTTTTATTTGTCACCGAACCAACTATCTAGATTAAACTTCACGTATTTATAGATCCTATTTTTTCCTAAATTTTAATGCACTCATAAATATGATAGTAAAAAAAGATAAAGTAAAAAAAAATATTAAAAGAGAAAATGAGGAGAGGGATATTTTAAAATAAAAAAAAATGATAAAGAAAAAAAATTGAGAGTGAAAGGGGTGTTGGGAGTCTTGGCGCCAAAGACTCCTGAGATTTATAGTCTTAAGGTTTCCTTGTATTTTTTTTGGTAGGCAATATTTACTTATATTTTTACTGATTTTAATTTTATCATATTTTGTGTTGATTCGTCTTTCCTCGTCTTGTCTTTTGCAAAATCAAATGCAATTATTTAAAAATTGCCTTGAAAATTGAAATGGGGAAATCTGACACTTCCATGGAGACAAAAGTAAACAATTATGGGGATGATGCTGGCTTGCTGCCGGAAGAATCCTAACCCAGTGAACACGGGGATCATGGTGGCATGTTGTTAGCTCTCCACGTGTCGGGTAGCCACTATTTTATTTTTCCTTTTCTTTAGTTGAATTTTTTTTTCCTTTCAAAAAGACTCCCTCCAGTTTTTATATAAATTTTTAGGTTTTTTCGTTTTTTTTTATGGGAGGTTTTTTGCTTTTGTTTTAAAAGAATGGGCATTTAAATACGTAACTGTTCCCAGCCGTCTGCCCAGATAGGTTCGGTCCAACTACACCTTCAGGCCGATACGACTGACTCACGAAGACAAGACAACCAAACAAGGCCTCGGCCCTCCTCTAGAGCCGAGGGGCTCGTCGGCTACACAGAGCGAGGGGCTCCCCCTCCGCCTGAGACCCGGTCCCATCACCGCCTTCGGCCGAAAACAGCCTGGGCTGAATATATATATATATATATATATATATATATATGGAAAGCCCACGGTTCCCGCCTAATTAATGTACCATTAATGTATTGTATTTATTAGCATTAATTATGTCTGTGTAATAAATATATGCCTGAGAGGCCAATGGAAGGAATCTTGAATCCGTTATTCTCACATTACACTATACTTGATCTTTAATTCTCATAATCATCACCTCCTAACTACGTCCAGCCTAAAGGAATAGTTAGGAACAGTAACATATTTGTTCAGTCTTTTACTCGAACATAGTAGTGCTCTCACGAAGTCGTCTCTCACACTGGTACGATGAGGAGGTTGTACCTTAACACACTCTAACGCTCAAGTCAGCAAAGAGGAATTAAGTGTCAGGTAGGAGAAATAAAGTGTACCTGTAGCACTAAATGCAAGGCTATTCATATGTGTTATGTACGTCAAACGCGTGATAGTGGTGGGTTGAAGGGAGAGATCTGAGTCGTTTGGTATAGGCACACGATCTCTGTCGTTGATGAGTCAGAGCATACATATTTCCACAAACGACTCCGCTGCACACGCTTGGGCCACGTTCTTGGGCCCAAATCTGGATTGAGGTGCGGCCCAGACCGAAACAATATGATTAACCAATTTTTTCATTATATTCTTATGTTTATTGAATTTTTAAAACTCGAGTTAATGATTTTTAATTTACACTTAGAAACCCTAAAATACTAAATAAAGAATGAGCATTATTTTTTTTCTGAAAAGCTTTTGATTATTTAAAGAAAACTTGATTATTTTAAGTTTATTTTAGATTAAATTATACCAGAGGTCCTTTAAGTTATTTAATTGTAACAAGTTGGTCATTTAAGTTTTTTCGTACCACGTAGGTCCTTTAAGTTTTTTTAATTGTAACAAGTTTGCCCTTTAAGTTTTTTTTTGGTACCACTTAGATCCTCTAAGTTATTTAATTGTAACAATTTGGGGCTGAAAAATGTAAGTTTTTTGGCCTTTAAAAGTTACAATTAAATAATTTAAAGGACCAACTTGTTACAATTGAATAACTTAAAGGACCTAAGTGATACGAAAAAAACTTAAAGAACTAACTTGTTACAATTAAATAACTTAAAAGACCTAAGTCGTACGAAAAAAACGTAAACAACCAACTTATTACAATTAAATAATTTAAAGCACCTCTAGTGTAATTTAGCTTTTATTTTACCATACACATTTTTATTTAGTAATATATATTTCAAGGAATATAAAATTTTGGCAAAAAGTATTTTGGGCTTGCGATTGTGTGATTTTCTCGAGATTTTAGTTGAGCCCAATTGAATCATTCGAGTATTAGGATTGCGTGAATTGAATACGATTTTGACCTTTTTATTCAAGAGTTGTTCAATTTACAATAAAAATGTTTGTTAGGGATTCCATTTAGTCCTAACTTCCATGTCATGTCATTTTCACAAGAGATATGTTAATATTTTGAATTAAAAATTTAATTGCCATAAAGCTAAAAATTGCATTGACTTACAATAATTAGAGGATCCAATTCACACACATTGGAATGGAGGATCAACATCGCACGATAACAACACTCAAAAGACCAAATTGTCGCAATTGAAATTCGAAGAATGAAAATCACAAAACCACACGATACATACAAGACTAAGAATGCAACTTAGACTAATAATTTATACCGGCATCTAATATTGGAATGTGATGTGTTGTGGGGTATTTTGATCACTTCGATGAGTTAGAAACATGTGAGGTGCATTATTCTAAGACAGCAGCTTATGATTGAAACCAAGTCGGTTGAATTGCACTAATCATTAAACACCACGCGTCGCATGTAGAGGAGGCATCAGGAGACTAGTGATGCACCATTACAAATGACAAATGTTAGGAAGAAAAGAAGACCTCAGATGGATAGAATGTAAGGTCGAGTGTGCCAAAATGAGTGGTAATGTCATGTCGTAACACTATTCGATTGGGTAAGTTATCCACTTGTCACAACCAATTCCATATATAGATCCAGCATTAACACGCAGCTGTGTCTCCAAGCTATAAAATGGGAGAAGTTAGGAATTGAAAACGGAAAGGGAGGTGTGAGAGACATTGAACGTGGTAGAGTTTAACGAATAATAACGTGGCTGTTTGATGTTAATATTTCAACTATAATTGAACTGAGATTTGGACGACATAATGGGGGTCTCACTGTTTCCTTATCGCCAAGCTAGAGTATCTCTTCTCTAAATAAACAGGTTTATTTTCCTGATAAAACATTTTTAAAAAATGGAATCCTTCCAAATGTATTTCTTTTAGTCTTTAAAGTTAATACTTCATCCAAAAAAGATGATGCGACAAACGAATGCAAATGTCAGCACCACGTGTCAATACCACATTGAACGATAGTGTCATGTGTAGCACTAATATGACACGTCAGTAATCAATGAATAGGGACAAAAATAAAACAAAATCTTTATAAGAATGAAAAGCAAAAATTAAAATAACCTATTTATAACGACCAAAATCAAAAGAACAAAAAGAATCTTTATTTTCAAATTCGAACTTCAACCACTGCATCTATTTTATTCTCTTTTTCCTTGTAAAGTTCTAATCTCGTGTATACATCGTATTCATCTATAATAAGTACTTCAAATTTTGATTTCCTCTATTCAATTTCCTTTGTTAAATTTTTGTATTTTCTCTATCCAATTTTTGAAAGTTTTAACCCGTGGATACATCATATTCATCAATACTAGGGCGAACACCTGTGCATACGCACAGGATGATAGATGTCGCACAATTAATATCGTGATTTGTACATCGATTTTTATCAAACATTTGAATTATAGCGTAGTTCGTTATTATTATTATTATTGGGCGATGGTTATTCTGAGGGATTGTGTATGTTTCTATGAGCTATACTACTATGAGAATTTAGGGCTAAGGGGTCGTTTGATAATTCTGTGCGATGTTGGATGTTTAGTTGAAGCAAACTACTATGATGTTGTAATGACAAACAGGAGATGCAATGCAATGGGAACCTTTTAAGCAAACATTTTTACCATTTTTATTTGTTTTGAACCTACCGTTTTTATGCCAATTTATAAATAACTTGACATAAAAGTGAAATGAAAAGGGGGAAGGGTCGTTTAGTAATTGTGATGGATCTTGAATGTTTAGTTGAGCTCAATTTTAGTCATATCATTAGTCATGTCATTGATTCATATCATAATAAAATATGTAAACTTAAGAATCTTATGGATTCTTATTGCTTTAGGCATAAATGAAAGGAAAACTGACACAGAAAAAGCATCATTAAAAGCAAAGTAAAGGGGATTTTGTAAAAGGGAGATCAATGAAAAATAGATATTTAAATAATGAGCAAAATGAATTTCGGTGCGAATACATACTCCAGTTAATTGGAATTTTATCATTGGTTTATAGTTGTGGTTTCAAAAACCCTAGGGGTCTAATTGTCTATGTTAGAGAGGTTTGTAGGTTGTATGTTGTAAAAATTGGGGGTGGAAATATTAAATACAGGGTCCATCTAGGAAATTGAGGAGGTTATACGATGAAAATTGAGGAGGTTATAATGGACGCAAAGGAGATTAAACGATGATTATATAATGTACTTACAAATATGCGTACCAAATATTTCATGACTTGCTGCTAACCGCAAAAAAGATTTAACAAACTCTTTGCTTTTAATAGAAACACGAAAGTTCTTGAGAGGGAGAAGAAGAGAGTAGTATAAGAAGACTGATAGTGCAATTAGGTTTCATCATATGAATGAATTTTGAGTTTTGATTTTGGTTTTATGACTTTTTTTATTTAAAATATCTTAATAAATAAATGAATGACAGGCACATCAGAAAAAATAAAATCAAAATCTTGGGAACATGCATATCAGAAACAATTTTTATTTAATGTTTAACTTTGCATTTGGTTAATTTGGAATTAGGCTTTGAGGTTTTGGAAACCAAATATTTTATTATTCTGAGCTTGATAAAAACGAATCACTACAATTTTATTATTTGAAAGTAAACAAATGATCAGGTTTAAAATTGGTTTTTCCATATGGATAAGATCTTGTTGTAGCTTATCATGCATTTGAACAGCAAATAACCAAAATAAAATATAAAAAATATGGAAGCAACATAGTATTAAAAAAATAGGAATTATTAAATGCTCAATGTTAAAAGGCAAATATTCTCTAGCTTTTGATAATCAGAAGAAGCATGTGATTTCTGTAATTGAATCCCCTGATCTAAATTTGCTATGCTTTCAGGCATTTATTCCAATTCCATGAAGGTAAATGTAAATCTATTTGTTGAAATTTTGGACTTCAAAAGACTACTTTATGATTTTATTATTTGAACCTAAAACATAAGCTTAAATATGTTTTTTTTTCTCTATAAAATTTACAACTTGTTACTCAATGACACCACTGATGACTCCCTATTCTGTTTATCAATTTACAACCAGAACGACTTACTAATTAGGATCAGAATTGAAAAATAACATAATAGTCTGGAACCTGTACGACTTTCAAATTAGGATCAGAACTAAAAATAACATAACAGTCCTGAAAGAATTCTGCTTTCAAAATATATGCTATCATGTATTATTCCCCTGTATCTTAAACTTCTTACAAATATCAAATTAAAGCCCAAATGAGTCCATTAATTTTCCTTTTTCTATTGGCTATTCCCTGCATCCTCTACACAATTTGACACACGTTGGCTGGTGTACTATGCTGGTACAGATTGATCCATGAATTGGTATCCTAAGAAGCCTTGATAAACTTAAATTGAAATTTTGTATCAATTTGGTGACAATGTCCACCAGACATCTTTGTCTTCAAATATAAAACACTACTCAAGTATGCTTCATTTGTCATGAAGCCAGCATCTATCATAGACCAATCAGACATAATTTTATCCTGAGTAGAAAAAACACTAAATAAGCTAGGAAGGCATAAGTTGCATTTGAAATCTCAAAATGTTTTGCAACCTTAAATTACATACAAAATATAAAGCTGATCAAGTTTGGAGTTGTGAATTAAAGTACACGGATAATTTAAAATAGACATCAATTTGAGGTATTGATAACCCAATGTTAGAAGGTTACATTCGAAAATGCTGCAACTGCTGGTGGCCATGAACAGCTGAAACTCAAACCTTCTCAATTTTGACCCTTTTATTAGTCTTTGTTGAGGACTATTGTGATGTTTTAAATGTTAGAGTGCTTAATTCTCTTAGACCTTCATGGACTGACTCCCTTTTAGCTGGAGTTATTGTAAGGGAAATTTGGGGATCATGGTCAGCCATAGCAGAGTGAGTTTGCTGTAGGCATTGAGAGGTATGAATTAGAAACAAATAATATATAAAGCATTATTTGTTGGACTGTGCATAAAAGAGCAGAAAGGTTGGAAAAGCTGTACAACAATTAGACTTACTGAATCAATATCTATTTCTGCATTGATTTGGTCTTTGGTATTGAGTGATCCAGATGTTGCCTAAAAACTACAATGTGGTTTGTAAGTTGTTAAGATGGTTAGAAAGGAAAAGGAGATAAGGTCAAGAGTATTGCATAGGATGTGATACATTCTTAGATAACTTACAGAAGTTGACATAAGCTCTTGAGATAGATTTCCTTTCCCCTTGTCCAATTTAGATGTAGTCTGTTAATGAAGAGATAGGTTAATTATAAAGTTGCAAAATATTAATAAGTGTTCTACAATGAAATCCAAAATGCTTAAGTTTTTTTGACAAATAAAAGGCAAAGCTTAAGGAAAATATATAGTAGTGTTAGATAAGGTTAAGGGTTAACATTACCTGTTTAAGTTGTTTTGGATTGCTCTCTCAAAATCACTGACCTGAGACCCTGGAGTGAGTTGCAATTGAGATTGGGTTGATAGCTCAATTATCTGGTCATCTGTGAAGTTGTTAGGTATATGTAGAATGGTACATTAGTAGAATGCATTGAACTTGGCTTCGACACATTCGAAGACGCAACTTTATGAAGAAATTTACTAAGCACACAGTTAAGAACCTCTGCTTTAGGAGGAAAACATATTCAATTTTCTTTTTTTGACTCAACATATTCTGGATTCACTTGTTTTTTAATTAGTAATGAGAAAAAAATGTTACATAACTTACAGAAAATGTTACTTCTGCCCTGTTCTATTTTTCAAAAACTCAAAATCAAGCTCATCTCTTCCTAGCCCTGCACCAACTGGTAAATTACAAATGCTTTGTGATTGAATACTTACATAATAATCCGATACAACACCAACAGAATCACCACCTACCAACTTTAGCCTCATGCTAAACCACCCATATCTGGAGCAATGTTTTGTTTGAAACCCGCATCCTATACATCAAATGTAAAATACTTTAGTAAGGGCCTCTTGCAATTGAAACATTTACTACCAACAATTTGATACTTTTCTTAGTTGAACTCAGAACATGCGTTAAAGATTATATATTAAAGACTACCTTAGTTGAAGAACATGTGTTGAGATTCTGAGTTGAATTCTATGCGACACTTATATTGCAGTTTTTGCAACTTATTTGGCTAGTCATTGCACAACATGGTGGCTGTGCAGAACCTATAATACCTGCGATACAAAAGACTTCATTGTAACGAATAAAATATTTCCTTAAGCTGTGGCTAGTCATTGAAAACTTACTTGAGGCTTTCTTCTAATAAGGCACAAAATGAAAAGCCCAACACCTCAGCGTTGTTAGTAAATTCAATATATGCGGATTCGAAACATAAATGAAATTATTTGAAAGCTAAAAGATTAATTACAAAGAGGAAGCAAATATTCATATTTTTAGCAGCTCACCAACATACTATGGAAATCTGAAGGTTGAACCGCTATCCACACGAAGGAAATTTCAGAAGGATGAACCACTATCCATACTGAGTGAAGCAAAAGCTTGAGGATTATCAGTCCTTACTCCTTAGACAATGCTTATATGCAAACCTCTAACCTTCTATTAAAGCATTTCAGGAAGACAATTTGATATTGTTACCTCCTTGGTTGTCTGAAAGGAGACTGGGAGCCCCAATTCATTCATCTGTTGGTAAGTTCCAGATCATCCTCGAGTAAAATAAGGTCACTCCAATCTGCAGAAAATGCAAGAAAAGCAATAAAAACACATCAAACTATTGCAAAAATAAAGCTCCATAGAAAGTTTCCTCTATTTTTTTCTTACTAAATCCTTACAATGTTAAAATTTATAATTTCTAAGTCCTTCTAATTTTAAAATACTATAACTAAGTCCGATTAAAATATCAGCATTAAACCTATGTTAAATATCATTAGGTTGGCAATGGCACTTGTGAACCTCTAAAGAAGTTACATTGACAGATTCTGCCACCAAAAAACAAAATCCAAATACAAAATGTTAGTCAAAAACTTGATGGCAGTTACAAATTAATTAATCTAAAGATTAAAAAAGAAAGAAAAAAGAGGAACGACTAAATGAACAAAGAAGATAAACTTACGGAACACTCGGTGGATGGCGGAACATGGAGACCATCATCCCTGTGAAAAGGGCAATAAGGTAAATGAAACACACAGAGTACTACTAACTAGAGAAAGACTTGTGTAACCTTGAAGAGAGAACGATCTTCGATTCCAGCAAACCACTCCAATCTGTAAAAATAGGTAAAAACAATGGTCAAATCGAAAAGAATTATATATTCAATCAGTAAAGAAGCAACCGCATTGGAATTTGGAAACGAAGATTTGAAATCTCAGCATTGTACCGAAGATGAAGATGAAGAAATTGAAGCACCTGATTTGAAGACGATATTGGAATTTGGAAACGATGAAGTCACATAGAGTAAGAAAATGTGCATCACATGGTAGTTAGTAAAACAACATTTGATGAAGTCACCTGCAGTAGAACAATTAGTAAAAGAAGATGTGCATCGATGGCAATTAGTAAAATAATGATCTAGAGAAGTAGACTATATGGAGCTAGTCTCAGTCATCGTTTGCTACTCCATGGTAATTCAAAAAATTAGCATCAATGTCATAATAAACTCAAAAGAGGAGGTATATTAGAAGCTTGATAAACATATAGGAAACAACATATTCAAATTGAAACTCATTCGAATCACTTAAAACAGAAAATAGCATTAAAGAAGAGGTCTACAACTTGAGTTTACATCTTCAAAAAACTATGAACTGTACTTAACTTCTAGGAAGGAAATTTTATGAATTTACTAACATGCTATGGGGCAAACACCTGTAGAGTTAGTGGTAAACATACTACTAATGGTTTAGTGATTACCTCACCCTTATGTTATATGTGAACCAATTTGTTTAAGTTGTTTCCTTTATTAACCATTGACAGTAGTTATAACCACATTTGAGTTGCAAGAATAAGTTTAGAGAAAAATTAGTCCCATTAACACTGAGGAAATAAGAAAAGGTATAAATCTTCATCCATGTGAAATGTATGAATCGTAAATGAAGATTTCAATCCTTTGACTCTAGAGAAGAAGCTGCCATACCTGCAATAATTATCAAAATCGAGCCGGTTTGCTTTCATCTCAACATCGTAATATTCCTAAATAAATAATATCAAAACCTCAAGATCAGTACATATATGGAACAATAGAGCAGAACATGATGCCACAGAAACATGAAAGTGTTGAAATCAATAGGGAAAAACATTTAACCCCCTACAACTTAAATAGATATACATATGAGCAGAACATGATGCCACTGAACATGATGCCAAACACTCAGCAGTATTATTTTTTGTTTCTTGTTGAAAACCTCGTTCCCAATTTATTTAGAGTTCAAACATGATTTTTTTCCAAAACCCACTTCATCCACACTCGACACCAACAAAAAAGAATAACATAAAAACAACATAGACCTTAATAGTGTTTAAATAGGATACTTGAAATTAGGGTTTGCAGTTTGAACAACTTCAAATTTATGAGAAATTCGAATTAGGAATTGACCTAAACATAAACAATGATGGAAATTGATTTCTGACCACTTGTATTCCAGCTACAAATAATTGTTCCTTCCTCGTTTTGAATCAGCGAATAGAGAAGAGTGAACCGCGATTTGAAGTAAAAGAGAGTGAGAAAACCCCCATAAGTCTCGTCTCAGCCACCGCGAACGCTGCCGTCGCTCCCTTCGCAGCTTTACTCCCTCTGATTTTGATTTGCACTTTCTGCTCTTTTTCTCTCTTTCCGTCGCCGGCGATGGCATCTTCTCCAATGGTGGTTGAAAGAGGAGAGAGGTTGGAGGGGTTTCTGGTGAATGAAAAAAGAAGAAGAAGAGAGAAAGATGGGATCGTATGAAAGAGAGAAAGTGGGGAGCGCATAAGAGAGAAAGAGGGTGCAGGGTGTATTAGATATGGGTTAGTTATTTGCATTTGATGTTTGCTCAAATTACAAATGTGCCATCTATTTTGATGAACAGGGATATGAACAGGAAATTTAGTGCAAATTTTTGTTGAATAGTAGACAAACGGCTGAAATTTCGATTCACTCATATAGGGAATAGATATAATAAGTACACAAAAGTTCCTAACGGATTTTGCATGGAGAACATTAGTTCCTGAGAAATTTTAAGTCTCAGTTTAGTCCCTTGTATTTTAAAAGTAAGGACACGTGAGTTCCACTGACTATCATCTCAAAAAAAACGTTATTTAAATGATTGACGTAGCAATAATTTGATGAGGTTGAATGTTAATTTCGCGAATTTGTCCCTTACAGGTGCATAATTAACCAAAAAATAATTATGTTTGGTGATCCAAAATATTTTTTTAATTAATCTCAAGTTATTTAATGTTTTTTACAAAGCAAATTATTTAATGTAAATTCTCTCAAAATCCTCTTCATTTAATGTTTTTATGAAAATTGTTCTCATCGAAAATTAAATAAAAAGAAAAAATAATCAGAAAAATATAGTTGTTTTTTTAATTATACCAAGAAAATTAAATTAACTTGATCTTTAACCAATGGGTCAACTTGGTGTTTTCGTGTTCGATTCTCCCAATGGAAAAAGTTAGTGTAGGCGAGTGCAAAAATTGCTCCTTAGCACGAGCGATCATTGTTCTTTTGTTAAAAGTGTAAGGATACTCTATGAGGAGTCACAATAGTAAAAAAACTTATTTAAACAATATAAATTTTATTTTTTCATACACAGAGTTTTACTTATTTATAATTGTTTTACACAAAAATAATAGTAAATATTGTTGTTTTTAATAAAATTATAATTTTTTTCTTTGATATCCTTAGTTATTCATTATTTTTTTGACAAACACTTAATACTTGATTATTCATTATTAATTACACTTACATCTTTATTTTATAAATACACTTATGTATCTCAAAAAATTAATTAATTAATATAACATTTTTTATAAAATAATTAACATCTACTATACTATAAGCAAAACAACCACCACCAAATTTAAAAAATATTTGTCACTATTACTTAAAAAATGACAAATAACTATCAGTGACATAAAAAAACATGGGACATATATTTGTCATTAATTATTATAATTTTTAAATACTACTGTAAGGTACTATCTATCTTCTTACTATCTACATAAAGAAGCACGGGAAAATTAAATAATCAAAACAACAAATTAAAAAGAAAAAAGTAATTCTTTTTAAAAAAACAAGTGCGGACTATCCACGTGGGCCTTCCCGAAACGTGACGTAGGCCAGCTAATCCACCTATAAATGCCTGTGAAACCCAGCAACAGAGTTTTCAAGCGGCAACACTCCAAGTCCTGAAGAAAACCATACCAAACAAACTCTTCAATCTTTCTTTGTCTGTTCCTCTTGTTGTCAACGTAACGTAACTGCTAACTAATTAACCAAACACAAATGGAATCCAAACCTAAACAACACACTGATAACACTATCAAGTTCCTCTGTAGCTACGGTGGCAAGATTCTTCCACGCCTTACCGACGGCAAGATTCGTTACTCCGGCGGCCACACAAGAGTCCTCGCCCTCAATCCCCCCATTTCCTTTTCAGGTTAGTAATTTCGTATTCTTTTATTCCGTTATTCAATTTGATTTCAAATTTATCTTGATTCGGTTAATTTATTCTTTCGAGGACCGAATATTTTTGCAGAGTTGATGTTGAAACTTCAAGAATTGTGCGGTTCGTCGGTTATACTGAAGTGTCCATTGCCAAACGGAGACTTAGAAACATTAATTTCGATCACAAGTGACGAAGATCTAGCCAATATAATTGAAGAATACGATCGAGCTTCTTCGTCATTAGCTCATCGTTTGAAGATCAGAGCCATTCTTTCACCACTTAAGTCACTCGAGAAAATATCTCCTCCTTTGTCTTATTGTTCTAGCGCCACTCACTCTCCGTCAAGTTCACCACACGCCTCCGCTGAGTCCCTGTTGTTTGCGGCGGCGCATCGGTTCAACCGTCAAAATTGCTCGCCGGTTTCGGTTGGGTATCCGATTAGTGTTCGTAATGGGGCGGTGAAAGGTTTTTGTAATTCGGGGCAATTAGATGGAAGCTCTAGATTTATTTACCGCTTGTCTCACTGTTATAATTATTGCCACTGATGTAAAGTTGAGGAAAATACCAAATAGACAAATAGCTATTGAGTTGATGATGATGAAAAATATCAAAGGAGCTCTGAAAAGTAAAATGCAAAAAAAAGAAAAGATTTTTCTTGCTCTGTCTTTTTTCTGTTATAAATACAATCTGGAAATATAGTAGTATCAAACTGGGGCTAAAAATTTATAATAAATATTGAGTAATATTTTTTAAAATTTATAGTAAACTAGGGCCTCAAACCAAACACCGCTTCATTGTTTAGGAATCTTAAAGCTTGGAAATTTAGGCCCAAAATCCTCACCATCTTCTCTACATGAGGGTCAGAGTTGTTGTTGGTTTGTAAGCCAAAAACAAACTAACATTTTTGTGGCCAATTTTAATTCAGGTAGTTTTGAACACTTGGTCCAAAACAACCCAGTTAGTTATAGAGTAGTTTTTCCCTAAAACTATTCTAGTTTGTTTAATAAACAAACTGAGTTTGTTTTCTAAATAACAAACTCTCAAACTAACAGCTATTTGTTTCCGGAGAAAGCATTTAAATACAGGGCTGTTGTACATATTTTTCTTATATTGAACAGTTTGAGTACAATCAGTTTTCAGTTTTACAGTTTTAAGCCTTGGTGTGCTTTGTATTCCAATCTTCTCTCCCTTCTTCTCTGTATCTTCTTTTCAACAGTTGGTTGAAGAAAAACCTCACACAAAGAAAGAAAAATAAACTGAGTTAGAGTTTGTATTTCTAGTGTGTGAAATAGAAAGGAGCAATCAGTGAGAGATAGTGAGGAATATACCTTGCAACTGTGAGAATTCTGTGTTACCAAGTGGCTTCAGTCTCAAGAGGGGGGTGAATTGAGATTTTTGAAAACCGTTCCCCTTTTTAACGACTTAGTTTGATTTTCGCGCAGGTTTATGAAATAAAAGAATTAGAATGCAAAACAATAAAGAACACGCGAGATTTATACTGGTTCAGTCACCTCCTAGTGACCTACGTCCAGTCCTCACAAACCTTTGTGAGATTTTCCACTATCAAATCAAAGCTTTCAATCGGGTGCTTTAAAACCCTTACAGACATAGGCGCTCTTCACCTAAAATACCCCACCTAGTGCAAGAGCCCTTAACAACAATTACAACAAGAGATACCCCACCATTGTTACAATCAGAAACCCTAGAGAGATACCCCACTCTCTAGTAAAAACCCAATACAATATTACAAGAAATTACAATAACAATGAAATAACAAATACCTCTGAGTGAATATGACAACTTGAAGATCTCCAACCTAACCATTGAGAAAAATCAGCTCAAAGTGATGAAGAACGTGAAAGGAGAAGTGTGACAGTGAGTGAGTTCGCGTTCTGCGTTTTGAGAATTGTAGGTTGTGATTTGATCGTAAAACCTAGGTCCTATTTATAGAGTATGTAAAAATATGACCGTTGAAGCAATTTGTTTTATAAGTGAGTAATCGATTATCTTCTTTAAAAACATAGTAAAGAAATCGATTGTGTGCTTTAAAGGAATAGCTCCATAAGTGAATAATCGATTATGTGCTTAAAAGAAAGAAAGATAGGAAATGAAAGAAAGATGGGAATCAATTATGTGCTTGAATGAAGGAAGTATGAGAATCGATTATGCGCCTGTGCTTCACAAGTGGATAATCGATTGTTGGCTTTACAAAGTGAACTTTCACAAATTTGAGAATCGATTATCTTCTCTGAAAACTATAAACCATAATCGATTCTTTGCTTTAGAAAAGGAGTCAAGAATCGATTCATTTGTTCCAAAACAATTCCTTAAACATTTTAATCGATTGAAAGCTTTAAGCATAAGGAGGAAATCGATTTCTATCTTTGAAAATAAGGAGGAAATCGATTTCTAGCTTTAAAGTGCCAAATCAAGAATCAATTCTTTTCTTCAAAAGCAATTTCTTTTAAAAACCAGCAATCTATTTCTTTGAAAACAACAAGTACCTAACCTATTTAACATGCTTTGTGTGTTGAGTGATTTGAGCCGATCTTCAAAAGCGGTTTCCTAAGACACTCCCCGACTTCCTAGGGACTACTACCCTTGACACGGACTTACTTATTGAGTTGGTTGTGCCTTGGAATTCCACTTGTCACTTTGTGTTAGATTGCTTCATCATCAAAACTTAATCTGCAACACAAGATATCCACATTCTGTGTTTGTGCTATTGAAGATTCTGGTTGTGATTTCACAAGTGAAATCATTCACAGGGTCTCAGAATCACATCACAATACATACACAAACAAGAAAAAAAACAAGAGGAAATTAGTGTTTTACAAAGAGTTGTTGTAAAGCAGTGAAGAAATCACAAGTGGTGACTTACCTTCGCTTGTGTTTTTGGAGGCCTCAACCAACAAATACAGCAACGTTTATTACATGCAGGTGAAGCAATACAAAAGTCAGATTCGCAAGCAAGCTTTTAGGTTTTCTGAAACAGTAAAATCGAAGATCAAGGGTTCTTCAATACTCAGAATTAGACAGCAAAACCAGAGGGGTTTTGGTCGCAAGCCTCACGCGACCCATTGTGCTGGAAATCGGAGGTGAAATCACGGTGGAAGGGTTGTGAATTCTGGTTTGTGGTTAACCGAGAGGAGAGAAGAAGAGAAAGAGAGAAGGAATCCGAGAAAATCGTGAAGATTTTTTCATTTTTTACTAAACTGAACTGGGTAGCAATTAGTGGGCCTGCTCAGTTGTGTGTTGTTGGGCCTGTGAATTGTTATTCACACCACCTATTCTATTGTGCACACCCCTGCAATTAAAGAAGCAATTAAAGGGTTAAAAATCAACAAGAGTCACCCTTCTCGTTTTCAAAATCCTCGACAGGAGTAGGTTTCAAGAAGCAATTAGTCCTAACTTCATTTATAGTTTCAGTGCTTGTTTGGATCGATGTGCGTTGGAACCAATCCACCGCACGATTCAGCCACTCAAACGTGGTTTCGTCCATATTCAAGATGTTTGGATTAAAAAAGACAAATCAATTCCCTCAGGCCTCAGCCAAACTCGATTTTACCAGAAGCCAATATTTCTAGCTTCCACGATCAGGGTAACCTTTGACCATAAAATGTTGCTGTCTATTTATGATACTAGTATCCTATTTAATAAAAGAAGCAAAAGATACGAGTTTGGATATTTAAAAGTTTTCTTTTTGAAGATCTGAATATTTCAATGTTACTTTGTGATATTGACGAAAATTTAGTTAACCACCGCACAAACAAGGTGTCTGAACAGAGGAAAACAATTATTTTACATAACTTTAGTTTAAACACAAATTATATCTACTTGTTCAAAATGTTGAGAATTTTTTTTTTGTGTAAAAAAATATTATTGAGAAAATATTATTTAAATCATATTTTTTGTTGTCTATTCTATCAATACTCCCATCCCAAATCAAAGCCCTTTGTTGTGTTAGAATGTCATCCTATATAACCAACACTAGCTAGCCCAGTGGTCGTGCTCCCTCTGGGACGTAGTGGGGGTCGATTCGATTTACTTTCGGGTTCGATTCCCGCCCACCCCAAAATAGGGTGTTGGCCAGCGCAATTGTTAAGAGTCTCTACGCGCGAGCACAGATTAGTCATTCGTTGACAGTGTTGGGACACTGCGTGAATAGCCATCGATGGTCCTAAACCAAAAAAAAAGAAAAGAATGTCATCCTATACCATAATCCGAATGCTGGATCGGGTCACCCACTTTAGCGCACCTGCTTAACAACAACGCTATCACACACGCGTCAACAAACTAACTGAATTATAACCAACCAACCAACCGTTATTCTATATCTCAAGTCCCACCATAACCATGACATAAATTTTGGCTCCGCCACTTGCTTTCTCTCCCATTATTGATTTTGTTCTGTTTCACACTCCGACACCGCCATGGATCCCAATCCGGGAAACTTCCCCATTCTCTCCTACGTCATGTCCCGTATCCAATCCTTTGGCCCTAGAACCACCCCAACGGACACTTCTCAATCCGAATTCGATGTCGAACAACCACCACCCTCCGACCCTTCATCATCTTCTTCTACTTCAATCGTAGGTCAATTGCCAAATCTAACGGACCCGAAACTCTTGGCCGCCATGACCCTTGCAATCTCCGACGTATCGCAAGCCCGATCGGTTCTGAAACATATCGGCGATCGTCCCACTCACGAAGAGGTAGACAATGCAAAGGCCAAGCTAGCGGACCTCGAAGCCCATTTATCCCGTCAATTGGAAGAGATCGTGGTCCTTCCTAAGCCTCCCGAGATCGACGAACTACAATGGAGGACTCACATCGCCGATAGAGAGAAGCAATGCAGGGAATCCGCAGAAAAAGAGAAGCGCGTTTATAAGTCACTGTTGCAGCGTGATGAGATGCATGAAGCCTATGAAAAGCTCCTTACGGATGCAGAGAAACGGCTTGTGAAGATTTACGAGGGTGATGATAACAATAACGAGGATGAAGTGGATGGTGATGAGGAAGGCGATGAAAACGTGCAGGATATATTACAAGAGGCCCGTGAAAAAATGGTTGAGCGAGTGGATCTTACGGGGCAACACCTGAGGACTCTGCCTGAGGCATTTTGCCACGTACCTTCCTTGTTGGTGCTCAATCTCTCCACCAATCAGCTTAAGGTAATCATCCTGCATTTCATGTTTTTGATTCTGCTATGAGATAAATTAAACTTATCTTGATTCCTCATGTGTTGATTAAAGTCTGTTATGAACATTAATTATGAACAGGTAGTCATCTCAATTTTTCCCTCAACTAAATTATGAACATAGATCAATGTGAACCATATAGGGTAAATTTCCGAAAGTTTTTTATCTGATTTTTTTATTTTTGCTACATAATAGGTGATTCCTGACTCAATAGCTGGATTGCAAAATCTTGAGGAGCTTAATATATCTTCAAATGTTTTGGAGTCACTACCAGATTCAATTGGCTTGTTACAGAAGCTGAAATTACTCAATGTCTCTGGAAATAAGTTGAGTGCCCTTCCTGACTCTATCAGTCAGTGCAGGTATGTGCTAGAAAACTATATTCTACTGAAAATTTTAGGAGAGCGCCATTTTTATATTCTTTGCATTCACTGTCGTTAATTTGGATAATAACTGTGGTTATCCCTGCAAAATTTCCGTTCTCTCTTTCTATCTATGGGCAAAAGTTTAGATCCAACAACGCAATAATTGTTGCACCATTGCAGGGTGGATCTATTACATCTTAATTTAACTCATTTTCACCAACACGGGACTTCATCCGATAGGCACCTAGCCTATCCACACGAACAAAAGGGGCCAAAGGATAGAAAATGGAGTAGAAAATGAAGAATCTTTAAGGGTGTGTTTGGATTAAGAGAGAAAAAGGGAGGAGAGAGTGAGGGAAGAGAGAAAGAGTGGAGAGATTATAAAAAGCACTAAAGTAATCTTTCCTCCCTCTCTCTTTCCTATTTCTATCCTTAACCAAACATCCTAAAATCACTCTTTCTTCCCTTACTCTCTCTTCCCTCACTCTCTCTTCTCTCTTTCACCCCAAACAAACACACCCTAAGGGATACAAAGGATAGGGTGGTGGCTTAACCCACCATTAGAAATTTTGGCCCAACCCGAAGGAATCTAAGTTACAACTTAATGTATGTCAAAAAGATAGAAGATATCTCCAAAGGGGAGTGGAAGCCTTTATTTATAAGCTTCCAATACAAGGGAGTAGAAGGGGGTTAACCACTAATCTCTAACTACCAACTAACTACCCAACCAAATATAACAGACTCCCCAACAACCAAACAAACTATAACAACTCACAACTAACAATACTAGCTAATCCTTAACAAACTAACAACCCCAAAACCAACCTAAAACTAACTCAACAATCAAAACTAACTCATAATTACACTAGGGCCTATCATCACTCATGAATTTCTATATAATGTCGTTCAATTTGATCAAAAAATATATATAATGTCGTTCAATTTTAATGAAAGTCTTAGTTATCATAGTGACTTGAGAATTATTTAATTCCTACATCCTGCAACCTTTGGAAGTGTCCAAATTTTTTGAATAATATCACATTTACAATTTGAAACCTTATTTGTTTCTGCATATGCATCTAGACTAAGAATGTTTTAACTGCTATTGATCGAAACCATTTACGTTAAATGATCAGATCATTGGTGGAGCTGGATGCGAGCTTTAACAGTCTGGCATATTTGCCAACAAACATTGGATATGAATTGCAGAGTTTACAAAAGCTCTTGATTGGTTTAAACAAGATACGATCCCTTCCCTCGTCTATTTGTGATATGAGGTCATTGCACTACCTGGATGCTCACTTTAATCAACTACATGGACTTCCCATTGCAATTGGAAGATTGACTAATCTTGAAGTTCTTAACCTGAGTAGTAACTTCAGTGACCTCAAAGAACTTCCAGAGACATTTGGTGATCTGAGTAGCCTCAGGGAATTGGATCTTAGCAACAATCAAATTCATGCACTTCCTGATACATTCGGCCGCCTCGATAATTTGATCAAGCTAAACTTGGAACAGAACCCTCTCGAATTGCCTCCTGTGGAGATAGTAAATCAAGGGGTCCTAGCCATAAAATCTTTCATGGCCAAGAGGTGGGTTGATTTATTGGCAGAGGAAGAAAGGAAAAACATGCATGAATTGCAAGATCAAGGACAGAATGGCTGGTTAACACGAAGTACCTCCTGGTTGAAGAACGTTTCTGAAAACGTTACTGAGATTATCGGAACTGCCGTTGGATCCCCTAGGTCTCCCAAACCTCCAAAAGATGTTTTTCTTGATCAGCAGCTATGAGCCCATGAAGTGGCGGTATTGTCAGATGAAGAGTATATTATAGACACAATCTGCTGCTAGTTAATCAAACTATTCACAGCTCCTGTTTTTTGGTAGTTGCTTGCTACTGGATGCTACATAACATATTTTACCTAACGAAGGGTAGATATGGTAACATAATTTCCTTTCACTATGAAGTATAATTGCAATTTTGTTCACATGCTACAGGTAAATGAGACAAGTTTTACAATAATTTGAAAGTGTTTTTTTGGTTTAACAGTCAAATATTCAGACTGTTTTATTACAATTTAATCAAAATCAACCAAAACTGAAAAAACTTTCAGTTTGCACATTATTTCATTGGATATATGTACAGTTCTAGCAGAATCGTGAAACAAATGCCTTTTGAAATGTCCTTACAATGCACTCTGGCCTACTCCTGAACTCTTGCCAATCATACTTGTAAGAAATATATAAAGATACCCTATATAATTGTCAAAAACGTAAATGCAAAAGATGAAATGATACCTGTTGAAATTATTTATTTTGATTAGACAGGAGAAGAAAAAGAGAATAGGAATATCAAATTATCAATAAATAATAGAAGATTAAATCGACTTAGGCTCCGTTTGGATAGAGCTTATTTTGAGCTTATAGAAAACAACTTATGCAAATAAATAAGCTTTTTTGTATTATTCATAAGCTTGTCAATGTAGTTTATGGAAAAACAACTTATGGAGATACAACTTTTGTTAGTGAGAACTTATGGGTTAACATGAAAACTTATTTATTTCCATAAGTTGTTTTCCATAAGCTCAAAAATAAGCTCATCCAAACGGGCCCTTAGTCAGCAAAGTACAGTACTTATTTATACTAATAATTTATTTTTAAGTATTGCAGTATTGTAATTATAAGAACAAATCCATTAAAACAATAATGAAATAAGTGTAACAAGTTATTGGTATCTAAATGTGTGAAATGTTATCACCATGGTATTTGAATATATCAAAATTACAATAATAGGGTGTCAATGTAAGGCAACCACACTTCACAAGGATTGCCAATTTGACAATAACAAACTTTCCTAATAAATAAAAGTTCCATGTGGCTCGAAAGGGATGGCAAGTCTACACAACTGTTTTCACGGTGGAATAGGTCCTAACAAACGTCCAAGCAAAAGCTACCCCACTGTAGCATTAAAGTGATCGCGATGGTCTACACAATTGTTGCGGTTCTAAAGGAACGCGTAAGCAGAGAAGTAACACAAACTATGCTCAGTCATAACAAAAAAACCTATGTTATATAGCATCCCAATTGAGACTGAATACATACTTAGGAAACTGCATAATTAGGATTCATTTTTATTTAAAAAACTATTCTTCTTCAGCAACATTTTCTTTACCACTCTGTTTTTCGGTGCTGATATATATAGGTATTGATCAAGACATAGTTAAGCAGACTGTCAAAAAAATTAGATAATTAGATTTAATCGTTTGTTTTTTTAGGTATCCCTTGATTACAGAATCCCCCCTCCTAATAGTTTCTTTTATCAAATATCATAGTAACGCAACGCGGGTTGTATGTTGGGCTGGAAGAATCTCAAACTGGGGCAGAAATTTATATTCGAAAGAGATTGAACGCTTCAGGCATATTTCCTTTGCTAGGCCCTAAAGGCTAAAACCATTGCTAGCCATCCACCTCTCTCTAACTCCATGTGCTGCACATGCTTTCTGTAATATAATATAGCTGACCATTCATTCATACAAAATAATAAAGCACTGGTTGGTAGCAATTAGTGGTCAACTCTAGCATACACCAAGTCATCAAGTCATATACTTATAAAAACACCGTTTTCTTATTTCTCATCAATAGTTTCTTTCTTGCAAAGTATGATCAGAATTACAATAATCACTACGTTGTTGGTCGCCTTGGCTGTATCCTATTCTGCAAGCGTGTTGCGTGATCAGAAAGTTGAAGGTTTTCATTTAGTGGCGAAGATAGCTATACCCCTTATTTGGGTGACCATCGTGGCATGGGCGATGATCTTGGCTTTCCGAGCCACCATGGTGACATGGATCACAGTCTTGGTTCTACTGACTTTTGCAGGCAATCGTCGCAGGGTTTTGGTTCATCAAGGTAGGCGAATAAGCCTTGATGTTGCATGGCATTTGGTCAGCGTCATCTTCAGATCACAGAAAGGACTTTTCGCCCTCTCTTGCGCCGCCATCCTCAGCTTGTTCGCAACCTACTGATAATGAAGTATAGTTACTTAATATAACCCAACTACCCAAGTTGCTGGTGAAGTAAATACCTGTCTTAACTTCAAATTCTTGTATAGATTTTATCTTAAAAAAATCTTGAAATTGATTTGGGTTGGGGAAAAAACCATGAACAAGTTATTGGCCCCCAGCCCCCTGTTCTGACTTTTTGTAGAGAGCCAGAAACTTTTTATTTGACAAGATCCAATCATGTTTAAAAGATTCAAATTTTTTTCCTCTTCTTTCTCATTGTCAGTTTCAAACCGGGTATCAAAGGGTTCAAAGGCATGCTTCAAACCAGCAAATCATCCGAGAAACCAGTTAAATGATTCAAAAATTACATGTAAATTGAATACGTTATGCATTTTTCTTTTAGGTTTAAATATGTTTTTAGTTCCTGAAAATATGGGGTCTTTTGATTTTAGCCCTTGCAAAAAAAATAATCAAAAGACTCCCTACAAATATCAACGTTTATTCTTTTAGTCCTTCGGTTAACTTTTCTGTTAAAAAATGCTTATGTGTCGCTTTTTTGTCCTCAATGACTTTTCCATGTCATATTTTTCTATTTCTTTTTTATTTTAAAAGATGAGTTGGATTTAACATATCACTATTGTTTTCAATCTCCCACTTCAAGAGCTTTCTCTCTCATCTTGCTGTCTAACACTACTACCACCACCAACACCTGTACTACCATCATCTCTAATATCCAGGGTACCTATGATCCAACCCATTATTCCTATTGAAACTCCCCCTCTCACGCTAAGTCGATTTCTTTATTCTTCTTCAATTTCTCACTCACGCTAGCTGATGATGCTGTATTTTCTTTATTATTCTTCTCACTCAAAAATCGTTCTTTTCTCGCCGAGTTTGATGTTTTGTGGCTACTGGAGTTACATGATGAAATTAAATTGTATACTGATTGTTCCATTGAGCCCTCAAAAAGAGCGTAAGAGATTGTGCAAAAATGTTTGAAATAATTTGCGATCGTGTGCCCTTCTACCCCAGCATCAATAAATTGAAATATTTTTTCTTAATGCAACTTTTTGGTTTGAAGGTTCAGAAGGGTAGGAGGGGGTTTTGTTAATTCAACTTTTTGGATGTTGGTCTGATAGGTTTGGAGGTGCTGGATATTAAGGATTTGGAATTTGGATGAACAATTTCTGGGTTCGGTCATCTCCCTCCTTTACCCATGGTTTCTCTCCCTGTCCTCTCGGTCATTTTCTCCTTCCCTCTATTAGCCACTGCATCTCTCTCCATCGCCACCGTGAACCTTTTCTGGGATTTGGATGAACAGTTTCTGGGTTTCAGATTTGGGGCTAAACATTTTTTTTTGAAAATCCAATGTATAAATTACACATAAGCAAACTTTACAAAATAATAATGTTTATGGGACTTCTGTTAGACAACTCAGCAAATGTCTAACGGAGTTACTCACGGAAGGACTAGAATGAAAAAATTAGTATTTGCAGGGAGTGATTTAATTTTTTTTTTTTGCAAGGACTAAAATCAAATGACGCTATATTTGCAAGGACTAAAAACATATTTAAGCCTTTCTTTTATAAAGTTTTTGGGTTGGTCCTGCAGATATCCTAAACACTCAATTTGTGCAAAGTGTTGGAAGAACTATTTGAACTTCAAAACCATCAATATCATTTTTGCTTTATAAAAACTATTACAAATCGAAACATGGGCGATCCATGGGCACAAAACAAAGTCGAAACATTTTTGCTTTATAAAAATGGTTATTGTTCCCATTCGGACTGACCGACATATACATTTACTCGGCTCCTGAAGGACCTCCCCTGATGACTGATCGATCAGTCCAAAATATATCGCATCTACCTCTCCCAAAATGGAATGAAGCACAGTCAGAGAAGAATATCCCTGATTTCCCTTCAATCTGTCTGTAATGGTCAACTCAGCCATTGATTGTAATTATGTGCATTTAGTCACTATTTTAATATAAATACAGCCCTCAGAGGCCAATAAACGAATCCCACATTGATTTCTCTCATTCAATACCCATTCCTTTACATTCCACGCAGAGAATAATACAACTTGTGTTCGGTCATTTTCTCACACGAGAAACCGACCGTAACAGTTACCAAATATCTGGAAAAAAAGTGTGTTAATTTAAAATTTGATTAACTAATTTTTTCTACTCCTTTTTATGATGCATTGCCATTTTTTAATATAGCATGATGTGTCGTGATCAAATATGAAATATCAACATATTTGTAGAATGAGAAGGTGAGGGAGATGACGTTGAAGATTGATATTAGTAAGGTCTATGATAGGGTGGATTGGGGCTATTTGCGAGGTGTTATGTTGAAGATGGGTTTTCATGAAAAATGGGTTAATTGGACGGCTATGGCGTATGTGTATGGAAACAATGCATTGTTCAGTGCTTATGAATGGAGAGAAAGTTGGCTCAATCTCACCACGGAGAGGCCTTAGGTAGGGTGACCCACTGTCACTTTACCTATTTATCTTGTGTGTGGAGGGACTCACTGCTCTTATCAAAAAGTATGAGGTTCGCGATGACCTTTATGGAGTCAAAGTGTGTCAGGGGTCCTCTCCTCACACACTTATTATTCGTCGATGATTGTTTTCTTTTTTCCAGGGCTAATGATAAAGAAAGCAACAATTTAAAGGAGGTGCTTGCAACTTATGAGAAAGCTTCCGATCAGTCCATTAACCTTCAGAAGTTTGAATTTTTTCAGCAGGAGTACTGGTGCAGATATTAGAGAGCTGGTGGTGGCTAACCTGGGTGTTCGTTAGTGTCTTGGGACTATGAAGTACTTGGGGTTTCCATCCATTAAAGGGCATAGCAAGAAGCTTGTTCAGTTATTTGCGAGATAGAGTCCGGAGGAAGATACAACAATGGTCAGGCAGACACCTATCTAAAGTAGGTAGAGAAGTTCTTGTTGGTGGGGTTTGAATAGAGGCACACACTTATTGTATGAGCACCTTCTTAATCCCTACTTCTTTGGGAGAAGAGATGGAGTGGATGATCAATTCCTTTTGGTGGGGTTCGAATAGAGGCACGAGGCGAGGTATTAACCGGTTAAGTTGGAATAAGCTATCGATGCGAAAGGAGTTTGGAGGAATCAGATACCAGCGTTTCCACGGTTTTCAATTTGGTCATGCTAGGGAAGTCAGGTTGGCACTTAAGTACCAGCAAGGATGATATTGTGACACATGTCTTCAAATCTAAATACTTTATTCAGGGTTTTCAATTTAGATTAAATGTATGTTTAAGGAAAAAAGAAAAGACTTAGGTGCAATTCTTTAAGCGTCGTTTGTCCTAGATACCTAGATTGAGGCCGAAACTTGGGTGAAATTTTAGATTAAGTATATGTTTAAGGAAAGAAATAAAAACTTGGGTACAATTCTTTAATTTGAGCCAAATTACCATCTTAAATAGAATCAAGTGGTTTTTGTAAAAAAAAAAGAATCAAGTGGTAATGATTTTTTTTTTTGGTATACAAGTGGTAATGAATTTATTACAATACTTTATTGCTTTAAAATTTTTGAAAAAAAAATGTTTTATATTTAAAATTGAAATGTCAATGCGTTTCCATTATCTCTTTGGTAATGAATTACTACAATACTTTTTTTCTTGAAACAAATTTCTCAAGCTTATGCTTACAAAGAGAATCAGTTTAATTTTAGGAAAATCCCTGTAAACACGCTCTAACACACTAATATAAAGTTACCAAGTCCAAAATACACAAATACGTTTAGTAGGAAGAAAATGATCATGCAATTATCAACCGAAAAAATACATCATGCAAATTTCCTTCCTCTATAATAATCAGGAAATACCGAAATATCATCAGCGGATAATATCTGTTGGCAGGTCCCACAATTAACTTTGCCACTAAGTTATTTCAATCTAGAAAAAAAATTAATAAAAAAAGTCAAAAAATAAAATTTCTTGTTCCCAAAGCCACCGTTAGAAGCAGAGCAGTATATATATCTCACTCCCCGCTTCGGAGAGCGAGTATAGCGGCTAACGGGTACGCTAAAGCTATTCGCTCTCTCTAAAATTCTGATCCGCAAAACAAGTTTCGTTCCGTTAGGGTTAGGGTTTCTATATTATCCATCGCTTGCTGGAAATTGTTCTCGTTCCTCGCTTCCGTTCTCACAGCTACTATGGACTCTCCTCTGGTGATCAAGGTTCTATTCTCAATTTCCCTGTTTTCTCTATTTTTTGTTTGATTACTCTGCCTTGATTTGATTTCTAGTTTTATTCTTATTATTTTTGTTGCTTCATGCACTGAGTTTAGTAAATTAGGTCTTGCCTGGGGAATGAAATTAATCGTTCGTCGTTCATGACGTTTTTACATCTGATTTGGTGTTTTAAGTCTGATAGTGATTTTGTTGTTTTCAATTCGTGGTCGGCTTTGTTATATTTGCGTTGAATGATAATCGGTCAGCATTTCTTTTCAAATTCGCCCTTTAGTTATATTGTTTTGATGATCGGAATACGCCTTCATATGCAGCGAACTTTAAAAAGACGAATGGAAATGAAATTGTGTAATCGCAAGTGATCCATGCCGTGTTTCCGCATGTATGATTTGTTATTTTGGCCCTGAAAACATTTTTCTCGTTGAAATCAATTCAATTTTCTTCTAACATTGGCTTGAGTTTTTTTGTTTCTATTTTGGTTTATGTCATGAATGAAAATAGCACTTGGTTCCATGTTAGTTTATTAGTGGTATATGTTGGATTGATGTATGAAGGACCCAGTAGGTTCTTCCGACATCAATGTGATTTCCGGAGACCTATCTTCATTTCCTCAAATTTCATCAACAATTATTGTGCAAGACTTTGCTGATAAAAATATCATCTGGTTTTTGACAAGTCATAGCCTGGCTTCATTTTGGTGTAGTCTTAGTGGTTCTATGATCATGTGTGTATTTTCTTACTGGGTTACTTTGATGTACAGGTGAAATATGGAGATACCCTCAGGCGCTTTAGTGCTTTTGTGGATGGGAATAATCGACTCGATCTTAACCTGGTTGGGCTGAGGGCTAAGATATGTTCTATTTTCAACTTCCCTGCTGATGCAAATTTAATTCTGAGATATGTTGATGAAGATGGCGACTTGGTGAATCTCGTGGATGATAATGATTTGCATGATGTGATGAGGCAGCAATTAAAATTCTTGAGGATTGATGTACAGATGAACAGTGATTGTGGTGGTAAATCAGATGCTGGTGGCTCTAGTGGAAGTGCCACCCCTCTAAGGTCTCCTGCCCCAATCCCGTTTTCCATCGGAAATTTTGTCAAGGCTGATGCGCTCTCTGCCCTGCCTGAGCCATTACGCGAGGCTCTTTATTCATCACTTATGAAAGCTGCATCTTCAAGTCCAGTGCTAGCAAATCTTGCTGATTCAATTTCCAAAATTGGAGAATCCATTTTAACTTCTCAATTCCCGCCTCATGCCAAAGGTGGTACAAGCTCAGAAGACGGTGCTCCTGAAGAATCTGTCACTACTGAAGCGGCAGGTCCACAGCCTAGATGTATGGATTCAACTTCCAATGCCAATGACTATGCTAGGTCTAGGGGAAGTGCCATCCCCTTAAGATCTCCTGTCCTTGACCCGTATGATGTGTCAAAACCGTTACACGAGGCTCTTTCTAATTTATCACTTTCAAAAGGTGCATCATCAAGCCACGTGCTTCCTATTCCCACTGTTGCAGATGGGCCAAGCTCAAAAAATGATGTTCCCAAAGAACCTGTCACCTCTGAAGCAAGAGGTATACAGTCTCCATTAGCTTCCAATGCAAATTCGAAAGTGGAGGCTGGAAATACAATTAGAGGTTTTATGACAGCCTCTAATGGCAGTGGTCATGTTGAGGCTGGAAACCAAATAAGAGGTGTGGTGACATCCTCCGGTGCCATACCACAGCTTGAGCCTCAAAATGGAGTTATTCCCGTTGATCTCAATACCCCTCCATGTGATTCCTATTCACCCTCAAATGCAAATTGGGCACCACTTTCATCTAATATCCCTCCACATGATTCTTATTCACCCATAAATGTTAATTGGGCACCACTTTCATCGGCAGCCCCCAGCAGTGATAACAAGGGTAAAGTGACTATTGGTGGTAAGGTTCTTGAAAGATGTCAGACGTCCACAAGTTCTGGACCGACCAAGACTCGTGCATTACGTTTAGGTCCTGTTACTGCAATTGACTGTCCATTTTCTGGGACATACAGTCTTCATTCAATGCCACCTTTAGGAAATATTGGTATTCCTCCATTTAAAAGGAGCCACAGTCACACTGAGGCAATGAATGGCATGTTTCACAGGGGGGTCCGTTGTGATGGCTGTGGAGTCTATCCAATAACTGGACCTCGTTTCAAATCCAAAGTGTAAGTGCTTCATTTTATTTGGAAATTGTGAAAACTGAAAAGCTTTCTGGTGCTTTTCCAGGAATTTATTTTTTCTTGTCCATTATGCAGAAAAGAAAATTACGACCTCTGCAGCATTTGCTTCAATGAAATTGGTAATCAGCTTGATTATTTCAGAATGGACCGCCCTGAATCTGTTCGGGCCCCGAGATGTGCATCTGAGCGTACAATGAAATCTGTAATCTTTTTTGAACACCATTTTTATATGATTATTATTATTATTATTATTATTATTATTATTATTATTATTATTATTATTATTATTATGTGACTTAACACATACTCTTACCTTTTGTTTATGGTGCAGAGGCAGCCAATGGTGCCACCACACACTTTTAAACCAGGTGTTCCTTTGAAGCATGCAAAGCCAAAGCTAGATAGTCGGTTCATTTTAGATGTGAATGTCATAGATGGTACAATGATGGCTCCATCTACTGCATTCACAAAGATCTGGCGGATGCGCAACAATGGCACTTTAGTATGGCCCAAGGGAGCTCAACTTGTTTGGATTGGAGGAGACCAATTTAGTGATTCTGTTTCTGTTGATCTAGAGGTATGCCAATTACTCATGTTTAATCATGTTTTTTAATTTAGTTAGCTTTTCTCTAGGTTTGGTTTGCCTGTTATGGAATATATAGTATGTCTGTTATACTCGTGAGTGCTCCGTCTGATATTCTGATTAAACATCCCAGGTTCCTAAGGACGGTTTGCCCGTGGAGAAGGAGCTTGACATTGCAGTTGATTTTAGAGCGCCCCAGTTACCTGGCAGATACATATCATATTGGAGGATGGTAACTCCATCCGGAGTTAAATATGGCCAGCGTGTTTGGGTCCTTATACAGGTAAAAACATCCGTATCTCGCACTTCTTTTTTCCTGTGTATATATATACTTTTGGCAGAGTCTAGATGTTATTCTTAGTGGTTTACTAATATTCATGCCCTCTTTCATTATTTAACTTGAAGGTTGATGCCTCTCTCAAGGACTCATTTTATGATAGCTCTCAAGGTCTGAACTTGAATATTCCCCTTGATGTCGGTGGCTCTGAAGGGCCTCAGATTATAGATATCAATGTTCAGCCGATTGAGGATGATACTTTTGATCAACCCATAAATCCTAATGCTCCTCCTGAACCTGTGAATCAAATGCTTGATAAGGAACCAAAGCAGGGAAACGGATTTGCTACAAATGAAGCTACATTTGTTGGCCCTGCTGCCACACCCGCTGCAACTTCTTCATCTGTTTCATACCCCATTGTTGGTTCCTCCAGTGCAGCGCCTGCAACTTCTGTAGCACCTTCATCTGTTTCATACCCCATTGTTGATTTCTCTAGCACTGCCCTGGCTGTCCCCTCCAATCAGCAAACCTCAACCATGGATGCACTATCATCATCACCAGGGATGGGTGGAAACGATATTCGAGAGGAGGCTCTCCTTAAAGAGCTTGAGCAGATGGGTTTTAAGCAGGTTGATTTGAACAAAGAGATTTTAAGAATGAATGAGTACAATCTGGAACAGTCTGTAGATGATCTCTGTGGTGTTTCTGAGTGGGATCCTATCCTTGAAGAGTTACAAGCGATGGTAATTTGTTTTCTGGACTGCTTTTCTTTTTGTTTTGTCCGATGATGTAATTTCATTTCATTCTATTTTTTACAATCTAATGTTTTGCTTTTGTTGTTATTCTGGATGCAGTAATGTTTTGCTTTTGTTGTTATTCTGAATGCAGGGTTTCCATGACAAAGAGGTGAACAAGAGGCTACTGATGAAAAACAATGGAAGCATTAAAGGTGTTGTTATGGATTTAATCAACGGAGAGTAGTGGGGTATAGTTAAAATGTCTTCTGTTTACCTATGTAAGTTAGCGAAATACTGTGAGAATGATAAATATTCGCTAGAGCATAATTATCTAGTTTCCTAAATCGGTCCTTTGCTGTGGTGATAAGTCATCGCAATTGAACAATTTGATCGATTTCATGACTCAAGACTTATTCTATTTATAATATGTATGACTCGAGACTTTGCTTTACATATGTACGCAAGTATATTGCTATAACGTTCTGGTTGTCAATAGTTCTGCGTACTAGGTAGCGAGAATGGGGATATAGGTACCCATGTTTTCATTTGGCCGAGAGTTGGGCGATTAAGAGTATCTTAAGAGCTACTAATATGTACGTAAAGGAATCATATTCATAGTAGTATCTTTATCTTAATTCATTCCAAGAAGTGATGCAGGGAACATGACGCTCTAATAATAAATATTATCGACGTTCCCACTAACCTAGGGAGATGAAGCACTAAAGGAGTTTGAGTCCCTGCCTCCCTGGGTTTAGTGCGAAATGCAAAAAGATGATGTGCCAGTTTACACAAATTTTCACCACCCAGTGCGCTTTCATGTTTTTTTTTCTTCCCTTTTTTCCAACATGAGTGTCCAACATATATACCTACTTTATTGCATCAACTATAATTTTCTAGTCTCTTCCCACCCTTCCAGCTCCTTTCTTTCGTTCTGTGGCCTGTCTGCCTTGCCATGGAATTAGATTCCATTCCCAAAATGTTGATGAATGAAATCTGAATCACAGCTTGAATATGGCATGGAAATAGATCCACACTATCAAATCGAGAATAAAACAAAACGTGTGTTTGGCATTCTGCCTTTAAATTGCAACTTGTGCTTCAACCTGTGAACACTAAACAAAAAGAGCAATGCTGCGCTCCCAGGACTAGGATAGGATTACCACTCCCACATTTCAAAAGTGCACAGGAAAGAATCCCCAATGCCCCAATTCTCACCTGGCTTTTAATAAGAAGGCTGTCTATGAGGAAAATTAGAAAGAATATGCAGCATTATTATATCTGCAACATATTTTAAAATTTAATTAGCATGTGATGGTGTTTATTGCTTATTGGGGCTTGTGAGTATCAACATCCTACCACATCCTTCAAACAAAACCAAATCAAAGTGACATATTATCAGGACGCGTATTGAAGAAACTTGAGAGAGAAACAATTAAGCTGGCTATAGAAACAAAAGAAGAAAGTCATGTATCATTTATTTTCATGTGGAAGTTTGGGGGAATTAAATCGTCTAGAAGACATATTATTAAACAGATTCCTAAGGCTATTCTTACTCTCCCGTGGTTTACGCCTTGGTTGAATTAAAGGTGAACCACCAAACTCATCAAAAGGGTTATCAAAAGCTAACCCAGTTTCTATCCTTCTGGAAACTGTGACCAGCTCATAAGGGTCCCAAAGTGATTGCCGAAAGTCCCAACAATAAGTGGCAGCAGAAGCAGGATTTGTAGTTGTAGTGGATGATAATGATGTTGGTGATTTGCTCAACGTTTCGAGCTTAAACCTTGAAGGTTTCCCTTTGAAATTTCTTGGACGTGTGTCAAATTCATTCATAGGCCTACAATTGCCAGAGTGGCTGTACCATGCTTGTGCTACGGCTTTCAGCACTTCTATGTCTTGATGATGTTGTTCATGCTCTTCTAGCTTCTTCTTCATGGTGCCCCGTGAACATGAAAAAGCTTTGTCTTCATGGGACCTTGGTCTTCTTAATTCGATGAAATCACAACCTCATAACTTGCTTGAGGAATCAGATAAGCTTAGGCACACTGAATTTTTTTATTCCCTTACTTGATGGGTAAGTGTTTTGTCTTTTGTTCTCCCAATTTTTGTGACTACGAGCTGCCGGTGACTTGGCAAATTTAAAATACAATAAAGAATAAAGGGTCATAATTCTGTGAAAATGACAATTAGAACAGTGCTTCTTTCACGGTTGTTTTTGGAGAGTTAACAATGGTTATTAAATATATCTGGCATTGAACATGTCTATGTGGCACTTGACATTCGCTAGAACTAGAGTCGTTCTTCACGAAGAACAAGTTGTTGCTTAAAAAGTGGAAGAGAGGGATAGCGAGAAAAGAGGATCTAATAGCTAGAGTGAGGGGAAACCAAAAAAGTGAGACCTATTATCCATAACAAATGCCAAAATTGTTAGGCTGGATACATGTCCCGGGTTCGAACCTGGGACCTCACAGTTGTGTGTATGAGTTTCATGTGGCAGTGACCACTCCATCTACATAAAAAAAAGAAAGTGAAACCTATAGTTAGATTCTTAAATGATTTCATCACTACAGTGAACAATTGAACTTGTCTTAAACATGTTGTGGCTATCTCTAATTCCATGGCAAGGCAGACAGGCCACAGAACGAAAGAAAGGAGACGTAAAATTGCTTCAAAATTTACTGTGAGACTATGCTACTCGTTGCGTAGTCATTCCCACTATTTTACAATATATTTATCTTAATTTATATCAGATTTAATACTTTAATAAAAGATCTTATCTCATTGCCCTATAGCATTTTTTTGCCAATGAGTTTATATTTTGTACCATGTAATGTGACACTTCTTTTTTTTTTTGACAAAGTAATGTGACACTTCTTTTAGCAAGGCAACTAATCACTCTTTAGTCTTAACATAAATTGTATACTTTTAAGGCATTTTTTTAGTTATGCTTAATTCTAATCAAGGTGAAACAAAAAATGCACGAAGCAAAAGCTTTTTTTGTTAAAGGATTCTCTATTAAAGGGGACAAGTCATGTTCCTCATGTCCCACATGGCCCCTTTATAATAGGCCCAAAAGTACTATCATCAGATTGAGCGTGGCTAATTAGGGTTTCCATGGTACCCAATTTATAGAAAGACCAAACTGCCACTCTAATATTCTTATACACTCAGCTTGGATGACTGCTCAACATCATCACATTGGATATCAGTCCTTCTGTTTAATAGCCAATTCTGGGAGGAAGGTTGGAAGGAGAAGGAAAGGAACTTCCATCCCAATCACATCCTTCAAGGGGGGTTGGGCATAGTTGTTTTTTAATCGGGTTGCCGCATTTGTCTAACCGGATTTGAAATAAAGTTAGGCCAACACTAGAAATACAGATGTATCAGCGAGCCAAAAGACCATAGAGTGGTTTAGGTGTATAAAAAATATTTGGACCTCATATAATGTCATATTATCATATTTATTTTCTGAAAACTATATGAACTCTTCATTGGAAGCCAAAACAGCATTCCTCTAAAATTTATCAAACATGCACATCCATATCAGTTAGAAAACATAAAATCTAGATTGTGTAAATCTTTTTAAAAACGCTTATCAATGATTGATAACATTACTAGCCAGCCATACATGGAAAATTTCTTACATGCTTCAAGAATGAAGCTTGAACTTCAATCATATCTTGTCCCAATAGTTTTCCAAAGGGCAAAGAACAAATCCACCTAACAGCTTAATAAAAGTTATTAGTAAGAAGAAAGAAGAGATACATACTAAGGAATAAAATGAGGGATCAAGTAGAAGCTGTCTGACTCTTACTCTCAGGTGAACCAAAAAGTTGACTGATTTTACTATGCTTCCGTATATGGTGAGGACACTTGTACAACAGATCTTTGGCCTCTGAAAGTCTACCTTCTTTAAATAAGGATTCAAAAATTTGAGAGTAAACAATATAGGATGGGTAACTTTTGATACTCAAAATCTTCAGGAATTCTGTAGCATCCTGCACGGTCCCGAACTTCGAAATAAACGACACAAAGGGTTCATGGTACGGAGGGTAGTTGTGGTTCTTCATCAAACGAAGAAGGTCAAGTGCCTCCTCAAACTTTCTATCTCCTAATAGTTTTTCAATCATTTTCTTGTATGTAGCTTGCCATGGAGATATACGACACTTACTGGTTATCTCAAGAAGCAACTTGTATGCACCATCCATTCTCTTTTGAGTAAGAAAACCCTCAACTAGAACATCCAACAAATCAGCATCTGGGTCGGAACCTTTTTCAAGCATCTTAGCGAAACAAAGTAATGCCTGATCTACTTCACCGGCGTCACAATGCCCCTGGATCAAGATGGTCCAAGTCTTGATATCAGGGATGCATTCACAAGATTCCATCTCTTCCAGCACCTCATATGCTTCTTCAAACCTTCTCATCTTACAGAGTCCAAAAATAAGCTGACTATAGGTGATGTTATCAGGTTCATAGCCAGCATTTCTCATTGTCTTAACAATCTTTTCAGCTTCATCAAATTTCCCAGCACTTGTCAAAGACCTATGGATACTATCATATATTGCCTTGGGAAGAGTATGCCCTGTCGCCTCGAATTTATTAGCTACCCTAAAAACTAATTCTAAATCCGGTTTATCACTTGCAGAGATGCTCTTTAAAAGGAAAATACAATCCTGAACTGATGGCTTATATGAACTATCCATCATAAGCTCATAGAGCTTGACAGCATCCTCCACCATCTTAGTCTTTTGAAGCTGCCTCGATATCTTTATGTAAGTATCGATATCCAATTCATGACCGACACTCTTCATCTCCTCAATAATACTCCAAAACTCCTCAATTGAGTCCATCCTGGCAAGAACTCTCGCAACGGCATTGTAAGTCACTGTATTTTGTTGATAACCAGATTGCTTTCCAACCCAATTAAAGAAATTATAAGCCTTCAAAGGATTATTCCGAAGCACTTTCAAAACCCTAATTACAAAATTATCAGACAGTTGAATTTTAACCTTTATCAATTCACTCTCAACCTTATCATCCCACGCAGACCCTAAAATGATATCTACCACCTTGGTAATAACACTTTCCATTGCATTTTGCTTAAGCATCCCTTCAAAGAAATGCTTAAGAGTCACAGCATCAGAGTCCAACTTTGCCTTTTTAAAGCCAATTGAAATAGTCAAATATGTCTCTTCATCAAGATAAAACCCTTTCTCCTTCATCTTCCTTAAAGTAATCCAAAATTGCTTCATCGTTTCCTTATTAGCTAAAACCCTAACAATTAAGCTGAAAAGTGAAGAACTTGCACTAAACCATTCTTTCTCAATGACCCAATTGAAAAAAGAATAAGCTTTTTCAGGGTTTTTATCTATTCGTTTCAAAACGTAAATAACAGTTTCATGGGTCAAAGATGGGGAAGATTTAATTAACTCGTGCTCTAAGTCTTGGGACCAATCGTTGGTCAAAATAAGCTCCGCAATGGAATTGGGTTTGGTAGAAAAATGAAGTTTTTGGTGAATAAAGGGAACGCTTAAATGATGAAAGGGAGCAGAAAGGGGAAGTGGAGTAAAGGGAGAGAAGCGAGAAACCTGGTTCTGAGTAGCGAGTGAGAAGTTGATGATTCTGAGGGAAGCTGATATTGCTTTCGCGCGATTCATCGCAGTAGCGGCTATTGCCTTCATCATTGGTTCAGTTGGAGGAGGAAATTGCTGCACAACACAGTTTGGTTTGGTTTGGTTTGGAAGGGTTTAACTATGGGTTTTGGGGGTATGGAATCCTTCGGTTCGGTTCGATATAATATAACCCGACTTACTAACCGGATTACTTTTAACAAACAGTAAAAACCAGTTTAATCAATCGTTTATGATATAAGTGCTTCGATATAAGCTATTTCTATGATTAAACAAAATAAAATCAAATCAAACTGATTTCACTGGTTATCCTTACAAGCTTTTAAAAATAAGTTCAAAACAACTTATCATCTGAACATGTCATAGCCGGTTCGATAAACTTTCTCAAGCAATCTCACAAGTACTTATAAATGTATATAAGCTCAATTAAGGTCTTATTTGGATTAGTTTATTTAGGCTTATCTGTCAGCATAAGCATTTGTGAAGCTGTTTGGAAAAGCTTATGGAAACAACTTATAACATGTTCATAAGCTGTTTTCAGCTAACTTCCATAAGCTCCTCGAGATAGCTTATGAAAACAGTTTATGGCTTATAGAAAATTAGGCTAAATTCGAAACCACCATATGGTTAATAACTTTTTTTGGACTTTTATTTTTACCAACTACTAAGGTGTAATTTCTTTTTACTCTATCCTATATCAGATTAGTTACCTCATGATATTAGACATTACCCGTCAAATGAAGATATTAGAGAAGTTACACTAAAATTGTTTGTCCAAAAAGTTATAATCTCTTGAATCTAGCGAGTAAGAATGCAACTATTCTGTTGTCAAACTTATAACTTAGTTGAGTATTGGTTAAAAGTTAGCCTTGTGATGCCCATTTTTCAAGCAACTATGTTGAGGAAAGATCCATGTCCTCAGCTATGGGTTCTCGAACTACATCAAAAAATGTTAGGATTACGTGTGAGAGAAGATTCGATTAAATTAAGACTATAATTTGGCAATGCATAGTGTAAAGCAGAAGTAAAATGCTTGAAAATAAGAGTTTGTTTGATTATCGTGTGTCTAGAATATTTACAAACAGGGTTAGCCCTGGGCCTAGGCTGGGGATGCAACCGCCTAGGGGCCGAGTTTATAGGGGACCCAAAAAAAATTATACTCAGCCTTTTTGTACACAGCTTTTTTTATAATAGTGTTATAACAAATAAAAATTATATACTTCTTCTTCCGTCAAACACTCGTTGTCTTCTCTTCTTCATTCTTCAAACCATTCAATTCACCTCTTTTTCATTCAATTTACATTGAAAAACATTCCGCTTCCACATTCCTCCTCTTCCTTCACCTATTCTTCTTTAAATTTATTATCATGGCAAATGTATAAAAAAAAAAAAGCAACCTTTAATAGTTAGGGTTTGATACTAGTATACATTATTGTAGGTATGTTTGTTCGATACCGCAGGTAAATGCAATGAGTCAGAAAACTGACATTTCTAGTCGTAAGAGTGGTGATAAGATACAAGGCATGATGCAGTGAAAATTTCAATTCTTAATTTCTTAATTTTTTATCAAGTAAAGTTGATAAGAAATTTAAATAACTCATGCCTTAATAAAAACCCTTTTTTACTCTAAATAATTCAATTAATAAACCTATCTTGACAAGGTTTTTTTGCCGCAACTATCTATAAGTAATGAAAGAGATCGACTCTTATTCGTAAGACCTAGCTAAGGCAAATGTCCAAATTTTTAGATTTGATATCATTACCCAAGTTCAGACTCGGGGCCTCATTGTTGCGTGATTGAGTTTCCGAGGACACTTATCACTCCATCTACAGACCCAAAAAATGAAGAGTATGACTCTTTTTTTGACACAACCTGTCATGATTGGGATCTCTACGCAAACATCTCAAAAATAGTGATTTACACTAATAACCATTCACAAACCGATATATTAAAGTAAAAAATTTAATGACATATTTAGTAATGATTGGCTAATACTACAAAAAATCACTACACTAACTATGCATATGAATTAAATCCTTTGAAATATCATTTAATTATTTTGATCTAACTCAATTTCGACTCCAATCACATCCTTGAAACCTTAAATTGGTGTCGGTCTAATTTTGACTACTTTAGTCCAAATGAATATGTCCAAATTTTTAAAAAAGGAAGAAATTTGGCAAATCATTAAAAATGAGTTGTTTAAAATTTAATGAACTGTTAAAAAGCTGTAAAATAGGGAGGTCCACCAATGGACCACATCCATATTAGAAGCCACCATAGATCAAATAAGTTATACCTTTGTTAATCTTGAAGTCCATAGTCAGTAGCGCGAGCGCGCGCGCGCGCACACACACACACACATATATATATATATATAAAATAAAAACGAGAACCAAATAAAAGTAGCTATGCACAACTTGGTAAAGACCAAAGCCAAAATTGAACCAAGTGTTGCACTTCTCCAATTTCACATACCGAACATTTCTCCAACTTCACACTGGTGCGCCAGGAGACTATCTCCACTGGTCGCAGGCTGAGCATTTCTCCACCTTCACACTGTTTTCCAACGTACAGAATTTACACGACCAAGTGCTGTGCTTGGTAGTAGCACCTTTTGGCTGTTGCGTGCCGCACAATTCACATATAGGGGCTAATGACTGAGTTGGTCACGCACCATTCACATTCACATGCATCAGAAAAGGCAGTAAGTTACAAGACTATAGGTAGCGTTAATTATATTCTTCTAAAGAGATAAATAGCTACAGAACTATTTCAAGAGTAAACTTCAATCTAAAATATTTTGGGTTTGTTTAGTTAGCTGAAATATATCTGTTTTGTATATGAAACTTTAAAAGAAAAAATAGAAATAAAAATAAAAGCGAAGTGGTAATTTTGTAATTAGAAATTTAAAATGAAAACAAACAAAAACTCGCCGACCATATGCATCTGAGATGCAAAGGAAAAACTATGCACTAAATGAATGCAGATGCAGTATATTTGAATGCTTACTTTGTTCAACAGAGTGCACATCGAACACTCCCACATTGCAGGTTCTTCAGAACGAGACATTCTATTATGACCATGTAGTGGCACACATGGACCCGATAAATTTGCAGGAGTAGACCCTGCATGAGAATTGGATTGAAAATGTGAAATGTTTTCTAGCCCAAAACGCCTTCTTTGAGACCCAGTTTGATCTTCAATGACAGATCCAATTTTTGGTGTATCCATTGTCAAATCAACAAAACTAGAGGTACTAGATGAGTCAAGTGGTAAGCTTGAATCCTTATCACGACTTCTTTTTCGAGATGCCAGATCCAAAGGCAGAGAATTGCTTGTTTGTCTTGAGCTTCCCACACTTTTCTGCTTATTTTCAAGGTTTTCAGCAGGTTCACAGTTCACATATTCGTTATTTGAATGTTCACAAGATTGAGAAGCACACCATATGTCATCCTGTAATCTCCTTTCTGCAGCCATTACAGCAGCTTGTGCTGGACTAAGTGCCTTCATTATAACACTATCACCACCGAGACGCTTGGGTCCAGATGGGAGAAGAGATCCCAATCGTGATCTCTTTTCTGCAGCTGCAAGTGCAGTTTTATGTAGAGATGATAGTGGAGGCTGCCGGGAATAACCACCTAATCGCCTTCCTTGGAGGTCAAACCCCTCACCAGAGCCAGTTATCCCCTTACCCATCAACTCTTCGCATTCCTGTGTATGATTAGTAACATAGATGGTTAATAACACGGGTAGATGATTAGTATCATGGATAAAAGAACAAATTAGCAAATCTAACAACTACATGGAGGGGGTTTTATAATAGCTTATTTGCAATCTGCATTTTCTAACGTGAGCAGCAGTTGTAGGTAAGTTGCAAGGAAAATAAAGCTCTACAAGCCTACCATTCCATGTTCTTATATTTTTGTTCATTTATCACTATTATCGGTATTTTATAGGAATCTTTGTTAGGAATTGTAATAAGGGGCTTTTAATGGGCTATTAGTAATAATAGGCTGTTGAAGGTTGTTAATTAGCTAGGATAAAGATGAGTTAGTTAATGGGAAGTTACAACCCTCTCATCTATAATTAGGAGGCTAGTGAGTTAGAGGGGGATTATTGAATTTGTAATCATTTGGTGAACAGAGCATTGGCTCTATTGTGAAGGGACCCTTGGAGGAGATAATCTCTCCTATTCTTTTTTGTACTTTCATATTCTTTCTCAGTAAAGAGTATTTCTTTCCTATTCTAATTCTATGGTTCCTAGCAATCATGGTAAGTAAAAAATGTTCAAAAAACAGTAGAACTTCATATCACCACTCTTGGAACATCAGCATTGTATAGTCATGGCTAAAATGTTTCAGTGTAGCAAAAAATTAGAAACTTAAGAATTAAGACTTCAACCAGAAAAATATTGAATAAAAAACTCCAATTGAAAACATGGAATATATTTTTTTATAAATAAAGCTGTAATAAAATTTACAAGAAAGTTCTCTGAAGCAAAGAGTGCATTTCAAAAGGAACCAAATCTAATTATGATAATTTTGCATAGTCAATAAAAATATCAAGTGAGACAAAAGAGAACCTTTCTAAGTTCATCCCAGAGCTTGTAGAAGTTGCCATTGTGAGGACCATGTACATTATGGCAAAGCTCATGAAGCATCGTATCCAAAACTTCATGAAATGGGAAAAAGTCCAAATCTCTGTTTGGCCTCCGAAGCCGCAACTTAACATTTACACCACCTCCAACATTCATCCCCAGAAGAGATGGATTGCTTGGGCTACAATCATGTAGAAAAGTTCTTCAGTCATTTTCCAAAGGAAATTAAAAATCAAAAATTCATTTCTATTCATTGCCTAAAGGGAATGAAACACAAAGTAAAGCCACACAGCTGCACAAACAGAACGACCAATGTTTCTATGCAAAGTAATTTTCTGAAGTTTTTTTGGTCTAGACCAGGGTATCCACTGTCGGACGTAGTGACTAATCCCCCCGCTGGATTGAAGGCATCTCGAAGGGTGGGACAGCTGGCCCAGGGATTTAAAGCTGCTCCATACCCAAGGCGAGTATCGAACCCTCGACACTTGGTTAAGGGAGGATGAGCCCCAACCGCTCAACCACACCCCCTCGCTGGGTTAGTAATTTTCTGAAGTTGTGATTAGCATAAATTGAAAATCATAGTAAAGCATAAAAAAAATTGTCTGAATCAGCCTATAAATGAACAAGCTATAAAAAGGGTAAAATACAATTTCACAAAAATATGTTAATTTTGAACTAAAAAATTGTCAAGAAAAATAATGGTTTTTTCACTTCAAGTTGAAAACTTTGCTTCCTTTTACTTGTTATTTTCTGCACTAGTCATTATTCATCAAATGAAGCAAAAAAATAAAATAAAATAAAAGAGGAAATGATGAATTACGAGAATTCAGAGAGAAGTTTGACCCTCCATTTGTGTTTTCGCATGATAGGCTGCACCTGCTGGGCGATCTTCTCTAAGATTTTGGTGGCTTTTTCTTCACCTGGCTTCTTCTTCAAAGCTCTGATTTCCCAAACCTTATGGAGGTCACCCAAGTTCATCGTCCCTGATCAACACCGAAACCCCGAAACAAAAAATATAAATTCAATGAGAAGAGGGAGAATTAGAGTAGGGAATAGAAGAATCTAGAGATTATGGTGATGGATGGTTGCAGATCAGAGAGCACTGATAGAGACCAAGAGAAAATCAAACAGCGACAAATCGTTTTGGGGTTGGTTCCCAAGTTAGAAAGAACAGCGTGTGTTCTTTGAGAAATTTTGATCTTGTTACTTTTCCTTCTACTGTACTAGACCATACTATGTCCATAACCTTAACTACAGCATACCCATTGGCACATAGTACTTTCCAGTGCCTCCAATAACAGCAACATGTTACTCAAAAACATTATTCCTGAGAAATCCAAAAAGACTCACTCCATCTTCATACTCACCCTTCACAAAACTCGCTGTCATAGCAACCATGTGGCTACCTCCATCCTCAGAGCTAGCAACATAGTCTCTTGAGCTTTTCCAACTTTCTTTATCTAATCTCCCTCACCTTCAAGTAGTTCCTCATCTATTAATATTACTGATCCAAACTCGAGTTCTTGAAGTGCTTGTCTAGCAGGACCTGTCTGGACTTCACCTAAAAAGAAAAATGACCCATTTAAAAGGATTCCAATTTCCAACAACACATAAACAACAGATTTCATTCCAAAACAAAAAAAAACAAAACCAAACATCTTTCTGCTATCTCACTGAGATGTGTTGCTTGTTAGTTGCGATAGGAGTGAAACCACCAAAAATTAATTTGTAAAAGTACCCCATGTTACCAACTATTGACTGAAACTTCATTTCACAGCATACAGGAAATATAAGCAGGACAGTACTAGTTTCATCAGTAGGCAAGACTGGCTAGAGATCCAACATAATAAACCTTTTGATACAAATATTCATTATTGCTACCAAGGCTACTAAAATCTCATTCCAGATCACAGAACCGACGTGTAGCATCTAGCTATTAATGCCGACATTTGAAAAGATTGTTAACAACATCCTCTTCACCAAAAATTGAAAAAGACCCAACAAATAATAATAGCAGAACGAATATCAGCAATTCTAGAACAAGAAACTAGTTCAAGCAAATACAGAACACATATTTTTAAATGAGGCACTTGATTATTGAGAATGTCCAAAGACAAAGTCATCAAATTCACAAAAAATCTAGAACAAGGAACTAGATCAAAAAACAACCAAAAATAGAAATTGAAATGTATTGTACACAGAAACTCAGGAAAAAAACCCATTTGCAAAGTCAGACATGTAATCAGAAAAAATACAAATGAGTCAGACATGTAATCAGCCTTCTATCAAATTATGTTACCCATATGCAACATAAGATGTCTTATAATAAGTTCATAGTTTGCTTGCACTGGGTCCAACTAGGAAAAACAACCCACAAAAGATTATTAGATCCACAAATGCAATTAACAATCCCATCCCAAATTCACCATATCTCCCAAAAAACATTCTGGAATAATATAGCATAGCAAATCAAATCATCCATATAAGGATACTATTGATATGCATTCTCCACGAATGACATGTTATTACAATTACTGTAATCAGATCTATGAATGAAGCACCGACAAAGACACAGACACCGTACACATATACTTAGAAACCGTTTTTAATTTGAAAAATACAAGGCACGTCTTCAACTGGAAGTGTCAGTGCTGCAGAAAATTAGATCGACAGAGTCCGCAAAGAGCATCAGAAGAAAGCGAAATGTAGCCAAAAGAAACTGAAATGCAAATAAGTACCAGAAGGTAGCTCACACGATTGAGTGAAATGGACATTGTTGATTGAAACGTAGACGAACCGGGTTCGAACTCCGCTCCCCCTCCCTCCCTTCTAACGACTAACACACTAATTACCGACTACTTTGTCTATAAAATAAAAACTGAAACGCAAATAAGCAGTATAATCTAAGAATATGAAACAAATAAAGCAGCATTGGAAATTCAAAAACAAACAGAAACCAAACCCCACGAGCAGTATCGGCGTATTCACGAAAAGTCGAGAAAAATCACCATGTAGCTAGCGCTGAAATGAATCAGTCTCTAGACGTGATCTTCGACGACCAAGCCTCGTTCTCGACGTCGAACAAAGGGATTAGGGCTTTCTAATTTCAGTTTTGGTAATGAGTTCAGATAACAATGGTTCTGATTCTTCTGAATACCAAGCTCGTACTCTTTGGGGATAATTTGTTAATGACTAACCGGATATTTTGTGTGATTCTCTTTAAAGAACGCGCGATATTGGGGCGGGATTTTCAATGTCTAGGCGTCTAGGTAAAGTCCTTCACGATTTCAAATGGGAAGTCTCACATTCAAATTGTTACTGCTATTTTGCTTCTAAAAATAAATAAATAAATAAATTGTTCCTTTTGGGACTTTATCTTTTATTTGTATCGATCCGTTGTCTTTCATTTTTGTTTCGATTTAGTTCTTTTAAACAAAAATTTGAAAAAACGAAGAACACTTGGAATGTACTCAAGAAATCAACAAGAACACTTTGATTTCTTGTTTCTTGAATAACTAATGCAATATGCGACCAAATCGAATGAAACTGGACTCTAACTTGAACAAAATTTGGCAAGGAATCTAATGGAACAAAAATTAAGCTCAGAAAACAGCTTATGTGTAAAATCACTTCTGGAACCGAAATCTTGAATTTTAAGTTCAAAAAACCTTCAATATCAAGAATAGCGATATTGCTATAGAGCACCAAATTGAATGATTCTTGAGCCTAAAATGTTCAAAATTCAACAATGAATTAGAATATGACAAGTAATTTGTTCAAAAAAGCGCGTAAAACGCAAACACAGTTCAAAAACAATTTGCATCTATAAAACATATTTTTTGCTCTTATTTGCTCACTTCTCAACCAATTTGCGTCAAACCAATTGTGTTCGGCGCGTATTGAGCGCAAAAATTAAACTAAAGTAAAAGATTTCAATGAAAATGATTCAAATTCAAGAACGGGGAACACAAATGAAAGTTTATGTTTTTCACATTGTTCTCGAATTTACATCATTTTTGTTGAAAACTTTTGCGATCATTTGCTGTCTTCCTATGAAACTCGATCATTTGCTGTCATCCTTCCATGAATCATTGACAAATTCAAGGGGCTAAAATTGCAAGAAAAACGAAAGAACTAAAATTGCAAGACCAAAAGTGCATTTAAGCTATTCTTTTATAGCTTTTCTATTTACAACGGCCGATAGAATCCGTTTGTGAGGTCCTCCAGCAGAAATTAGGTAGTAACAAACAGGTAGTGATTGATTAGTTTCTAGTACAAGTATTTTTTGCCACAAACTTCAAGAGCGTAGCATTCTAGTGCCAGTAAATGGCGAGACAACAGCTTTTATCAACCATTGAATCTTTCAAACTTTCGTTTGCAATTGTCAATCAGATGCTAATAAATCAAAACTACTAAAGCCCTATGCGTTCTGCTTTCAATGTATTTATCAAAGCAAAAGTTCAAAGCAATCTCAAATTTTCAACAGTTTCAACGCAACGGGGTAAATAATCATATCCAGCCTTTGAGATTATTTTAACATGAATTCATCTAATGATTGACAACAATATAGCATCATGAATACAAATGGAGATACTAATACTAAGTATAACAAAACTAGCAATCCCAATAAATTTCCATCAGGAAGAAGATTGATGTCGATTATTTAAGTGCGTTCATTTTCTCCCTCAGGTAGTAGAGTTTGGCTCTTCTAACCTTCTTCTTATCCAGCACCTTTATCTCCTTTATGTTAGGTGAATACCTATCACAAAAATTAACCTGTTACTAATGTGATTTCAAGCATAATCAAATGAAAACTAAGAGATCACAACACAAAACACATGAACTCCATTCACTGCTCGCACAAGCACAGAACCCGCATCAAATCCATATTCCAATGAGGTCTTTTACAAAATAATATAAGGCGTGTTTGACCATGTCTACAACTACAAGCAGATACATTCATATACACATAATATGAGTAGGGTATACTTACAGAGGGAACATAGACTCAATCCCAACCCCAGCAACCAGCCTTCTAATTCTGAATGTAGTATTGAGTCCAGCATTACGCCTCGCAATAACAATCCCTTTTATAATAGAAACACGCCTCTTGTTCTCCGGCACTTCCTGTTAAATCAGACATAATAACAAGCAAAAGATCATATTATTTGTGAACAAAAAAAGGTAAAAAACAAATACAAATTAATCTTCAAAAACAAACTTTCATACCACTTTGAGCTGCACAATATAACCAGGCTTTATATCAGGTAGCTCTCTCTTCCCTTTTACCTCCTCCACGGCTTCCTTGTCTAAAATCTAAAGGATATAAATACCAACAATTTTTACAAATGATAAAAGAAACTGAATGTCCTTATTTAAAACAATACAGCAGTCACATGCCTGCATAATGTGCCTTGCAGTTTTATCCAATCTCTTAAATTTAATGCGAGCAGGCACTTCAGGTTCCGGAATGGAACTATCTTGAGAAGAATCAACAGAATTTGTCTCAGTCGACATAAACCTGCTTCGGAAATGGGGCACAAGTGAAGAAGCCTGGTGGAATGAAGCTAGTCTAGAACTTCCCAGCACTGATGCCAAACCATTACCAGACTCAACTCTTGAGAATGCATCAGTGTGAGGGAATGTTGTAACCTGCACAAGACATTGCAGAAAAAGTAATAAGCACACTAAGAGCTTATCTGTGTATTTGATTTCACAAAAACATTTAAACATAAATCACTTGGCTTTAAACCCACTTTTAACCAAATCAATTTTATAAAAACAAAGTTCATTCATAACGATTTTCATCAAAAATTCAGCTAAATACACACTATAGGCCTGTTTAAATTGACTTATTTGGAAGAAGTTATGAAAACAACTTATGACATGTCCATAAGTGATTTTCAGCCTATTTTCACAAGCTTGCTTGATTAGCTTATGAAATCAACTTAAAGTTTAGATGAAAACAATAAAACTTTATTTTCTCTTTTATATTATAAATAGTTTATATATAAGCGCTTATTTGATAAGCAGTTATACTATAAATGCTTAATTAAGTTGTTTATACAAAATCCTATAAAATAAAGCAAGGTGACATCTACCAAAAGGTTAAAAGCTAGACTGCAACATTGAAGCACAAAACAACACAGCACTTGAAACAACGATCTAATTGTTGATTCATCTTCATTACATTTATTTATTCATTCATTCAATAGGTAAACCGCATAGGTTCTATAATGCTGTTACATGAGTAGTCTTACCTATAAATCTATAACGATAGGACTGTGTAGGAAACAATTGAAATGAAGTGATACTTACAGGAGAAAGACGAGATGTTAGATTCGAGAAAGAGTGTGGCTTGGCAGCAGTCGGAAATTGAAGTTCCGGCGGGGAGCGAGTGAGGGATGATCGGAGTAGAGACGATAAGAGCCTCCGTGAAGCCATGTCCGGTTCGCAGAAACACAATGTTGGCCTGTTTAATGAAAAAATATCAAATATACTAACATAACGTAATCGTACAGGAATATACAATATAAATGTAAAATCAGAATTCAATACTTACCTTCCCTTTCGTTCTCTCTAGCTCTCTCCCTGTTTCTCAGAACATGAATACAGATTAGGTTTCTGTTTTGCGAGATAAACGAAGAAGGAGAGAATCAGAGAAAGAAGAGAGAGTCGAACCCTAAAAGAAATTGGGGCTCTTCGCGTTTTAGAACCGGGTCGCGTTTTGGGCTCAGTTTGTGGGCTTTGTTCGTTAACCCACTTTTTTGTGTTTGGTAATGATTTTTCTACGACGTGCGTTTTTTGTATCCCCGCCTACATACATTATACTCCGGCAAATTTTTTTATTCCCACAATACCTCTCAGTAAAATGACCTAAAGGATTTATCTAAATAAAAGATAAATTCGTAGTTGAAAAATGCACTACGAATTTATGTATTTAGTATTCCCACCTCCAAAAATTCATGGTAAAAAAACAGACTACGAATTTATCTATTTAGTAGATAAATCCGCAGTTCATTTTGAAAGGGAATGTCTACAGTTGGTATTTAAAATCAAAGAGAACCTTGATGACTCCATCAACAAGTATAAAATCAGGCTTGTGGCCAAAGGCTATCTTCAAAAATTTGGTACTGATTACTTTGAAACATTTTCCTCAGTGGTTAAACCAGCTACTATGAGAGTGGTGCTCACTTTGGCTCTCACTCACAAATTCAACAACTAGATGTCAACAATGCCTTTTTGAATGGTCTTTTGAAGAAGAGGTCTACATGGCTCAACCTTTTGGCTTTGAATAAGGTGATAAAATCCTGGTATGTAAACTCAACAAGGCTATCTATGGGCCCAAGCAGGTACCCGGGGCTTGGTATGCCAGGCTAACTCAAACCCCCACTCAGTTTTGGCTTTTTCACAAGCAAGTGCGATCCTTTTCTACTTGTTTATAAGAAGGATGGTGTCTGCCTCTATATGCTCATCTATGTTGATGAAATTGTCATCACTGACTCTTCATCAGCAACAGTTCAGTCTCTCATTAACAAACTAGGCAACCTTTGCTCTTAAGAATTTTAAAGAGTTTAAGTAACTTATGGGGATTGAGGTTAAGCACTCTATTACAGATACCATGCTCTTAACTCAAGCAAAGTATATTAAAGATATACTAGTGAAAGCTAATACGACTGATGCTAAGGAAATTTCTACACCATGGTTGCTAAGCATAAGCATTCTAAGTTTACGTCAGATTACATGGACAACGGTCCATTGTTGGGGCACTTCAATATGTTATAATCACTAGGTCTGAAATAGGTTCTCGGTTAATAAGGCATGTCGAATTTTGTCACAACCCTTTGATTCATTGGACGACTGTGAAACATATTCTCAGGTATCTTAAGGGTACTACAAATCTTGGGCTAGCTAAGCAACCGGCCATTGGTCCAATCCCCTTAGCTTTGAAAGCATTTTGTGATGCTGATTGGGCCTCGAATGTTGATGACGGGAGGTCCATTTCAAGAACATGTCTATATCTTGGTTCAAATCTCATCTCATGGTGGTCCAAAAAACAACCACTCATGGTGAAGTCTACAGTTGAAGCAAAATATAGGAGTTAGGCTCTAGCACTTAGTTGTCACATATATCTCTGCTGCAACACAAGTTGCAGATATCCTAACCAAGGTTCTAAATAGCGGTCACGGTCGCGTTAAGGCTTTTGCGTTTTCGGCCGTTGCGGCTGTTGGGTTACAAGTCACGATTGTCGCAATGTGAATTAATCACAATAATGTATCAATTTTATTATAATTATTTATCGCGGTAACGGTCACTACCGAGACAATTTTGTCGCGTCCGTTTTTGGCATAGCGGATCATTTTTTGGAACCTTGATCCTCACCAAGCCTCTTGCCAAGACTCAGTTCTGCAATCTTTGAGACAAACTCAGAGTTCTAACTCTTGCAGAGTTGTCAACCTCAGTTTTTTTGAGGGGGGAGGGAAGTAATAAAGTAGAATCACCGGCGGATCTTCATTAGTGCCGGGCAGGGCCCGGCCCGCTGGTGACAGAAAAATATGTGCAAGTATACACAGTCTATAACAAGTAATATAGAGAAGATGAAATCGTATCCACAGGGATTAGATTAATTTTTTATGCTTGTATACATAGAGAAATTAGTGTTGAGAAACCTAATAACAAATGATAGATGGTGGTGTGTAAACAGAATGTAAATAGGTTATAAAAGATGTATGAAAACAGTGGAGAATGATAGTTGGAATGTTCTTTGCCAAATAAGTCACTTTCAATAGTTTTATGTTTATATGTGATGCAGGTGCATTGAATACTGTTGCATTAGAAATGTGCTTTTCAGTCACTGTCTTCAGAGTTTCATTACAAGCTCTTATGTCTAAGATGCTAAATAAGTTCACTCCTGTATTTTAAGTACTCACAGTATCATCCTATGGCCTATGGTATCCTATGTCTAGGTTTTAGCATGGTTTTAACAAAGTTTCCTTAATTAAAACACTTACCCATATTAGTTCTTGAGTTCTAGTTATAAACCATGTCTGTATTTATAACTCTACTTATTCTAAGTGATCAGTCTCAAAATAAGTGTTGAAAGAAGTATCAAACAAGAACTAAAATGCACACATTACACATGAATCCAATAACTTATTTAAAAGATCATTATAAGGTTTAAAACATCTCAACCAAAAGAGTTTAGCTCATGTTAGACATTGCAAGGCTTATATAAACTGAAAGGATCATATTCATATAATTGAAATCACAACAAAAGAAAACAACAAGGTAAAGGTTACACGAGTTGAAGTTCCTTTGCATGAAATCTCCAAGCAATGCAGGTGCATTAACTTCACTGCATTCAGCCAGCACTACTAATTGTGTGGAAGTAAAGAAAGAAGTTGTCAATTCCTTTCTTGCCTTCTTACAAGAGAATGAAAAACGAAAATTAAAGCTAGTCTAAAGTATGTTGTTGATATCTTGAGGTACCTCTTCAAATGAGAAGTGAGGGTCCTTATATAGCCTTCAAAAAGTGAGTTTGTCTTGGTGGTTAAGTTAACTAGAGAGTGGAGTTAGGGTTAATTCCTGATCTTCCATAAAGCAAGTTGAATCCCACACTCAAACACAAAAGGAGGTCCACTAATGAATGGCCAAGTGTCCCTAGGTGAGTGACTCTTCAAAGCTAACTTCTATGGTAGGCGCCGAAATTTGCAAGTTGCATGTGCCTTTATGACTAAACATGATGTCATCAATTGAGTGCTGGTACATTTTGATAGTCCAACAATTCATCAAGCATTGTAGTCTGTTTCCAGTGCAGGTGCATCTAATGGAGATGCATTACTGATAGCTAGGGCAGGAGCATCAACTGCAGGTGCACTGAACAAACACATCAAAATACCAAAATATATGCAAAATGCTTAATCATAAACATAACCCTTCTTTAAACTTTGAATGTTATTATTTTATTTATTTAACTATATTTCTTATTTATTCTTACTTAAAACTTAGCAATTATTAGGTTTAGATGCGTAAATAACTCTATATAAAATAGAGTTATCACCCGCCCCAAAGAATCATATGAAATTATCAAAATACCCCTGCTTTTTATATCAGCAATTAAATATATATTACGTTTGCACAAAGTTGAACTATTCGTTACTGTGGCATAGTGGTTTAGACTTCTTTCCTTTTCTCTTTAAACCCCGTGTTTGAATCCTCGTGAAGGCTGTTTTGTATTTTTGTTTTGTTTTGTACTCTTTAAAAGTTAAAACAGTAAAAATAATGGGTGAATACTACTTACAAGTTATTATCGATGGAGACACTAACGGCAGGAATTACCACAAAGGAACAAATTATTATCGATGGAGACCTTACAAGTTTAGGATATATAATACTTACGATAAATATGTTTTTTATGCATTGATAATGTTTTTTTATTCAAGGTACATGTAACATGTAACTATATAATATATATATATATATATATTTGGTATAAAATTTTATTCATATTTTTAATATTATCACATCTCTTATACCAGTTAGAACATATAAATAGATTGCTCATAATTTTTGAAAAAAATATCTCCGACATTTTAAAATTAAATCAAATAAATTTAAAATTTTATTTTTACAAACAACATCAATTTGAGTCTCTATCGAAATCAAAATTACATTTTTAGTTATTTAATTTTGTTTATAAATAATTTTAATTGTATTTACGTCTCTGTTAATGCGTTTCGGAGTTTTCATGCCTATTTTATTAGCGGCCACCTAAACTTTTTAGTCAAGATCTGCCATTGAGTAGAACTCGTGTTTTGATTGTTAACACTTAGTCAGATTCCAGGTTGTATTTGCTAGTTAGTTAGTAAGCTGTTGAGTTAGCTATGCTGACTCAACAAGTCTGTTAGTTAGTTAGATAAGTGTTGCAATGGTATAAATAACCAAACACTGTTCATTCATCTCTGTAATGAAAATACAATTTAGAAGTACAATTCCAATGAAGTTTCAATGATTCACACAGTGGCGGAGCTAGACAAAAAAACTTGGGTGGGCCGCTAATAAAATAGACATGGAAACTCAAATGCACGAACAGAGACACAGAAACGCAAAAATGAAAAAACCAAAGAAAGGGAACGGGGAAGATCACGAAAGAGCCATAACAGAGATCATAAATTAATAATAATAAAATTTTCAACTGTTTGTTCTTAATTTTTAATTCTAATATAAAATATATGAAAAAAATGTAATCATATAATATTACAAATATGAATGATAGAACAATTTAATATGTGGAGAAGTTGCTTATATATCTTATGAATGAACAAATTCGTTATTCTAGCCTCTTAGTAATAAAGTGTAATTTTTAGTCTTAGGGAAAAAGTTCGATCCTTGCTGTTACCATTTTCATAGATTCTTTAGCATGAAAAAATTATAAAATATGAAGGAAGAAAAAACAAAAATTGGCTTTAGCTGGAATTGAACACGGGGCCATTCTCTAAAAGAGGGGAGAGTTAACCAGTAGGCTACGCTAGTAAACAAATCATTATTGCGCAAACGGTATATATGTTTAGTACTTGGTCTTTGAAAATAGGGGCATTATAGTAATTTCCTATTTTATTGGGTGGGCCGTGGCCCACCTGGGCCCTAACATAGATCCGCCACTGGATTCACACTAACCAAATGTTTCACACTAACCAAATGTTAGTTAGTTAGATAAGTAAGAACATTGTGTGTCAACAATGATTCACTCTACACACATAAGGAAGCAGAAATTGATACATAAATCAATTTGAAAGAGGAATTGCATAAATTGATTAAGAAATTGAACATAATGAAACAACCAAATGGAAATTTGGAAACAAGATGAAGCAAATCGAAATTACCTGCTTAATTGATTGAGTACCTTTTTGATTGATTCAGGATGCAGGAGAAGCAAGTTGAGAGCAACGATTTCGAAAACAAGTTGAATCAAACGATTCAGCAACAAGATGAGAGCGAGAATGTGATTCAACAACAAGATGAGAGCAACGATTCAACGAGCAGCAAGATGAGAGCAAACGATTCAGCAAAGAAACTATTCAAATGAGAGCAACGATTCAGCAAAGAAACGATTCAACGATTCAGTAAGCTGAGAGCAACGATTCAACGAGCAACAAAGAAGAAATTTTATTCAGTAAGAAGAAATTCATCTTAAAATTACATCATTTTTAAAATTTCTATTAGAGATATTGACTCTGCACCAGCAAGTCAATCAAGATTATCCCGCAAGGTTATCCCGAAAGAGCGAAAGCTGATAATGCAGGTTCAAATTTGGCAAGAGACGGTTCTTGTTCAACTCGAATTTGGAGGCAAGAAGAATGCTGGGCAAGTCGTTGCAGAAAATAGGTACACCAACATTTATTCCACATTTCTTTAGCTAGCCGGTATTATGGAGTTCCACTTTTTTTAAGAATGAAAAAAAAAAATCTTTTGCAGTTTCTAGTATTTTCTCTTTTCTGTTTTTTGGATTGCAAAATTCATCATCTTGTAAATGCAATCAACCCTATTCTGTTTTGTAATATGATGACATTCTTTCTGTTTCTAGGTCGGAATGAATCCTCTTTTTTGTTTTTTAGGGTTCATCTTTGTTCTGTTTTGTAATATGATGACATTCAATTGTCAACCCTCTTTTGTAATATGACATTCAATTTGGGAATACAATAACAGAATTTTTTGTGTAAAAAAAATATATTAGAGATATAGTTTGTTAGTTATGACTGGTGGTTCTGTTGATTCCATTTGGAAGAGAGAAACTAGATGATGGTAATTGATTTAGTTGCAATACTTGAACATCCTCCAGTTCATGAAAATTTTCAATGTCCCTAATTGGATAGTTAATCAGTTGAAGATAAATGTGTGTCTGTGACGATTTGTTCATTTTCTCATTCCATCAATGAATGAGATCGACCTTCGTGTAATGGATTCTGGTCCATGTTATACTAGCTGTATCAAGATTTATCTGGTGAAGTTCTTGAGGGTTTTCTTGCTATGATGCATGTGTTTATGCATCTAAATGACAGGGTAGTGGCAAGGTCCCTGAAGGTGATCATGAGTATATTGCTGTTGGGTTTTCCAGTATTTGTAATGCTGGTTCCTCTTCTCTCAAGACATTGACATTGTTGGATTGCTACAAAATTGGGGATGAAACCATTTCTTCTTTGGCTGAATCTGCATTAATCTAGAGACTTTGATAATTACTTATTGCTGATATTTGCCTTGTTATTTTGGATTTGGTGAACATGTTAATTAGCTTTAATTGGATTGATTCTGCTGATTCTTCCTTGTTACCAGAAGTGTCCTAATATTGTTGACCTTTACTTCAACTTGGCTGCTAGAGAGGGATTTCATGGTAATAATTCCAGTCTGCTCCCGTGGCATTTTCTGAAGCATAACAGTTTGTTGCTGCTTCAATGATAGTTTGCCTTAATTGGCATTGTTTGATTCTCGCTTCCCTTGAGTGGTTATCGCATTGTCGCTTCCCTTGAGTGGTTATAGCATTGTCGCTTCTTTCAAGTGGTTATAGCATTGTCGCTTCCTTCGCGTGGTTATAGCATTGTCGCTTCCTTCGAGTGGTTATAGCATTTTGCCTTATGGCTTTTATTTTCGCCGATGTATTTTCGGCATCTCGCATGTAATTCTCTTTTGATTTGATGTACTTTTGTATTGTTCATTCCAAGCTAGAAGTCTTCTGAATGTCTTCTAGCTTGCGGGAGACTATTAGAGATATAGTTTGTTAGTTAGTGACCGCCTGTATATAGGCTTGATGTAATCATTTTGGTTTAACGTTTCTCATTTTGTATTACTTCTACTTTATCAATGAGTATTTTAGAGCTTTCCTCTCTAATCTTCCATGGATGCCATGTTCTTCAACAATTTCTTTTATTTTTTTCCCAAACAAGATATTTTAGCCCAAAGCATTTTAATTACACTTTTAAATTACATTACCCTCTAAAATTACCTCATCCAAACACACCCTAAAAATATCACAAGCAAAGAATTCACAACTCAATCGATAAAAACATGAATAACCGATTAACTTCTAAGGAGATTCATCCAATTACATTACGTAATAAAAAGTATTTCTGTTAATCCTTCTAAAAAATTCAAAAAAGGTGACAAGTAAATACAGTCTAAATCTAAAGTTATTAGACAAGATCATTTGGAGTTATACATGCAAATAAATGCCTATGTTTTTGCTGTATAATTGAAGCAAAATGAGCCTTTTAATCATCCACCATTCTTATTGAACAACTTTAGTGGTAGATAGTTGATGATTAGAGGGAGGAGAGTGAAAAAAGAGGCAAATAGCTGATATATCATCAATTGCAATGCCTCTTCTCTTACGTTTCCGTTCATGTGTGGCACATTTTACAAGCTTTTGAGCTGCTTTTTCTCTATCTGGAGTTGAAGCAACAATTTTGACAGCTTCTTGGTTGGAAATAACATCCCATACCTGATATGAAAAAAGAAGTAATTACATGAACACTTCACATGGTCAATCACATTCATTATTCTTCTTTATCACAAGAGCAAAAAGCAATTAACATGCTTACTCTAGCATCCTTTCCACTTAACCATTCAAGCACGACTCTTTTCATTATTTTGTTTTAATCCCTATAATAACATACTTTTTTTAATAGTAACATCACAAAAAAGTTTTAGTTGGTGTGACTGGAAATAAATATTGAAATCATTTATGTTGTTAGCTATTAGGTTTGTTTCTATTTTTACTATTAGTTATCATTTACTTTTGGTGAGGTGTTAACCGTGAGTGTAGAGGGATGTAGAATATTCCCATGAATCTTTGTAATTACTCATGCTTATATATTGGCTATTATGTCCAATGAATGAATCAACCAATCATTACAAATCAAAACAAACTTTTCTCCACAATTCTCTCTCTGGTTTTCAGTGCATTTACTCCTATCAACAAGTTCTACTCTTAACATTAGAATTCCTGGTTTGAGTAGCGGTTCTCTTCGTTGATTCTCCCTACAGATCCAAAAACTGTTATAGTTGGATTGAATCTCAGAGGCTTATCGGGGCAAAAATGTAATTAGCCTCTCTATAATAGTATATTACACAAACTAAGATGAAAAAAATTGTATTTTAAGGACAAAATGAAACAATTTTTTTTTATTGAGACCACTTTAAAACATAAAACATGGGACCAAAAAAAACTGCCTATATTAAAGTGACCGAAAACATATTTAAACCTATTATTTCTTAAATACATTTTCATTCCGACTATGAAAATGAATTCATTGTATGGATGTACAAAAATGCTGAAAAGAAATAAGGACATACATACATACCCCAGATAAAGTTGGACGGAAATAAAGTCTCAGATATGGGACTTTTAAAGTCGGGCGGAAATAAAGTCCGACCTTAAAAATAAACTTTTTTAAGTCGGGCTATTACCCGACTTTGAATCACCGTACATACAAAGTCGCCTTAATATAAAACCCATTTCTGCACTAGCGAAATGTTGTTAATTCATTATTCATTCAAGACTAGGGAAAACATAAATAATCTACTATAATTGATTATGATTTTTTTTCCTTTCTAATCTTCGGGGTTGACCCAAGGGTAAGGCTTCTAAAGTCCTAGCTTTAAGCTCACTAACAAAAACTTATTTTTCGTTAGTTTGTATAAAGACCATGTATGCTGGCAAAAAGACTCGATATTAAGGGTGTGTTTGGGAGAGGTTTTGGGAAGGGAGGGCTTTGGAAAGACTAGTTTATATTTTAATATATAGTTGAGCTTTTAAAAAGACTAAAAGAATAACATGATAGATAACAATATAACATTTTTAATTACACTTCATTTATGTTTAGAGACATTTTTATAGCTTACTCGATTTAGAATTAAAAAATATGTCTTCCCCTCTTTTCCCCTCCCAAACATACCCTAAGTATTCACTTAAAGCATAAACAATGTAGAGTTGGGCAAAATTAACATATTAACAAACCATAGATACACCAGATATCAGGTAGTGTGCATTGTTTTTTTAAAATTTCACTTCAGTAATAGCTCCAGAATTCAATCATAGATACACCAGAAGAGGAGCAGAGAAACACTTGAAGAACAAACGACAGAAATATAATTTGTACCAAAAAAATAACGACAGAAATATAATGGAAAGTAAACAACTAAACATGATATATTAGTGAGCTTATTCCTTCTTTTTTTTTTCCTATAAAATTTGAACTGATGGATTTTTACAGTGAACAGTTACAGATGCATTCTTTACAAGAATATCATGAACTCGTGATCCCCCTCAATATCCCGACTTACTTGCAGAACTGTAATAAAAATATATTCTGCAAGTAATAAATTACAAATCCCTAGTATAAAAAGAATCAAGATGCTTTGTGTACTTGGATACCGTACTCAATGGAAAACTTGAGTAGCATAGTATTCGCTTTCATTAAAAGTAGGTCTTAGATTTTCTTGACACATGAACTCCAAGGGAAAAGAAACAAGATGACCCTTCACTGATGCTAATCTCTCCATGGTATCAACGTTCTTGATATCTCCATCATGATAGGATTCTAGTTTTTCTTGGGCTATTCCTAAATCAATGGTCGTGTGTCCAATTTTCTCTTTCCAAGAAGCCATGCTTTGTCTGAAAGCAAGTCTGCAGAAACATAAGGTTTAAAATGCATGTTAGGACAAGACAATGGAGAAAATTCACCCTATGATGAAAGACGGACAGCAATTACGCCAACATACCTGGTGTGTATCAGATCATTAGGTACACAAGAAAAGACATCCTGATAAATTGCAGTATTTGTCTGTATAGTGTATCCAGGGATAATAATCAGAATTTGTGTTAGAAGTATTATTTCTTATTCAGAAACATTAAGATCTAACAGCAATCAGTATACGTATATATGGAATACATATTAACCCTTAAGCTTTCTTATTACCTTTGCTATTGTCATCCAAATATCCTTGTATGTAGATTCAACAACAGGGTCCATAATTTGATTGACCTGAGAAGATATTGAAATAGTCATTATAATCAGGAACCTAAAATAATTACTATCCAAAGAATTGAAAATACTAACCTCTCTTGCCGGGAGACCTAAGTGCTCCGACCATAATGCTAGTCGGAGCGTCAAAGAAAACTTTCCTGCTTTCCAAGGCTTTCCATCCATAGAAGAATCAATCATCTCTTTGTCTTCTATGACTACACCAATCTGAAATCCATATGCAGGAGATTTAAAGAGGCGGAAAATGATAAAAATTATGCATTTATTTTAATTTAAAAGTCAAATAAAATATTTCCAAAATGTTCAAATAAAAACTAACAGCACCTTGTGGGAAAAGGCTAGAGTAGTTGTTGTATGCAAATTATAAACAGATTAATCAATGGGTTCACAAATCATGACACAATTTAAAAGGTGCGAAAAAGGATGATAGTAGCCGTTATAAGAATGTTTACACTAGAGGACAAAGGGGTATTTGGGGCAATTCCAAGAAGAATGATTCCCTCGGCAATTAGTGTGTGCTGTGTGTGATGCGTGAGGGTGTGTGTGAATGATGAGGTGGCAGCAGTAACTAATAGGAGAGAGAAAAGGAATCTGATAAAAGGTGATGATTGGTAGAGTGCGGGGTAGGCTGGATTTGGAGTATTTCCTATTGGAGGCCCTGGGTTCCTCGAAAACCCAAGATACCTTTATTGCTTTTCCATTTTCATGTTTGTTTGTACTTGCTTCTGATTTACACAGAATCAAAGCACTGTTTCTTACTATAATCAATCAAACAGTACACTCACTTTGAGTGTACCATTTCATTTCATCTCTATATCAAATTGGTTCTTATCAATTTGGTATCAAAGCACTACTATCCTGGTGCTGTGTATGGTCTTTACGAGAAGCGAGATGGAAAACAGAGTCAACGCACTTGAGCAGAGGTTTGGAGCTGTTGAAACTTCCATGGCTGAAGTTCTGCAGAGGTTAACTGAGCTGACGACTCGTCCTCGACGGCGACGAGCACCTAGCCGGCGGCGAGGTGACGGAGAGGTCACTGACGAAGAAGAAAGTCCCCCACGACGTTCACGCTCACGACCACGACACAGTGGAAGTCCTACGCCACATTACCGTGGTGGGCGTCGCAAGCTTGAAATTCCTGTGTTCTCCGGCGACGATCCTCATGGATGGTTGGTGAGAGTTGATCGTTACTTTCGCATCAATGAGGTGCGCGAACGTGACAAGTTAGACGCTGTTGTCATCGCGTTGGAGGATCATGCTCTCAACTGGTTTCAATGGTGGGAAGAGCAAGCACCGTTGCGTACTTGGGAGGAGTTTGCGACGGCGGTGAAGCGAAGGTTTAGCCCAGGTACGATCAACAACCCTCTGGGTCCTCTGCTGAGTTTGAAACAGGAGGGTACTGTAGCTGAATACAGAGAGAAGTTTGAATTGTATGTTGCTCCGTTGAAACATGAAGAAGTGTTGGCTGATGAGAAACTCAAGAAGAAGGTACAGGACCTGCTAGGAGATTCTGGTAGTCACCCTGGCTACCAGTTGAAGAAGGGCAGATTGTACAAAGATGACAGAGTAGTCTTGCCTAAGAATTCACCTAGAATTCAATGGCTTCTACAAGAATTGCATGACTCTGCAGTTGGTGGGCATTCAGGTTTTTTCAGAACCTATAAGAGGATATCCAGTCTAGTTTATTGGGAGGGAATGAAAAAATGTATACAAGATTATGTACAGACTTGTGAGACTTGTCAGAGGAACAAGTATCAAACTTTAAATCCTGGTGGTTTACTGCAACCACTGCCTGTACCAGATCTGACATGGAGTGATGTCTCCATGGACTTCATTGGTGGTCTACCAAGAGCTCAAGGAATGGATACTATTATGGTGGTGGTAGATAGATTCACCAAATATGCACATTTCATCCCTCTTGGCCATCCCTACACTGCCAAGGATGTGGCAGAATTGTTTGTCAAAGAAGTGGTAAGACTTCATGGTTTTCCTAGCTCTATTGTATCAGACAGAGACAAGGTATTTCTGAGCTCATTTTGGTCTGAATTATTCAAGCAAGCAGGGACTAAATTGAAATACAGTAGTGCATACCATCCTCAAACAGATGGACAAACAGAGGTGGTGAATAGATGCCTTGAAACATATCTAAGGTGTTTGACAGGATCAAAACCAAAGCATTGGCCTAAGTGGATTAACTGGGCAGAGTATTGGTACAATACTAATTATCATGCTTCTCTCAAGACAACTCCATTTCATGCCTTGTATGGTAGAGAACCTCCTACTCTGATACGTGGAGATGTACACCATTCTGCAGTTGAAGAAGTGAACAGGCTTACTGCAGAAAGAAATGACATGCTCAAGGAACTTCATGACCAGTTGACCAGAGCTCAGGATATGATGAGGGCACAGGCTAATAAACATAGAAGAGAGGTGGAATACCAAGTTGGTGATATGGTGTATTTGAAGATACAACCCTACAAGCTTAAGAGCTTAGCTAAAAGAGTAAATCAGAAACTGAGTCCAAGGTACTATGGACCTTATGAGGTTGAGAAGAGAATTGGGCAAGTAGCTTATCAGTTGAAGCTTCCTCCAGATAGCAGAGTACATCCTGTGTTTCATGCTTCTTTGTTAAAGAAGTCTGTATCTCCTGCAGTGGTTTCCCAACCACTGCCTACATGTCTGAATGAAGAGTGGTTGCTGGATGTGGTGCTAGAGACTGTGATAGAGAAGAGACAGAATGCTGATGGAATGTTAGAAGTTTTGATCAAGTGGAAGGGTCTACCAGACTTTGAAAATTCCTGGGAATTGGCTGAGAAGATCAAGCAAGAGTTTCCAGAGGTTCTCCTTGAGGACAAGGAGACATTTGAAGGGGGAGGGAATGATAGTAGCCGTTATAAGAATGTTTACACTAGAGGACAAAGGGGTATTTGGGGCAATTCCAAGAAGAATGATTCCCTCAGCAATTAGTGTGTGCTGTGTGTGATGCGCGAGGGTGTGTGTGAATGATGAGGTGGCAGCAGTAACTAACAGGAGAGAGAAAAGGAATCTGATAAAAGGTGATGATTGGCAGAGTCTGGGGTAGGCTGGATTTGGAGTATTTCCTATTGGAGGCCCTGGGTTCCTCGAAAACCCAAGATACCTTTATTGCTTTTCCATTTTCATGTTTGTTTGTACTTGCTTCTGATTTACACAGAATCAAAGCACTGTTTCTTACTATAATCAATCAAACAGTACACTCACTTTGAGTGTACCATTTCATTTCATCTCTATATCAAATTGGTTCTTATCAAAGGATGTTGTCAATAATGATACTACTCAGTTGAAATCATTCTTTCACTAGTTAGTAGTTACATATTAATTATTAAGGTGTTGTATAACAGTTTTTTAACAACATAAATGTGTCAAGCTGATTATATGGAGAAAGAAATTCGAAGTTATTTATGAAACACAAATACTTATATCTGTAGTCTTCACCAAAATTTCCAACAAAATATATCAAAAAGAGACGGAGCTAACTAGATATCAACTATCTCACTTCCATAATATATGAATCACCATCGATGAAAATGGTAATGAGGGTTCATGAAATGAGAGAGGTGTACAAAAGTGAATCAGTAATCAAACATCCGAATCCGATCACTCTTTTAAAGCATGTGAAGGGAGAAAGACTTGGAACTGTACCTCAGAATCCCTGGAGCCAAGTAAGCTCCTATCATTAATATTAGCAGATCCAATCAAACTTATACAATCATCAACAATCATGATTTTACTGTGAACATACACCTGCAAAAATGGGTATATCATTAAGCTGACCAGAGCTCCTTAAATACAAGACCATAGATGTGAAAAAAACCTGGCTTGTTGCCACAGGACCACCATCAGAGAGTCTGCCATAAGACCTCAGGCCATAAAAAGAGATGTAGTCATGTATTCTTGAACCAAGAAGCTCATAAAGGTTATGTAAGATAGAATTCTGCCCTCTGCAAATGGTTCGATACTGCCAATGCATTATGGCTCTCACAGATGCTGCGCCACTATCATCAATCCCCCCCTAGTAGATAGTATAAAAGTAAGTCCAAAATTCATGGAAAAGCATAATTGTGTTGAAACAGGATAAAAAATTAGAACCTGGAAGCCAGGCAGGAGAGGTATGACAACAACAACCCTGAAAGATTTTTTGTCATTATAAGCTCGCATAATCCGTCGATGTAAAGCTTCTAACACACGATTACGTATCATATCATCTCCAGATATACCTGAGATAAAAAACTGGTTCTGGAACAAGTTCCCAAGGATGAAATAAAACAGTCAGAGAAAGTCTAGAACATAAGAGATTAAGTTGATCCAAGGAATAATGTCCAAAATTCGAAGCATGTGAAGTAGCAAAATAAATGCCACATGTCGGTTAAGCAATTATCTAATGATACGGGAGCCAAAGCTGGAGAGTTGAGATACTATGCAGAAACTCACAAAATATTCAGGTTGTTTACAACAATGGCATTTTAGTTACTAAAGAAAATACTCCTATGGTCATTCAAGTTAAAAAAAATACCCCTGCGCTTTTTGTTCTTAATTTCAATCTAATTGCCAGCTTACAGATTGGTTTTTATTATTATAAAAATATTATAATAACTAACAAAGCAAAACCACTTTTGGTATGATAATTTGCAACACAATCAATCTTCAAAAATTGTGTCACATTAAAGGCATGAGTTTATTTAATACCTCAATGTAGATGAAGTATTCAGCTTTCTCAATTAGCGAGCAATAAGCATTGTGGATGCTCTCTTCAGTTTGGCTTGTTCCAGCAGACCACTGACTGACACTCCTAATAACCTATCAATTAAAGGTTATTTTAATGGTAGAAGATACAATGACCAGTATCAAAAAAAATTAGCAACACACAAGCGACAAGAAAAGAATAAAAGAAATAAGATAATAATGCACCCTATTAAAGTCTATCCTCCAGCATGATAGGAGATATGGACTTCCCACTGCTTTTAGTTTTTATGTTGGAAAAAATTTATCAATGACCAAGAGCTTCCATAAAATATCCAACTTCTATCAATGAAAAATATTTTGCTTATCAAAAAAAGAAAAAATGAAAAATATTTTAATGACAAAAAATAACATTTGTTACATAGGTCATTGACAAAAAATAACATCACAGATAGAAACAAAATATAAGTCATTACTCATTGACAAAATTATAGTTATATAGATCACTGACACTTCAGCAATCTGAAAACAGCGTACCTGACAACGGCAGGAAGCACGGGGACCAGTTTGTCCAGATTCATCAGCAAAACCCCCCTGATCCCCTCGTTCTTGTGTTTCCCACCATTCTGGTTCTGTATTTTGTAAATCAACATGAGCTATTCTATCATGAGACATATTTTCGTGATAATGCATAGTGTCAAGATCATCTACAAAGCTCTTCATTGGTGTATCTGGACCAATTGCTGCAACTTTGGCCTTCCGGAATGAGAAAGGAAGACCGCTGTTGATCCTTCTTGGCTGGTCATGGTGATGTGAAAAGGAGATTCGCCCATTTGGTTTTGAGTCTCCTTTAGGAGTACCCAACCCACCAGACTCCTGAGGTAAGAGTAAAGGAATATCTTGGTCTTGGGAAGATGAGGAAAAGGAATCTTCCCTCTTGATAACTCTATCTTTGTTATTCTTGCTTTCAATCGGTATGTCGCTGCTTCTTCCCAAGTAATGGGGAATAACCATATGATGTTGAGGCATAAGTAATGGTATTGCTTGTTCATTTGGAGCTTTGTTCCTCTATGTAATAAAAATTAAAAATTATTTCCTATTGGGTATATAGGAATACGACCAGAAGGCATAAAAAATTTCAATGCAATTGTAGAATAAGTCTAACCTTGGCATAATTCCATCGTTGAACAAAGTGCCTAGCAATATCACGACAAGGTGGTCCCCAAAGGGCACAATGAACATCATGCCAAGGCATACGAGGATATTTTTCACGTTCCAATTCATCTTTCATTGTATCTTCCCATGAATTTGGTTCAGATTCTCTGTCAACATTGAAGATGAAATGAATATATGAATCATGTCCAACAAAAATATTTATTTAGTCTATGACAAAGTAATGGTAAGAAACATATTTAAACGTACTAAGTGCAAGGCCTGACAATAATTTAGGATTGCACAATTAGGATAGAATCACTGTAATGAATATGAACCCTAACACACACACATGGCTTTGACCCATCTCTCGCAATGTAACCCTAAATCAATTTTGTGCCGATTGCTCAAGAGCCCTCACTGCGTGTCAATACCAATGAGCTATGACTCCCATGACTCTTTCCGGTAAGTTTCTGTCCCCAATCAACATTCCAGCAACCTCAGTTGGGACATGATGTGAGTTTTAAATTTTTGAGTCACTTTTCTAAAAACCATGTTTACATGAGGCATGATCAGTAAGAACAACTTAATTCGAAAGTACTTTTTAATGTCTCCACTTTAGCTATATAATAGAATAGATACACCAATTTATTTTCTTTAACAGAGGATGTTTTGGTTTTAGCCATCCACTGCCGTAAAAAGATTTGAATTACTCCTCGAACACCTAAAAAAATTAAAAGTGTTTTTTTATAAAACTAAAATGAATCTTTTAATAACTGCACAGCATAATGAAACTTTAAATAATTTTACAACATGGCCAAATAGACTCTTGCATATAGCTTCCACGTGATTTTATGCTCTATTCACAAAACTTACCGTGGGTTATAATAGTCCTTCCCTGGCCAGATTAGAGAAGGGAAGTCTCCCACTTTATGCTCAGATGAGTCATAACGACCAAAGCATAAATCCAGTCCTCCAATAAAGCAAATATGATTATCAACGATGACAAGTTTTTCATGGTGCGACCTGTGTATAATGATGAGCACGAATAAGAAACCGTTGAGTGTATTATAATTGATACATGCTGATAACACATACATGTGTGTGTGTGTGTTGAAGTTATAGGGCTGTAGATAAGGAAGGAGGAAAGAGAAAGATAAAGACTTTGAATGGTGATTATGGTTTTATGTGATACAAGAGACTAAACACTAACCCTTATTCATACCAATGCTAAACTCGTAATATTAATTAAATTAAATAAGGAAACTGTTAGAATATAAGAAAGTATCATATTATATCATGATATTATGTTAGAGTATCATACTCAAATTAGTTTCATATCTTTTAGTATATTAGAGTATCTTCTAGGATAAGTTTTCATATTACGTCATTATTCTTATGATTTGTTTCCTGATTTAGTTATTTAGGGTTGAGTCTATTTATCCCTATAAATAGGGATTAGTGTTTAGTCTTTTGTAATCACTCAAGCTATCAAAGTATTCTCAATTATATTCAAAGTCTTTATTATTTCAACTTGGTATCAGAGCAAGTCTTGATCCTGTAACCTATCTTTGAGCTTCACCTCCGCTGCCGGTGGCGGCGGCCGACAGCACCACCTTTTATTAGTTTACCATTTATATCTTTTCAATGTTGCTATAACCCCTTTCAGTTTGTTTCCTTCCGTTGTTTTCAACTTTCAGGCGTGTCTTTTCAGTTTCCGGCAGACTCACCACCGTCAGCCACCGTCTGCCGCCACCGGAAAATTTTTCCGGCGGCCGTTTCCAGCGAAACCATCACCATTAGGGGCGGAATTCGCCGATCTACTCAACTGTTCAAAGGTGCACCTCATCAGACTGGTCTTTATTCTTGTTCTGGCTCAATTTCCTTTTCTCTCTCCTTTATCACTGTTCAGTCCGGAAACCCATACACATGCCAAGTCTCCATGCACCGCCACCACCGTCAGAACCGCCTATGTCAGACCGGACTACCACCGAAATCTCGCTTCCAGCGCCGCCGTCGCGCGCCGTCACGCGCGAAAACTGTGTCAGCGTCTTTGTTTCACGCCTGGCCGCCGTTCCGGCGCGTGGCAGCGCGTTTGGCCACCGTTCTGGTGGTTCCTTTCATCGTCGGCGTCGCCTCTCTCTACTGGTCCCGGATCTATGGTCATTTATTGGGTTTGGTCCTTGATTATACGTGGTACAATACAAACAGCCCTTTCTCTCTCTTGGTTTAGGCATTTTTCTGGTGGACATTGCTTGTTTAAGGACTGTTGAACAATGTTTATATTGTTATTGGTCTGTCTCTGATTTGTTTCAGTGTTCTTGGTCTATTTCGGGTTTGCTTAAGTGTTCTTGGTCTGTTTCTAGTCTGTTTTAGTCAAGATATATCAATTCTTGGCCCTGTGTTTCTACATTTATGTCACATCAGCTTCTCAATCACGTTCTATTGCTTTCGGGCCTAGTTTCACACACCTTTTTGTTTCAGGTTGTTCATTGTTTTAAGTTTTTTTGTTGATCACCCATCTAAGTCACTTTTGTCCAGTGTGCTTTCTGCCTTGTCATTCTCTAATGGCAAGCTCTCTAGTCAGCAATCCGAGCACATTATCGATAGTCCATTGGTAGTCCCGTTGTCCAACCACCGTCAAGGTTGAGTCGTCGGCCCCAATCACAGATGAAATAGTCCATTGGTAGTCCCGTTTTTCCAACCATGTCAATGTGGGATTGTCGGCCCCAATCATAGATGAAATGGTCCATTGGTAGTCTCGTGGTCCAAGTTAAGTCCTCGACACCAGTCACATATGAAATGTTTCAGTTTGGTTCGGAGTTGCTACACCTTCAGTTTGGACTTCAACCGCTGTAAGCGCTGGTCCAATATTGTTTCTTGGTTGGTTTGAAGATGTACTTCTCCCATTTGGGGTTTCAGCTGTTATCGCAGTCCTACAATCATATTTGGTTTGGTTTACCTACTGTAATAAGAGTAGGTAGTGTTTTCTTCAATTTGTTTGTTCGTTGGTTTGTTCTTTGCACGAATCTTATTGGTTGATGGCACTGGTATTTTTCATTGGTTGACTCAAGTTATCTGCATGGGTCTAGTTACCTTTGACATTTGTTTTCTGGTTATGAATAACACTCCTACTGATTTGTATTTTTGTTCCCTATTTCACATCAAAAACCACTGCGTATTTTGTTTTGTTTGAACTTGTGCCAACATCATCCATTCATTCTGCTTGAGCTTCGGCAGCCGGAGGGAGCGCTGTCTCAATATTATTTAAGTTGGTTTCGAAGATATGACACTTCCTGTGGAGGTTTCAGTTGCCAAAGTGAGCACTTGCTTAAAAACTTCTTTGTTTTGAAATTGTGACATCTTCAAGTTTGGACTTCAGCTGCCAGAGTGAACACCAGTCCAGTTTGGTTTAGTTTGATGTGGTGACACCTTCCGATTATGGTCTTAGCTGTCATGTAACGCTGGCCCAATACTGTTGCAGTTTGGTTTTTCTTCTTCAAGGGCATTTTGTAACAAGCTTAAAGCTTAGTAAGCTTTAGCTTGAGGGGGGAGTGTTAGAATATAAGAAAGTATCATATTATATCATGATATTATGTTAGAGTATCATACTCAAATTAGTTTCATATCTTTTAGTATATTAGAGTATCTTCTAGGATAAGTTTTCATATTACGTCATTATTCTTATGATTTGTTTCCTGATTTAGTTATTTAGGGTTGAGTCTATTTATCCCTATAAATAGGGATTAGTGTTTAGTCTTTTGTAATCACTCAAGCTATCAAAGTATTCTCAATTATATTCAAAGTCTTTATTATTTCAACTGAAACTAACCATGAAATACCAAAGAAGTATGGAAACCAATCCTAAGAGACAATTTAGTGTATTCTAAAATATTCTAAGATACAATTCAATATTATGAAAGACTTTTCCTACATTCTAACAATCCCCCTCAAACTAAAGCGTACTAGGCTTTGAGCTTGTCAAGACTCACAATCACAAACAAAACCTTTGTAAGAAAAATAATATGGGCTCCAAAAAACATAGCTAGAAAGCCATTGACAACTAAGAGAGATGCTGGAATGATCATCAACCTAAAGAAAGAAGAGACTTGATCTTCACATGGTAAAGCAATTTTAGACAAGAACTAAAACTTCTCCAAATCCACCAGGAACAACATTTGGAAACATTGGTGATGATTCACAATGGGAGGTTGGTATGAATCTCAGCTTACTCATCGCGAATTCAGAATACAAGAGGTCAAATTGAAACTAGGATAGCTGGGTCAACCTTCATCGGGGATAGACAGGGTCAAACTTCCTTTAGTATAGCCAAGGTCAAACTTCATCTAGAACAGCTGGGTCAAACTTCATCTAAAGATAGCTGAAAGCTTTCAAAAGGACAAAACAGTGAGAGAACTGGGAGACAAAGGATAGCCAGAAATTGTACACAACTGATGAGAAGAAAAGAACCATGGAGATAAAACATTATTATAGTTGATTTCTAAACTTTAGCGAACTCGCTAGCAGAATAGTGACAAGACAGGTCGTGGAGGATGATCCAACTCTGGTATCATGTGTAACTATAGGGTTATAGATAAAGCAATGAAGAGAAAAAATAATTATTTTGAATTGTGATTAAGAGACTAAGCACTGACCCTTATTTATACCAATACTGGACTCCTACTCATAACTAAATAAGGATGGTAGTCCTAAAAAGTAATAGACTTGTAATCCTAATTAAACAAAGAAACAAATAATGAAATATAAAGAAATAAGGTAACTCTTAGAATGTGGATTAGGCCTAACTCAACCCCACAAAACCGGCTTGTAAGGTGAGGGATGCCTCACACTTATAAACTCTTTAGAGACCATATCTCTAGTCAATGTGGGACTTGGGTTTTTCCCAATACACCCCCTCACGCCCAGCACTATTGGGCTTGGTGCGTGAATTATAATGGTGGGGGCCCGAATGGTCTAGGATAGGCTCTGATACCATCTTAGAATGTGGATTAGGCCTAACTCAACCCCACAAAACCGGCTTGTAAGGTGAGGGATGCCTCACACTTATAAACTCTTTAGAGACCATATCTCTAGTCAATGTGGGACTTAGGTTTTTCCCAGTAGTAACCAATCTTAAGAGATAAGCTAAGATATTTTAAATTAAATATACTCTTAAGACAATCTGATGCGAACAAGGGTCATGAAGGGCACATTGGGAATAATCCTAAAGTTTATGAAAGAAAGAAGTGGAAACCAATTACTTGGGGACCACTAGCACACATGCACACACCACAATCTGGTATAACAAACTCTGCCTACGTGGCAGAGTGTGGGGAGAATGGAAAGAATATTCAGAATGAGTTGGAAAGAGAATGTGAGGTATAAGAGGGGGAATGAGTAAGTAACTGTTTCATTAGGCTGATATTGGGATTGGCTTGGGCTAGGGACTTGGCAATTGGATTGCCATTTTCACTGTTTCATCTATATTTTCTGCAACTATCTCTTGTAATTCTGTTTCCAGGGCTGATATCAGTTAGATTCAGCACCTAAATTCTATCAATAAACAGTTTGTTGTTCTTTTGGATTGAGATGGATCTTGGTAGTTGGTACTCATCACAATCCAAATATTATGAGATATTTTTCATATGGTCTAGCAAGACACATTAATAAAACCAAAGACAAAAAAGGAAGTTTGAGGTGATTTCATACCACAGGTAAACACCAGTAGAAAAGTGGTCAGGATAGCGTAATACCCTCACATTCTCATGAATGCTAAGAAGCTTTCTCTTGCTATAAACACTGTTGATTTTCAAAGCAAGAGCCACCTCTTTGTATAGAAGAATATGAATCTGTAAAAACAGAAAATAAAAAATTCATCCAAATCCTGACACTTCAATGGAAATAAAGCTATTTGACATGTATTATCCAGGTGGCATACAAGCCAACTAAGAACGTTCATAACAACTTGATCTTCAGGTGGACTGGACTGGTGAACTATTCAGAAATAACTAATCCATCCAATCATTTACCTCGTCGTTTCTCTCATTTTGAACTCAAACATTTATTAAAGGCTAAATTTTATAGTTCTATGCACCTTCAATTAGTGCTGCTCATGACTCAACGAACAAGAGAACAAATTTTGGAGCCACTGGTTCTACACAGACTTAATTCCTTTTTGAAGTGTCCATATTTAATACCCATAGCAATATCTCAAGTGATTTCTTTAGTAAAAAGAAAACAGAAAATTTGTTGTTAAAAGGTTTGAAACAGAAAATAAAGAGAAGCAAAATGGACCCTTTTTAACTTGGTTATATTTTTAACTTGGTTAATGTCCAGGAGAGTAACATAAAATATCCACTATGACCAATGATGGTTACAAGGGGTGGTCACTCAATGTTCAAATCCTCATGCCATACACACAAAAATAGACATATCTACTGGTTCATTTCAACCAACTATACCATGACTTGAAGTCAGATCATATGTTGGGCCAAAAACCAAAATTGAATAGAAGACAACGAAAATGAATTTAGGGACAAAAGTAGGTAACAAGTGGTTATTCCAGTGAAAGATAGGTCACTACTCCAGCAGAAAATAGAGAATATAAGCTAAATGAAATCCAACATCATGTTTAAATCCTTGGAATGACCATAATTACCTCTGATGATTTAAATGTAAAAGTGTCTTGGTTAAATTGATAAGGTATTTTAAAAAGAGTTCACATTAACACCATGTTTGTTTCGCGTGATTTGTAAAAGAGAGAGATAGGAGAGAAGTTGGGTATTTCTATTGTTTGGGAGAGGCAAGAAATAAAGGTAGAGAGAAATTTTAATGCTGGGACACATGATAAAAAACATCTCTCCCATATAGGCGAGATTTTGGAGAGAAATGTGGACATGTTGACGGTTTTCCCACATTGCCCCTATCTCTTAACTGGTGCAGTTCCCCTTTTCACTGTTTATCTCTCATCTCACTATGGCGGCAGCTTTTTCAGCGTTGGAGTAATGTTGCTGCACAAATCACAATAGTAATAGTAGTACTTGCCAAAGGTTATTCAAAGGGAATAATTAATTATTTTTTTGTTTTGAATATATTATATCGATTCCATGTATCCCGTGTTAATTTTTTTTTATCCTTTTGTTTCATTTTTCTATTTGACACTTTTTTTTGACCATTTTTTTCATCAAATATTTCGACCATGTTAAAAAATATATCTAAGTACCTTAAATTATATGAGATTTTCATTAACAAATTATTAAAATTTTTAATTTTAGTAATAAGAATAAGAATAAACTACCAACAAGGGTTGGTCCAAGTGGTAACTGGACTTGGATCCCACCCCAAGGTCTCGGGTTTGAATCTTGGGGGTGGCAAAAACTCTGTTGGGAGGGGAGAACCACACGTCGTGGCCAGCCAGGTTCCCCAGCGTAGATTAGTCATCGGCAAAGCCGGTGGAAACTACGCACCAATGACATGGTAACCAAAAAAAAGAATAAGAATAAACTTGTACTTAATTATTTATAATTATTTCTTTCTATTCATTTTTCTAACCATCCAAAGAAGAGAAGAGAACTTTTAGTATTTCTCTCTTTGCTAAATATGCCCATCCAAACAATAAAGAATTTCTCTTCTATTTCTCTTTTGTATCCATTCTCTTCTATCTCTCTCTTTTGTATTTCTCTCTCTCCTATTTCTTCCCGCATCCAAACATAGTGTAAAGGTTACCTGCACGCCTTGCTTAGCTTTTGCTTCCAACAAGTTATCAAGCCTTGATGAAGCATGAGTGTGGAAAGGTCGCCGTAGATACAATTCTGGGCACAGCCACCACCCACAGATAAATATCTGCATGATTCTCTCAATCATTAAACAGAAACTTGAAAACAATCATTATTTTCTATTTTGATAAAAGTGTAATATCAAGAAAGTAGCCTTAAATGTTATAGCTTTGAGAAAACAAACCTCAGATTTGGCATCCTCAATTGAAGAAGCAATGGCCTCAAATGCTGCTTGCCCATCTACAAACCACTGGGCTTGACTGTCATCTTCAATTAGGCCTCTTGGAGGAGCGAAAGAACCATAGCGATGTGGATGACACCATCCTTCTGGAGCCTTAAGTCCAGCATCGTTAATTGCAGCGACCCAATCTTTAACTTTGCTGGTATTCTTCACTCTAATTCTAATGCTCCGGGTTCCACAAGTCACCTGAAGTATTCCACAGAGTGTTAAGAAAGTATCTTTCTCTGTATCATAATAAACATTAGATAACATCCACAAGCCAGCTAATAAATAACCAGTAAAAATATTAGGTTAACCCTCATTTTGGTTCTTGAAAACCATTTTGGAAGAGCAATTTTGTCTTCAGAAGATTACTAGATCAATTTGATCATCGAAATGTAAGTTTTTTACATTAAAAGTCTCAAAGTTACTGTTTACTAAGACCAAATTGATGCAATTCACAGCCAAATATTGTCGTTTGAGGATCAATTTGATTTGTTACTGCTTGCTAAGACTAATTTGATGCAATTCACAACCAAATATTGTCGTTTGATGATCAATTTCATTTTGATGTCACTAATCTTTCAAAAACAAGTTGCATGACGAAGCAGAGGATCAAAACCAAATTGATCCCGAGATTCTTGAGGATAAAATTGAAGACTGGCTCAAGATTTTGATATGGCCGACAGGCAATCACAAATTAAACCCTTTTAATCATAAGACTATGAAACAACAATAGGCACCTTGAATGAATGGCGTAAAGGATTTCGCTCCTTCATTTCATTCGCTAGTGATAAACGACCATCCCCGTTCCCACCTGGGGAAGGCAGTACATCAAAAACAATAATGTCCAAGGGCTGTGTATCAAAAGGATCTGCCAGCAATGCCAAGAATCCGGGTTTCAGTACGGCCCACACCTGTACACAAACAGGAGAGTGAAAACTGTGAAGTCAAACTGATAATAAAAGCTAATAAAATAATTAAGACAGTACCGCTAAAGTTCTTGCTCATAAAATATCAGATTGTTTGGAGAAATTCAAGGCCAGGTAAATATTTAAAAAGACAATGGGGGTTGGTTTCAGTTTGTAGGGATCGAGTACTCTGCTAGTAAAGCTTAAGGTGTAGCTGCCAACAATGCTCCCATCAGTAGGCATTCTGTAAGTACCACTGCTGAGATTCAAAGCATGCCTTGGCCTTGGTTGGAGATAGCCTCCTCTTCTCCAAAATGTTTTTCAACCAAAAATAAACTGATCCGAAGATATAATTTATACGAACTACAGGAAGTAACTTCCCCTATATGTCTTGATTTACACTTCCCCCGAATACCTAACAGAACCAGTAACTAAAACTGATTAAGTAAATAAAGAAACTGTGATTTGTATTCGACCAGAGGTTGTATACCTCTGCATCAAGTGCTTACAATACTGGAAAATAAAATGGATGGAAACCTCCTGGGAGAAATGATAATGGTGACTCTTACTAAGAGTATCCCCTTACTGAGATAGGAAATATCCTACACCCAGCACCCACTATTCCCCAGAATGCCCTCTCAATTCTGTTGCTCTCCCCCTAAAATACCTCTTCTCTCTTCTACTTTCAATGATTACCCGCGCCCCCTTCTTCCGATCCTTCCTCACTGATTCTCATGTAATGGATATTGTAAAACAGAGAGAAAGAGCTTTCAGAAATGTGTAAATTGTATTATGATTTGATTTCAGTTACAGAGATGTATTTATATGAACTGAACTATGAGCAAGTCAGTTACAACTAACTGATACTCTTACTAACACTGTTAACCAACAGAATATTACTAACAGACTTAGAGAGTAACTATACAGAGTTAGTACTACTAATTGTTCTCTCTATCATCATGCCCTCATTCTCCAATCCTACTCTGCCATCTATACATTCTGTTACTCGTCCCTTCTCTAATTCTCTCTCCACATTTGCAGCCATCTGCCCCTTTCTTGTGCAACACAGTACACACACAAACATTTCTCCTCAGGCTCACTACCACTCTTTTTATTCCTTCTTTACCCCTCCCATAAACATCCATTAAAGGCGTATCAATACCGAATAGTATATTTTTAAAAATAAAAAGCAGTTCGAAAAGTCAGTTTAACTTCATAAAATGGGCCTACTTCTAAACTCATATCGCTTATACTTTAAAGACTTCCAAAAAACAAAACACAAAATCAATTCAATTCATAAGTTCAAAAAAGGACATACAAACAACAACCAAGTCTTCTTCCACTAAGTGAGGTAAGCTACATTGATAATGATTTGTCAAGTATTAAGTTCAAGGATAGTTCATTTACCTTTAAATCTCACGTAATGATTTGACCTATAATTTTTTGTTTTTCTTAAAATTTCGGTTGGGCCTAACTCAACCCTACAAAACCGGCTTGTAAGGTGAGGGATGTCTCTCACTTATAAACTCTTTTTCTGGCCATATCACATCCGATGTGGGACTCTTAACAAACCCCCTCACGCCCACTGGAGCGTGACCCAAGTGGCTCGATAGCGCGTGGCTCAGTGGATCTTGGATAGGCTTTGATACCATCTTAAAATTTGGGTTGGACCTAACTCAACCCTACAAAACCAGTTTGTAAGGTGAGGGATGCTTCTCACTTGTAAACTCTTTTTCAGGCCATATCACATCCGATGTGGGACTCTTAACAGTTTTATTCTAACTCTAGCTATTGGACTATCCTCCATTTGGTCAACCCTTTTATTAAAGCTTCCAAGTTCCAACGATCTTAAAATATGCCAAAGTCATATAAATCGAGACTCTACCATCCTTTTTGCAATGGGAGATATCCCAATTCTCTCTAATAATTTTATTCCTAATCTTATCTTGTCTTTTAACCACTTGCCTAACATAAAACTTACATCTCCACAACACCTACTTGTTGGCTCTGTCACCATCATTCAATATCATACAACATTACTGGTCTTATAGTTGTGGGGTAAAATTTTCCTTTAGGGTCCGTTTGGTTGGAGCGAAAGAGAAAGGGAAGAGAGAATGACCTTCTATTGTTTGGTTGAAGCGAGAGAGAAGGGAAAGAGAGAAAGAGAGAAGAGAGAATGACTTTTTATTGCACTAAGAGTGTGTGAAAGAGGGAAGAGAGAGTAAGGGAAGAGAGAGAGAGAGAAGAGGGACCCTTAAGCTTGAGTGGTATTCCCTCTTTCTCTTCAACCAAACGGACCCTTAAGCTTGAGTGGCATTCTTCTAAGGCAAATCACGCCTGGAGCATTCCTCCATTTCACACTCACCTTGTTTGGATATAGTTGACATCTCTATCTCCCCAACATTTTGTACGACGGACCCAAGATACTCAAAATATGAGACTTCTGGTATTGTATGTTCTCCAATTTTTACCTCAGCCTAAATTTGTGTCTCTTGTTAAACTTGCATTCCAAAAACTGTTTGGTATATTTTTAAAAGCGTTACAGGTTGCCACAGCTATCTTACGAGTTATTATCACAGCACATAGATGATATATGTTAACTGCTAAGTACATATGACTTCCTCAACAGTGCAAAATGCCACATGTAAAAATATTTGGCTTTTGCATGTATCAAAATAAACCAAGATAAATGAAGCATGTCAACCAACTTCAATAACAGGATCTATTACCTTTTGCCAATTGTCATTGCAACAACTAAAACAGCCAGACATACAACACTTTCTGGAATCATCATCCTTAGGAATTTTAGGCAGATGCTTCACCATCACATATTCCTCCTTCAGCTTGGGGCCATATTCAGGTGAAAAAGATAACATCGATACCTCCAAAAACTTGCAAACCTATAGCATAAAAACAAGTGTCTAGTGGTCATGATAGAGTACACAAATTCAACAAGAAATCAAATGGAGGAGAATTAAAAATCCAACAAAAAGCTAATAACAGAAATAAATAGTCACGGACTTGAACTGGAAAAAAAAATCTGCTAAAGTTCAATGTCGATATCATATAATGTATTACATTTAGGTAATGGTGACAACAATTCATTAAAATTACGCCCCATATAGGCGCATCCCTGTGCACAAGACTCCTACCGTTTTGGGGTCTGAGAAGAATCTAAATCTAATATAATCAACCTTAATCCTGTGAGTGGAAAATTTATTTCCATGACTAGATCCAGAACCAGAACAATGGCGACCTTATTTGAAACAGATTCATGACGCTACCCATCCCTACTAAATCCAATAACCAGATGCACGGACAGCTAGTGAAACAGTGCAGTGCCTAGGCAAGCTTTTGAGTCATACTTATCGAAAAACTAATATCCAAGGGTGAGTTTAGTCCAACATTAAGGTTACCGCGTAGTGACACGGTATTCTAGACATGGGATACCCTTCAGCTTATAGAGGGGGTATATCCGAGTCTGACCATCCCTGCCTTACAACGGTGGGAGTGGGATTATCATGCATCTGGCTGCCTATTAATGAAAATGTTAAGATATGTTGTAAATAGTAGTTTTATATGTATTCGGCCCAGGCCCGTTAGGTTTTCTCTATTTAAACTCATTAGTGCTTGTACTCAACACACAATTACACAATTATACAATTAATAAGACGGAACTACAGCTGCTCTGTAGTCGCAGACGTAGGCAAAGATTGGCCGAACTGCGTGACCAATATCGTGTCTCCTATTCCTATTCTCTACAGAAACTAATAAGTAACATCCAAAATCAAGTTATACCAACCAGAGTAGTAAAGAAACACATAGTTCTACTTTTCCTTATAGTTTTTCCTTTGCTAAGGTTAAATGTCAACCAACTTAAAAGAATTGAAGAGGAGTATGTAAGCTTCAAATGATAAATGGTTGCTATAACCATATATACAGTTATAAATTAGACTATAATTTGTAAAGCCTGCCATCAAGGTCCCATTGCAATGATGCATATAATAAAATTTGTTATCATTAAAGGTAAATTAGAGCAAATTGCATTCATTTCATATGTTAAATTAACAAAATAATGAATTGTCCCTGTCTTAATATCAAACCACAATATTTTGTGTACATCAGAAATGTCGCGTCATAGTTAAACCCAGTGTTCAAAAAACCTGCTTGGATCGGCCAGTTCAGCCAATATTACCAGAAACTGGCATATGACCGGTCCAAGCCGCTTTGTTGGAACAAAAATGCATGAGGACAGGTGAAAACCGGTACAATTCATCCAGTTTTGTGTAAAAACAGGAGAGTCATCCTATTTTTTAAAGTTTGCATCATCTTTATACAATTTTACATGAAGTGGTATAATAGATATTTGAAATTAGAAAAATTTGTTAATGGCTATTAATTTCGTTAAGTGACTATATAGTATTTACTCTATTAGAGTGACTAACTTTATAAATAATATATTCTATTTTAGAAGCATGAAGTAGCAATAAATTTGTGAATGTCCATTAGAGTATAGTATTGATTTTTCTAGAATTTTTAATTATGATAGGTACAGGACAGGTTGCGAATTCTTATGAATTTTTTAATATATACTGATTCAACTAATGACTCACTTCCACTGGTTCAGCCAGTGAGCCCATTGACCCATTGTCTTGATTGAATCAATAGTCAGTCAAAACTTTATAACACTTGTTAAACCATGTATTGAATTATTGCGTAAAAGAATAATGTCTAAAACATTATAGACATTTATATCAAAAGCTCGTGCACAATACCTCCGGGGAGTTAACAATACTGATATTTCCCAAAAAGTGATTCAGATACCCTTGCATTGCAGTTTTTGCCCTGTCTGCAATAGAATGCTGTCTTCCTAAAGCCGGCCGTATGATTGGTAGAGCAGCACTAGATGGAACATCTCTGTACCAAAACCCAACTTATAGGAAATTATGACCAGAGTAACATATTGCAATTGCAAGAGAGCTCTAATGAAAGTTTCATGTTAGGGATTACCTGTTTTTAGCACTTTCATCAGTGTGTAAAGGAACTGTTTCATCATCGGCTTCATCGTCGTCCTGCACCATAGCAGTGTGTTCTCCAATTCCTAGATTTTGAAGCCATTCTTTAACCTTTAATATGATGTTTCAGTGAACATTGCATTAAAATTCAAACTTGGCTAGATATGCATGATGTCGTCAAATAACACAAAAAAAAAAGAAATTAAAAAAACATTTAAATATAAGCAATGAAATGAAAAATCAGTATAAATAGCATTGCTTACCTGCTCTTGCTTCTCATGAATTTCCTCAATAAAGGCGCGTTTCTTTAACGCAAAATGCAAAATAAATACTTGATGAGCTTTCTTCACTAGCTCCCACTTGAACTGGAATGAAAATGGGACATATTAAATAAGTATAATCCACTATGAAGGAAGGCTGGATGAAATAGACAAGGACATTACAGGTATAAAAGTATAATTTCTCCCCACTTATATTTCTTAGTTTGACTTCTATAAAAGAATTTCTTTCACACACTTCAAGTCTAAATAACTACCGAGCTGGTTGTGAATGCCAGGATAACATGTTTAAAAGGAGAAATTTTGTTTGAGGAAGGGAAAATTAAATTAAGTGTATATTTGGATGGGGGTTTGGAGAGGATAAAGGAAGGAGGTAAAATTTTCATTTTTTTTGGATTAAGAAAGTTATATAGTGTTTTTAAAAAATAAACAAGGGATTAAGACATTAGATTACATGACAATCTACCATTTTACTCCCTTCATTCTAGAAAATTCTAAAATTAGAGAATATCTACTTGAAAGGACTCTCTCACAAGTCACAGCTCACTCCCTCCAAAACCTTCTCTTTCTCAAATATATAAAGTCCAAAGCTGAAACCATGTAGCAGGCCTTTGGAAAACACAAACAAACTGCAGAGCAATTGCATCGTGCATTTCGTATAAAGAAAACCCTTTGGTAAATTTACCCAATAGTAATACAAACCTACGCAATTACATAAGCATATACCTATATACATACAAATCGTTTAAAGAAACAACTAGGTCCAAAATCAAATATAGGATTCAATTCCTTATGATTTCACTCGCTTTGTGTTCACGCAATTGACTTCAGTGCTTGTGAGTTGTGATCAGAGATTTTTTCAGTTGTTGAAGAATTCCACATAATCACAAAGAGAGAAAGAGATGTCGCACCTGTTTGTACTGAACCTGAAATGTGTAAGAGAGTTGCATGGGGCTGATGTCGCTAGCATCAGGTCGAGACACGGAGATGATGATTGCTTTCGGCAATTCATCGAAAATCCGATTAGCCTCACTGCCACCGTGCCGGAACGATGGGACAGAGGACATTTCCTCCGGTGCCAGAGGAGACGGCGGCGGCGATGATTTCATTTGAACATAGCGGGGGCCACCCGCGGCCATTAACTTCTCCGTCGTCGCCATCGGAACCTGAATCGCCGGCGATAAGGAAAGATGAGGAAATCGAATGCGATGAAGAGAAGGAGCTGCAACAACGTCGTTGATTGCTTCAATCCAAATCTAAATTCCGACAGAGAGAAAGAGAAAAAGACAGAGAAATAGCGCTAGTTTTCGTGAGAATAGGAAGGTATAAGAGTTGAACTGTGAACAACGCCAAAAGAGTGCGCAAGTTTGATTTCTTCACTAGCATCCTTGCTATTTTTTTAATCTCTCTCTCTCTCTCTCTCTCTCTCTCTCTCTCTCTATATATATATATATATATATATATATATATATATATATATATATATTATATTTATATACATAATACATTTACGAATATACTCGGAAAGGAAACAATTATAACCTTCAACCTTATTGGTCCAACTCATCAAATTAATCATAATTGGACTACTAACATTGCCACATAATTACATGACCTGTAAATTCAAAAAAAAAATTAAAACAAACCATTAAAACCGAAAATTAAATGTTCCTCTTTAATATTATATGGTAATTTTTTTTTTTTTGACCATGGTAATTTTATTATTGTCAGTTATTATTAAAGGATTTTGAATTTTCATAATCGAAAATCAAAATTTTCCATATGAACCACACCTGACCATTTTTTTGACAACAGCCACACCTGACCATTAATTACTCTGTAAATTGTCCAAAAAAAACAATCTCTCATTAAAGTTATGAAAATTGTATTTTGTATTTCCTTCCTTAGCACCTAACTTCATTCTTATTTTCACAATAAACTCCTCCTTTAGAATTTCCAACTAGCTTTCCACCGTAGGTGTAGTAATTCATACTTTTTCTATGACATTGCATTGCTATTATATCGAGTTATTATATAATGATCACCAAGGACCCCATATTTCTTCGATTCTCTATGGAGGGACATACACATGAATCGACTTCATCACAATCCTTTGAACGATAAGGATATGTAGATCTATTGATCACGTCTCACATCTTGACGTCACTTATTGTGATCTCAATCCTCTTCTATCCAAACCATATAACAATATCAGAAGCACCTCCATCAATGCACCTCTTAAAGTGAACATGAACCTTATATAGTCGAATAGCGACAATAACATTGTTGGTTTATATTGATCATTTTTTATCAGTGTTATGGTCACCTTTTGGCGGTCTGTTTCCTTACCCTTTTTCGTGTATTTTTTGTGCATAGTAACATGGAAAAATCATGTTTTTAGACTGTGTAGTTTTATACGCTATGAGCAATAGGCAACACACACTTTGAGCACGAGCCACCCCGTTCAAGCTAGAAATCCCTCAAGAATAAAATAATCTAAGTCGCGTGTATGAACAAGAGCAACTATCTATTATGCTTTGTTCATGTAAATAAATTCAAGAACATGCCACAAATAGTATTATTACATAATATAGATTGGTAAATCCTCAAGAAAACTTCAAACTTTGATTTCTTTTATAGGATATATTAACAAAGAAGGGCATTAAATAATGAAAAAACGAAGAGAATGTATATTGGACCAGATGATACCAAAATTTTCTATGATCCAAACAAAGCAAAAGTTGTGACAATTCGTAATTATTGACCATACGTATGTTATATATATAGCTACTTCTTCCCAATTTTGTAGTGTTCAATACATGGTTTTATTTTCGTTTAGGTGTACAAGTTTATTTTCTCAATTTATTAAACCACTTAGGAAGAGATTTATCACTTGAAGCTCTTTATTTCAAGGGTTGTTTATAAGTTTTGAATGCCTTGATGAACCTAAAGTTCAATCAAGAGGTTTACCAAGTGATTTCCTCTATCTTTTGGATGTTGCTGGTAATTTATTTTACTCTCAAGTGCAAATATAAATTCTATTATTTTTCTACATATTATGCCATAAAACGCATGCGAAATGCTTCAAGAGCAAAATACATGATTTCGTATAACCTAATTATTTTGCAAATCCCTATCAATGAGGAAACATCTAAGCTTTAGAGGTAAAATATTGAATCATGTAGAATTGACCTATCAAAACTTGGCGAGGAAATTAAAGACGGATGTCTCATTTTCTATCGCTAACTATAAGTAAAAAGTATATCATGATAGAGATTATTTTTTACATGTTTTTTTAAAAGAATATTACTATTTTACATAAAATATGTTAATATGTACACGTAAATCTATTAGTCTTTGAACTATAGAATTAAAGCATACCGTAGAGGAATTGCAGAGTGAAGCATCGAAGAAGATCTGACCGTGCTATTTACTCACGCGGCGGTCATGGAAGACGAAATCACAATCGCAGGTCTCCGACCGATCGTGTGCAGGTGGTCAGCGTGAAGTCGGATGGAGCGGCAACGCGAGATAGTGCAAAATGCAATCCACAATGTGAAGGTGGTGCTTGATATTCGCTGCCTTCATTTTTCGCCGTTATCAATGGCGTGTGTATAAGCGTTTATCAATTTGGGAAAGTGAATACTGTAATATTTCATTTAGTAAAATTAGATAAATTGATCATTTAGTAATTTTAATATTTCAAACGGCAATTATACTTACCATATATCCTTTAGTTATAAACAATTATTATTAATATTTCATTTAGTAAAATTAGATAAATTGATGATTTAGTAATTTTAATATTTCAAACGGCAATTATACTTACCATATATCCTTTAGTTATAAACAATTATTATTTAGTAATTTAGTAACATGTAGTAAAATTAGATATTTTTTTTTGATCATTTAGTAAAATTAGATAAATTTATATAGCTAAATAATATATTTTTATTAATAATAATCTAAACAATATCTATATATTTATGTATAATAAATTAGTTATAAAAAAATAAAATGCTTAATATGAAATGCGATTTTCAACTTGGAAGCATATATTACTATTTATTTTACTAAACGATTAAAATAGATAGCTCTATATATACATCTCACATTAGAAATGCATCAGAAAAATGAAGTTTAAATTCTTCTGTGATATAATTTTAAATTGCACATAATATCTAAAATTGAATATTATTATTGTCTAAACTATGAAATCACATATTTTACTTTACCAAATAATTATTCATTTGTATTTTTCTGGAAATACTAAAATAGCATGTATATCCACAAAGATATATAAACTATATATTCCTTAAATTTTATTTGATTGATATAAAACTGTTTAAATAAAATATACTTATATATTACCTCTAATTTTTCAATTTTTTTCAACAAGGAGATGTATACCTGTGCAGCGCACGGGTCATACGCACTAGTTAATTAATATACTCCAATTAATATTAATATATTAAATAATAGTATTATTAATATTGATATAAGACATAAAAATAAAAAATAAAAACTAAATTTCAATATTAGGTGAATGTTAACGTAAATGTTTTAACACACTCTCTAAACAAATGACTTGGTTAATATTCGAGTTTGATCTTCGACGATATAACAATTTGGTGTCGAGCTTTATTTACCTCCGACTGAACTCCAAGCTAATCATGATCATTTTTCCTTAGACGCCGTAGTGCGGTTGAAGACTTCTAAAGAAAAAATATTAGGCGGAGGTGTGAATTCACTTGCAAGAATAAATTTATAAAATCAATTATTCAAAATCAATTTTTAGTATGGTAGAGCCAAAACATAGGAAGGTCGAGAAAATGTCACAAAAGCCATTGTGAAGGATAGATTTCCATACTCTTCATCATCACTTCTCTGCATCTTGCTCAATCCTCATTATCTCGCTCTTATATTTTTTGATTTAGAAGATGAGGTAAAACTGAAACCGACTAACCGTGTATTGTATTATTGTTATATTAGCTCTCATTTCCTTTTCCCCTTTTTCAAGGCAACTATAAAGTGAAATTTGAAGACAAGGAGCATGTAGAAGTAAACGGGGTTGCATCCTCTCCTTCCATTTCTCCCTACATCTCCATCCATCCTCTCTATCTCTCTCTTTATTAGTCAAATCAAAACAGTGGTTAATTGAAAAGTATTAGTAACATCTTTTCAATTCCAAACTTGAGTAATCAATTCAGGCACTCATCACAACACACTTCAATTTATTTAGCAGTAAAACGATGAACCATGATGCACTAAAAGATATCAACGGAACATAATAAAGATGAACTAATCTTGGAAGCCAAAGCAGCACTCCAACTTCAAATTTCCCCCCCAAAACAGCACTCATCAAAAGCCAATATCTGTTTTATAAATACAGAAGCTGTAATTCTAATGTGTAAAACTTGTGAAAAAATTGCTATTATTAATGATGACGTTACAGGTTCGTATGACCCAAGCTCTGTCCATAGGGCATAAACCAAACCCACCTAGAAGCCTGATCAATTAGTAGTCTAGATTCAAAGGAGGTTGCCTCAATCAAAGAAGGGTTAGGTCAAATGATCAATTTTTGAAAGACCAAAGCATGAGTCCGAACGAATACCTTTGGCATGATTGTAGTTATTTGGAAAACTATGAGATGCATTCTAGATCTTTGGCCTTAGAGACTCTACTAGCAGCCATGCAATTCTCCACTGAAGCAAAAAATTCACGGATTCTTTTACGGTTCCTTATACGGGAAGGACACTTGCACAATAGATCTTTGGCCTCAGAGACTCTACCTTCTTCATTGAAAGATTCAAAAATATGAAGGTAGGCTGAATGGGACCGCGGACTTCCCTTTCTCCATGCTTTTAGGTATTTAACAGCATCCTCCACGGTCCCAAACTTTGAAACATACCGCACAAACAAACCAGGTTTATTGAATGGAGGGTACTTGTGTTTCCTCGTCAAACAAAAAAGATCAAGCGCCTCCTCAAATTTTTTGATTCCTAGCAGGCTTTCAATCAATTTCTCGTATGTACATTGCGATGGAGATGCACGACTATCAATAACCATCTCCACAACCAACTTGTGCGCATCCTCTATTTTTTTCTCACTAAGAAAACTGTCAACCACAGCTCCCACTGCAGCAGCATCTGCATTGCATCCCTTTTCAATCATCTTACCTAAATAAAGCAATGCCTTATCTACTTCATTGGCAGCACAATATCCTTGGATCAAGATGGACCAAGTGTTGCTATCAGGGATGCAGCCACAAGATTCCATCCCCTCCAGCACCTCACATGCTTCTTCAAATTTCTTCATCTTACAAAGTCCAAAAACCACTTGACTGTAGGTAATGTTATCAGGTTCATAGCCAGCATCTCTCATAGTCTTAACAATATTTTCAGCTTCATCAAATTTCCCTGCATTTGACAAAGACCTGTGGATTCCATCATAGATTTCCTTGGTGAGAGCATGCCCTGCAGATTCATATTTCTTGGCTACCCTGAAAACTAAATCCAAATTTGGCGAGTCACTAGCAGCGATGCTGTTTAAAAGGATACTGCAATCCTGAGTTGATGGCTCATATGGACCATCCATCATAAGCTCATAAAGCTTGACAGCCTCCTCCATCATTTGATTCTTTTCAAGCTGCCTTGATATCTTTACATAAGTATCAATATCCAAGTCATGACCGGCATTCTTCATCTCCTCGATGATACTCCAAAACTTGTCAATCCAGCCAGGCCTCGCAAGTACTCTTGCGATTGCATTGTAAGTCACCGTATTTTGTTGATAACCAGATTGTTTCCCAACCCAATGAAAGAACTTATAAGCCTTTAAAGGATAATTATGAAGCTCTTTCAAAACCCTAGTCACAAAACTATCAGAGAGTCGAATTTTAAGCTTTGCCAATTCACTAATAACCTCATCACCCCACTCAGATCCTGAAATGATACCAACCACCTTGTTGACAAAACTTTGTCTTGCATTTTCTCGAAGCATTCTCTTAAAGAGGGCATTGAGCCAAGCGTAATCTTTGTTCATCTTTGCCCTTCTAAAACCCTCTGAAATTGGCCTATAAGTAATTCTATCAAGCCAGAACCCTTTACCCTTCATCATCCTTAGAGTAATCCGAAATTGCTCTATAGTCTCCTTATTCGCTAAGATCCTAAGAATTAAGTTAAACATTGAAGAACTTGCCCTAAACCATTCTTTCTTACTGACCCAATTGAAAAAAAGAGAAGCTTTTACTGGGTTTGTTTCCAATTGCTTCAAAATGTAAAGAACAGTTTCATGGGTCATTGATGGGCCACATTTTTCTAACTCATGCTCTAACCCTTGGGACCAATCATTGGTTAAAACGAGCTCTACAATGGAGTTCGGTTTCGAAGAAAAATTTAGTTTTTGGTGAGTGATTGGAAAGGGTACATTATGAAAGTGACCTAAAAGGGGTGGTGGAGTAAAAGGATAGAAGTGAGAGACCTGGTTTCCGGCGAGATCGAGAGGCTGAGTTGCAATGACTCGGACGGTGAGTGGCGAGTTGAAGAATCTGAGGTTAGAAGCAGCAGCAATTTTCTTGAACCCTTTCATTGCCAAGCAGAGGGACAAAGCAAAGTTTGGAGAACTGCACCATGGGCGATATCAAAACGGGTTAGAAGTTACTTGTTTGTTGGGTATGGGTCCTGGATCATCCAATGGGTTTTCATAACCCGAATTTGGTTGCTTTATAGTTCATTCTAGGGCGGCAGGATCTCGCCTTCAATCTAACCATTTAAGGTTGAACTCAGTACATCATCCCCCCACTAGTAAATAGATAAAGGGTAAAAATCTATTTTAGTCCTTAACAACTTTTTGATAGGACAAGTTGGTCCCTCACAATTTTTTGGGACAAATAAGTCCATGATATTTTTAAAATGAGGACAAATAAGTCTTGAATGAAACAACAAAATTTAAACTTTCGCTTTAAAATTTCTTGATTGTCCTTTTTTGAATATCACAACACTTATTTAGATTAAAGATAAAATTCTCAATCAAATACCCAAAAAAAATCTTTTCAACTTTTTTGAAACTCAATTCAATATACACTTACTTTATATTGACACCTTTGTTTCTACAATAAGGAGAGAAAAAAAATGATAATAAGAAAAAAAAACTTAGAAGTTGTTTCATATGTGTGGTTCTTGTTATTTTCCAATCATATTATGATACATGAATTTATTAATAATATTTATCATTATCTTTTAATTATTTTTTGTATATTTTTTTGATAGGCAAATGTTAGTGAGGGGTTGGGGAAAGCTAGTTTCCGGGGTAGGAATATTTTTTTGTAGGCTTAAATATATTTTAGGCCCCTGTAAATATAACGCGTTTTAGTTTAAGCCCCCGTAAAAAAATAGAAAAAACTCCATGCAAAATACAGTTTTTTGATTTTAGCAATTTTGTTACACTTCTCTTACAAAAATTTCCAATGTGTAAGAATAAAAGAGAAATTTCCAATGTGTAAGAATCAAAATACAGCTTTTTTTATTTTGCTAACTTGGCATTGACGGTTTATTATTTTATATTTTAACTTTTTTAAAGCTGGAATGGATAAATGAGAAATAAAAAAAGCTGGAATAGATAAATGAGAAATAAAAAAGAATAAAAGAATTGCGAACCCTAATTCCCTTCTTCAGTAACAAACACAGAGAAGGTTCTGAAGAGCGGGAGAAGAGGAGATGGGCATTGAGATAGAGGGAGAAGAGGAGATCGGCGCTGAGAGAGAGGGAGAAGAGGAGATTGGTGCAGACGAAAAGGGGAAAATATTGTGTTTTTGGAGCTTCATTCAACTATGGGAATAAGGGGAAAAGTTTTGGTAGATTGCGTTATCAAAATGGTTGATTTAAGTTCTTGGTTTGGGTCAAATCTTCAGAGTTTGGGTAGGGAAAAGGGGAATAGATTGCGTTATTGGAGCTTCAGTGCCAAAATGGTAGAGTGGTGAGTGAGACGACCCTCGTCCTCATCATAGTAACCCTTGACACTTAATATCTTAATCTCAAAAACGGATAAATTTAAAACTTAACATATGTAACTAAACACATCTCACATATATATGAAAACATAGTGTTAAGAGTTTTACAAAACGTGTGGCAATACTAAAGCCACTCACATATATATCAGAGTATTACAAAACAACGGAAAGTAAGAACATAAAATAAGGTCAACCAAATAACTTAAACGAGACTCAAAATACTGACACACTGGCTAAACAAAACTCAGGTTCTCTCAATGAGACACCTGTTCGCTCCATCATATCGCACCGGCATCCTCGGTGCCTTCAACGTCCATCGTGGAAGGAAGAGTATCTCCTTCTGCTACAAGTGGCTCCTCGACTGGATCTAAGCGATACAAACAAATATACAAAAGAAAACACATAGGGCTAAGATACGTGTATAAGTCAGAAAAATGGGAAGATAAGGTAAAACTTAATTTAAACATGTTACAGGCACATTATATCATATTATTCCTTATCTTCTGTTCTTTATTAATATCTTATGCCTCTGACTCTATCTATGAATATGTGTCATACTATATGCTGACTCTGGCCATATCCTGATGCCACAACGTCCCGCATCCGCCAAGGAAGCCATCCGACTGTCACCATGGAGTCCGGATGTTATAAGTCTTTCCCTATCGGAAAACAGATCAGAGTAATCTAAACCTATCATTACTCCACCTGGCCGGCATAAATATCAATATGTCCTACTAAGGACCCCGACCCGGTACTTGACCTCGTGTGTCCCATACCACACGGCTGTGGACTTACAACACATATGCAATCTATATGATTCTGTTTGATTACTCCTTAACTCATATGCCTTACTATTTTTCCTGATCAGTACCTCGTACTATCACTCGCACTACGGTTAAGTATTCATTTCACTTTAGATCTCTTTATGACTCTTAGTTGACTATGCACACCTAGATTCATTATAAAATCTTATCTTCATTAAATAAAGTCATGCTTCTCAAACTTAACTATATTAATAAGATATTTCAGCAATTTCCAATAATCACGAATAGCACATAAGCAGTTCTTAACAATCAAAGCAATCAATCACAATATCTCAAGCAATCAGTCAATCACTAAATCAATCAAATAAAAATATAGAAGTTTCATTCAACCTCAACTCCGAAGAGTAGTCAAATGATCTTTAAGTATCGCTGTCTCTTTAACTCTAGTAGAGCTTGGGTCACTCTATACATATTTAAATCAAAACTTTACGCTAACCGTCCCGACGAATACGGTATCTTGCCCCCACCTGAATTATAGCGCGAACGAACACTTGTTCCGGCAACACCGACACGTACTCGAACAAAGCTTCGAAACTACGAACACAAGTTGTTGGTGGTTTGAAGGTTTAGAGGAATATGAGAATGAAGTGTTTTGGTTATGGAATGATGAATGAATCAAGAACTTGGCTTGCTATTTATAGTGAATCCTTGGACCTTGCTTACATAACGCTAAGCATGAGGTGTAAAATTCACTTTTTGGGTGGCATGATCCTATAAGCTTAAGTGATGAGTCATCTTAAGCAAGAACCTAGTGGAAGACTCTCATGAAGCATGTAGAAGGATGATGTGTATTGTCTTTTAGGTGGCATGTTCTCATGGGTTAAAATGATGATTCATCTTAAGCTAGCATGAGGTGTCCTATTCTAATACATCCAACACAAAGTCTAGAAGAAGCATGAGGTGTTCACTTCCTTTTTGGTGTCAAAATCTCATGGGTTTAAAAATGATGACTCACTTTTATCATGAAGCATGAGGTGTAAAGTTATTTTTAAGGTGGCATGAATCTATGGCTTCAAAGGAGTGACTCATCAAAGCAACCATCTACATGGCCTATTCTTGTTAAACCAACACATAATTTGTGGAAGGAGGAGGTGTTGTTATCTTGTACAATTACTTAACAATGAAGGAAACTTGGTCATGAAAGAAGAAGGTAGATTTTATTCTAAGTTTATGGCAAGTTACTATATCATGATCATAATACATATAAGTTGAATCTTATATCATTATATAATAATCTTAAACAAGTATACACGTTAAATATTAATACACAAACAAATATAATAATAATAATTATATTTTCAAAAATAGTAATAGTAATAACTATAATTTGTCTTTAAGTCCTAAAGCCCACAATTTAAATAAAATAATTTCTAAAGTATCTCTTAATTTGTTTCAAAAAAAAAATATCTCTTAATAACTCTTTATAAAAAGTGGGGTGTTACAGTGAGTATCAAAGTGGCTGGTTTAAGTTATTATTGGTTTGGGTCAAATCTTCAAAGTTTGAATCTTTCTGAGAATGCATTCACTGGTTTGGTTCCAAGTGAGCTTGAAAAACTTTATAAATTAGTTGAGCTTGATCTTAGTATGAATTCACTGGTTTGTTTTCTTCTAGTCTTGGTTTTGATTGAAGATTGAAGATGGTAGTGGAGGAGGGAACTGGAGAAGAGAAGAACTAAGAGGAGCGAAAATAGTTTTGTTGGATCTCTCCCTCTCTCGCCGGTCTCTCTCTCGCCAAAACAAAGGGGAATGGAGATTTGAGATTGAAGATGAGTTTTGGTTGTGTTGTTGATGTAGCAAATATGGGAATGGAGATGATGATGAAGATAATCAAAACGAATAATAAAAGAAAATGAAATTATTTTTTAATTTTATCTAAGTTATTATTTTAAAATAAAAGAAAATGATTCGGAAAAGTCAAATGATACTTCTTTTGACAACTCAGCAAATCACTAAGGAAGAATTGACAGAAGGACTTATAACCAAAAAAAATATCTACAGAGTTTTTTTTTAATTTTTTTTACATTAACTTAAATCAAAACACCCTATATTTACGAGAGTTTAAAATATATTTAAACTTTTTTTTTTGCATATGGTATGATTTGAAAAGAACATCGACCAGACTGATAAGAAGGATTAAAAAAGAAAAGAAGGATTAAAAAAGGACCAACTGTGAGTGATGAAGTTGATCTTTTTGTGTGTCGGAAAAGCATCCACTGTCTGAAACCAAACATGACTCAGCTAAACTTTACAATGCCACAAAGGTACTGATGATGAGAATCGAGAAAGCATACTTTTCACTCTTTTCTCTTTGATTTCACCGCTACAACCACACATTCACACAAGCCTCCTCAACCAACAAAACCATCACTTTCAGCTCCACTGCACAGTGCTCGATCATCTGAAGAACCTGACATCATGGACTTCGACTTCGACTTCAGTGCCACTATTCATTCTGCAAACCACCTTTCTGCTCCACTTCACTCTGGTACTGGTACTACTTCTTTTCCCACTTGCTTTTGTTCTTTACTTGTTTTCTTCATTTCTTTCTCGTTTATTTGAGCTATGGTTTTCTGAGTTTTTAGTATTCATCAGCCTATCGACTATTCAAATTCCCTTTTGATAGATTTGGGATCATAAAATTTTCGACTTACTGGGGAAGACCATTTGGGTTGTATTGCAAAGCCTAAACTTGGCTTGTCAGGCACTTTTTATTGACCTCCATACTCCATAATGCATTACAGAACCCCCTCTCCCCCTCTCCCCATGTTGGAGAATAAGTCCATCATCACATGGAATAAAATAAAGACAACCAATTTTTTTTAGAATTTTTAGACAACCAAGCAACTCCCAAACTCCTAAATCATTTTGGTGTAAGTTGGATATCCTCTCCGCAACTCGAAAGACTAGTCCTCTCCTCGAGTTGAGTAGGACTATAATGGTTGGCAAATCTCTCCTTCAAGAGTTTTAACGTTTCTGCATTCTAGGGCTAAATTTGACTAGTTAAGCTGGAAAAGACCTAAATGGTGTCAAAATGCATTAAAAAAGGTTTGCACAAAAACAAAACAAAAAACTAATGCAAAAATGGTTCAATGTCAGTCTAAAAAACCTGAGGACTGTAGCACAAAAAATGAGTACCTGCCCTTAAAGCAAACAAAATGCACAAAAAAAAATCAAGTTTCAATTTGGCCTCCCATTTGGACTTAAGGGGGATGTTGGAGGAGAATCTGTCTCTCATCTTATAAAATAAGGTGAGAGACTTATTCTCATTATTGGGTTCAAATTGGAGGACTTAGGGTTCAAGCATAACAATAATGAGAAACCAAATAATGATCATGTTTTTTATTCCATTTTTGTTCTGGTAAGCAATGAAAATAAAGCCTCAGCAAGGACTTAAAGTAGTTAAGTTACAATTACAAACGATCTGTCAATGAAGGACCACCTACAAGAATCAAACTTAAGACCTTTGTGTCACTACGTTGAATTTATTTAGTCAGCATCATCCCTCAGCTTCAATAGGCTTAACATCCCAGTACATGGCGCCAGCAATGCGTGATCCACCTTAATTGGGGTGACGAGGTTTATAGTACATTTATTGATTGCAATTTATATATATGGATTTTTTCCACTCAATTGATCTATCGAAGCATAAGTTAAAAATGTGCATACCTTATAAATAAAGTCAAATTTATAGGAAATTTCCTTGAGGTCCTGATCTGTCAATTTCACAGGCATGGCTGAACCGCATCTACAGGTAACTTGTTTGATGTTTAATGGATATTTAACTTTGTTTGTTTGATCATATATGGAAAAGTTCCATTTTTGCTCAAGGGTTGTTTCAAGTCTGACATGTGGCTTGGAAGTTTCTAAAAAGCATAACTGAGCTCTCGATATTGTGCTTATCCTTCTTGTTGGAAGTTTCATGAGCTCGTGGTGTTGTATTTGTATATCATTTGCAGTTAATTTATTTTTCCTAATTGAGACACTGTTTTTTTTTTGTCACGCACTATGAAATTATCGTGCTTGGGCTTCAAAAGTTTGCTAACGCTGATCTCTTTAAACCACAGATAATTATTCAGTGAGCCATTACACAGATGTGGAAAATGATGGCCAATCTAATTTCCAATGTCCTTTCTGTGATTTTGAAATTCAAGGTCCTCTGCTCTGCAATGATTTGGAAGACGAGTATTGGCCTGCCCAAAAAAATGTGGTACAACCTTTTTGTTCCTTATATTTTTGGTTTGACAGAAGTTATTGCTAAGTGCTTACATGTTTATCGTTAATAGTTAATATCCAGGAGAAAAATGAAATTGCAAATTCCATATGTTTCATGCAAGTAAAGTAAACAATGGTTAAAATATCTGCTTCAATTTTCCTACATCAGGTTTGTCCTGTGTGTGAAGAAAATTTAGGGAAGGATGCAATCACACAATTTACACATTCAAGCTCTCGAAAGGTAGTGTTACTTATCTCAAAAAATTTGTATACTACAATGTCCAGCACATGTTTGATGCTTATCCGCATTTGTGTCTTGTGTGACTCAATTTATTATATTGATATTTGATCTGAAGTGGGGATGGAAGTCAGAGAAATCCAGTATCTGGTCTGGTAATTCAGAAACGCTCGGCAAGAAATCAGCCAGGGGCAACAAACAAGAATCAATACCTGATTCGCTTTTGTCGCCATTCATATGCAACGTACCCATTCCTAATCGTAACAGTATCCATCCAGATGAAAATTCAAGCCCCAGCAATAAGGATATAGACATTCATAATGCAAAAAGGTATGATTCTTTTACCATCGAGATTTTGTAGAGGTGGTAAGTTGGCATAGCAAGAGAAACCTTAAGAAAAGTATATTGCAGAATTCGCCACATTAAATGGACCTTTTTTTCTTGTTCTCCTTTTCTGTATTTGCAGTTCTCCATTCCAGGCAATGTTATATATGTAGAAATTCTAGTAGTAGACCGTGCAACGTACCACAAAGTCGATTTTTAAAAATGTGGACACAATGAACCCGATAAAGAAAGAATCAAGATAATGTAAGGTAAAACATAAAGTTTGGTCACCCAGTTCAGAATCACCCACTTGATTCCTACATTTGGGGGGTTTAGCTGGAATGCTAAATCCAGTATCATAGAACAATGTGAATCGAATATTACAAGACTTTACAAGTTGGAGTTTTACTCAACCTCACTCTAATCTCACCACACTCTTCTCTCTATGTTAACTCTCTAGAATTTAATGTGAATTCTAACTCTATGCCATAATAGCACCTAGCTAAGACTTTATATAGGAAGATTACAAAAAAGAGGTAGCTACAATCCAGACTAACTAACTCTTAACAACTAACTTCTTACCACTTAGATAACTAACTTAACAAACTTTGATAGAGCCATAGTTTACAACAAAAATGATATGGCCCAAACAGTCCATCACCAAAACTGTATTTCTTTGAGCTAATTTCGAACTGATTCATAGAAGTACATCTGAAATCACAAAAACATGAAATAGATGTATAGACCAATTAGCATTGTAAATAAATATATCGTAAGAAAAAACCAACACAAATTCCCTACTACAATAAAATATCTACTGCATAACTTTCCTATCATTTAATAACTTTCCCATTGCTGATTCTTCCTTGTTATTTTCTTATTTCTCCTAGATTACACAATTTAGATTTTAGATTTTAGATTTGTTTTCTACATAATCCAAAACCTGGCCCATGTTTTGACTTTGGGCTGTAACACTATGAGTTTAATCATTACAATGCATTATATTTCCCTATATCAATACAAAAAATGCATTATATGACAACTTTTTCTCTCTACCCTCTTCCCAGAATAGGAAGGTGTAGGTAGTGCCGTAGTGGTGTATGGGAAAGTGATGTTAGAATAACATTACGCAGGGAAAGCATGTAGCTAGTGGTGTTACCTTAGTTGCCAAATTATTATATTTGCATTGTACATTTTTAAATTATCTACGGATCTACAAGATTTTATTCTTGAAGGTTGTTCATTGGTGGGTTCTTGATAATCTACATCCAACTTGAAAAGGACCAAGAAAAGAAAGAAGTAAATTAATGTGAAGTTTATAAAATATCTGTGTTGTCAAAGTTTCATGATGTGATATTACATGAATCAAGGCAATTATATTCTGATTTGGGATATTTTTTTTCTAATATCCTTTCAATTTGAAGATTATTTGAAAGTTAGTAGAGGTTTGGGCATAAAATGATGCACTTTCAGTATGCACACGTGCATTATACCTACTTAAGTAGCAATCTTCTATGCTAGTTTTACAAAAGAGATAGAATGAAAGCTTATGGAAAGTCTCTCCATATATCCAATACTGAATCTTAATGGTTGCTTGTGTTTTGTTCTCTTTTTCTGTAGATGTGGGACTGATGCACCAGATGCAGTTGTGGAGGAGGATCAACAAGAGCGAGGGCTGAGGGCAGCTTTTGTTCAAAAGTTGATACTATCGACCATATTTGAGGAAACCTATTGATAGAATTTACAGTCACACGAGTCATGAACTGGTAGCAGCTCCTTACATATTTTATATGGGTTTTTTCTTTTGTACCCCCACCCCTTTGACAATATACCCCCACGAAAAAGTGAAATCCGAAAATACCCCTATAAAAAAATTTCGCATGGAGATAAATCCAATTTGCATTTTGTGTGGGTGTGGGATCGCATCGGATTTATCTCCCTTGGGGGTAAATCGGACTTGCATTTTGTGTGGGGGTGGGGTCGCATCGGATTTATCTCCCATGGGGGGTAAATCCGATTTGTTATTTTACAAATCGGATTTACCTCCCATGGGAGATAAATCCGAGCGAAAATTTTTAGGGGGGGTATTTTGGAGTTTCACATTTATGTGGGGGGTATGGGGGGAAGAGGTGGGGGTAAAAAAAAGCCATTTTATATTTAGATAGCTTATGGATTATGGTACTGATCTAAAAGGTACCGGTTTTTATTTCGGTGCATTAGTTTAGGATGTGAAGTATGTAGTAGTATATATAGTATAAGCAATAGTTATGTTGAGGGTATGTGAACTAACATCTAGGAGAACTTGATACTATCCATTCTAGGAGAATTGATTCTATCTAAAATATCAAATAAAAGAAGATGCATATATATAATACAAACATAGAATCATTTTTTTACCTGGGACACTCCCTGTAAAATTGCAAAAAGAACATAAAATGTGCGACGACTCTGTTAAAGGATGACATTAATGCGACGTGGAAGATTAAGACGGTCACTAAGCAGCCCAAAGCATCCATGGAATATGTTCATAAACCTAATGACAAAGGAAAAGCACTTGTGGTTGGTTTAGCGAAAGACGCTACTGTGTACCTATGTACTCATGAGATGCTAATAAAGGCTTCATTGGGATGGAAATCGACCAGGAAAATGTTAGAGATATTATTTGTCAACCTGCTATAAAGATACCTGAGATCCAGGTGGAGGAATCCTGGTTTTCGCCCAGAGCTGAGATTGATGGCTCGTGTATAAATAATGCGAAAATGGAGGATACATAGAGAACAAGGAAACTCAGGCTATTGAGGATGATGACCTGTGTGTGGAAATGGTGACTGACACTTTTCGTTTAATCAAGAATGGTCCGAATGTGAAAGATTCTTTGCAGAATGGAGAGTTAGTGAATGTTCATGACGATGAAGGGAATGACATGAGGAGTTTTGACCCAAATGCCAGTTCGGAGAGAACCCATATAGATTATCCAACGCAAATTGTTGATGCTTCAGAAGCTTTTCTTTCTAATGAGTCAAACATTGTGGTTTCCTATTTAGAATCACTTGAAAATGATTTGAATAACCTAACTTTTTTGATAGAGTAAAATCTGACCTAATGATTTAATAGAGATGTTATAGATAAGAAAGAAAGAAAATAAAGCGAGAGGGAGAATATGAAAAGAAAAAAAGATGTTCAGATTAAATGGCGAGTACTCATCTTTGCTTTCTTTTAGATAAATAATGCTTCTACCCCAACACACACGGAGCTGGTAGTGATTTTATTGACTCATCCTCCACTCAACCTCTCACTACCAGGTTAGACTCGCTATTTGTCTCAAAGTCTGATGCTACTTCTAATCTAGTGGTAGCATTTGACATGAGAATTACGGGGAAGCTTTGGGGTGATGTGTTTATTTTCGCTAATGATCCTAGACCCCATGAATTGAAGCACAATCTAATAAGTTTGAACTGGTGATGTCCAAGACCCAAAAGAAGAAATCTCATCAAAAAAAGAAATTGGTCCAGAAATCTATAGGTTATAATATCCGTTCAAAGACAAATTTTGTCTCTGTTTCTTTTTAATATGCCTTTTGTTTGCTAGTCATAGCTCCTAGGTTGGTTGTTTTAGGAGGCTAAGTTAGGGCCTTCCTATTATTGTGTTGTTTTTATCTCATTTTTAATATGGTTTTAGCTTTTGAGCTCTTTTCCGTCATCTGTTTTTCCTCCTTTTTAATAAATTTAGGGCATGATGCATGTTTGATTAAAAAAATTTGTCCTTTTATTTTATGAATTTGTTCTCTCCCTTTATTGTTTAGCTTTTATCATGCCATCTTTTGATTTAACTAAACACCACACAAAAGAAGAGAGTGATTAGCTCTTACTATGGAACTTTGGTAGAGGAATCACGATGTGTGTCTACTTTGAGACACTGAAGACAGTGGTGTGCCCAAGCATGTGTGCCTGAGCCATTACCTAACCAGCCTGGACATGCAAATTCAAGCCATGGGACGTGTGGCCCATAAAATTAGTGGACCATGGATGGTTGGCAACCTTTACTTTACAGTTTACAATGTTGCAGAATTGTGGGCATATGGTTTGCGGGTAGTGGAACAATACTACTGCAAGAGGAACTCGCTATCTTTCCTCAATCTTTAGTTAGTACATTGCCCATAGCTACTGTACTACGTTATTATCTGTTCTTTTTCATTTTGTTTTTATGAAACTGTTTCACATGAAGTGGAGGAATTCTTTAATTTGGGCACCTGAATTAAACAATTTTATAATTGATCACGAAAATAAACTTTCAATTAAGCTTACACTAAATAAACATCTTGTGTACAAACACACCAATCAGAATAGTTTAGAGCACAAGATGTGTATGCGAAATTAAGGTTAGAAGGTAAAACTTGCAAATCAGTCTTAATGATAGGAATGAATTATTAATAACACCGAAAAGATTAGGACAATCTTAATTACTATGCTATCTCACACAATTGTTTGGTTAAGACGCACATTTAATCACATTTTTAATATCAACTATTCAACCTATTTTTATTGGTCTATTGGCTTTGAGATTCTCTCTATTACGAATTTAACTGCATACCATCAAGTGTTAAATATCTCTCTCTCTCTCTCTCTCTCTCACATGTTAAAAGTCTCTCTATCTTATCTTTTTCATATGGTTAGAATCTTCCATGACACTAATGTAATTGGAGGGGATCCAAACTCATTGAGTTACATATGCCGTTATATGTTCTCAGTGTGGTTGCTTTGAAAATTTCACGACATGGGACGTTGGCTCTCGGGTTCAAATTTGGGACCGATGATAGTGTACGTGTGTGGAGTTTATTTATCATTTCATCTAGTAGACCAAAAACATATGCCGTTCTATTCTATGGCCTATTCATAAAAAATTGATAGATACTTTTTTTTTTTTGCAGAGACTAATCTCTCGAGCTGGGTAGGATCACAATGGACGACAAAGCTTTCCACACCGCTTTGTCGTCGCTTCTTGTTATTACTATTTTGTTACTGTCATTTTTATTTTCAAATTTTCCTTAGATAACATCAGAAAAAATAAATTATTTTTGATAAAAAATAAATTCAGTGGAAAGAGGTTTGTTTTTGTTTCCATTTACATGAAAAAATGTGACCATCAATGACCTTGCTGTGAATAAGGAAATAAGGAAGTTGTAAATAGTTGATTTATTTATATATGTATTCGGCCCAGGCTCGTTAGGTTTTCACATAGTATAGTCTATTTAAACGCATTAGTGTTTGTACTCGATTACACGAATATACAATCAATAAAACGGAACTACAGCTGCTCTGTAGTCGCAGACGTAGGCAACGATTGGCCGAATTGCGTGACCAATATCGTGTCTCCTTTCGTGACATGGTATCAGCTAGGTTACTCAAACCTGTGCCGTCTTAGTTCCGCGTTTTTGGTCGCGCTTCTGCTTCCTGCTCATCTTCTCCGTGCGTGCGATCTGTTGCGAACCCGTTGTTCACACTTGGTTCTTGTTCGTGGTCTCTTCCCACCGTTCACGTTTGGTTCTTGTTCGTGGTCTCTTCCCATCGTTCGTGTTTGGGTCTTGTTCGTGATTCTGGTCACGTCCCTTGCTATCGCCTTCGTTCGCGATCTCTGCTCGGAATTCTTGACTTGGTTTCATTCGCACCCTCTACTGCCGTTGCCGTTTGTGAATGCACACTGCCTCTTGCGTTTCTTTAAGATCTTGTTCGCTGCCTCTTGGATTGTATTAATTGTTGTTCTCACGAAGCCTCCACTTAATTCCCTTTTGAAATCGTGGCTTGCTGATCATCAGGTTTCTATTATAATTTTTTATTATTAGCCATAGCAACTTTTCCCTTTTTATTGTTAGCCTCCACCTCATTCCCTTTTTATTGTTAGCCATAACAATATTTTAATGGCTTCCGAAAGAGAAAAGGATAATTTTTGTGTTCGCTTTACCGGCAAAAAATATGCTGTTCAGGAATTTCAATTTAAGATGTATGTCAAAGGGAAAGGATTATGGAATCACCTTGATGGGATTTCTAAGGCGCCGAAAGATAAAACAGTCTTAGACGCATGGGAGGTCAAAGATACTCAGATTATTTCCTAGATCCTCAGTACTATTGATCCTCAGATGATCAATAATTTGCGATCATTTTCAACTGCTCAAGAAATGTGGAATTATTTGAAGCGTATTTACAACCAGGACAATACGGCCAAGCGTTTTCAATTGGAGTTAGAAATCGCCAATTACAAACAAGGTAATTTGTCAATTCAAGAATATTATTCTGGTTTTCTGAATTTATGGACAGAACACTCTGCTATTATCTATGCTGCTGTACCCAAATTGTCACTTTCGGCCGTCCAAGATGTCTACGATACTAGTAAGCGGGATCAATTCCTCATGAAACTTCGTCCAGAATTTGAGGCTGTTCGAGGTGCTTTGCTGAATAGGAACCCTGTTCCTTCCTTGGATATCTGTGTTGGTGAACTGCTCAGGGAAGAACAACGTCTCCATACTCAAGGAACCATGTCTCATGATCCCGTCCTTTCTGAACCTGTGACAATTGCATATGCTGCGCAAACTAGAGGCCGTGATATGCGACAGACTCAATGCTTCTATTGTAAACAATTTGGACATGTTGCTCGTAGTTGTCCTAAGAAATTTTGCAATTACTGCAAGCAGCAGGGTCATGTCATCTCTGCCTGTCCTACACGTCCTCCACGACCGACTAAGCGTCCGGTGCAGGCATTCCGTGCCACCACTAGCTTTGCTGCTGGTTCTTCCACCACTGGTGCATCTAGCTCTGCCGCTGGTCCTTCCACCACTGGTGCCTCTGATGGTGGTGCTCTACAGCTTGACTTAATTCAACAAGCGGTAATATCTGCTCTTTCTGCCTTAGGCATTACTGGTATGTCTTCTTTCATCTCATGGTTACTTGACTCTGGTGCATCGAATCACATGACGGGTTCCTCTAAACTCTTGCAAAATTTACGTTCTTATCTTGGTAATCAAAAAATTCAAATTGCTGATGGTAGTACCCTTCCTATAACTAATGTTGGTGACATAAATTCTACCTTTCGAAATGTGCTGGTAGCACCTGGGCTTGCCTCAAATTTATTGTCTGCTGGTCAATTAGTGGATGAAGGTTGTGATGTTAATCTTACTCAGGATGGTTGTCTTGTGCAGGAGCGGGTGTCGGGGAAGGTGATCGCGAAGGGGCCTAAAGTTGGGAGAGTGTTTCCACTCCAGTTTATTCCAAATCATTTATCTCTTGCTTGTACTAGTGTTTTGAATGTATGTGAGGATTGGCATAGGAAATTGGGTCATCCAAACTCTGTTGTTTTGTCTCACTTATTTAAGACTGGCTTGTTAGGTACTAAACCTATGGATTCTAGTGCCTCTATTTCATGTTCTGTTTGCAAATTAGCTAAAAGTAAAATACTTCACTTTCCGTCTGGTGCTCATCGTGCTTCTACTTGCTTTGAGATGATTCATAGTGATGTTTGGGGAATCTCACCTGTCGCTTCTCATGCTCACTATAAATATTTTGTCACCTTTATCGATGATTATAGTCGTTTTACTTGGATTTATTTTCTTAAATCTAAATCTGAAGTGTTTTCTCTGTTTAAGAAATTTCTGATGTATGTTGAAAATCAATTTCAAACCAGTATTAAAATTCTTCGGTCTGATTCTGGTGGTGAGTATATGTCTCATGAGTTCTTACAGCAAAAAGGTTTATATATGTATTTGGCCCAGGCCCGTTAGGTTTTCACATAGAATAACCTATTTAAACGCAGTGTTTGTACTCGATTACATGAATATACAATCAATAAAACGGAACTATAGCTGCTCTGTAGTCGCAGACGTAGGCAACGATTGGCCGAACTGCATGACCAATATCGTATTTCCTTTCGTGACACTTGCCTCAGTCCTGACAAAACTACAGAGCATCCAAGTTCCAACTAGAAAATCATCACAGTGCACTATTCTATATATGCTTTTTTTTAATTGAGTATCTTTATTCACAATAGTAATTTACATAAGATTAGATCTTTTTCCTCTTTGAGTGATAATTGATTGTTAGGTACGAAGTAGTTGGAACACGCAATCCAATTGTATGTGGACATTTCAGGTTGCTAAATTACCCAATGTCATCACAAAGGTCAAATGCAATTACTATATCAAGCTTTTCTTAGCTATTTCATCTTTCACTTTTTCCCCCGCATTAATCTCTCAAATTCATCGGTCTGCAAAATTTGATGTTTACTTAGATAGAAAACTGTTATTCGTAGAGGTGGAGGGACCGACTTCTTTGTAAGTTAGAGTTTCTCCGTGTAAGAGTGGAGTTCGTCCTCCCATGTTTGAGAGTCGCTTAAATAGGGTTAGACCTCCAACTGTAGGAGCGCATGTCCCGAAGTGGTTGACTTCTCCTTGTCTGATCACGCCGCTTAAGGTTGGGTCTTCTGCTTCGCTAAAGAGAGTTGGATCTCAACCAGGTCGGGTTAGTTGTGCCGGTGTAATAGGTCTTGCCCCATAAGTGCGACATACTGAGTCCAATATCATGGGTGACTTCCTAGTAACAGTTTTGAGTTTTGACCAGTTATTTTTGACCTTATAACATGTGCTGTTATGAATGGATGAGTCCTAAGTTTGTGAAAATCTATACACCAAATCTGATGAAAAATATCCACTAACTATGCCTGGAAGTAAGCAATTTTGAATATAGTAAAAATAAAGCAACCTTGGATTCTAAAGAGTCAGTGCAACAGATTAAAGTCGCAAGATCAAAAAGGTAAATTTTAACCCCAATAAAATAATATTAAAAGAGTTGTCAACCAAGTTATATTAGACAGAGTTGCAGAACATAAAAAAATGTTGTTCTTTCACTCACTCTCACTCACTGCCAGTTTGGAAATAAAATTCTTTTTAATTCCAATAAATGCTGCCAAAGAACACCTCTGCCTCTAGCATTCATTAACCTTGTGACTAAGATCTCTCATTTCTCATCTCTCACTCTCTTCTTCACCAATACTCTATAGCCTCTATAGCTTCACCAAAAACAACGATGCAAGATTCAATTGGTATTCCTACACGTTTTTCTTCATCAGAGAAGTTAAATGATGATCATGGGGCAGTTACACGTTCAGGTCAAAGTGTTTACATGTCAGTGTATAGAACAAAAGTTGCTGATCACTGTCGTTTAATCACCATAACTTGGTGTAAAAACTTGTTGCTTCATGGGCTATCAGTATCAGTTGAAGGCCCAGAAGGATCAGAAGCACATTATAGCTGCAAAGTTGAGCTAAAACCATGGTATTTTTGGAGAAAACAAGGTTCGAAACGATTCATGGTTGATGGTAAAGGTGTTGATGTTTTCTGGGACCTTAAAGGTGCTAAGTTTAATGGTGAAACAGAACCAACTTCGGAATACTATGTAGCAGTTGTTTGTGATCAAGAGGTTGTTCTTCTTTTAGGTGATTTAAAAAAAGAAGCTTATAGAAGGACAGGTTGTAGACCAGCACTTATTGATCCTATTTTGGTTTCAAAAAAAGAACATATATTTGGGAAGAAGAAGTTTTCAACAAGAGCTAAGTTTCATGAGAAGGGTAGGTGGCATGAGATCTCAATTGAATGCAAGAATAGAGGGAATGGAAATGGAGATGTGAATGGGGTTCAGCCAGAGATGGTGATAAGAATTGATGGACATTTAGTGATTCACGTGAAGCAATTGCAATGGAAGTTTAGAGGTAATGAATCAGTTCATTTAAGTAAAATGAGAATAGAAGTTTATTGGGATGTTCATGATTGGTTATTTAGTCCTGGTTTAAAACATGCTTTGTTTATTTTTAAACCAATTTTATCATCATCAAATTCAAATACAACATTGTCATCTATATCTTCCTTATCTCCTGATGCATTATCAAATCAAACAACAAGGAGTTGCGAATCAGTTGAGGGGTTTAGTGTTAGTGGATCATCAGAGTTTTGTTTGTTTCTGTATGCTTGGAAAGTTGAATGAAATTAAAGGGTCATGTAATGGGTCACAAAGTTATGGAAAATAATGGAATGGTGAGTGAGATTGAAAAAAGAAGCAAAGTGGGGCCAAAGATGGTTTGGGAGTTAGTTACAGCTGGGAATGAGGAAATAGGCATAAATGGACAAGACAGATTGTATCACATCACAATCACACACATGCCCAATAATTTTCCATCTATCTATCTACACTTGCTCACATTGGAAATGCTTTTTCTTGATCTCATCTTGGTAAGTGAGCTATAAATGTTACTTTCAACCAAAGGTGTATGTATATATGTATGTTATCTAAATTTTGGATCACAGAAGGTAGATTAAATTAAACTGAATGTCTGTATTTGCTTTTGCTTTGCCTATAAAAATGTTAATGCATGTGGTGGAAAATGGTGTCCCGGGAAGAGAGGAGTGGTGTTTGGTGATGTTGTAGAAATTAGATTGCTACAATCCATGTATGTATGTGCACCTCACGCATATTATTAATCCATATTGTATTTTTCTTCTCTCTAGTAGTTGGATTATCAGTGACTGACTCAATATTGGCGTCAACATTATTGCTTAGCTGTCTTAAGTCCATTAATCTATTCTTTATAGTTTCAGAAGATTATCATCTGTTGAGGAGCATTTTTTTTTTCCGTCTAACATAGTTAAGTAATTGTTACTAAATAAGGATAATAGTCATTTCACCATCAATGAAAAAATTCGGTGACCACAGCAAAATTATATTGCGGCAAACATGTACTAACCAGTGTTTTCATTTACCCGTTCACTCACCACACAAAAACTAAATTGTGGCTAATATGTACTAACCATTGGATTGTTGTATAATGATCACCGAATGCTTAGTAATTATAACTAAGAAAATTCCTTAGTATCATAAGTCGTTGCCAAAAACAATACATATTTTCAGCAAAAAATAAAATAAAATAGCATGGCATATATTATCGGATGATGATCCACTGCAGTTGCTGCTCGCAGCAGTTAATGCAATCACAACCATTAAATGTTTCTCAAACAATCTCAGCCCTTGTTTTTCTTTATAAAAAATTGTGACAAGAACCTTTTAAACTTACATGTACAATCGGTAGTGTTATATATCTTCAAGAATGTCCCAAGCATCAAGGAATAAAGGCTAAATTTCTGAAGGGCTGGCTTCTGATTTGGTTATTTGTTTTGTTTTGAATTTTGCAAAAAAATTTAGTTGGCATTGGCATAGAAGGAGTTCATTTTGAACCAAAACCAAACCACCTTGCCAAGAAGAACTTGTTTTTCCCACGAGAGGCTTCTTTTTTTGCAGTTGCTGGACTAGGAGATTGCAAAATTGGCGTAGCAAGTTTAACTGCAAGGATAAGTGTTGTTACAACATTTATAGTTGTTTAGCAATTAACTGGAACTTTATAACCTAAGTTTATCAAATCAACGATTCATTATATATATATACCTTTCATGTCGATGGAGTTTGCTTTTGAACTTGAATTGGTGGTTTCACGGTCAGGTGTAGAACTTGATTTTCTTTCGCGAACTTTGTGCCCCATATTTCCTTCACTGTTTTTGTCACCTATAATTACAAAGAATAAATGAAATACTCAAACTGTATTCAACTGAACTAACAAAACTAACAAACTAACTAAGAATCAGTTTAAATAGCTCTAACTAACTTTAACTGCTCTAACGTGTAATAGTATATACACCAACTTAAATAGTTCATTTTGCAATTTCAATTAGAAAGTCTGGTTCTTGCATTTTACAATTTATAAAAGCAGCTAATAATATGTATTGAGAGGTCAGAAAAGATACTTACTTTCATCAATAGGCTTCCCATAGTTATGGTTCAAAGCTTCCACAAAAGAAGTAGTTTTCTGGTCTTGCATCACTTCAAGAAACCAAAAACAATTCCATACATTGGATTTGATAATCAACAAATTATCAAAAACTCAACTTATATGAAGAGAAACATGAACCTTACATTGATCAAACAAATCATATCTGTAATTAGGGGCTGAGCCAACCAATAGCAGCTGGACTGCCTCTGCTTCCCTTGTCATGGATACTGATGCAGATGCTTTTAGATTCTGTGTGTCTAACAGAATACCTGCAAGCTGGAAAATAATATATAAGCAATAGAGCAATCTAAATTGCACCAAAAGCACTTTTCTAGAAACTAATATTACAGTAAAATTTACCAATAGTTTCTTCAGCACAGGGTTTTGAAGTAGATCATATGCATCCTCACAGTAATTATCAGTAAGAATGGTGCACTGAGATCCAACCTGCAGAGAAGAATAAGGCATAAAATTAATTCAAACTCACAATGCACACCGCCTTGGATAAAACTTATTTTTAAAACTACACAGATTTATCTGTGATTCACGGTGCATAACTCACTTAAGAAGAATGTGTCAAAAAAAAAAAACTCACTTGAGAAGAAAAGAAAGACAGAAAAACAGTTTTGAGTTGAGTGAATAAATAGGCTTTCACCTTTCTTAAATGGATAATAAAGAGACTAATTTTCAGATTCAATTCAACAATTAATTATTCATGAGAAGAGAACCAACCTCGCGAGTTGTGTTTAAGATATCTTGTCCAACCACGAGGACACTCAGTTTGCCAGCCGCCAAAAGGCTTTCAATTTCCACCTGCAAACAAGCTCCACACCAGATCAGCAAATGAAGCAAAACACCTCCACTTTATATTACTATGGTCTATGTATACATAATACAAAGTCCTTCAAACATTTTCATGGTAGTAGTTTGTAGTTGTGTCACAAGGTTTAAACAATTTTTACATGAGATCCATTAGGTATAGTTATAGATTCTCCAGATTGATTCACTTTTCTAACAAATCCTTAACAGTTAACAATACTCTTTAGTATGAATGATTTATTACCAAAAGGATTTTAAAAAATGAGATAAAACATAGATATATGTGAAAACTGATTTAATTGTATACAATGTCTAAAGACCGAGAGTCAAACATATATAAAAAGAGTTGACCTCATCACTGAAAAGCAATGCTGTAGCATCAAGACCAGCATGGTGAAAGAGCCATGCAGGTTGCTTGAGCTTCCACATAGAAGCGCGCTTCACATTCATCACAGGCACCACCAATGTGCGCTCGTTTCCATCCTCGCTCTCTCTCTGCCTGTGACCCATTAACCATGCATGGCAAATGGTCGCCACCATCGATGCTGTACCTGCACCGCACCACACACTCCGACAAAGTTAATCACTCTATTCAATTAAACTTCAGCATTATCTCCAAATCCAAATTCACTTTCTCACTTACTGTTTGAAGACCCAGAAAGCATGATTTTGACATTTGCATGGATCTCTCCATTGGAGAATTTCTGGAACAAAATTCTCTGTTCTTTCAGGAACCCGTTGAGGCTGTAATCTTCTGTCACTTCCTCTCCCTTACCATTAGCAATATGTCTTGTGGGAGCGATTTTCTCCCACGAGCACGTGGAAGACGATATCGTTCTCCGGTGAGCGGATTCTACGAGATTCCTCGGCGGCGACAGAGGTAGAGAATCGGACAACGGAGGTGGTATTCCCCGGTTGGGAATCTCTAGCGACGGCACAGAAGTCTTGAAAGTTCGGCGGGAATTAGGGGCTTGGATCCCCTGTGGGTGAGGTGCAGGTGAAGGCTCGGTTTGGAAGCGGGATTTTCTAACAAAAGGCTGGCGTGGAGGAAGAGAATCGGGAGAAGGAGGTGGTGCGCTACTGCTATTATTATTATTATTATTATTATTATTTGCAGGTTTAAGAATGTTGGAAAACCATCTGTGGACCGCCGTTGCAGGCGATCCGTCCCCATCTGAGGAAGGTTGAGCAAAGGTTTCGGATTTGTTCCGGTTGTGTTTTGCTGTTTTCAACAGTATCTCATCACTAATCCCTTCCACTGTTCTGTATCTGCTCACATTATATCATGGTTTTAGCATGCATTAATTCAAAATCAAAATATGCAACTACACATTCTGTTGTAATTGGGAGAAATATTTCAAAAGTTACAAGTGTTACTTGGTTTTAAAGTGTTGCATGTTGTATGCAAATAATAAAACATTTTCTCAATTTTTGTTACCTTCTGGCGGACCTAGTCCTAGAGAGAGCCTCAGTTCGATCCAAAGAGGGAAGTGGCGACCCAAGTTGTGCAGTTGCAAACCGAGGGGACCCAACAAGGCGTCCAGGAGAAACGGAACGACGTGAAGGAGAGGAAGCTACGATCCTCTGCGCCTCTTGCAACCACTCTTGCGTTAACCTTGCACTGTTACTTCTCGTGCTGTCATCAAACCCATCATCCTCATCATCCACCGCCAAAGAACCACTGAGGTTATACTCATAGGTTTTCCGTTCAATGTCTACTGCTCCAAAAAACATGTCGTTCATGAAATCTGTAAGGTCTGGTGCCGGTTCTTCCTTCCGTCGTGTCTCTGCCATCTTCTTTTGAAGACGTAGAGCCCCGGTGCTCTCTCTGCTTAACCTTCGCTCCATTACTGAGCTCTCTATCACTCACTCGTAGGATGCAAGGCTTATTATGAGTATGGTGTGGAATGGATTATTAAAAATCTGAAGATTGGGAAAACTATAACATAGTGGATATACATACATTGAAGATATCAGTAAGACCATGTCTGTAACAATTTCGCCGGCGTTGTTCTTGTCTCATTCTCCTGTCTTTGTCTTTGTATTGTATCTAGCATAGAATTCTTAAGGATGTTATTATATGTTTTATTTTATTTTATCTTAAGGAGAAAAATATTTAGTCATGATATAGAACCTCAATATTAGAAGAGTATAATTCAGTTGCTGCATTTTATTGATCGAATTCGACACCAACATGAATGTGACATTGATATGCTAAAAACATAGATAAATACAAGGCTTCTGGATTGCTTTTCAATGGATTTGTCATTTATCCAATCGCACTCTATAAGGCGCCTGCTTTTCATTGGATAAAAAAAGCAATTGAGGTTTAGCATAGGCGCCCTCTAACGCTCCTGTTTTAATTTGTCTTGATAATTTATTAAGAAAACCCAATTGACCCAAAATGGTACTACTCCGGACTCGTTTATAAGCAACAAACAATTTTTTAGATTTATTGAAAAAGTTATGTATATATGTAAAAACGAGTCCGGAGGGAGTAGAGTATATGTATACGCATTTAATATTTGTATTTATTTGTATATATATATATATTAACTTTAACAATTAATGAAAGATGAAACTCACTTTACACAATTGTATTCTTCTCATATCGTTTTATGGTATCAGAGCAAATTTATCGGCTCTGCGTGCCCTAAAGCCCCAATTCTCTCACAATCGATCTTCTCTTTCTTCAATTCTTCATTCGATTCTTTTGAAATTCTCTGAGCTTCGACGATGACGGATTTGACAAACGCCACTGAGGAATCAAGTAACAACAACAACGATCAATACAACACTGTGAAAACTCAAATTTTGATGATGGAGCCCCTGCCACCTATCAGCAACGTTTTCTCCCTAACCTTGTAGCAAGAAAAACAGATTTATGAAAGCATTTTAGGAGAAAACTCAAATTCCGAGCATCTCATATTTCTCGATGTGGGACTTGAGCACCCCCATTAATACCCAAGTCTCTACCATAGCATTCCCCTTGAGAGCTAATATCCTCAACGGCTGCACTACTCGACACTTTACTCAGTGACACTTCATTCAACTTTCTTGTTGGTTAGAACTCTCCATTGTTCGAACCCTTCGTAGGTTGCCTTTTCCGAGTCACCATCAACCAGATATGACAACAATTTATAAGTATCTAAGCACTTGGGGAACCGTTCCTTAAAAGCTAGCTACCAAGGGAAAAGAACCAAACCACTTAAATACTCCACTGATCATCCTATACTAACCAATGTCGGACTTGAGCACCCCATAATACCCAAAGTTCCTAGCTATTAGTAGAAGCCACACTTTTATTAGCATGAATCCAATCCCTCCCCACTAAAACACATTTAACATAGTTTTTTTTTGGACAAAATGCCACTGCCTACATAACAAAGTTCTAAAACTTCTACTTTTGCACCAACAAAAAATGGCCAAGATTCATCTAAACCTACTCCTGTTATGAGTAAGGAACCTAGTGAATTTGTACCTACATTTTTTAAAAGGCAAATAACTGAAACTATGAAGTTTAGTAATAATGATGAACTAATCGAAATGCCACAACTTGATAAGCCATGTAAAACAAACTGGTTCAAGGTACACAATGGGACTTGGAAAGGAAATGTCTATGTGAGGAGAAACTATGAGGAAATAAATGATGAGTCTACATCCCAACACTATCATGAATATGAACTGAGGGAAAATCCAACTAGTGACCTTGACACAAATAAGTCCTCTTCTAAACCTAATAATCATGATGAGTCCTCTGAATTTCATCTATTATATCGCTTAGGAAAGGTATTAGATCTTATACTAAGCATCCTTGGTCAAATTTTATTTCATAATCAATTTTGTTTCCATCTTTTGTTGCTTTCACCTTGGAAAAAGGATCTGGGGTGTAAGTGGGTATTTACTGTGATCCAAACGGCTAGCTTGATTTGGATTTGGGACTTCTCTTTTTCCTACTATTGTTACACAACAACGAATTAAGTATCATAAACATAATTAATATTTGTTTAATGCAATTGTTATGCCAAGAACACTAAATTGAAATGAAGAAGATGAAAGGGAAGAGAACACACAATCAATTGTTTACCCAGTTCAGCCAATTTGGCTTACATCTGGGGGATGTGCATAGCACTATCCAATTTTATTGAGAGAGAAGAGATTTACAGAGAGATTACAAGATGTAGAACCCTCAATTGATTTCCACCAAATTGGTTACTCCACCTCACTCTAGAACCTTAGAATCAGATTTCAAGCACACCCCAATTTCCTACGAATCAATGAAACTACATGCCTAAATCTATCACTTGAGAGACCTTATATATTGATCTCAACAAGTTGTTACAAGTTTGTTAGATTCCCTAACTGACTTAACAGTAAACCAAAAATTAGCTAACCAGAATAACAAGTAAAACTGAGGCAGTTTACTTCTAACAATACTCAGGGGTATTTTAGGTACTTCACATATATGCCACAACAATTAAACCAGAATAGAACAGAGCACACTCAATTGTACATTTTTAACCTGTACCAATACTGAGTAGTTCAAGACAATGCTTGAACTTTCCCATAGAGACAACCTTGGTCATGAAATCTGAAGGATTATCAGATGTGTGCACCTTTTTAATCTGCACCAGGTCTTTAGAGATCACATCTCTAATCCAATATAGTCTGATGTCAATGTGTTTTGTTCTATCGTGGAAAGTGTGATTCTTACAAAGATGAATCGCACTTTGATTGTCACAATACACATTGACATAATCTTGCTTAATTCCAAGTTCAGCAGTGAGTCCTTTTAACCACAGAGCTTCTTTAACAGCTTCTGTAATTCCAATATGTGTTGTAATGATGCTCTCCAGGTGACAGTGTTTCCAAACAGAGTGAAAGCATAACCTGTTAGTGACCTTCTATTATCTCTATCCCCAGCAAAGTCTGAATCTACAAAGCCTTGAATAGCTTCTGCATTTTTGGTGCATTTCCTATAGACAAGGCTTGTATTGATAGTGCCCTTCTAGTACCTGATAGTGTGTTTTACAGCAAGCCAGTGCTGAGAGCCTGGATTGCTCATGTATCTGCTCACCAAGCTTACACAGTGAGCAAGATCTGGGCGAGTACAAACCATAGCATACATGAGACTTGAATAGCTTCACTAGCATATGGAACATTGCTCATTTCCTTCTGCTCTTGAGTAGTCTTAGGGTTGTCTTCACTTGATAGCTTGAAATAGGATGCCATAGGAACATTCACAGTCTTAGCATTTACCATGTTGAACCTGTGAATTATTTTTTCAAGATACCCCTTCTGGTTTACAGTCAACTTCCCATCTGTTGGATGCCTATTGATCTCCATTCCCAGTATCTTCTTAGCAGGCCCTAAATCCTTCATATCAAACTCAGTTTGTAGTTGCCCTTTTAGATTTTGAATCTCAGTCATGTTTCTACAAGCAATTAACATATCATCTACATATAGGAGCATCATGACAAGGCAATGACAAGGCTGCATAACTTGGTCAAATACGGTTCCTTATTCTTAGGCTAACTTAGAGCAACAAATCAATTAGTATTAGTTGTCGTTTGTTGTAAATTCGTTGACTTTGATTTGTTGTTAATTAGCATTAATATTTTGCATTCATTTCCATTTATTACATTTGTATCTGATGAGAATATTAGTCTATATATGTACAGCATCATCTATCAATAAAATCACAGCAATACTGTGTTTCTTTATGGTATCAGATTAAAAAAAAAAGCTTAAAAGCATCGATCCAGACCTGAATCTTCATCATGCCTTCAGTTCATACTATCAAAATCAGTGAAACTACATCAGTAGTAGTTCTCAATGCTCAAACCTCAATCAAACTCACTCGCTCCAACTACCCTGCGTGGAAGGTTCAACTCAATGCTCTCATGGTTGGATATGACCTTCTAGGCTTTGTTGATGGCACCAAAAATTGTCCTGCAGAAACTCATGCTGACTATACATACTGGCAGCGCCAAGATCAGCTGATACTACATGCCATCATATCCTCAGTAGATCCGAGTATCATCACCATGCTTGGCAATGTGAAAACTTCCAAACAAGCATGGGACATTCTCAACAAGATGTTTGCAAGCAAAACTCGCTCTCGCATCATGCATCTCAAAGAACGATTATCTCGTTTCACCAAAGGTACGCAATCTGTCCCAGAGTACTTACAAGCAATCAAATCCATGTCTGATGAACTAGCTGTCATCAACTCTCCACTGGATGATGTTGATCTAGTCATTCATACACTGAATGGACTTGGACCTGAATTCAAAGAAATTTCTGCTGCGCTTCGTACTCGTGAGAATCCAATAGAATTCGATTCACTCCATGACTTGCTGATCGATTATGAAAGTCACCTCAAAAGAGATGAAGATACATCTCCTATAGCTTCTGTCCATGCAGCATTCAAAGGAAAACCATACTATCCAAAACGTGGTCACACTCCTAATCACAACAACTCCTTTCAATAAAACAGATCTACTTCTCTTGGATTTTCCAAGAGAATCACTTGTCAATACTGTGACAAGTCTGGACACACAGCAAAAGTGTGTTACAAACTTCATGGCTACCCACCAAAGTACAATACTGGCCCATCAGCTCATTATACTCGAGCACATTCATCTAGAAATACACCAGACTGGATCATGGATTCGGTAGCTACTTACGATGTCACCAATCAACTTGATAACCTTCATCTGCAAAGTCCCTACACTGGTACAGATCAAGTCATCATTGGTGATGGTTCCACCATTCCAATAGCCAACACAGGTAAGGTTATTATTCCCACACAAAAATATAACTTGCACTTTCCTAAAGTTCTTCAAGTTCCAAATATTTCACAAAATTTATTATCAGTTTCATCTCTATGCCGAACTAATCCCGTTTCGGTTGAATTTTTCACTAATCATTTTTTGGTGAAGGATCTAAAAACAAAGGAACCGCTTCTCAAAGGATTGCATAAAGATGGACTCTACCACATGCCACCCCTCACTACTTCTCCCACGGCCTTCATCACCACCATATCTTCATCCCTACCATGGCATCATATCTTTGGTCACCCCAATGAAAGAACATTGAGACATCTCTTATCCATGAATAAAATAAACACAAGAACACCTTTACCATGCATCTCATGCAATAGTTCCAAAAGCCACAAGCTCCCATTTACTTCTTCAAGTATAATCAGCAAAAGGCCACTTGAAATTATTTATGCAGATGTATGGGGGCCTGCACCTATCAAGTCTTTAGATGGTTATTTATATTACCTTATTTTTGTTGATCATTTTACCAAATATATTTGGTTGTACCCACTCAAAAATAAATCTGATGTCTCAATTATCTTTCCTCAGTTCAAAGCTATTGTTGAGAAGTTTTTTAATTTACCTATTCTTGTGTTATACTCAGATAATGGAGGAGAGTTTATAAAATTAAAAACATTCTTATCCTCCAATGGTATATCACATTACTCCACTCCACCACATACCCCTGAACTCAATGCTACTGCAGAACGAAGGCATCGACATATAGTAGAAACGGCACGTGCACTCTTGCATCATGCTAAGCTACCAACTACATTATGGTCCTTTGCTTTTCGTACTGCAGCGTACCTAATAAATAGATTACCCACCCCAAATCTCAATATGGACACTCCATATCAACTACTCAACCATACCACACAACCCTCACCACCTCCACTCATTTGGATGCCTATGTTTCCCTTGGCTACGCCCCTATACCAGCAACAAACTCCAACCCAGATCTGCACTGTGTATATTCATCGGTTATTCACCTTCACAATATGCCTACCAATGCCTTGATCCTATCACAAATCAGATCTATACCTCTAGACATGTCACCTTCTATGACAACCATTTCCCATACAAGTCCCTAATCAAACCAGCACTAACTCCTATAAATCCTCCAACTATAAACTAAACTCCTCCACACTACATAATACCCATCCCATCTACAGACACTACCAATTCAAGTCCACCAGCAATCCTTCAAGAGGCTTCCTTGAGTTCAGATACTTCATCAGGTAATGATGTCCAAACTCAACATTCTCCTCATAATAGCAATTGTGTCACTAACCAAAGTGCAGCAGCTACTAGTGAGTATCATGTGGTAACCAGATCCAAAAACAATATCTTCAAGCCGAAACGTGTGTTCAATGTTACAAACTATCCTTTACCAGAGAATCTTGAGCCATCCAATGTGAGGCAAGCTATGCAACAACCACATTGGAGACAAGCAATATCTGAAGAGATTGATGCATTAATACGCAATGGAACTTGGTCCCTAGTTCCACCGCCAAAAGGCCACAACATCGTTGATTGTAAATGGTTGTTTCGCATTAAAAGAAATCCAGATGGTTCTATCTCAAGCTATAAGGCTAGACTAGTTGCAAAGGGGTTCCCACAATGCCTAGGAGTTGATTTCAAAGAAACATTTGCACCAGTGGTGAGATCTCAAACGGTTAAACTCATCCTCACTATTGCACTGCGTAATGCTTGGCCCATGCACCAACTTGATGTTAACAATGCCTTTCTCCAAGGAGCTCTCAAAGAAGATGTTTTTATGGCTCAACCACCTGGTATGAAAGATCAACTACACCCTCAATATGTGTGCAAACTTCACAAGGCAATTTATGGCTTGAGACAAACCACCAAGAGCATGGCATGATGCACTTAAATCATTCACCATCTCACATGGTTTTCAAATGAGTCAAAATGATCCTTCATTGTTCATTTATGCTTCAGGATCAATTCTAGCTTATTTTCTTGTGTATGTTGATGATTTACTACTTACAGGTAATAATGCTAAATTCCTTACAAACTTCATTACGTCTCTCTCAAACCGGTTCTCACTCAAGAACATGGGAACACCTCACTATTTCTTGGGAGTTGAATTCATCCCCACGGCTACGGGCCTATTCCTATCTCAGCACAAATTTATTCGAGACATTCTTGAAAAGTTTGAAATGGAAGGAGCCAAACCGTCCCCAACACCTCTATCTCAAACAGCCACTCTAAGCTTGCATGACGGAACCCCGGCAACAGATTCCACACACTACGGAAAAGTCATTGGATCACTTCAATACTTAAATCTAACAAGGCCAGATCTTTCATTTGCCATCAACAAACTCTCACAATTTATGCACAAGCCAACCACATTACATCTTCAACATCTTAAGAGGCTTCTTCGCTACTTGAAATCCACAATGAATTATGGTATTATGCCGTGCAAACCAACTTCTCTCAACTTACTTGCCTACACTGATGCAGATTGGGGTGGTAATGCTGATGATAGAACCTCCACCTCGGCATACTTAATATTTTTTGGTGGCAATCCTATCTCGTGGACATCCAAAAAGCAAAGGTCAGTAGCTCGATCGTCCACTGAAGCAGAATATCGAGCAGTAGCAACAGGAGCAACTGAGCTTATGTGGCTCCTCAAATTAATCAAAGAATTACGGGTCCCAATTCAGCAGCCTCCAAGGATTCTATGTGATAATATAGGAGCAACCTATCTATGCTCAAATCCTATTTTTCATACTAGGATGAAGCATATCTCAATGGACTACCATTTTGTTGGAGAACAAGTTCAAGATGGCACTCTACAAGTCTCTCATGTCTCTACAAAGGATCAACTAGCTGACATCCTCACAAAACCACTTGCCACACAACAATTCAAAGATCTCACATCCAAGATGCAAGTTATTGATGGAAACTTGCTCTTGAGGAGGCGTATAGGAGCATCATGACAAGGCAATGACAAGGCTGCATAACTTGGTCAAATACGGTTCCTTAAACTTAGGCTAACTTAGAGCAACAAATCAATTAGTATTAGTTGTCATTTGTTGTAAATTCGTTGACTTTGATTTGTTGTTAATTAGCATTAATATTTTGCATTCACTTCCATTTATTACATTTGTATCTGATGAGAATATTAGTCTATATATGTACATCATCATCTATCAATAAAATCACAGCAATACTGTGTTTCTTTACTACATAGAGTAGAAGATATATGAATTCATTGTTTCCAAGGTCCTTGTAATACACACAGCTATCATAATTGCTTCTTTTGTAGTGTATGCTTAAGATAAAGCTATCAAAACTTTTACACCATTGACGTGGTGATTGCTTTAGTCCATAGAGATTTGTTCAGCAAACATACCCAATCCCCTTTACCCCCTTTTCTTCAAAACCTTCTGGCTGTTTCATAAGAATTTTCTCCTCGAGTTCTCCATGCAAGAAAGCTGTCTTGACATCCATTTGTTCCAAGTGGAGGTCAAAATGAGTGACTATGGAGAGAATTATTCTTATGGAACCGTGTTTTACAACAGGTGAAAAGATCTCCGTGTAATCAATGCCCTCTCTTTGTGTGAACCCTTTTGCTACAAGCCTTGCCTTGTACCTAAGTGGATCATGATTTGAGATGCCCTCCTTTCTTTTGAATATCCACTTGCTCCCCACAAGTTTTGCCCCATTTGGTTTCTGCACTAGCTTCCAAGTGTTGTTTTTATGCAGGGATTCTATTTCCACCTCCATGGCAGATTGCCATTTCTTGTGATCTCTATCTCTCATGGCTTCCTTGAATGAGGTAGGCTCCTCACTTAAGTGTTTAGTTGCAGTGTTGAGAGCATATGCTATCATATCTGAGTATCCCAATCTTTGAGGAAGTCTTATAGTACTTCTTGCCCTGTCTCTGCACTGCACATAGTCCTGGCCATTGTCTGCTGCTTCAGTGTCACTGTCACTGCTGGAAACTAGTTCTGGTTGATCTTCATTCCTGTCAACTTGCTCATTGGAAACATTAGTTCTAAAATTAGGCTCATCAGGTTGTAACTCCACCTCAATTTGTGAGGTATCATTCTCAACTTGATCACCTTCATTATCAGCACAGACAGTTGTTTCAAGCATTTTATTTTCATGAAATTTGACATCTCTGCTGATAATGCATTTCTTATTTTCAATAGACCAAATTTTAAAACCTTTAACACCTTCAGGATATCCAACAAATATTCCTTTCTTGGCCCTAGGTTCAAGTTTCCCATCACTTACATGATAATATGCAGGACAACCAAATATTTTTAAGTTCCTATAGTCAGCAGGGCTTCAACTCCATCTTTCTTGTGGAGTCTTAAGCTCTATAGCAGTGGATGGTGATCTGTTTATTAGGTAGGCTGCAGTGTGCACAGCCTCCCCCCAAAATTGTTTTAACAACTTTGAATGTGATAGCATGCATCTAACCCTTTCTAGTAATGTTCTATTCATTCTTTCAGCTAGTCCATTTTGTTGGGGAGTATGCCTAACTGTTTTGTGCCTATTTATACCATGTTCTTGACAGAAAGTATTAAACATGTCTCCACAAAATTCTAGGCCATTGTCAGTTCTTAGGGTTTTAATTTTCCTATCACATTGATTTTCTACCTTAGTCTTCCAATTTACAAAGGTCCTAAATGCTTCATCTTTAGTTTTAAGCAAATATACCCAAACCTTTCTACTAGAGTCATCTATGAAAGACATAAAGTGCCTGTTTCCTCCATGATTTGGAGTCTTAGAAGGCCTCCAGAGATCTGAATGTATATAGTCTAGCCTACCTTTGGTCTTGTGCTTGCCTGTTGAAAACTTCACCCTTGTTTGTTTCCCAAAGATACAGTGTTCACAGAACTCTAGCCCCTTCAGCTTGTCACCACATAACAGATTCTGTTTCTCAAGTTCTTTAAAGCCCCTGTCACTTATGTGACCAAGTCTCTGATGCCACAATCTATCTTTGCTGTCATCAGAGTCTGCAACACAAGTTTCACCAGTGATTGCTTCTCCCTTGAGAAGATACAAGTTATTCTTCATTCTTGTTCCTTTCAGAATGACTCTTGAACCCTTTGAGACCTTCATTATACCATCTTCTCCTTTAAAGCTGTAACCTTGAAATTCCAAAGCTCCAAGGGAAATGAGACACCTTTTAAGTTTGGAACATGTCTAACATTAGCTAGGACCCTTATAGTGTTGACCAAGTGACTTCAAATACAAGAGGGGGGTGAATTGTGAACTTAAAAATAACAATTAAAAAATCACTTAAATAAAAATTATTCAAATAAAATAAAGTGTTTAGAAAAGGTTTGAATTAAAATAAAACACAATAAATAAATAAGTTGAAATAAATAACAATAAAAATAGCTTGCAAAGGAAAATAAAAGAGATAAAGAGAAATGGAGAAGACACGCAGAAATTTATCCTAGTTCGGCCACTCCTATGGCCTACGTCTAGTCCCCAAGGCAAAACCCCCAAGGGATTTTAATCACTGAAACACTAGCTTTTAGAACAGGTTTAGCTAGAAACCATTACAAATACAAATAACTTCCAACAGGGTCTCCTTTATTCATGAGATATAATCTCTTTATGAATTTATAGGATCACACCCCAACAACAAATTACAGTTGAGAAAGAAACAAATAAAGAAGATTACACCCAAGTGTAGATGAGACAAATTGAAGTACAAGTTATACAACTCAAACTATATGGAATATAAAGCTCTCAAATAAAATATTAGCAAGTGTAAAGTGACTGAGAGTGATGAGAAGATAATTTTGATATAATTTTGATGTAAAAATGAGGTGTGTGAAAGAGCTACCACAAATCTCCTATTTCTAGAGAAGATGAATGAAAGAGACCTAAATAAGAAATAACTCAAACCAATTAAAATACAAAACCAACGGTAGCTTTTCTATATAACGGATGATTCAGCCAAATCAAAAACCAACGGTAATAATGTAATGAAGATTTCCCATAATTATTGTTTATGCGTTGATCTTAAAAAGGCATTCAAAATGGTCCGTTGGAAGAAAGAATATGCCATATCCATGGCAAATTGTTTTCAAAATAAATAGTGTGACCGTTGGAATATCAATGCATTACCTTTTTCAATTTCAATTACATTGATATAATTCACAACAAAAAATGATTATGAATAAAGAAGAACAATGGTTATGTCTTAAAATGAGAACATGTTTGTTTGAGATCTTGAAGCATATTTGATTATACAAAAATGATAATAGGTTATGGCAAAAAAAATGAATTACGTGAAACACTTTTGAAAAACAGCCCATTATGAAAAGAATAATCCTTCCACGTAATTGATTAATTCTAATAAATATTTAATTGTTTTAAAAATATTTCATGCAAAACTTATTTTGATGAAAAATAATGTGAGTGTGTGATTTATTTTATTTTAGAGAGCTTTATTTCCACTTACACAAATATCCTAAGACATACAATAAACTAAACAATTCCTGACTTGAAAGCTTGATCTCCTTTTTCGCTTTTTGCAACTTTGACCTTTTAGAACTTCTTTTGTCTATCATCAAAACAAAATTATTCCTGTCAAGGCATATATTCACATATAGTTCCATCAGAGTTTCAATCTAATAGATCCAATACCCACAACCTTACAAGGTGCATTATTCCCCATTCTCACCTTCCCACCATTAACCAGTTTATAGTCAAAGAACCACTCTCCATTTGGGCACATATGGTCTGAGCATCCAGAGTTCATTATCCAATCTGAATCATCATGACTATCTGTAACAGTGAGGACTTCAATGTCTTCATGTACTTCTGGGCACATGTGGTGTGAGTGTCCAGAGTCAATTACCCACTCTCTGACATCACAATCATCTATGACCATTAGTACATAAGCACTTTCATATCCATCTGATGCAATGGATGCATCACCATGTCCTTCAGCATTCTGATTTTTGGATTTCTTCCTATCAGGACAATTCTTTCTATAGTGTCCTTCCTTGTGACAGAAGTAACATTTAAACTTGCCCTTAGATTTTGACCTTGCAGCATTCTTGCCCTTTTGTTCGCGTTTCTCACTTCTTCCTCTTACATACAGAGTTTCACCAGAGTCACTATCTTTATTTTCACTTTTCCTAGATAACTCTTTGGACATTAAGGCATTTTGAACATCTTCAAGTGACAAGGATTCCCTTCCATAGAGTAGGGTATCAGCAAGACTATCATAACTGTTATTTAAAGATTTAATTAACAGTAATGCTTGGTCTTCGTCTTCAACCTTTATTTCTATATTTTCTAGGTCTAGGATTATCCTATTAAACTCATCCAAGTGATCTTGAATTGACGTACCTGATCCCATTTTGAATGTGTAGAGTTTCTGTTTGAAATATAGACGATTTGCAAGAGTCTTGGTCATGTAGATGCTTTCTAATTTCAACCACAGAGCTGCAGCAGATTTTTCCTCTGTTACTTCGCGCAAGACTTTGTCGCTGAGGGAGAGAATGATAGTGCTATGTGCCTTCCTCAAGATATCCTTCTTTTCTTTCTCCGTTAAACCTCCGGGTAGTTTGTTCTCACCGTCGAGCGCTTCTTCGACCCCTTGTTGAGCCAGCAGCGCACGAATCTTCATCCTCCATAACGCGAAATCATTCTTTCCATCGAATTTCTCAATGTCGAACTTCGGAATCACCATTTCTTTCTCCAGAATGGCTCTCGATACCAATTGTTATGCCAAGAACACTTAATTGAAATGAAGAAGATGAAAGGGAAGAGAACACACAATCAATTGTTTACCCAGTTCATCCAATTTGGCTTACATCTGGGGGATGTGCATAGCACTATCCAATTTTATTGAGAGAGAAGAGATTTACAGAGAGATTACAAGATGTAGAACCCTCAATTGATTTCCCCTAAATTGGCTGCTCCACCTCACTCTAGAACCCTAGAATCAGATTTCAAGCACACCCCAATTTCCTAAGAATCAATGAAACTACATTCCTAAATCTATCAGTTGAGAGACCTTATATATTGATCTCAACAAGTTGTTACAAGTTTGTTAGATTTCCTTCACAGTAAACCAAAAACTAACTAACCAAAATAACAAATAAAACTGAGACAGTTTACTTCTAACAATACTCAAGGGTATTTTAGGTAATTCACATATATGCCACAGCAATGATAAAATACGAGGGAAAGCCTCGTAATATTTGAGTAGGTGTTACTCTGCCTTGGCTTTTCTACAACTGTACGGGTTCTTGACGTCCGCATACCCAATATATATTTCCTGCTTGTCCTTTCCGAGACATAGGGGACAAAACAAATAGAGCAAACTTGAATCTACGGTTCACTTGGGAAGCATCAGCAACCTATATAATAATGCATCGATATTATTTAATTCTACCCCTCAAAGAACTAGAGTCATAGAAACAAATCAAACAATACTAATAAAATAGAGACTCATTAACCAATACAGCTGGTTTAGGGAAATAAGCTACCCTAAGGCACGATGGTCAATCCAGTACTCTCAGAGCTTGATTCACAAAGTGGACAAATTTGGTGTTGGTTAGTGTAAAATTTACTCCTAAGTACGAGTGGAAATTAGTCTTTCATTGAAAGCATTGGGACACTTTACCGGTAGTTAGCAACAAGGCCGTTCATGGGTCTGTGCAATCTGTGCTACTGCATAGGGCCTCGACCCAATGCCGATTTTTTAGGGCCTAAAGTTAATTACAAATTATATATAAAGTCTCTATTTCAACTAATGACACAGATTGTGCCTTGGTTCACGAATATATATATATATATATATATATATATATATATATATATATATATTTTGTGCGTGTATAAATGTTTTAAATCTTCAATCAATTACAAATGTCACGTGTCAATAAAAAGAAGTGGGTCAACTTATAACAACTTCATATGTCGCTCATACGGTTAGGGACTAACTTGGGCGAACCTACCTAGATCCTTAAATTTACTTTGTTGTGACATTGTTGCGCTGTTACACTCAATTGATATGGAAAAATGATTGTCTAGTGACTCATATTGAGAGAGATGTACTACCTCATGTCACAATTTTATACAAAAAAGTTTCAATTATTTTTTTTTTGTCGAGACCAGGGTATCCACCGCCGAACGCAGCGACTAATCTCCTCGCTGGATTGGAGGCACCTCAAAGAAAAAAAGTTTCAATTGTTGGTCACTATTATAAGCAAAAGTTAACTACTTTTGCCAAATTTGATGTTATTATTCCAAATAGACTCTTAAAAAATTGTTAGCAATAAAGTGAAAATTGAAGACTTTTTCTTTTTCAATTAAATATTAAAAAGGTCAATTAGTAAACTTGATTTGCCTTTTACATAAAATCTAAATATTTAATTGTACTTAATTAACTAAATATTATCAAGTAGCTATTTTTGTTTATAAATTTTTTTGACAACTTGCTTATAATTAATAGAGACTAGAGGATTGGTCAAAAAGAAAATAGAGACTAGAGGGAGTACTCAATAGCATCCATATATAGTGAGCTCATAATTCAACGACTTCTAAGCATAAAATCACGTAGACGACAACTATTAGGTGTGTAACAGTTATTGGGTGTGTAATTTATTTAATTAAATTCGTTAATTTTAATTTTATAACATTTTTAGTGATGCATGTGTTTACAAAATTTTGCACCTCTTGACCTAGGGTCCAAGATTCGTCATTGCATACGGTCTTACCATGAATTGTGATTAGTTGTGAGTGTAAAAAAATTTACACCAATGATGCATATCATTAAAAGGGAATTTGTCGCGCATTTATAATATTTTCTCCCTCACACAGTAAGCATCATTAAGAAAAACTTTCATATTTTCTTAGAAGGCAATTTGTTGCGCATTTATAATATTTTCTCCCGCACACAATAATTATTTCTAATGCATTATTTTTTATTTCTATCCAAAGAAACTTCAAATAAAAACCATCATATGATTTCAAAGTGTTCCTTTTTGAAGTGGTGCATTGGTGTTTATTTTCTTCAAAAATACTTGTAATTTTTCCCCTTCAAAAGAATTTAGATGTGCTAGGTTCGACGATGGAAGGCAATGGGAAAGGATGGAAATGATTGAGAATCCTCTCATTTGATTCATTGAAATTAAGAATCTAAATCATTTAATTTCAATTTTTTTAAGAACAAATTCTCAAATTAGTCTTTTAAGCTTTCATCCAAATTTCTATTTAGTTCTTAAAGTATATGAAAATAATAAGTAATCACTAAAATTGTGACACCCGTTATATTGATTACTAAAGTTTTATGATACAGGACAAAAACTAATTTTATAATACTAATTTTACAAATTTTAGAAACTTAAAATATTACATAATATTTTTATATGCTTTAAGGATCAAGTAGGACAAATGGAGTAAATTCAAGAATTAAGTTGAGTGTTTACTCTTTATCATACAATAAACTATCAGAGTTCAGAAATTAAATCGAAAAATTACTCTTTGCACGCTCTCACCTATAAGTAGGTCCCCAACTACTTGCCAACTGGCCTATATGTGGGCAAAAATATCCGTTTTTGGTATTTTCTTCAAAAATACTTGTTCATCACTTCATCATGTTAATCAATAGTTGACCCAAAAAAAATCATGTTAATCAATAGATATTGTTTTCAGGATAACTTGTTCTATCTGGTTCCTACCCTTAGTTTTGTTTTTTATTGATAAAATAAGAATGAACTATTGATTAACGTGACATACTTTATGTCATAGTATTGATTGATTAACCTGATATAGTATTTTGTTATATCATCAGGTTCCTTTGTAACGTGACAGAGTTTATGTCATAGTTTTAATTAAAGGAATATATTAAGACTACCCTCGTCCCCCCTTCGCAAATTCACCTTGCCCTTTAATTAACAGCTAAACTAATTCCAACGGTAGAATCAACTGCCAACTGTTGCTGGTGTTGGTTCTGGATAGGATGACCCTTCAACATGTTAAGGGCCGTAGTGTCTACAACTTGCTATTTTTTCTTTTCTCCTCTTTCAAACAATTTAGACACGAATTTGGCCATTTGGGCCTTTTGACTTATCATAATAATATCATGGCTCTCTGTCATCTTCCCAAAGTCAAATCTCAATTTGTATTGATTTCTCAATATTTTATGTGATTAGGCTTTGTATATAAGGAATCTTGAATCACTGCATCCCCACTCAGAATCTCAGTACATCATTCCATCTAATTGTCTGTTCTCCAAAGTCTTCTACTTTGACTTCTCTTTAGAAAGAGCTTGTTGTTGTTGGAGCTGAAAACTAAAGTAATTAACTATGGCAGCACATAAGCTTGTGGTAGCTTCACTTCTTCTCTGCTGTTTAACAGAAATTTGCTATGGAAAAACTTTATTTTCTTCCTTGAAAAGAACCCTTGTTGTCACCGCTTCCCCCAAGCAGGGACAAGGTAAGTAAAACACTAACAAAAACATCCCTTCTATGATGAATCACATATCCATGTTTAATTTTGATTAATTTCTACCTATGCAGTTCTGATACCAGGGGAAGATAAAATCTCAGGGACATGGGCTTTGAACAAGACTTTCCCACCAGGAACAGATTCTACCTACAAAACAATAAAGCTGAAGTTATGCTACGCACCAATCAGTCAAAAAGACCGTGCTTGGAGAAAAACTGAGGATGAACTCGACAGGGACAAAACCTGCCAACACAAGATCATAACCATGCCCTATGATGCTTCCAACAAGACCTTCGAGGTATTGGTTGAACGAGATGTGCCTCAAGCCACCTACTTTGTACGCGCTTACGCGCTTGACTCCAATGACAAGGAAGTGGCTTATGGTCAAACCACGAATGCTAATAAGAGCACTAACTTGTTTGAGATTCATGCAATCAGTGGACGCCACGTTACACTTGATATTGTCTCTATTTGCTTCAGTGCTTTCTCGGTGGTGTCTCTGTTTTTCTTCTTTTATCTTGAAAAGAGGAAGGGAAAGACACAGAAGTGATTCACTGGAAAAAACTTTCATGGCAGATTTTTATTTAGTGCTTTATTTCAGAATCATCAATAAATCTCGAGTTGCATGTTTCTCTTCTTAATTATCTTTTGCAATTTGCAAGTCTGTATAATCAAAATGGTTTTAGTGACTTTATTGTATTTATATAATTCACGGAGCAATTATGATTGAGTGATAGTGAAAGATCCTATTGTTGTAAAAAAAAGATAGTGTAAGAACAAAATTGGAGGTTTATTCATAAAATTTCACATTAGCCAACTAATGCTTCATAGACACTTGTAATCTTTAAGTATTTTTTTTTCTTCAGCTGTGAGGCCTAACCCAGGCCTAAACCTGATCCTAGTGAGCCTTAAACTCGACTTACTTAACCTTTCTTATAAGCAATGATCAACTTTCAAGTATGGTCTCCACCAAATATAAAATATACTTAACCTTACTTCTAAGCAATGATCACATTTTAAGTATGATCTCCACCAAAACTTATAATATGAAGGAAAAAGGGAAAACATTGAATGGAAAATAGTTAAATATCTGTGAAGAGTGGGATGATATGAAAGTAAAACAATAATAAAAATGTCAAAGTATACTTGCCAAATAGGGTTGAGAGGTCACGTAGAAAGCAACTAACTTTGCAGCTTGATTATAAAAAAATTAAAAAAAGCTGTAATAATACGTTAAGTATCCATTTGGTCACTATATCAATCAAATTGTTTCATTAATATATATCTTGAGCAAAACAACCTACTAATTTTACAGCAATCAAAATTTTCACAAGCAAATCATCTATGAGGAATCCTCAAGCTATTTAAATTAATGCTTGGTGCATATTCATGAAATTGCAATGCAAGTTACTCCCTCCATTACCATTTATTAGCAAAAAGCGACTATGCACAAGTTTTAAGGAAAGCTAAAAAATTGATCCAAGTTTCCAAGATTGTCATTTGCTTTTATATGTAAAAAGTTGTTTGTATTGGAATACTAAAAAGTTGTTTGTATTGGAAAGAGTAGAAGTAAGGGTAGATTAGGTAGATTGAGTGAAAAAAACTTTGACTTGCTTATATTTAGTAATATGACTTTATGAGAATATTTGCTTATATTCGAAAACGGAGGAAGTACAACTCAGCTAGATTGACTCATTCCAAGCTCCAACTTCCACTATGTAGAAAATTCTATGTGGGTAGGACTTGCATCAACATAAAAAAAAAAGCAATATTCTCTAGTGTCAACAAACCAATAGGTATTAGCTGACAAGCACCAAAACATTATCACAAATCTGCTTTAGGATTAAAATACATATATGTACTCTTCATTCTATCCATACCATGAAGTGATATTCTGTCATCATAAACATCAACATATCCAAATGCATCAGTGCCAGGAGGACATTCCAAAGCAGCTTCAAGAACTCTATGGTGTATTCCATGTGAATCAATAGAGTATCCACCTTTATGATCATGTCCAGAAAAACAAACCTTCACACAATTATATCTATGTATCAAATTCATTACTTCATCATAATTCCACAACAATGCTTCCTTAGATGATGCACCAGGATCTAGAGGCAAATGACAACAAACCACAACTTTCTGTTTCAATTTTGTTGCTTCTTTAAGAACACAATTCAACCATTCCATTTGTTCCTTACCAACACCTCCATTGAACATAACAAACCTTCTTTCAAGACCTACTAAACCTGTTGGACTATTCTTATCTTCATTTGGATTCATCTCTTTGAGAAATTTCAAGGCTTGTAATGTTCTTGAATGATCTTGAGGCCAACCAATAGCACTTATGTCATAACCATCAAGAACTACAAATCTATATTCAGGCACGGGCGAAAAATCATAATAAGCATGTTCTTGGAAACTCTTGATCTTTAATAATGGAAGTAATTTGTTGCGAGGGAGATTATATAAGCAGTGATTACCAATTAAATGATACACTGGTCCATTGAACTTGTCGAATTCATCGACGATTTTCTTTACAGTATGAAGAGATTGATCTTTTGGACAAAAACCATCAACAATATCTCCAAAGTTAATCACAAATTTATGAGTCTGATGATGACTATTCCATTTTTTAATGGCTCTTTGTAACACAAGAATGCTATGCCTATAGTACCTTGGAACACCAAGAAATGAACGACCATCTGGAATATCACTATACTGAACGTCAGATATCAATCCAAATGAAAAGAGAGGTTGTTTCTCATTTTCATTTTCCACCCCATTAGCAGTACCCATAGCGTATCTTCTCTACCTATTGAACATAAAACATAATAGATAATAAACTCTATTAGTTATTTGAATTGATCTAATTTGAATTTGATAGACAGAACTCATTGATTCACTACTATCTATAAAACATATAATGTCATAAAAATAGGGATTTTTGATGTACAAATGAGTAGAAAATCTAAAATATAGGAAAAATTTATCGCAGTTACAAATGATGAAATCTGTTTGGAAGATATAAATTTAACAACTTTATTAATTTACAAATTATATAAGATGTTAATTGTTAGATTTGCAGATCACTTGGTTTCAAGCGAGTTATTCCAAATTCTACAATTAAAAAAATCACAGAAACAACAATGAATGAGTATTTGCTAAGATGGCCTTTTAAAACAAGAAAGAAATAATAGAGGCAAGAAAGCAAATAATGAGGGAGGAAAATAAAGAGAGGGTGCGTGGTGGTTTCTTACTTGTGTTGATGAGAATGTGAAATTGAAATGGCGATGGTGAGAATGAGAAGCAAAAGAAAGCAAAGTGATTAGTTAATAAGGTTTGGTTTGGAAGGAAAGGAGGATCGGAAGTCCTCCTCCTCCTCCTCCTCCTCCTAACTCTGTGGAAACAGAACATCTTTAAGGAATAGCCAAGTTAATAATAATGTAAATGCAATTCTAAAAGGACTAAAATTGTCATTTCCAGTTTTCACAACACAACACAACAAAAATACGGGACTGACACGTCTTACGGAATACTACACGCTGATCACGTTCATGTCGCAACTCACCCAACCAACTCTTTTATTTTCTTTAACTGCATCCCCACGATTATTTGTTCCCTTCAATCCTGGGGTACGTGTACTTTTTCTTTTGTCTAGATTTGGATCGTTTATTTATTATAAAAGTTAAAATTAAAAACAAAAATTATTTAATCACTTTTCTTCGGGGGATATAGTTATTTTATTGAATGGTTGATTTTAGAACTCAATTTTAAATTTAAATTATAGTTAGGGGTGAGAAGATATAGGTAACGGATTTTTTTTTTTAAAATATTGAGAGTTAATAAGATAAGAATGTTATTGAGTCAAAAAAAGAAGATAAGAATGTTAGTTCTTTTGTCAAAAAAAAAAGATAAGAATGTTAGATCAACTCAATTTTAAATTTATATAATGCTAGACATACACCTTATCAAATTTTATACCATTGTGTAACCAAAAAAAATTATACCATTGCTAAACCAAATAACAAATCCAATATTATTATATTATGCGGTAGCTCATTCCTATTAGCTCACCCACTATATTAATACGAATAGTAGCAGTTTTCAGAAACGTCAGAAAAGTCAATACATCCGGTGTGTCCATTGTTTTCCTGTATTTTTTTTAAGGATTTCTGTCAAATAAATAAATTCAAGACGTGTCAGAGAAGAAGACTTGAATTAGATATTGAGTTCGCCGGTTGAGAGTTTTACACTGTAAGTCCCAATTTGTGTGCTTTTCGAGATGGGGAATGGCAAAGAATGAGAATTCAGTCGCACAACCAAACGAACAGAGATTCTAAGTGATTATCTGATCGAATTCGAGGCACCAAACAGTTGAACAAAACACAGAAATCACGCACGGAGAGGGCAGAACATCGCAAATCCTTCAATCACTTCGCACCACAATTTTCGAAATGTAAAATTAAGTAAAAAACTCAAGCAATCCACTGAAATCAATCCCAAGCGGGAAATAACATCACAAATTCCTCAAGTGCAAAGAGTTAAAAATAAATTGCTAAAATGGAGACAATAGTGATGCACTCGATTGTCGAAAAGTAATTGCATTGAATTCAAATAAGTTTAAAAAGACAAAAGGGGTTGGCTCAGACATATGTTGCTCACCGTTGTAGCCAGAGATCCCGTGTGTTAGACGTAATGGGCTATTGAATGTTATGAAATTGTCTCGAGTTCTTTGTATGAACTACTATTTTTAGAGCTGTGAAAAATAAATTGCTAGGTTGCATGGTGGGCACATGTTAGGGGTGGCAATCCCCGTGGGCAGGGGATTTCCCCCCGTGGGGATGGGGATGGGGGAGAAAATCTCCCCGCAGTCAATCCGAGGATGGGGATGGGTCTATAACCCCCGCCCCTGAATACATTACATAAATGTTTGTATTATATATATATATATATATATATATATATATTATTCTAAGTAATAGATTTTTTAGTCTTTTATTGTGTTTTTAAATAAAAATACTAATAAAATATTAAATTGTGCTAAGTTTTATATTTTTATTCTTACCTTTATATTTTTTAAATATTAAAATATCAAGGTAAGACTAAATTTTATACATTTTTTCAGTTTTATTATATTTTAGTTTTAATTTTTGGTAACTTTGAAAAAAAATTCGGGTCCCCAATGGGGAAGGAAAACTCCCCGAAGCGGGGAATGGGATGGGGATAATATGGGAAGCGGGGACAGGGAGCGGTAGAGTACTCCCCGGCCCCGCCCCACCCCATTGCCATCCCTAGCACATGTCCTTATTTAAAGTGGATAAAAATAAACTAACTAATGATTATTGATGATTGATGTCACATGTCCCCTGATGTCTGGATGCTTCACAATTGTCTTCGTCTGTTTAGTCTTATCCGAAGCAATTGGCTCAACTGCTCTTGCGCGTTGCTCTGATCTTTGAAATTCGCCTTTGAGTCTTTCTTTGAGAACCTCCCATGTATCTTTCGAACATGTAGCCTTGCGCGTGTATCTTCTTTCAACCTTCGGGATTGGCTTCCGAAGTCCTCCTGAGGGTATATGTAGACTTTCGAGCCACCTCACTTTCAAGCAATACTCCTCTTGACAATTTTTGAATTCGCTTTTATCACCATACTAGCGTGTCCTTATAGCTAATTTCAAATCCAAAATTTGGCTGTAACACCCGAATAACACAACATACAGAGTTTGTGTATTTTAGTGGGTCATGTGCTTTTCTTTGCTTACGTTACGTGCAAAACGTCATTTTTCTTAATTAATCTATCTATTAGTTTATCATCTATTTGCTACTCATTACTAAAGAGAGTGTCAGCAAAAAAGAGTGTGTCAGCAAAGGTAATTAAAGATTGGATTTCTGTGCAGTTGATTGTGGGTGGAGTTGGACAATCAAGAAGTTCAGGGCCGACATTCCAAATTTCAACTTTGAAATTTTTTAATAAATAAAAGACTAAATACAACTTTTAATCCTTTATCTTTACTCTAAGTTTCATTTTGATCATTTATCTTTTTTTTGGTCTGTTTTGGTCCCTCATCTTTTGTTTTCGTTTCATTTTGGTCTCTACCATTAATTTAAGTTAACAGACGTCACGCTGACAGTTAACTGTTGACGTGGCGTCTTAAGTGTCATGTGTGAGGTGTCATTCATTAAATGATGTGGCAAATAAATATATTATTTAATTCAAAATGAAATGACACCTAAGTAATTAAGTTTTTTAATTTTTTAAAAACACAACAGAAATTAAAAAAACTAAAAACATTAAAACTAAAATTAAAAAAAGTAAAACTCCATCCGTTCGTCTTCAACCATACAACAACCCACGCAGCCGCATCTTCATGGTTCTGTGACCGACAAATTCGCTTCCTTTTTCTTCTCCTCTGCTCACCACTCCTTCTCGTTCTATTCTGCGCTTCTGAGATCTGTCTCCGACGCCGTATCTGGCGAAAGCTTCCGAACGGCTTAACCGGCGACGAACAGATCTGTTTGTTTGAAGATGAACAGAGATTCCAGCGTTTTAATATCTGTGGTTGAAGATGAACGGAGATTGAAAGGGGTTTTGAAAGGTCCTAGGAAGTGGATTTCTCATTTTAGGATCTGAGCTTCGTGAGTTGGTTTTAGGATCTGATTATTGTTTTTTGACAAAGTGTGGCTGATTATTGTTAGTGAAATAGCATTCATCAATTCTGGGTTTCATCAATGGAATTAGGATTTAGGGTTCATCTATTTTGTCTTGAAATTGATTTCTGTTCTAATTATTTCTCAGATTTAATAATATGTGATTTTAGTTATTTATGTTGTGTTTTTAAAATTTTAAATTGCTTATGTGTAAAATGATTTAGAATTAAATAACACATTTATTTGCCACCTAATTTAATGAATGACAAGTCATACATGACACTTAAGATTTCATATCAGCAGTTAACTGCCAGCGTGACGTCCGTTAACAAAAACTAAAGATAGGACCAAAATAAAACGAAAATGAAAGATAAAGGACTAAAACAGATAAAAAAAGAAGATAAAGGACTAAAGTGAAACTTAGAGCAAAGATAAATGACCAAAACTGGTATTTAGCCTAAATAAAATAAAAAACTCTCCTTAAAAATGGTCCGTCCGGTCTGATATCGATTCGATTGTCCTCAATTACTACAATTTTTTTTATAAGCAAGATTTGAACTCTAGACCTTCTTCCTACACATAATCTCGCTTATAAAAAACTCACAACATTGACCGTATTTAATCCGAATTCGGTAATTAGGAAGTTACTTTATCTCGCATGAAAAGTTCTTGTCTCTCATATATATTGAGAAGCCAATTGAAAGTAGAGGTTGTTTACCGAATATGGGATTTGAGCATGATCATGAGCTAGCCCCAATCCAAGTATGCGAGATTCTTTTTTTCTTGGGCTTAGCCCCTTTTGATTACCTAATAATAATAATAATAATAATAATAAAATAAATTAGTAGAATAATTTCTGTGGTTTTAGTTAGTCATACAATAATAGGTGGGAATAGAAAAAGAAGACCCGAAGGGGGGGACTTTCTCATGACTCACTCCCAATCCCATACATCGAATCCACCGCGTTATTGCGAGGCTGCGCTTCTTTATGCTCTTTATTCTCAACCTTCCCACTTTCCCGATCATAATGTTATAAATAAATTCCACCTTCTCACTTACGCTCCAATTCAATTACCACCACCATGGCTGTTACTCCCAGAATTGCTACTTCCCTATTTTCAACCTCACTTAACCCAAACTCCACTCTAAAACCCAAACCCTTCATAATTCAACCCTTCAAACCCCACCTACCTTTATTCAAATCTCTCAAATGCATTCAATCCAATTCCCCTTTTTCCTCCTCTGCGGTTGTTCCCGCTCCTTTAGAAACCGCCGACCTTTCCCTTCCCTCCAAGCTCCGCCATCTGGCCGATGAGTTTCGCTCCTTGTCGGAGTCAGTGGACCGGGTTAAGCGACTGTTACACTATGCGGGACTCATGCTACCAATTGATGAGTCGGAGCGGGTCGATTCGAATCGGGTCATGGGTTGTACCGCAAGGGTGTGGGTTGATGTGAAGATCGACGGCGAAGGGAAGGTGAGGTTGGCGGCGGATAGTGATTCAGAGATTACAAAAGGGTTTTGTGCGTGTTTGGTTTGGGTTCTTGATGGGTTGGAGCCGGAGGAGATTGTGAAGGTTACAACCGATGATTTTGTTGCTCTTAATGTTGGTTTGCCGGGGACAGGCCGTTCTAGGATTAACACGTGGCATAATGTTCTTGTTACTTTGCAAAAAAAGACGAAGCAGTTGGTTGCTGAGAAGGAAGGGAAAGTTCCGTTTGAGCCTTTTCCTTCGTTGGTTGTTACCGCTGATGGGGTTTTTCCTAAGGGTAGCTACGCTGAAGCTCAGGTTAGCACCGTCTTTCCGCATTTCTTCTCTTTTATTTTACTTTTTTGATAAACCATGTTAGTCTTTGTTTGTTACTGTGGTTGATTATAGTATATAGAATCTCTTGACAACCGTCCAAATAGTAGTGCATCTGGGTGGTGCCCATTTCTGTTACGACTTGCAAGAATCTGATGCCGTCTTATTTTATTTCATGATTGTTGGAATTTGAGTGCTTTTACTTTAATTAATACTTTAATAGTATTCCTCATTGAAAAGACCATAGTCTAAAGCTCTATGTATGCAAACTCTATATCTCACCTATTTAGGGTCATTTTGGATTGGCTTTTTGAGCTTATCCACCGGCATAAGCACAAGCACTCGTGAGATTTTTTAAGAGAGCTTATAAAAACAACTTATGATATGTTCATGAGCTATTTTCAGCCAATCTCCATAAGCTATCCAAGATAGCTTATAAAACAGTTTAACATTATTTTATCATTCACTATACAAATTACTTATGCTTAAGTTCTTCTACGATAAGCTATTATGTTATAAGCATTTAATTAAACTGTCTAGTCTTTAAACTATAAAGATTTATGAGGAAATCTTTAAAGTTTATCTTTGTTCATTAATTATAGTCCTTAAGTTGATGGTAAGATGAAGATAACCTAAATTTTAAGGACTATTTAATAAGATTTCATAGTATTCGGACTAAGTTGAGAGTTTTCTTTTAATTTAATGAGTTCCTTTTCGCATACCTCTACACCCACGATTAGGATGCCGTATAAATCAAGGATGATAAAGGTTTGGTAGTGCTAAGTTGCAAATAGTAACACATTATACAGTCCACACAAATTAAGGTTTCAATATTTTTTTGGAAGTTCCATGTATTCTGTCTTTATCTTGGACGAACTTAAAATTAAAAAATATGCCTGTATCTGTTTCATGATTGCTTTATCTATGCAAGTAGTTTCTTTTTTCTTTTAAGACAATGTTTACTTCACATCATAATGAGTGGATCATGGACACGCCAACGATGCCATAATTTGATGGAATCTTGACCTGACAGTATTAAACTTCTAATTTTCTTGAAGCTTTCATGCAGGCAAAATATCTATTCCCCAATGAGTTAACAGTAAATGAACTTGTCAATGTGCTGAAGGAGAAGAAAATTGGTATTGTTGCACATTTTTACATGGATCCTGAAGTCCAAGGCATTTTAACTACTGCTCAGAAACAATGGCCTCATATCCATATATCTGATTCACTGGTCATGGCAGATAGTGCTGTCAAAATGGCAAAAGATGGATGCCAATTCATAACGGTGCTAGGTGTGGACTTCATGTCAGAAAATGCGCGTGCCATCCTCGACCAAGCTGGTTTTAATGAGGTACGTCTTTCTAATCTTTGTCTTCTCGGCAAAACATGTGATTGTATGTGAGGCCTGTCTGAACTTTGGAAGATGGACTCTATTAAGTTTCACATTTATAACATTGGCAGATGGCTTGTATGAAGCATGTCTCATGTGCTGCAGTATAAATATAATTGACTTGGAACATTCAGTACATGTGCTACTTGTTAATTCTTAGACCTTAATGTCTTATAATAATTATTTGTAGGTTGGTGTCTATAGGATGTCAAATGAGACTATTGGCTGTTCTCTAGCCGATGCTGCAGCTACCTCTACTTATATGGAGTATCTTGAGGCAGCTTCTAGGTCTACGTCTTTGCATGTCATATACATCAACACCAAGTTGGAGACAAAGGCTTTTGCTCATGAGCTTGTACCAACTATAACCTGTACTTCATCAAATGTTATCCAGACTATTCTACAGGTGGGTCCGATGCAAACTTTTTCATAATCCTCTTCGTCTTTGTAATGGTCATACAATTGCATCGTGTAATGACCACAATAAAGCTCATTCATAAAATAATATATTTGTCTCCTTTCATGCAGGCATTTGCCCAAGTGCCAGATTTGAGTGTATGGTATGGTCCTGATTCTTACATGGGTGCAAATATCAAAGAATTGTTCATACAGATGACAAAAATGACCGATGAAGAAGTTGCTGCAATACATCCCAAGCACAATGTAAACTCTATTAGATCATTACTACCACGACTTTACTATTATCAGGTAAGGTCTTTAGCATGCTTTGAAAAGCTAAGGAAAACAGCACTTTATTTGCAAATATAATGCAGCATTTTAATGTTCCTCTTAGTAGGGTAATACTAGGTTGTAGCAATCTATGGCTCTCTATTGTTCCTTTCATGATTATATGCTCTTGTGACTTGGGACCAGGATGGATCATGCCTTGTTCATCATCTATTTGGCCATGAAGTTGTGGAGAATATAAAAGAAATGTATTGTGATGCATTCCTTACTGCCCATCTTGAGGTACCTGGAGAGATGTTCTCACTGGCAATGGAAGCAAAGAGAAGGGGAATGGGGGTAGTAGGATCCACACAGAATATTTTGGATTTCATCAACCTTAAGGTTCAGGAATCTTTGGATCGAAACATCGATGATCATCTCCAATTTGTTTTAGGAACAGAATCAGGGATGATTACTTCAATCGTGGCAGCAGTTCGAAGTTTGTTGGAGCCTGCAAAATCCTCTTCTCAAGGAGCAAAAGTTTCTGTTGAAATAGTCTTTCCAGTTTCTTCAGAATCAATCTCAACAACCACCTCAAATCTTGATTCTCCTAAACTAGGTGATATCATACTTCCTGTTGTACCAGGAGTAGCTAGTGGGGAGGGTTGTTCAATTCACGGTGGCTGTGCATCTTGTCCATACATGAAGGTAGAATTTGTCATTTGATAGTTGATATGGTTAGCTCAATTTATAATCAACTTAATCTGATGTTTTCTTGAACCTTTCAGATGAATTCTCTTGGCTCACTCCTGAAAGTGTGCCATCTCTTACCTGATGAAGAAAATATCCTTTCTCCATACAAGGCAGAGCGATTTAAGTTGCAGACCCCAAATGGCAAATCCGTGGCAGACGTTGGATGCGAACCAATTTTGCACATGAGGAACTTTCAGGTTAGTTCTTGGTTTAAATTTTTGTTACTATCATCAACATCAACGCCGTGTACTTTATATTAACATTTTGATACTTGCACAGGCTACTAAAAAGCTTCCAGAGAAGCTGGTTGATCAGATTCTTCATCCCAAAGGCAGTGGAAGGTCGGTGTGATGATATGCAGACAGAAATCTATGCTGCTGTATTGTGAACAATTACCAGTTGCACCAAATGCTAAGTCTGTGCAAGGTCTTTTCTTCTAGCATGGTAATTGTTGCTACACCCATAATTTGTTGTATGGTAGTTTTTATTCACATAGGGAGCTTCTAATATTTATTATTCACAAAATATAGTTCGGTATCTGATATAGAGAAATGAATGAAGTAGCATTTTCGGATTATTCTCCACTTTAAATTTTTTGAATTTTTTTAATGTACAGCTCTGGGATCAGGACTTTTTGTATTGAAGCTAGAAATGTTTGTCAGCCTATGAAAATCTATTAACATTGTAGATTTTTGTTAAAATATACTTGTCTATCATATTAACTTTCCTATATGATTGCTGCTGCACCTCTCATTACAAAATCCTGTGAAAATCTATCATATTAACAATAGGAAAGTTGCCAAGAACGCCATGAGAACAGAATTTTAAATAAAGACTATGACAGCAAGACAAAACAAAAGCTATGAAAAAAATGTTTACATGCAGATGCAGCAAAATAGAGAGAGAAAAAAACAAATACGGTCGCAATAATTCCTACCAAGCTTCCTCAATTAATTTTATGCTAGATTAGTCTCAGGACATGTGAATAAAAACCAAGACACATGAATAAAAAAATCCCAAAAAACAAAGTTTCCAATACAGATAAGGACTTCATATTAGTTTCCTGGTTTCATAAATCAAGTGTTACTGGCAGTTTTTTTTATTTATAGAGAATGGATGTTTGGCGCCTAAATTTGATAAATTGACTGCTATTAGTATCTGGATTAATTTACTCTTGATTTGCAAGGAAAACATCGCATCTATACTTTAGCTTTTCCATTTTGCCACTAATGGAAAACCAATTTCTGAACATTAAATGACCCCAAAGCGTATTCAGCTGAAATGTTGGTCCCAATATGCCCAAGCCAAATATTCCAAACATCAAGGTTTCAAGAAAAAGGTAATCAAAAAACATCAAGTATATGTTCTCAGAATCTAAAATATGTGGCCAATTCGCTTAGTTGATTCAGAATTCTTCATACTGAAGAAACCAATTCGCTTAGCACATCACGATTCGCTTAAGCATATTTTCTTAGTGCGTTGCTCCAAGCTAACCAAATTTGGTGATCTTTTTAGCTTAGGCGTTTTCTTAAGCTAACCGAATTTTGAGCTTGAGTTTTCATCTTCACGTTTCTCTTTTCGTTCCAACCTATTCAAGATAACAAGTGAATTAGAATGAATTCTCGAAAAATTAATTACCATACTTGTTATCTATAATATTTGCAACTACTAACGTTTGGGGAAAAGTACCTATTAATTTACAAAATTTTATCAATAAGTGCCCTATTAACACCTGCAAATGTAAGTAATACTAGCGCCGTGACCCGTGCGATGCACGGGGCGAAAACTTTAGGTTCTACAGAAGAATTATAAGAGGAAGATTAGATTAATAGTAATTAAAGTCAAAGTTTAAGGACAATGGGCAACAAATTGTTGAACAAAAAATAATTTGTGTTAAAGTTAGAGTAAATGGTTAGCCCATATTAAACAATATTATCATAGAATAGACACGTTTAATCAAATATATTAAAGTAACTCAAAACACACTACTTAGCATTACACTTTATGTATTTCGTAATGAAACTATTTTTTTTCCAGCAAACCAGGTATTGAGGAAAAAACTTTATATATTTGGACAGTTACAATTTTTCCGAACGCTAAAGTAACCTGAAGCACACTACCTAATGTCGTACTTTACGTTTTTTGACAGGAAATTATTTTTTAGTTTGACCAAACCAAGTACTTAGAAACAAACTCCGTATATTTGTATTTAAACAAACTCCGTACAATCTAAATTTATTTCTGAATCCTAAGTCACCCGAAAAAACACTACTTAGCGTCACACTTTACATATTTTGGCACAAAATTAATTTTATATTTTGTTACAAAATTAACTCTTTTTAAATAAAATTGGTTACTAAGGAATAAACTTCGCATATTTAAACAATTAAATTTTTTCAGACACTAAAGTACCCAAAAGGTACACTGCATAGCATTACACTTTATATAATTTGTTACGAAATTAATGTTCGATTCCAAAAATTTGACTATGGAGGAGCAAATTTCACCTATTTAAACAATTAAATTTTCTATTTAATCGTAAAGTACCACTAAAATATAAAACATGAAAGGAGAGAAAGAGAGGGGGGAGAGAGAGAGAGAGAGAGAGGAGAAAAGGGGGATAAAAATATGAAGGGAAAAAAAGGAAAAAAAAGAGGGGGAGAGAGAGTTTGGAGAAGAAAAAAAAAGGGGCGGGAGGGTAGGGGGTGGGGGGTGGGGGGGTGGGGGAGGGAGTTTGGCGCCAAGAGGGAGGGAAGGAGGGAAGTTGGCGCCCTTTTAAAGGGTAGGTTCCACTTGGAGACTACCTCTGGATGTATATTCTTGGATTGGCACTTATCAAATATGTTTATTGTTATCTTTTTACCATCACCCTAACCTCAAAGCCTTGTAACTGAAGGCATAAGCAAAGAAAAAGACAGCATAAAAATAAACAAATAAAATAGTGAGAAAAAAAGAAGAATCAACGTAGTAGAAATCAAGAAGGAATATTGGTAATTTCAAGATTTTTAGACATAGAAATATAGAAAAGAGAATAGGCTCATTTCATAATTAAAGATAGGAAAATTTCCTATACAGAATTGAGTTTGAGAGCCAAATGAATTGAAAGATTCATGTTTGGTTCGGGAAGAGATCATAGACATTTTGAAACGAATGGAAAGTAGAGAGAAGAAAGAGAGGTCCCATCACCTTCGCAAGGCGTACTTTGTCGATGCCCTTCGTCACCACAATACATAAGAACGGTGGTTTAGTAGCAGGACGACTTCTCCAAATTTGAAGTGATGCACATCTTCTGCCATGAGTAACAGTCTCCAGTTGCGAAGATGCAGAGAGTCACAAAACAACTTCCTTGATCCCGAAGAAATATGCTTCTGTGCATCCAATGTGAGTATCAATTTCCCTATTGGCACCTCTACGAAGCCACTTATATGCTATCATGCATTCTAGCCACCACTAATACAAAACTCATCATTCGTGGAATGCACCATCACTCATGTTCCACTAGTATGACACCATATGTGCATCTATCCTTGTCACAATATGCTATCATTTGATTTTCCTTTTGCATTCCAGCTTTGCTTCGCCATTTTCATCTTCGCTCTACTTTTTTCCTAGAAGATGAAATCCCTCGTGAATTCAGCTCACGAGGGTAACGGTGAACTCGGTTCATGGTTTGAGTTCACGGTTACGCCTGTAAATTCAGTTCATGCGCAACACAAACTTAGATTTCATTGTGAATTGAGTTAAAAGTGGTTTGATTTCTACATGTTCCCCTCGTGAATTGAGTTCACTAGTGATAAGAATCAAGTGTGTTTTGATGACACATGATATGATCTAAAATAGATCAAGAAGGATAGGATCTAGAATTTTGACAATTCAATAATTCTCACACAAGATCAAGAACAAGTGTTCTCGACAAATCAAGAAAGTTGAAAAACATACAACACAAAACACAAGAAGCTTACATGAAAAGTAGAAGAAAGAACAAATGAGACTAGAGATGGATGTGAAATGAATGATCGCCACACATTCTTGGAAGGTGATAAGATCAACTAGCCTTGGGTGCTCCTAGCCTCAAGGTTGTGAGCAAAGTCCTCTCCTTCAAAAACCATGGAGAATCCTCATGATGAAACTCACTCTCTCATATGCATGTACTTGCCACCGGTTGTGTCCAAGATCCAAAAGAAGAAATTGAGGAAAAACAAGAAATTGGCCGTTGGATACAATACTCGCTCAAAGTCAAATTCTGTCTCTGATTCCTTTTGATTTGATTTTGTTTTTTTTTTTTGCTCTTTTTCTTATCTTTTTAATTCTCATTTGGCTGTTTGTTTTAGGGGGTCTTTAGCTTAGGACTCCATATTTCTGCTTTGCCTTTTGTTTCTTTCTTGCTTTGGGTTTTGGTCTAGTCCCCCATTGATTTCTTTTTTGTCTTTTTTTCCTCTTTTTTAATAAAATCAATTTGATTGTTTAAAAAAAATGTACTTGTCACTTCTAACCTCTCACTAGGCTTCTCTCTATGCTTTCACTTTGAAAAAATGAAGAAAAGAAATTATTCATCAAGAGTTCTCCCTAATTACACTAAAGGATAAGGTATTTATACTATGGACTTATTGGATCCTAGGTCCACAATATAAAGCCCAAATCTACAATTTACCAGAAATGCCTTTAGCCACAAAAACTAGTTTAGGCCATAGCTCATCTACTCAAAGCCACATGGCCCAAAATTAAAATGTCTTACAAATATACAATTATTAAAAGAAAACAAAGTATAGGAAACACTTCATCCAAACTCCATGTGACCTTCATCCAAACTTCATGCGGTGGGCTCACATCAACTAGCCATCCCTTCGACCTAAAAAAAAAACTAGCCATCCCTGAATCGATTTCACGTGTATTTTGGTGTAGTACGGGTCACACGGGTACAAGTTGACTCAGTTCATTAGTACTTTCATGAACTAAGTTCACTAGCATCATGCAAAAACTTAACATCAGAGCTGCTCGTGATTTAGATTCACGCGTATGTCCTTGAACTGAGCAACCATGATTTTCAACTTTTACAAGCTTCTAGTAAGTGTGGTTCATGTGAGTAAGAATTTGAATTTTTGACGTGTGTGAACTGAGTTCACGAGGGGGACGAGAATTCCCAAAAACTTTAGGAAAGGCGTTGACATAGAAAATGTTTACTTACCCACGCATTAGAGCAACAATGAGACAAATATTGATGATTTTCTTCAACTTTAAGTGAAGATTTTTCCTATAGACACCCCTTACGCGAGAGTGAGAGAAGAGAGAGATGTAGAAGGAAAGGAGAAGAAATAGGTGTAAATGTGTATTAAAGTGATTGATGCAATTTTGTCATTAAAATTTTATTTTTAAAGTTGGGAATGTAAGTAGCCTAGAGTGAGGTGTTTGTAGAACTAGCCAAACATTTACCTCAATACAGTACTAGGCTACATCTAACTATTTAATAAAATTCTAAAATATTTAATAGGCTTGCCCAGGTCCCCTATTTGTTCTATCTGTAAGGCCTCATAGAAAATTGTGGAGCACTTTTTGTTATGCCCCTAGACTGAACCCTTGTGGTTTGCCCTGCAGTTATTTGCCCCTCTCACCGGTATGCTTTATCAAATATGCCTCTTTGGATTGTTGATACCTTGAATAGCTAATCCCTTGGTCTCTCCTCTTGGCTCTTTTTTGCACTTTGGCTTATGTGGAAGGCGCTTAACGATGCAATGTTTAAGGGGAGGACCCCTAATCCTATGGATGTCTTCTACCAAAT